>JAINEB010000020.1:8755000-10005000 GCA_022840565.1 Eubasilissa regina
ATATCATTCAATGTTTTATTGTGCTTTTTGTATCTCCTGTGAAATTAAAATTTTTGACTCGAGTAGTCTACAGACTAGAAATAACTGGAGTGGTTAAATCTGGATATCTCGGTGACCGATAGGTCCAAATATTGAAAAAACCCAGAAAGAGCATTTTTTCCATCGAATATAAGAATTATTTTGATAACTAGACCATAAAATAACTCAAATTGAATCCATTTTCATATCTTAATCAACTTAGATGCGTATTTTAAATGAAAACAAAAAAAACACGCAATTGTCAAACTGACATTTAATTATAGGTTAAGGTAGAATATACATTAGCTAAAACCTGTTAGTGAAGTTATATTTCCACCAGTAGAAATATATTTCCACTGTGGGAAACGTATTTGGATATGATTTCACTGAAACGTCAGTGAAAATATATTCTCATTGGTAATACACATCCACCGTAACATATACACTAGCAGTACCCCGCTACTATGTCTGGTTAAAAACCAGACCATCGCGGAAAGTAGCTTGTTGGTCTAACGGTTAAGACGCTGGCCTAGTGATCTAGTAGACGGGGGTTCAGGAGACCAGCAAATTAGTCCTATTTTCATCACACAAAAAGTTAGCTTAGTTTGAAAATAGTAAGAATATTGTGACATGTATTCCGTATACGCATCTCTATTTAAAAAAAAAAAAGAAAAAATCGAAGCAAGTATTTTTTAAGTTGCAAATGTTTATAAATATCTTAGAACACATATGGTTTTTTTCATGAAAATGTGAATATTATATGAGACAAGAGACTAATTTGGTTCATTTGGATAACCTTCACAGTACTTATATAAAATACTTATTTCATGGAGGAGGCGTCCTCCATGCATGCTAATTAGAATTCGAAATTACAAACGTTAAATTGACGCAACAGCGTACGCCTCCCTGCCCCACTTTAGCAGAAATCCCATTTTTCTAACTCTTAATAAAAAATCTACTTCATGCTACTAAAGATGGAAGAGCAAGGGAGCCATTTGGTTCTGGCATTCTGTAAGCCAAGAGATCAAAGTCGAAGTCAAGGGGCCCCTTTTTTACATTTTGCATTGAACGGATAAATGTGAAAAGGATGAAATGAAAGATATATGTTGATGGCACCATAAATATAGGATGTTTGCAGAAAATTTCCCATGATCAGATAAACCAGGCAAAAACCGGGATATGGTTAGAAGCCTTAATAATCAACGAGTATGCATGAAAAGACGTATGAATATGGACTAGGTAAGATTTGTGTGCTGGGCAGAAGAGTATAGCGCTTTATTATATTATAGGTATTATTTATAGCCAAAAAAAATTCATGGTGACAGTTTTCTGGGATTATGGAGGGATCTTGTTGATTGACGTTAAAGATAGGAATGTAATGATAACTAGGTAATATTACAGCAACTTAAACATCAATTAAGAGAAGCTGTGAAGGAGAAACCCCATGGAAAGCTCAGTCGAGGTGTGTGATTATTACATGACAATGCTCCCGTGCGCACAATGGTTATAATAATGGCCACCATTACAGAGTGCGGTTTCCGAAAATTGAGTCATTCATGTTTTAACAATGGTTAAGAAATGAAAACAGTAGTTTTTTTTATCATTTCCAGGACTAATCTTCAGACTGAAACTTTAAGCTGAAGGAGATTATATTGAAATTTCAAAAACCTTCAAGCTGGAAACCTTTGATCCTTTCTTTGTATATTGCCAGTTTTAAGAAGGGAATAGGGAATGAAATTAATAAGACACTCATGCTTGGATGATTCAGTATTAACTTCTAATATGCGTGGATGAGTGTGTTGGGCAGGCTATTTTAATTGCCAATATTTTATTTAAAAAAGTTTATTGCAAGAATTGATTTATTTTTCTGTCTAACTTATAATACAGTAAAACCGCGATATAACGAAATCCAAGGGACCGAAATACAAAATACCGTACAAAAATAGTTCATAAAATATTTTAACTAATTATTTATATTATTGACGAGTTCACACGAAAAAAATTGTCAAACGAAAATGAATTTATGTAAATATTCAGTTCGGTCATGCAATAATCGCGTTAAAAGCTGAACAAACTTGACTCTACAGACGTTACACTGAGACTGACATTTCCAATAAGTACATACTGCAACTTTCGGGGGGGTTCCTGTTAATTTTTGTATTTTACAGCTGTTTGGGTCTGGGTTGCAATCATATTAAAGGCGTATGCGTACGTAAAACGTGTCAGAGAACGCCGCAAGGATTATGTCAAATGGTTTTATGGGCCTGCTATGAACCCAAGAAAAAGTTTGAATTGTTTTACTACCTCGTCGGCCGACCGCCGCGCACCGCCGAGAAGGCCATAAAACCGTTCGCGTAGAAAACGGTAGATGCATCGGCGCGGCTTTGTAAGTGCGAAATAATATTTTCATCTTTTAACATTTTTTTATTTCGTTATAAATTTACGTAAATGTATTGGCATTTTTTCGTACGGGACAAAAATGATTTTGTTATAAATATTAACGGGATTTCGTTATATAAATGCATTTTTGTATGAAAAATTGGTTTTAGGGACTAAATTTCGATTTTTTTTCGATATACGTCATTTTTCGCTATATCGGGTTTCGTTATATCGCGGTTCTACTGTATTTGTAATATCCGTGTAATATTCACTATTTTATTTATTTATTTGTAACTGTATAATGATACAATGTAAAAATATGTTTGGATTGTGCCCGTTTCACTAGAGAAATTCTGTGTCGAGACGGGCAATATGAATCTTAGAGCTAGTTTTTTAATCAGGAATATTGGTATGTGTCAATATTTTCATGAAAAACTGTTCAAGTGATGATAGTTGAGCAGTATTCTTAGCTATGAATGTAACATGCTGTGTCCTTAGTGATCCCTCTACATACTTGTGAACTTCGTTCTCCGGTGGCATCACATGCTTCTATAATTAAAATGTTGTTAAAGGTATGATGAGGCTTCTTTCATATATCTTTATTTTCTTTCATATATCTTTACAGCGAATTCTCATTCTCAGTTATCTGCGTAGCAGTTTGCGTCCTGTTTGCCTCTTGTAAGTCAATTAAGTCTTCATTTGACATAGGCTCTGAATGAGACGCAATCAATTCATTGACGTCTTTACTATTGTGATCCATGTCTAACTGGGTCGTAAGCTGGACAATTTTAGTAGTGACCGAATCAATGTCCACAACGAAATGTTTTTAACTAAACAGCACAAGTTGTTTTTATTTTTGAAGTGGACTCGCGTGTGTGTATTTCATCACATGCTATTATATTGTAATATTTTTGACTTTTTGCCGAATAACTTGAATAAACTTCCTATAATATTAGTAATAATATTAATATTTTTTAAGAACAGAAAAGAACTACCACAGGTATATTTCTTACAAAAAAGTGCTCCTGATGGATTGTATTTCTTCCCAGCGAACTGCCTCCTTTTAAGGTGGATACAACCTCTAGTAGTACTTCTACAGCAGCGTTATTAGTAGCATAAGGCTTAGCGCATACATACAATTTTTAATCGCTCGACTATTTAGTTGTATGTTAAAAGGCTATTGGATCATATGGAAGTGCGTATATTATTGACACGTTAAATCAAAAAATCAAAAAACTTAATCGATTGTCTTTTGACAAAGCAGTTGAACAACTATCGGTCGACATCTATGGACATTTGTGTGAATTGGCATGCGCATACACTTGATTAAACAGTCGATTTGCGACCGTTCAGTTGTATGGGAGCACACACACCAATGTTAGGGGATCGCATTGGCTACTGATTGACTATATGTGCAATTCCAACAACTAAACAATTTAGTCTAGTAGAAATCAAGGGGTTCATCGATTTCGACTTAATAGTTTAGTTGCGGTAATAATTGAATGTATGCACTTAGCCTAAGTCCTTGCTTAGTACACACCACTGGATATGTTTTCTTACCTAGTGACATTCACTAGGTAAAAAAATCTACTTATTGTATTCTATAGGAGTTTTTGTCTTCAAACTAACCTCTTCAATAGTAATCCAAGGATGTCCTGTATTTTATAAAATAACAACCGTGCTTGTGGACTATCCCTTTAGTCGAATTATTGATTTTGTACTTTTTTGCATCTGATTTAATACATACAGTTTAATATATCTGAGAGATTTTTTCAGGACAACTTTGAGTGTTTTTATTCATTTGAACTATCAGAGAAAACTTCTTAATTAAACAAAATGTAACCAATTGGAGTCTAATTTTTTTTACATGGAGGGGGCAATAAAATTTGTAATAACTGAATATATATAGTAATTTCTGTAAAATTGCTTTGCAAGTGCAAATTACTATTAATACGAAAGCAAAATTGTATTGGGTGTTTTAATTTTTTAAATAAACTAAACTTTGTACAATTATTGTGAACCTGTTATTTTTGTCATGACAGTATATGTATATATATTTATAGTCATGAGAAAAATGAAACTCCATTACATATATGCGTAGTGCAAATTAAAATAATCTTGTTCCATTACAAAGTAACTGCCATGTCAATTAATGTTATTTAATTGGATCATTAATTTATTGTTTTGAGAATATCCTCTAAATATAAATGTCCTTTTAATGCCTTATTATTAAATAAACTAATTATAATAATGTGTGTATGTACATACACCATAGGCCAAAAGTATAAAAACTACATCAGTATCACAATAAAACTATTGTGCCTTTTTAAAATTACTATTATCATTAATTTTACAATAAAATGCATATCAAAATCACTTAATTATTTAATTTTTTTAACTAGACTGTGTTACATTTGAATGCTACTACTAAGCTCATTGTTAATTATTCCTTTCACAAAACGGCCGCTGATTGGTATTATTGCAATTCTACAGATTTCAGAGCTAACAATTTTAGCAAATAGTCACTGGATAAAATTGCTCACCAGTTTTTTTTGTAAATATTTTCACAGTTCATTAATACTACTGATAGATGCTCCCCAGTTCTCTGATCAATTTTATTCATTGCGGTATTCATATATTTTTTTTGTAAAATTTGTCATTTCTTTTGTTTCAAAAGAATCAAATATGTTTTGCTTAAAACAAATTTTTGTCTGATTATTTTGACATCAGAATTAATTGTGTTTTCTTGGAGAAATTTAGAGGGCCCTTTCTCTGCTATCCAGGAAAATTTGCACTGACAGCCCTTTCTGGATAATGGGCATTACTTTGCGTTTGAGCCAAAAATCTCGGGAAAGTCCGAGAGTCACTGCACACATTTTGTCAAAGGGACATTTAACACTCAGTGAAAACTTCTTGCTACACACTTTCCTGTAAAATCAACTGAGTCAAAGGTTTCATCCACATAGTGAATCCGCAATAGATAGACATAACATAATAATCTGTCTGGCACGGGATTGCCATGAGACATACACCGACACTGCTTTCAGCATTGTATTGCAAGTTAGTACATAACATAACACCAACACTTACATCAGCCCTGATGATGATGGACCCTGCAATGAAATCCAAAATGTTCCCCAAAGAGGTCAGGGACACACGGCAGAATTCTACACAAAAATTACACAGAATAGAACTCTGTCATGTTACCAAATTAATGGTTTTTAATATTTTACAATAATTTATTCTATTCAAAGTATTAACTGTATGCATTACTAATTTCTGCTTTGCAAAAATTATGCTTTTGCACCTGCTATTTTTAATTCTTGCAAATCTTTCTGGAGTAACTAAATTTTTAAGATTATAAAAGTTGGATCGTTGCAAGAATGCATATTTTTGATATTCATTTCTCTGATAAATATATTTGGTTGTGTTGCAAAATAGGCAGATGAGAAATGCTTAGATCTCAATTGTGATTAGCATAAGATAATAATCAAATACTTTAATTAAAATAAAGTTTCAATTTGGATTGTATCGATAATAATTCACAAATTGAAAATTTTCTATTAATATTTTTGACATTTGATCAGGTAATAATTACATTTTTGGTAGTAGTAAATTTAGTATACTAGGAGGATTTAAAATTAGTTTTTATAATATCAATTGTATTTTTGATATTACAAATTAATATTTTTCTTTAAATGTCCAATTTTAGTACATTTTGCTTGGAATGTAACGTCGTAAAGAGATGTAAATATGTATTATATATTCATAATATATTTGTAAAAATTTAACTTCAAAGAAATCTTCTGCCTGTCTATCTTCTATAAATTATAATCTTATGCCTTAAACTCGGCTTAAAACATATTTGGCAAATTTTTTATTATTGAGATGTATTATTTAAGGAAATATATTACCAGATATGGAAAATTTGAATTGAAGTGTTAACATTGACTTAATGTTAATATTCCACAATAAAAAATAACTAATTTAGAAGAATATTTATTACTTAATTTTAAAATTGCTAGATGTATGTAATTATTAGGTAATATTATATCGGACAGTCATATTGTTTATATATTTCTCCAGGAAGATTTACATTTTTAATGAAAAATTTTGCATGCTTTATTTCAAAATAAGTAGATGATTTAAGAGTTTGATCTGACTAAAGATGTTGACTATAGTTTGAAAATATCCCAGCAAGGGTAAAGCATTTGTCACCTCAATAAATTAGCATATAATTTAAAGCGTGGCATTCATATCCATATTCATAAACCTTATGTTATATAAAATACTTGGATATATTCATATATATATATATATTTCTTAAATATATGTAATATTGCTGAAAGTATGTGTGTTTTTTTAAACAATATTATTTTGGTGCATTGCCGAATTTTGTCACTACATTAGTCTAAATATTACAAATTAGTCAAATGATTACAAATTAATATATAATATATGCAGTCTGTCTTAGTCCACAATATTTTGTGGTGTGTAAATGGTGGGTACCTAACTAAATTACAAGTCGAAAATGTTTAAATTCTGTACCGTTACGGAAAATCCTATATTATGTATGAAGGTTTTTTAAAACCATGTTAATATTTACATACTTGAAAATAAATATTTGCGAAATTGACCAATTATTATTCTATATCTTTACTTCAGGCCCTAACAAAAAATAGTGTGGCAGAAATTCATAATTCAATGACCTTTTATTGTTTGTATTTAATATATATTTTAAAATCAATAAAATATTTCAATTAATTAAAATAATCATATAACTATGACTTTTTAAAATGCTTATATCTTTGACATGGTTGAGATTAGGCACATGAAGTTGAAAGATTTTCGACTCATATTTTTAATATGTTTTCCCCGCCTATTACTAATTAATTAATTATGAACACAGTACATATATAGTGTTTCATTTAGTTATACAAAAAGCAAATGTATATTTAAATCCAAGCATAATAAATATTGTACAATATTTACGTATTACTTGAGTTGTATGTAATTTTTTGTTTTAAAAAAATAAAACTCACTTGGAAATGGGTATAGATTGTTTATAATACTATTAACCAATGCTTTATGTATTATATGTAAAACATATGTATGTAGTTGTAATAAGTCTTTATCACAGGAATAAAAACTTATTAAAAAATATATTCTTGATTACACCGTGTCTGAAAATAGGCTGCTACTATACTATACTTGCAGTGTGATTTTATACAACACATCCATCATTAAACATTTAATTACTAATAAAGTCTCACCTAAAAAGTAGATATTCTATCTTAATACTACATGAATATATGTTTAGAAATTAATTATACTTTTGTAGCCAAAATAAGTTTAAGTAATAGTAGATAAATAAAATTAGTTATGTACTAGTAGACATTTTTCAGTAAATTTTAATACTTTCCACTGTTCCAAACCTTCAGTAGTAAAATTCATCTTGCAGCAATCACATATTTTATAGTTTCATTTCATATTATTACTTTACTTATTATTAGCCATTTACTTGGAAATTAGTGAGCCGAATATAAATGTTATCAGAACTGTGTTCTGCCTGTAAGGTCCCAACCAATCTTAATATTCTGAGTTGACAGTTATTAATTTAGTTGAAATTTAACTTTTTTTAATAAACAATGGGATAATTTTTGACCTAATGCCACAATTTTTTGACAAATAAAGGAAAATCATAATAATATTTTGACACAATTTAAATGATAATTAAAGTTTTTTATATTTTAAAAATTGACTGGATTAATATTTGTTTTACAACCAATTATATTAGCCCGGTGTTAGGCTCGGATGCCATTTGAAGATTATGTTGATTGGCCGACAATACAAACATTCAGTTATTCCTTGACTATAAATAATTGTATAAAAATTGTTTTGAAAGCGAACTCATTTTGATTTAAGCCAGTTTTGAAACTGAAGTATCTTTGGATTATTTAAAAAAGCAAAATATATAAATATTAATGGTCGGTAAAAACTGAAAATATTTAAGTTAGGAAAAGTAAGAAGTGTTGATGAATTAGTTTTTGATATTCAACTTCTGATGTTACGTATGCTATTTACAATGTTTTTGACTGTTGAAATTTCAGTACAACATGCTTAGACAGTTCGCATGCGTTTGTTGTACTGAAATTTCACATGTATTTTATTCTTCAGACTTTGTGATTTGTGTGTTACTGCGTATTGTTTCAGTGCGAGGATGTCGGCCCGGAAAGACGGTGCAGATGTCCGAGGCGGAGGTGCGGGGATTGTGCTCCAAGTCTCGGGAGATATTCCTGCAGCAGCCCATACTGCTTGAACTTGAGGCGCCTCTTAAAATATGCGGTGAGTAATAGTTTAGCCATGCTCAATGTTATAGTTACTGTAAAAGTGTTCAATTTCAGCTATTTTATTAATATCAAGGTATTTTATATACTATCTGGGTGTTTCTGTCCTGAAAATCTAAAGAATAACGGTAACACTTATGTACAATATCAAACAAATACAATAAATAGCTAAATAATGCTTTGTATAAATTATTGTCTAATTCTTGAGTTAGCTTAATAAAATTCTATATTAAACTCATTATATATTTATATCTTTATTATTGTTTGATTGTCTCCTCTTCGCTCTCATCATCGTCCCTTGTTCGATTGCAATTTAATGAGAAATTAACATATATTTGATAAATACAAATTAAAACATTTTATTCTTATCAAACATTTCAATTTGCATCATCACATACGCACAACACACAGTCAATCATTAACAAGTTAGAGATGTTACATTCGCACACATCCAGCGTTAACCAATCATAACAGGTTGTGAAAAATAATACATATATCCAATTTTTTCATAACAATATTTCCCACTTTGTAAACAATTTGTTCGCTCACAATGACAGATATTTCAGTGCATAATATTCCAATAATTGTGACCTTTTGTGACACCTTTTGAATTAAAATTCACTAAACACAAGAAATATCAAATTATTAAGAGAACACATTCTTATTGTGAAGTTGTAATTATTCAGAACATAGGTCTGTGATATTTTAAATACTAATTAAATGTATTAATTAGAAAGATATACATATAAAATCAATTTTAACCATTTAAAATCAACTATACCACAGTGACATTATTTTTGACGACAAATTTTCGAACCTATATGTTACCTTTTTCAAATTAATACATTTATCGTTCCATTATTTGAAAGAGCGCAACAACATTGATTTTATATGTATATCTTTCTAATTAATCTTTAAAATATCAAATTGATCATTTTAGCACGTACTTTCGGCGGCTGTAAGCACTGCCATTTTTGGGTAATTTGATAATTTTCTGACAGTAAAAATAATGTTAATATGGAGGTGGATGTGAAATTAATATAAATATTTGATGACAACTCGGTGAAATTTAGTAAAATATTTTCAGCAGTAAGTTTGGCAATTGAAATGTGGTATACGTTTCTGATATTTGGGTTATAGGTATAATACGATATAAACTGTTATTTTTTTCTGTTTTATCAATTATGAAAATACTGGTCTCTTAGCCACTGTAGCCGCCCACAAAGTCTTGCGACGTCTAAAGGTCTAGCAATGCCCAAAGTGCCTAGTACGGTTATCACAGATTGCTATCTGCGAGTATATAATATATTTATTTTATTTGAGCTGTTTCCAAAATAATCTTGCTTCACTTTTATTTAAAAGAGCAGTTGCAAATTCATACGAATTCTTCCAAGTTTTGTTTATTTCCTCGTAATTAAAATATGACAAACTTTGCCAGATCGGAAAGATTATAATCATAGAAACTGAAATGATTTACGACTACTGAATGAGCAATGCAATCTTGATAAGTATGTCTCATTTTAAATACATTATTTTCTTAGATATAACATTGAGAAATGTCACCTCTGGGTAGAATAAATTTAATTGAAACTGGCTTGCAGAATAAAGTGTTGACAATGTACCCATTGTATATCCTATCCATTAGATATGTCCATATTTCGTGACATCACATTGGCCTTGCATCACTGGAGGTGTTTAAAAATCATATAAGATTCTTTAGACGGCTGTTTATTTTAAGCTGCTATTGTTAAGTGGATGTAATCATACACTACGCTCTAAAAAGCATGGAGCTATTTTGAAGCAGTGAAGAGTCAAGATAAATAATCTAATGTTTCTTTGTGAATTAAAATATCGTAAAAGTCCTTATTTTATCACCTTTTTTGTATTGGTATTGATTTAATCATTCTGATTTTGTTTATTTCATGGCCTGTTATTTTAATCTCCTTAGATAATTTGTTTTTTAAATTCTCATTACAATAGGCTCTCGATTATCTGAGGGAAAAAGCTTTACTCAGATAATTTACACCCAAAAAATATCAGAAAAAATTAAAACAAAAACTAAAATTATCTTTCCTGCATACTTAATTTTTCACTAAAAATTGTGGTACACAGATTTTCTAACATAAGCTAACCCTAAAGGGTAGAATAGGCCTTCATCGATAATAAAATATAACTCAAATACTATATGCTCGCGTAATTTAAATTTACAATTTAACATGATGCGTCCTCTCTTTTGTCCGGGATTTCCAATCTATAACGTGTATGCAATTTTACCAGTTTTATTTTATGTTACATATTATGTAGTTGAATGAATTTTTTTTCATCGTTCTGTGGTATTTTAATACAAATTAAACCCCAGCAACAATCAAGATATTTTTTTGATATTTAATTTGTATTAAAAATTAGATATTAAATTAAAATACTATTTAAAATGTTAATAATAAAAAATCAGAATTAGTATTATTAGCACTCTCATGGTTATGTGTAAACATCATGCACCTGTATGTTATGTGTACAGTTCACTGGAAGTAATGCAATTTTATTACATTTATTTTTGACATTGTGAAATTTTATTTATTATAAAATGGTTGTTTAGAATCGTACTTTGTGCAGGTAGGTACTAGGTATAAATCATTATTTTAATTAAAATTTTTTGGTAAGTAATCGATTCACAAAAAGTTCTTTACCTATGTATGGAATGTGAAATGGTATATTTTAATTTTCGAGCATGCGAGTGTTGTGGCTTTTCAAACGTATGAATTTTTTAAATGTATGTTTGACATTTATAGGCACTGAATAAAATATCCAGTTACCATGGTAACTAGTATGAAGTGTTTGTTTGGTCACTTTTTTTGAGATTACTCTATTATGAAATTTTGGGGGGGGTGGGCATATTTAATTTAAGACATGGTTTTCCATGGTCATATAGACTCATTAACAATAAATTATTAGAATAATAATTAATCCATAAGTTGTTAGTTTCTATTTTGATATTAATGTTGATTAATTCAGCTAATATTCAGTCTTTTCCTTATACTGCGCTTATTACAAAATCATATTGTTACATTAAATGGGTTTACTCTCGCTCGATGGCCCGTAAATAATTATCATCTATAGTGAAAGATTCTTTGGTAACGCTCTGATGGATCTAATCTCAATCGCCCGCCATTTGGCTTCCTCATATATGTGTATGGTTATTATGCAATAAATAAAATAATAAGTTATATTGAAACATTGCTTAATAATGAATTTGGTGTGTCTGGTGATCGGATCTCAACAGATAGTTATTTTCATCTTTTTTACATCTGTATATCACTTGGCTAGGTGGCTACTCCATGCATTGTACTCCAGACAGTGTGAGACTGCTCACTCATAGATTCATTCGTTCCAAGTGAAGAACACTTTTGTTTGCTTGATAATGATTTGCTATGTTTAATGACCAAATCTGTACAGCCAGGTTTTTTCCTCTTTCCCACATTCTGAGAACATTTCTTCTCATCAGTAATGCATACTGCATTTTAACAAATCAAATTGATTTAGTTTTGACATATGGTGCCAGATATTTGACAACTTATTAATCTTTACTATACTGATTCTCACATTCCGGCACATATATATATTTCATGATTTTTCAATCTATCTTTCGTACGTATATTCTTTGTATTGAATTAAATTATACATACGCATACAATCGATAAGCAAAGCTCAGTCGATTATTTTATTTAAACAAATGAAATGACCAGAGAGTAATATTTCTTAAAATCTAGTCAAGTGAATAAGCGCTAGACGATTATGGAAACTTGGGAAGTAGGTTGCTATCTAGTAATCCGTCTAACTAATCCGTTTTTTAATTGTGATTGTGAGATTTGTGTTTGATCGTAACAATGATTGTTAACTAATTATTTGTAATTTGGCGAGTAATCTCTTGTACACTAGAAACTGAACCTCCAACGGTTAAATCTCAGCTGCCAATTATTGTTACAATCAAACACCAATCAGACAATTGCAATAATGGTTTAGATCATCACTGCTACCTTGGTTGATTTTGCAAAGCTTAATTAAATCATTAATTTTTAAAAAATGAAACGTTTAGACAGCAATATTTATTTGAAATGTGGTTAAAATACGACTTAAGTTCGTAGGTCATTATGAAAAGCGTGACATACAAACAGGTATTGCAGTACATACTATTACGGGAATGAAAATATCAGTTTTCATAATAATAAAAATGAATGTATATGGCAGTGGAATAAAATGGCATTACTTTGTATTTGCACATCACAAGTGGTGTATAGATATTCTTACTTATCTAATGTGCAGATTTTATTAAGTAACATATAAATAGACAGTCTGTGTTTTATTTTGTCTAATGAAAGCTTAAAATAAACCCAATGAAATGTATAAATTCTTGTATATCTCCCAGTTGGCTGTTCCAATTAATGCTGTATAATAAATTTCACCCCCCCCCCCCACTTTTAATTCTGGCGTTGTTGCAAAGTTTTTAGTTGTTGTCATTACTTTGGACGTTGGATTAATTATTACATGTTATCTTGCACATTGCTTTTATGAAATGTACAGCACATGTTTGTTGGAAAATAATACCGTGTATTTATTTTACGAGTCAGTGTTGAAATGCAAACATTTAAAAATCTTTTATGGTGTGCGCATAATGTTTGGTTATGTATATACTTAAATGGCTAATATGAAGGTTATATTTGAATTGCAATCTACAAAGATAAAATCTTATGGTTCAAAGTGTTTGCCTGAAACTGTTGGAAGTTACAAATGTGTACATACATAAGTGTATTTGTAAATTTTCCCAGAATCTAATCATTTGACAAATATTATATTAAACAGATTTTCACTTTTACATTGGTAAAGATTTAATTTGATTAGTTTGACTAATTTATTTTAACAATATAATTTTGTTTGAACGACATTTTACCTGTTAAAACTTTTATACGGTGTATATTTATTCTGGTAAAATTTATCACAAAAACTGTACTAGAAAATTTCGTCGAGAAAAAAGATTTTTATTTGCCGTCTCCTCTACCTTGTGTTTTATTTTGCTTGAGTAAACTGTTGTTTTCACATCTCGCGTGATTACTCAACAATGTGGTGGTTAGTATCCCCGTAACGTGGGCATCTCCAGGGTTTGGTTCTCCGCCAGATATTTTTATTATATTTATTTTATTGAACTTAGACACAGTATTATGTACCAGGTTTAATTTTATTTTTTAACACGTTGACATTGGTACTCAAGAGTTTGGTTCAGTGACAACGGATTTGATTGCTTATCTAAGTGATATTTAGAAAACTTAAGTTTTATATAAATAATAATAATTGTCTTCTTTCAAAGTGTGTACGGTTATCTCTCATTTATCTAAGATTATGGCATTAACTGTTAGCAGGGGCGTACACTGCATACAGGCAAAAAAGATGTGCATTACTAAAAATTCTGGGAAATAAAATAATCCTTATTTTTTTAAAAGACCTAGTAAAATTCTTTCCGTTATTACCCGGATTAGTGTAATCTTGACAATGGCATAACCCATGACTTTTGTCTAGCCGTGGGTTATTCGGAAAAATTGTGAATCATTTATGAACAACTTGAGGCTTCTAGGCAATTTGCCAGCACATAAGTTTGTTATCCATCTAAGTTGTCTATTCAATCCGTATGACAATCATATTGAACTACATATTTTTCAAACAATTTGTGTTTAATTCTGTTGTCTTCGAAAAGGATTAATCCTCACTGAAAACTGTATGCAATGAAACCTTCTACATATTTCAATATAGGTTATAATTTATTATCTGTTAAGCAAGGGAGTTTGCATTTTTTGGGTTATTATTACATAAAGCTGGATTATTTAATGAAATAAATTTATTTTTATTATAACTTTAAATATATGTTTTTGAGCACTGTTAATGAAACATTTTAAATCCGTTGTTCAAAATTATAGATAATATTTTAAGCGAAATTGAATGCAGAGTATGGTACCGAGCAATAAAATAACTTGCCTTTTTTTAAATATTAAGTTCACAATTATATTCTAAATTTAAATTGATGAATTGTTCTGAAAATTTGAATAATATTTTTTTGATACCTATTGTATACTTAGTAAGCATCGTCAGTAACAGCATAACCTAAGTTTGTGCCTACTGCACGCCACTGACTGCTGTTAGTCTAGCAGTGTACGGGGCCACTTAAATATGCAGTCACCAAATATGGATTCTCACGGAGAGAGTGAGGTGAAGAATCCAGACTGCCGAAATGTACGGGAAGTAGTAGGAGTAATGTTAATGAACCGAGTGAGAAGTACCGAAATATAAGAAACTCTCGGCGTGGAAACCCTATGTTTTAGATGTGTGCTCAACGACTGGAACCGGTCTCAAAAAATTAAATGCAAAATAGACTGGGCAAGAAAGATCTTTGTAAAAATGAAAGAACTCCTTTATTAGGAACAATAGAAATCTAGATCCACAACTATGTCCACGTATTCATCGGTGCCATGTGTTACCAGTTTTGCTTTACCTAGACCTTTACCTGCAATGAATAATTGAAAACATTTGAAACATGTTCATAATTTCAAAGTGTTTCAAAAACTTGGCAAAGTTGATGTGATCCAGTGCATTAAGATAAGGAAATAAAATGACATCATAAGAAGAGAAAAATACTCTCTTCTGTAACTTAAAATGCAGGACAAGATTGGAGACAGAGAAGCATTAAAAGGAAATGTATGTCAAGGTTGAAAAACCTTAGACGATAGTACACAACAAGTGTGCATTTTAATTCTGAGAAACTGCTATTAAAATAGTCTTAGCTAGGATAATCGCCGATTTCGGATGTGAGGGCACTTTAAAAAGAAGACTGATTTTTCAAAAAGTTTAAGAATCCCCAGTTTAAAGCAAGCAAGCAAACATGTTTTTTGTTGTTTGTAACCAACACAATTTTACTAAAATAAATTTTACAAAAAACAACAGTTTATCATATTATGGTACTAAAATAATTCTCTCTTGACATGTATAATTCGTAAAAAACATATTTTTGAATCCACTAGCCTTTTTTTTCCATTCGCATTGTATTTGTTTAACAGTAAAATAATGTTTACAATTATCATTTTCATTTGAAACATTTCACAGTTTTGAAATAATGCCAAGAGTGAAAATTTATTTATGAAAGAAACTATGTGGTATTTCTTTTATGTTCCAATGAGTGAGCGTGTCACATGAAACTAATGTAATTTTGATTTTGATTGAAAAATATCTTCATATTTCAATAACTTTTTTCATGTTTAACTTATTGAAATGTGTGGAAAAGTACATGTGAGGAAATGAACCAATAATACATTCTGTTTTAAACAATTTTGCACAACAACTGCACTGTTATTGCCTCGGAAGGAGGATAGGCATTGCACAATAACACACTACAGCAAACTCAGAGATGAAGTGAATGATTGGTGTTGTGTCCTTAGTACGTAGCCTACGTTCGAGCACTACCGTTGTTCGTTTCATTCACCGTATTCTATAACATGCTAATATCAAGCGGAGACATGGCCTCAAGGGTGTTGATGGGTGGGCCAGCGATTGGAAAGCGATTGGTAAGCAAAAAGGGATTCCATCAAACATTATTTTTTTCCCGCAGCAATGTTAGTACCGATCTGATTAAACTAATAAGTCAGTGAAAGATCAATTGACTGTTTCTCATCGGCTACTCCCTGTGGTTCCATGGAGCCATGGAACTCCTGGCTGGTTGAGACACTGCCTTCTGCCGATGCTACGTATCATACCCGTTGGCGTACCATTGTATTTTTATTTATGTAACACAGATCATAGTACCTGAATTTTATTTAGCTTTATTCTTTTATACATATTCCTCATGTGTAAGTAACAAAAACCCTAATGCCTGTCTCTTCTTACATTTCTTGTTTTCCACAGATTGTGCTGGAGCCTATATATTATTATTGCCTTCACTGAACGTGGGTGCCCTTATCTTTTACTGAATCCAACTTCATCTTTGTATCAACATTTGTTTCATTTTCTGCAGTTAAAAATATATACATGTTTTTATATAATTACAGGTGATATTCATGGACAATACACGGATCTTTTAAGGCTTTTTGAATATGGCGGTTTCCCTCCAGAATCAAATTACCTCTTCCTGGGAGACTATGTGGATCGTGGTAAACAATCCCTGGAGACAATCTGCCTCCTGCTCGCCTATAAGATTAAGTACCCAGAGAATTTCTTCCTGCTGCGAGGAAACCACGAGTGCGCCAGTATAAACCGCATATACGGTAAGTGTACATACATTATTCATCTGAATTCAAATCTAGATCACATTGGATTGAAAATATCAATTGAGTAATCACCATGGATATCACTTTATACAAATATTAGGAGTATCCTAAAAAAGGACATATTTGTTTATGAAAAGCATTTTTTTAAAACAAATTTATTTTCACAATATTATTCAAGAAAATAGTCTCCATCGATAAATACAATCTTCTTCCATCATTTATGCAAATTTTTAATCCCTCATCTGTAAAAACTGACATGCTTTGATTTCAAATATTGAGGGAGGGCTGTTTTCACTTCACTGACACTATAACAATTTTTCACATCTAAATTATGTTGTAAAGACCTAAACAAATGGTAATCCTATGGTGCTAAATCAGGAGAATACAGAGGGTGATCAATAGTTTTCCACCTGAGAGCATTAATTTATTCTCACGTTATTCTCGCAGGTGAGGCCGCACATTGTCATCGCTTTTTACATGCGGTACTCACACCCCTTGTTTCCATACCTTACTGATTTTTTTCAAAATTCTTAATGTTGAGCCATGAAAATCCTGGTCTTCTTTGTTAATTTTTTAATCAACATCTCTGAATTCTGAAATCTCGATTTCTGCAGCTAAGGGATCTTAATCACAGATTTTTAGTGTTTCACTTCTAGGCTCGTCTTCGAAACAAAAATTTCTTGATTAATTCTTTTGAACTATTTTTAGCATTGATAAACTAGTAAAGCTTTACCATGGATGGAACAATTGTTTTTAGTTGCTGTGGTTACCAAATATTTTGATGAAATTCATACGGCACACAAGAGTGTAAAAACAGCTTGCTCGTAACGAAGTCCTCCATTGAGAATGGGGTTTGTTTTTTTTAACTGTTATGCTCGCGACATACTCTCCAGATGTTGATCAAATACTACTGAAACAAGTGACAAATAAGTTACAACTGACTGTCAAAGTTATTCACGTAAAATGTGGCCTTTTTTGGGTACACCTAATATCTCAAGTTTTTGCTATATTTTATGATAGGTTTACATCCTCCAATATTTGCACAACCTTTTATAATTTTAGGGTTGATACTATTTAGATTTAAGATTTAGATCTAAATGCTGCCAAAAACTACACGGACTGAGAGTTCATTAATGCAATTTCAGGTCAGCTAAGGTAACACAGAGTTACAAAATTCAATTTAATACAATTTATTCAAGATTTACACAATGGCGCATAGCTATTTTAAGTCGGTTTCTATCGATGGCGGGCACTGTAAGGGCCGGTTGTGTGATCAGTAGTAACATTTACTTTAGTTTAAAAAGTTACTAAAGTAAAATTTTTTGCGAAAACGGGATGTTAGATCATTGGTAAAAAAAAAAATTACTTCCCGGAAGTACATCCCATAGTAAACTCGTTTTACTCTCTGATATTCGATAGTAAAAATGAGAATCAATTGTTAAATATAGGGAACTTTTCACAGCTATTCCAAAAGTCATTTGACACATTAATACTTTGAAAGTTGCAGTATATGACAATCATTCAATATCCCGCTATTTTAGTGATGAGAGTTTGTTTGATGATGATCTCGTTGTTTGATATATTAATGTATGCATTAGCACATAATACAAAAAAAATTCACCACCAAAGTGACAGATTTCGAATGACCGCTGGAAAGGACAGCTGGTAATGCTATCATGCCTTAATTCTAAACTATATATAATATTTGTTAAATTTATCCAAATATTATTTAAATGTTTACATTAATTTTGTGATTTACTTTACTGATGTTTTAGTATTATATTGTCATCGTATTATTATAGATACTATGTGTGTTATCACCAGTTTACATGGCACATTATTTTCCTTTCAAGCTGTGAATTTGTTTTTTTTCATGTATTTTGATTCCTTATCTGCCGATTAAAGTCATAAAATAATTATTGAAGTTATATAAATCTCATGAGAATGTTGAATCTATTAGGCTGCTTATATATTAAAAAAATCAAATAAAAATTATGCTTTTTCATATTTTGTGTCACCCATTCATAGGCGAAACAAACAATTTAATCATTAATAGTTTTTTTTTTTTATTAAGAATTGTGGTTTTTATTACTGTTAATTCAGCAAAGGAATTTGTTTTTATCAATGATATTATTCTTGGATTTATGGAGGTTAATGGCATTGCTAAATCTTATCGTGGAACACGTTCACTTATGTGTTCTGATCATATTTATTCATTTTATATACAGTTGAAATTGTTTAACATGAAAAATCAATTAACACGAAATAATATTCTGGTCCTGGCGAAATACTATCTAATTTTGTACATTTGTTTTCTTTTAACACAAACAAAAAATTGCTTAACACAAAAAGATTTTTCCATCAACATATTGTTGCCTTGCATATGTTGCGTACTGCATGGAGTCTTGTTACACCAAAGACGGTTGAAAATTGTTTTCATCATGTGGGATTTTTCAAACAGACAGATTCAGAACTAACTCAAGAGTCAATAGATAACGGAGAGGTTGAATCAATATTTAGCAAAATGGTTGGGCGTGTTTTAACAGTATCAATTTGTTGCACTTGATGACGATGTGTGTACAGCGCCAATTTTGAGAACTGGTGAAGCAGGTCAGTCTCTACTTCAGCAGAACTGATCAGCCGTTGCCAGAAGTCTAAATTTAGTGAACGGACATTTGCGGTGGGAGGCCCTAAAGTGTGGGACTCCTTCCCCTCCATCATAAAAAAACAGCGCATCAGAGACTTTATTTAAGAAGAGACTAAAAACATACTTTTCAAAAAATTATTAGTTCGAATAACAATTTTTAATTTCAAAAACAAAGATAATGTAGGACTATAAACAGTTTATGTGTAAAGTGCCTTTGAGGTAAAATTTTTTGTGAAAATGGCGCTATACAAATTATCCGATATTATTATTATTATAATGATGATGATAGAGCCTTGTCTCGATATCGATTTTCCAGTTCCTGTTCCCACTACACTAGAAATGCAAAAATTTATCATAAATATGCACAGATATTTAGATGTACATTCGAGTGGGCAATGAAACAAACGATGGATGACATGGAATAATGTAGATAATATGATGATAAATAAGACAAGACGGTGCAAAAAATATCAGATTTTATTACAAAAAACAATTAATATAAATATATATTTTTTTATAAATTTCTTGGATGTGAATGTTAATAGATAGTGTACCCAATGTGATGTGCGCTTTAATATGTATAGATTGTCAATGAACAGGTATAAACTTGAATATTGACTCTGTTATTACGACATATAAAACATTGGTGAGTTTTTAATATTTATATGTATTAATATTTTGGTCCCCCTGGTTTCGTGTTAAACGTTTCCCACTGCACTGTATAATATTTTACACGTGGAGAAATTTCTGAGAAATTCAAGAATTTATGGATACATTTTTATTCAAATAATGCACAGAAAAACAGATTTCTTTATATAAGGTGTTGTTAGACAGTTTTTAATGTTTTATTTGCGCGTAGATAGATAATCACATATTCTACTAGAAATACTATACAGGTATTACCTTGTTTATAGGGTGAGTTACGTTCCAGACAAATATAATTAAAAAATGCCAAAGTTTGAATATACATGAAATACGAAGTGCATAAATTTTGTAGGTAAACAAACTGAGTACACATAAAATTTTGAAAGTGCAGTATTAGCAAAGTTATAAAGTGGAGCGTTGTAAAATTAGGTATGCCTTTATATGGTTTCCGTATTGGTTGAAGTCTGTAAATTTTTTTTTAATGAATTTTAGGGTTTTACGATGAGTGCAAAAGGCGCTTCAACATAAAGCTATGGAAGACATTCACAGACTGTTTCAATTGTCTCCCGATTGCGGCTATCATTGATGAGAAGATATTCTGTTGTCATGGTGGACTCTCGCCAGATCTTCAAGGGATGGAGCAAATCAGACGCATCATGAGACCCACAGATGTTCCCGACACAGGTAAATATCTATAACCTGCACTCCCAGAAGATAATTGTAGGCGTCTCCCACTTGATAATTAGCTCTGGCAATACAGATTCAAGTGAATCTGGCTTTTCATAGATGTGGATAAATAATTAATTTTTAGAATATGCCAAAAATTTATTTTTAATACAACCAAATAAATATTTTTATCAATTATTAATTTAAAACAAATTAGATAAATCAATTTGAAAAACATGCAAAAAAAAATCTGTCCATTGAAAAACATTTTCATTTCCATTGGGATACAAACCCAGAACTTTATCCTGCCTAGAGAATATGTCACGTTAACCATTTGAATTACCGATAAATTTAAGATTAGTCTTTTTAAAAAAGATGACTATTGTTTCTATTTAAAGACTATCAACATACATATTTGCAATGAATCTCGAAAACCTTATAGTAATACTTGCTAGTAAAAAAAAAAGAATAGTTTAAAAAAATAACAAAATCGCTCTTCGTATTCTAGATTTTATTTTTATTTACATAGTTTATAGATTATATTTTTTAATGCTCTTGTAGGATAATTAATTATATTATTGTCTATCCTGAAAAAAATCCTTGTTATATATTTATATGAATTTTTTTACATAGTTTTGACCTTGGAGCGAATTCAAAACGTTTATTCCGAGCAGGCAACTGGTTAATATGTACATATTAGTGCAAATAATTAACATTTAACCTTAACATTTTTCACAGGACTTCTATGCGACTTATTATGGTCAGATCCAGACAAAGATGTTAAAGGCTGGGGAGAAAATGACCGTGGTGTATCCTTCACATTTGGCGCAGACATTGTTAGCAAATTTCTCAACAGGCATGATCTGGACCTAATATGCAGAGCCCACCAGGTACACACAATCTATAACAACTGGCTTTTAGGCTGATGAGAATATCTGAAAAGGATATAAATTGTGTGATAAAGAAATGTATTTTTGATTTGATTTATTTGACAATGAAGTGTGGAGACAGCGATGTAATTATGTCAGTACAGCTAATTAGGCGAATTGGAGCCCACGTTAGACAGGGGACCATAAAATCTTCATCCTACTAAACTTTTGATGTCAATTCTCTTTCACTAATAAAAAATAACAATTTTTAAATCCACTACAACAAGAAACCATTTTTTCACACATATTTACATACATTATTGGTGTGTACCGCAGCTTTAATACACCAGGACCAGACCATCGTTGTAAAGCAAGTTTTTTTTCAGTAGCGCGAATGCATATAAACACTTTTTATGACCAATTTTGTTCTTACTATTACACTGATACAACATGTACATACTATTATAATAATATCTTGTATATACAATACACATGTAACCTTTTTTCAATATTATGTGTAATGTTGGGCAAACTGAAAACTATTTTTAAAATATAACCCACCGGATCTGATAAATTATAATTCATTTTAATGAACCTTAAGGGCCGGTTGTGTGATCGGTAATAACTTTTTACTAACGCCCGTAGTAAAAATCCTTTGCAGGTTGTTGATACATCAAATTTATTACTGTCAAAGCATAGATGGAGACATCTATAGATGCGACAAATAATCATGAAATGCGCTTTATTTTATCTATTATCTATGGATTTTTTCGCCTAGGCATTCAAAATCTGTCACTGTAGTGGTGAATTTTTTTTGTATTATGTGCCAATGCATACATCAATATATTAAACAACGAGATCATCATCAGACGGACTCTCATCACTAAAATAGCGGGATATTGAATAATTAATTGTCGTATACTGCAACTTTTAAAGTATCAATGTGTCAAATAACTTTTGGAACAGCTATGAAAAGTCCGCCATATTTAACTATCGATTCTCATTTTTACTAGCGGATATCGCAGAGTAAAATGAGTTTACTACGGATGTAATTTCGAGAAGTAAATATTTTTTTACTAACGATCACACAACCCGTTTTCGCAAATTTTAAAGCTACTACTGATCACATAACCGGCCCTAATTGTTGTACATTTCCATTTATTTGTTTTCACACAAATATCTACTTTGCAATATGGAAATTCCATTGACGTAATAAATATTGAAATGCATAATTTAAATAAATTTTTTTTATTTTATTTCAGGTTGTAGAAGATGGTTACGAATTTTTTGCAAAGCGACAACTGGTTACATTATTTTCAGCACCAAATTACTGTGGTGAATTTGACAATGCCGGTGGGATGATGTCTGTTGATGAAACACTTATGTGCTCATTTCAGGTATTACATAGTTTATTTATATGATATTACATATTACTTTTTTCTATATCTAGTTTTTATTCAAGAGTTAGATTTCTAATGTATTTTCTATTTATTGAATACTAGCCAAAAACAATCGGTTGTCGTCAATTGTTGTTGTTAGGTTCTGCAACACAATCGTGAGCATTGTCTTTGCAATTAATTATATTCGTAATATGTGGAGTATGGCCAGTGTAAGAATGCGGTTGAAATTTTCTGCACTGAAACGCATTTGAAGGAGTGTCATCTAGTCCAATACGCCGATCAGCATGAATTTAAATTATTTATCGCTTGGCTTGCAACCAAGTCTGCCTATTTTGTTATATCAGATAGCTATTTAATATCTAATCAGCCGGATTCGCATTACAGAAATCCCAGTTGCATTTTTACAGTGGTCATACTCTACCATCTTCACTCCGCTATGCTCTGGAAACATTTTACATTTTTTGTATGTGATGTTAGTTTGAATTGACTGAGGATGAGGACAACATACGTACGTTGGTATTGCAAGCATACAAATGAATGTTTTTATTGTGTACATATTCATGATTTATTTAAAAAATTGTATCAAAGTACGCAAACTTCCAAAAAAAGATTGTATATCATGAAAAATTTAAAAACTCACCAAGCTCTGCACTATGTTTATTCCAGTGATAGGAATTAAATTCCGGGGGACCAAAAATTTATTATATTAATATACATTATATACAGACCAAAAAATAAAATTTTGTAAAAACGAATTCCCACATATAGCGAATTTTTTTCCTAATATATGATTATTCCGTGCACACCGTAGAAATAAATGTAGTGCGGCTTTGAAAAAGTTCGTAAGTTCCGCAAACAAGACACCCATTGTCAGTTTAATATAGGATATAATATAATAAGGCATTCCGCAAACAAAGGAGGATTTTCTGTATGAAGAAAACTCTGAATAATGTATTTAGTTTTGTTTCAACAGATAAGCAAATTGATAATAATTAAGAAATTAAATTAAAAACATATAAGATAACCTAAAATTCGGCATATTTTTGGAAATTCCAAAATGTCATGCAAATATAAAACAACATTAAATTTTAACTGTGTTTAATTGTAGAGCCGCTACAAGCATTGAGAGTTTTGCATCCGTCAATCGATCCTCATATTTCTTTAAATCGTAGAGAGACGTATTCGGAATAATAGTTTTTTGTTGAGTGTTAAAATTTTGTGAGAATTATCACGACCTGAAGCCATTTTAGGTTTCCACAAAATATTTAAAAATGTACTCTAAAAGAATAAATTACGGAATACTAGTACATATAAATGTCGGTAAACAAACACATGAAAACGATTGTCAAATAAACACATTAACGATTTTAGAAGCTTGGACATGCTTGTGCTTCAGAGCGTGGGAAGGGTGCCATTCTAACCTATTTTGACAATGGGCAATAAATCCAACCTTGGATAAGTAGAGATTATGCCAAATGACTGTATAAGGGCCTATTATGATGCCGAGAATAAGTTTTCCCAAGAGATGGGTCACCCGCGCCGACCGGCTCGCTGCTCCAAAGCATTAAAACAATTGACAAACATGATCGTAAACGGCCAAATATATTTTGAAATATTTTCGTTGTAAAAAAGTTTTTTTCTTTATATATTTATGTAAATGATCGGTATTTTTTCATACGGGACAAAAATAATTTCGTTATATAAATTCATTTTTGTATGAAAAATTAATTGTAGGGAATTAATTAAAAAAAATATTTAGATGTATGTCATTTTTTGGTATAATGGTATTTTACTATATTTAGAATAAGAAAAAAATAAAATGTTTGGTTTCCATTCCTTGAGATTTGGCCCAAATAAGCGGCTGCTCCAATTAACCAGCAGCCCAATTAAGCGAAATCGACTATATTCAATAAATATTGAAATTACATTCTGAAATTAATGTAAAATTTTGTGTTACAAATATTTTTTTAGAATTTTATACCATTTTTACCGAAAGGGATAAAGGAATAAAAAAATCACATGGAATATAAATTCCAATTAAAATCAAAGATAAAGGAAAGTATATTATTATACTTTTTCTTTTTTATGATATTATTTACTTGAATTTTTGTTCAGATTCTGAAACCATCAGAGAAGAAGGCCAAGTATCAGTACAATGGGCTGAACAGCGGCAGACCGTCCACACCGCAAAGATCACCACCAAAAAAGAAATAACTCTTCCCCAGTGCGGGCGAGCGATGTTCTCTACACTGATCCGCTCCGTCGCCGCCCTCAACCTCTAGCGAGACTTCACGAGAGGAACACGACATCTTACTGCTGTGTTGTCACGCCACACGCGTGTGGTAGGTAGTCTGCCACCACTCTCAGTCTTGTCATTTCTCTGCCGTCTTTAGTTATTGTTGAGATAATCAAAGTGCTGGTAGAAGAATAGTAAAATAGTTACACCAGAATTAACATTATATTTATATAGTGTTCGTTACTATCTTCTCCACTTTGTATTTCCAGTCTTACTGCATTCGCAAAATCTGTTTATATTTGTACAATACAGACTATATTTTTCCATTCTTATGGTGATGAAGCCACTTGACTGATGTGTGCTGATAATTATTTATTCGATTAAACAAGAGATGTATTATATTTATATTTTTTAACATTGCCTTTAGTAACCCCGTTATTGAATTGCGAGACTTAGCGCTTTTAATTCTGTAAACATTGTATTGAGAATGAAACTTGTGGTGTACATAATCTTAGACGGTTTAGCTGCGGGTTAACTAAGTCAAATTTAAACGTTTACTGGAGTGGATACTCCTTAGTCAACCACTTTGACAATCTTTGCATCGTTAAATATTCTTTGTCCAAGTTTGTCTTCTGTTTAAAATGTAAACATGTATGTAATTACTTTATTGCATTAAGAAGTTTTTATAGAATATATATTAAATTACATTTTTGATTTTAAAAATAAATTTAAACTTGCAATGTCTTTTCATTTATATAAAACATTGAAAGTCATTCTTTGGTCATTGGAATCTTCATTCATCACAATTTTGCTGTTCGAAACTATGAGATAGTAACGCTCGAAACAAATGAAAGTAATGTATTTTCAGTGCGTTATTCCATTATAAAATGATATGCTTCGGTGCTAATACAAGTCAAATTTTATGGAATTATAATATTGTCTTTTTACTGCAAATTTTAAACACATTTTAATCACTAATACTTGCATTTGCACAATTTCTGTAATATTATATATAAATGTAGATTAGGCGATTATATTAAAATGTAAGCATTCAAATTTAGAAGATGCAGCAGTACTCGATTGTGTAGGTACAATGGATTGATTTATTTCTGTTAGACGAACATACATACACGGAAAACATTGTGGCAATTCAAAAATATGAAGTCACTTTGTTAAGAAAATATCACATCTTTTCTCTTTTGACCGACTCCAGTTAATCCGCGTAATCCCTAGATAATCGAGCGCTTATTGTAGTATTTAAAAAAATATATTTTGGACATTGGATGGAGAACATTCTCCTGGCATTAACCAATTTTTAATAACAAAAATGTTTATTTAATCCTTTTCAAATAATACGCGGTTTTGATGTAAATAATTATTATTGATTTAGTGTAAATTAGTGATAGTGTTATCCCGGATGTATGGACCTAGGTATTTTTCTTTTCTATAAAGCGAAATTAATATTATTAAGTTCCTCATAATAAAAAATAATGGAGATGTATCGTTTTGTTATATACATACATATGTATAATTTAAAAAATGAACTTTGTACCACGGGACAATACTTATTGAATTTACACAATTTCTTTATAATAAATTATTTTAATGCAATTCTATATAGGGTGAAATTTTCACATAATATGTATCATTCATCCCACACCAAAGAGCCTACTGAAATATGTTTTCATCCTTGAATTATTGTGTTAATAATGTATTTATTTGTAATGTAAACGTTGCATCCGTCTGTCATTGAAATGGTTGGATCAACATCAAGGAGGCGTTTATTTTATGGCAAATTAATTGTACTATTATTTATTTTGTGGCAGAACGGGCCCGGTTCCATCTGAGCCCGTTATATCGAAATAGTATTATCATTTTGGTTTTATTGTTCTTTATAGAACATGCCAAATCATAATATATATTAAAAATAATTCATTGTCTTTCTGCCCTATCCATCCATGTATATATTTATTATGTAAAATAATTTACGGAATTCTCTGTCCAATAATCGTACTATGCGACATTATTGTCTATTTGTATAAATATAGTTGGACACGATAAGTAATACATTTAATTTAATATTCAACTGCTTTTATTTTATCATTGTTGTAATATTGTATTTCATTAGTGTAATTAGCAACAAATTGTTTTAACGTTGCTCTGCCTTGAATTGTGAGCTAATCTTAACATATTAACAAAATTGTCATCTGTGGCCTTGTATTTATTTATCTTTATAACTAATTGTACATAAAAAAAATCTTTTTTCGAAACCTGTGAATTTTCTTTGGTTACTTGACATGTACAAATGTATCGGTCGTATTGAGAATGTGAACAATGCTGTTTAAGAATGAAGCTACTCATGCAGTTGAATCAACACACATGTAATTTAGATATGTCGCTGTAGTAAAATGACCTCTTTACATCTTTGAAACATTTGGCATATTATTTTGATCAATTTTTTTGGATATATTTTTAAAATTTCTGCTTTTATGCTCTAAGTTTTGAGACATCAATGATCTCATTGGTTCTCGAGTTTTAAATGTTTTTTGAGAAAAGCATTATTAAGATAGGAAGACACACTAAATAGAGAGGCTGAATATTTAGTATAAAATTATTCTGGAAATTACATTCAGCAAACTAAAGAGCCAAATTACGGATTGGATCTTTAGATTAAGATTTGCTTTTAGTTGATCCATCCTTACGGCGAAACCATGTTAAAAGTCAGTGATATCGAAATGGAGTTTCAAAACTATGTTTGCAAAACGTTTATTCTTAACATGAACTGACTGGATGTTGGTTTTGCTTTATTATGGCCTAGCCTATGAGGAGGCGTTACTCCACCGGAAAGTAGAGGTAATGATTTGTGGAATTTAATAAAATGTTTTTGTTACCTATCAGTCAGTATTTGTATTCATGATAAGAATAATTAACATAAATGAGGGGTATAGAAACAAAACTGTGATCCAATTGACGTATTTGAAAATGATTACCTGGCAATAGTGACAGTTTTACAATTGACAAATATCTTGAGAATATGTTTGTATGTTTTAGAAGCGTTTTATCAAAACCATATCAGCTTTATAATCTCCACTCTGATTATAAATACTGAATTATGTTAATTATAATGGCAATTTTGTTTCTACACCCTTCAAATAGTATATTTCAGAAAATGAAATGATTTAATGCGCCCTGTTTCTGAAATAGTGTAAGTGGAATCCTGTAGCAATATGCATTTGGTATATTTTAAGCTATTTTAAAAACTGTTCAAAATTACAATTAGTACATTTTAAAAGAATGATTTCATTGTAATAAATTATTATCTTTTATCAAATAACTTAGTCCTGCAAAAGGAAATGTCAAATTGCTGGTTGTCATTAATCAATATGTGAATTAGCGATGGGTCCACACTCTGCACGAAGTACTTCAATGACCTAATTCTTTATACTCATGCTTCACAGTTCACACGTTTTAAATGATGCTGACACTTCAATAGTTTATTACTTCACACCATATTCACACATTAGCAAATAACTTAGTTGCCCGCAACGAAGCTCTCACTCAGCAACACACGCAATTAACTGCTAACTGTGTATGTATAGAGAACGAAAGAGTTCGCCATTCACTTCATGTAGTTCATTGAAGTGTGTACTTTGCGAAGTATCACACTACACACTTCGCTTCGCACTTCATACACTTCATTGAAGTATAGTTCAATAATGGTTTAAGTAACGACTTAGCACACTTCATTGAACTATATGAAGTGCGAAGTGATTTCAATCTGCATTGGGAGTGGGCCAACCGCGGTACCAACATACTTCGAATGGAGCATTACCTTAAACGCTTCAAATTGGTGAACATGCATTTCGTGAAGCGTTCATTACAAAATGAAGTTTTGTCCTTCGCTAATGTGAATGGTTATTTAACATTGTAACCAAACATTGTACTATTCACAACTAAGTATTATTTTTATCACAACAGTTTTGAGAGGTGTAATCACTCTCATAACGGATGTAAATGCCAACTGTTGGTTATGTGCTGGATTGGCAAAATCGTAAGGTAGAGATGATGGCATTTCATTAGGGTAAGTTCCGAAATTAGTAGGATGTTTTTGAAAAAAAAATTATACGACCCAAAGGTTGTTTTTTTTAAATTCCACTCTTCTGAATATTAACAAACTTTTTATGTTTTTCTTGCCGTAACTCGAGCATTGTCTCATGTGTTTCCCAGGGGTAAATTCTCAATAGAACAGTTTGCAGTATTCTTAGTACATTATAGAAAATTAGGTCTATTCATATGTGCACGAGAGTAAAATCATGCCTTTATAAAAGCATTACTATATATGTATATATTTTCATTTTTGTTAAATATGCCAGTATGAATGAAATTATATTTGAATGCAGCTTGCATGAGAGATATAAGAAACAAATGTGATAGTTTCATTATTAATTTTTTGCGCTTTGTATCCATACATTTGTGTATTCGTTTTTATTTTTAAGATTCTGAAGTTTTGTGTACACTTCTTTGATGAACACTAAAATTATTTTGTAGGTCATAATTTAATGATTTTTATTTTTAAATAAAAAAAATATAATTAAAGCTGTAATAAATGATTAGCTCTATTTTTAACTTTTTTAAAAATAAAATTTATTCTCATAAGTCAATTAGTGTTTTATAAAATCATATTTTATATTGATGAATCCAAAACATTTAAAAAACAATATTTTTCAGTTATTAGAGGGCCTATAAATATTATTTTAATGACATTCAGAAATATGTATTAATTTTCCTAACTTTTTTGAAATCCAAGCTTATCCAAAAGAAATACCATATTTTCTGGACAATAATGCGCACTAATTTATTTAATATAAAAAAAAAGTCTTGAAAAGTACCCTTTTTATAAAAAGTCAAGAATCTGTGTATAAATAATATTTTTCAATAAAAAAAATTGACAGCTAATATTTCTATGAAGACTCGTTGCAGCTAAAAATATTTTAGAAAAAAACATAAAAATCACATGTTGAGTCGGAGATCCAAAAAAAGAATACATTTGAATATAAAGGTTGCCACACCCACAAATTATTGTTTGTGTAATTGTGGTAATATATTATATAATGAATTTTGAACATGGTACATAAAATTACAACACATTATATTTAAAAAAAAATTGTGATCGTGAACGTGGAACACGGTGGCTGCAATGTTTTTAAAATATTTAACAGCGGCAATACACCCATATAATTTGTATGCATTATATTTTTACTTTTATCACAATAATAATATTTAAAAATTAAACATTTAAAAATATATAATACTTTTAATATAAAATTATATCGTGCCCGGGTCGAATGACGAATCTTATATAAATATACTGCGATTGTAGCAACAAGACATTCTTTTAAGGTTCATCAAAAGTAATTTTCAATCAAATTGAAGATTAAAAGTGTAAAGAATGTTTGGCTAGGTCAAAATATATTTAGAATTGTGAAATATAATCTTTTTTTGAATAATGAAAACATTTTTATATAAAAATAGTATTTTGGGTCCACAAAGTGTCAAAAAAAAGAGAGTTTGAATTAATGCTAGGTTCATTAATTTATTATTAAAGTTTTTTTTTTTTTAATATATACTTTTTTAAATATAATATGATTTTCTGAACACAAAAATGTGCTTTACATAAAGACAACATGCGCAGTATTGACCACAGAATACAGTATTCATTTTCCTAATTGATATCCATCTTTGCAAAGTGTCCCTTTGAAGTTGATATTTTTATTGTAAAAAAATAATATTTTCATACGCATTTATAATAATATTGTGCGAATAATGCTTTATTGTTCACTCATCACTTAGTGTTCCCCCTTTAGTCATTTTTAATTATCAGATAGGGACATATGAAGATTGTAAGATAAATTGATTTGATTTTCTTTGTAAATGATTCTTATGGTACATTTAGATCTTGCATGGAAACTTATCATAAAGGGCAGTACCACAATTAGTACTGTTTTCCGTAAATATGTGCTTATACAATGTGAATAAATACACTCTTATTGGTTTAGCGCTAAGGCGCTCATCTACTGATTAGATGGCCGGGGATCGAATCCCTGTCGTTCGTGAAATCAGTAAGTTAGTCCTATTTTCACAGTACAAGTGCTTAGTTTGAAAATAGTAAGAATACTGATGCAATATATATTTCGTGTAAACACATCTATTTAAAAAACTGGTAATATTTACACAGATATCAAAATATATATTTTTTTTTTTAAATAATTCAATTATGATAATTTATGTTATAATTGACTCCCTTTGAGTTTCAGTTTATTTCAAGTGTCAACTGTTGGGGTTGTAAAGCCTGATTATGTACGTGCATAAAATATTGATATGGTTTTTATGTAAAATCTAAATAATTTAAGTGATATTTGCCTAATATTTCTTCAGAGTTTTAAGCTGAATTTTGTATTTTTTTAATTTTCAGTTGCGTAAATATACACAATTATCTTTAAACATTTGATTTGTAATAATGATTGTAAAAATGTTAACAGTGTTTTTTTTTTTATGTGTTTGGTGAATATTTTTATGCAAGTTACAAATGGTTACAGAAACACACTTGTTATTTAAAGAAATATGTTAGATACATTATTTAAAACTTATTCTAAATAGCAAATGCCCCTAGGTATTTTGAAAGCTGTATCTTTCAATAATAAATATATACAAAACTATAAACGATGTATCATTGACAATAAACAATTTAGGTAGCGTATGATTAATAATCCTATTAACCATATGTCTGAATATCTAAAGATCTCAAGCTGGCAGCTGCAACAAAATTTTGGAGAATAGGAAGTATATAATAGTTCAAAATTGAAATTTATTTAAAACAATATTAACTTTCCTTTATAAATAAAATGAATTTATTCACTCCACTTTTTCACTTATATGAATTTTATATCAGATACATTTTCAATGTGATTCCAATTTTAACACAACTGTATGTATTTAAATTATATTAAACACAAAAATGAGACAACATTATTGATATTCAGACATTTATTTACTTCACCATATAATAAAACTGTGGGGCAAGTACCCAAATGAATTAAATCAAATTTTATTTATTTATCAATTAAACCTTTATAATTATACAGCATATAATAAATTGTAATAATTAATGGTCTAAAAATACAGTTTTAGTATTAAAATATATATATGTATAACTCCCACATAGTTAATTAATTCATAAGTTTATAAGGTACACAGTGAAGCTGACTGCGAAGACTCCAATCAAAGAAATCTGTTACATTAATCCCTCGCTTTCCATAATTGCAGTTTCACATATTCACTGTTGCTGATTTATTAAAACAAATGCGTGCAGATGAACTGACATAGAGAAGTTGAATGAGTGGATTACCAGGATAAATGACAACCAAGATGATCCTGAAAATGAAGATCCCGATGTTGATAGATCGCAATTAAGTATTAAACCATTAAAGAATATCTTTACCTTCTCCATATAACTGTCAGAAAAGGCGGTGGAATTAGATTCTAACTTTGAAAGAAACATCAAGTTTAATCGAAATTAAGAATAATTATTAATGCTGTATAGGGAAATCAAAAAGAACCGGGTACTTAATAAAAAAAAACTAATGTTAGTATTTGCAGTTACAGTGTTTTTAGGACTGTGGACAGCGAGGGATAACTGTATTTAATAAATTAACTCTTAAAATTTCCATATGGCACTTAGCAGGTACATAAGATAAGGATTTCTAAATATAAACAGATTTATAGTTTAATCTATGAAGTAAATTGTATTAATTTCAATTATACAGAAGAAGCTCAGATTTTTTCCTATAATTTGTGACTTAATATGTATACATTGAATAATCATTACGGAATGAAGTCAGGTGAATGAATTTTTTTTTAAAACCATCAACTATTTATGTGCTTTCATAAAAAAGTGCATAAAACAATACTAGACACATGCTTAGTACTATTTTTCCTTAAGCTACATTAGCAAAGCACGATTGTGGGAGGTATTAACTGTGGGCAGTATGAACTCACTGCATGATCGTGTATTCTGGTTGGGGGTAGGCAAGATTGTTATAACTAGAATACATAAACATTGTTCTAACTCTGATAGTTACAAAACCGTGACTGTCGGAGTTGCTGTTTGCATTTTAAACTATGCGGTCCTCATTAAATAAGCATTTTATTAGTGTTAGAATAATTTTCAATCACAAGTATTAAGATTTATGTTAATGCTTTCTGTTGAAATAGAAATTTTTTCTAATGTTATAATCTCAGAAGAAGGAATCTCTTGATAAAACGATTGATATGATTGATAAAGCTTTTCAAATTGATGATTGATATCTTTTGCCTGGTTGTCCACGTCTGTTTGATGATCATGTAATCTTTGCTCTAATATTCTAAAATTTTCCCATTTTTTACTAAGCTTTGTTTTGAGCATGGCAACTTTTTCTTCCTTTTCTTTTAATATTATTTGCAATTGTTCTTTTTCCGACAGCAATCTCATTTTGTCAAGTGACCTGCATTGAGGGCCAATGTCTCCTGTTCTGGGTCTCCTACAACAACAATTAGAGAAACATTATTTATTATCAATTGTAAGAATTTTATATATGTATGCCCGCCTCAACACAGAATTTTCTAGTGAGATGGGCATAGTCCAAACATACTATACATATCTTTTATAGTTTCTAATAAATAAGTTATGTTGTGACAAAATTGGGGAATTCCGGATACGCTTTTTTCAGTTGGCTACTAGCGCCATAGAATAGAGATGACTTTTCGTATTATTTCACATATTTACGAATGATTGTATTTCTAATAACTGTGTTTGTTGCGTTAATAATCTTAATTTTCCTTGAATGACATTATTAACTTATCTTATTATTTCATAAGAAATTTTTCAAGTGATCCCGAGATGAGAAGTGTCAAAAAATGAGACAAGGAAAAATAAATAATTTTTTCAAGTTAAAACATGCTTAAAAGTATTTTAATTTGTTCTAATTATTCTTTATTTAGTGTTATAGTTATTGTGTACTTTATTTATTGATTGTTTAATTTTACGAAAACATTTTAAGGCGGGGCCTTTACTTATTACAAGAAATAGATCTAATATTTACCCTAATTAGTTTCAGTAGTAGTTATAATAAATTACATAAGGATTTTGTATTGATATAGTAAATACTGCATTTTTGAGATGATTTCACAGAATATGTATGCTTTTCACGAAATTAGCGGCTCTTTTCATGACTTAAGCAATTTTTTACGCAATCGCATAGTAAAATTTGTAAAATATATACATTTTTTTGGCCCTTGAATTTTTTATTAATGGCATTCCGTGTAATACGGTTCTACTGTAATTAGATTTTCTAATCTTCTCAATTTTTTTATAGTGCTTTGATAAGTTTGCCTAAAAAAACTAAAGCAAATGACAAATGTTAACATTTTAGTCTTTGTATACCTAATTGAGCTTACATGTTCATTATAAGCAAAACACAATTATATTGAAATTGTACCAAAACCACAACTGTTAAAAGTTATTAAAAGTTAATGAAATTGCTTATCTCAATGGAATAAAAAAAATTTATGGCAGTAATAAAGCTTTTTTTTGTATTTAACTCATAATTATTTTGTTGTTTGGAGAATTCGGTCATAAAAAATTGCTAATTAAAAATTTTAAGATACCAAATTAGAAAATATAAAAAAATCTTTTTGGCACTGGCTGCGAGAATTAGGTAGATTTCATCTGTGTAAATGATTGTTACTTTTCTCTGCAGGTAATCTAGTTTTTGAACAGGCGCCATTTTGAAACAAATGGTGGGTCAGGCTGATCAACGAAAAACGTTATATCCCGTATACACATATAACGGATGATTGGGAAAATTGCGTTGAATTTTCCAATAGTTGTGTCATGAGACCCTCTGCAATTTCTATCGGTCTACTTAAAATATGGAATTTTAAAATTATATACTCAAAATTAAAACTCTGAGGTAAACCAGAGGTTAAGATAGAAATTTCAAAAAAAAATTTACCATGCTGGTTTGGATGTTACCGGAGTATTTTCAATTATCTTCTGAAGATTGGTAATCTTTTCCGTAAGATTTTCACTCTCCCACATGCCTTCCCATTCTTCCTTTAAGTACACGGACAACTCTTCTTTGCAAATGCGTCTTATTGTTGTCCAGTTGACTCTGCCATCCTTTTTTGTATACTCCATCTTCAACTCATCGTCACTAAAAATAGAATGTTAAATTCTAAAAATATTTTTCAACAAGGATGTATCAGTGAGTAGGGATTGGTACAAAATCATTTGGTAGTGGATTAATTTGGCTCATTGCCTATATTAACTACATAAAGATTACAAGTTAATCAGTGGCCTACATGGTTATCTTGTAATATTTCAATTTGCTGCAAGGCCTAATCCTTTGGATAATATATTAATTGCGAAAATTCTAAAAAAATCACACAAATGCATAGCAAAAGTTAGTTGAACTTGCTTTTATTGGATGTACATTTATGCAAAGCTTAATAAGTGCTCTTATATAAATAAATATAAGTTATGTAGTTTTTTTGCACAATTGGCATAATTTTTAACAAGACTTCTTCTTCATGCGCAAACTCTATGGAAGGTTGGTGACCACATTGCAGTGGGTTGATTTATCCTGTATAAGATCACCAACATTTTGGACATTGAACTACTTTCTGAGATTGCACAGCTAAGATAATCTCTTTCTACCATATCTCTGCAGCCTTCGATCTTCCCCAGCATAATGAGTTAAAGAGGAAAATGTTTCAGAAGCAGTTTTCCTTGATAATTGTTATTAGTTCTCTTGATTTATTTATGCGTCCTAATACATCTTCATTAGTAATGTGGTCAACCCAGGCCTGGTTTGGTAATGTTTTTCTGATTTTCTCCCCCAGCACAGAAATAATAGCATTGGTCCTAAAAAATTGCACAAAAGATTTTTTATGTGCATATCGCAATCCAAACTTAGAAGGAAAATTGGTAGCCAGGTGTCCTTGGTCCTCCTAGAAGATACGGTTAATACGTTGCCTACCGATCACGCCCATGGGCGTTGTTACGTTGCCTCACTAGGAGCTGCCGACGCCCAAGTGCAGACCATTTCCATATATGTTTATACGCATTAGTAGGTCACCGGCATCCCCTGTAACTTATTTTTTTGTGTGGCGGATGTGTGCTTGAGCAATAATATATTATTGGCATTTGTTAATATTCCAGACAAAAGTTGGCAGTCAATGAGTTAAGAAGATCACTATCCAGCATTGAATGTTAATAATATCTTTGCTGACTTGTGCGATCAGATTGGAATAATCAATATATTTAAAATATTATCACAAAATAAATATATAAACATCTGTTCAACATAAGCACGGTTAATCTCTGGAGCATAAGTGGCACCCAATGCTATGATAAACACTATAACTTCATGTACCGTATTACATTAAAAAAAAATGACAAACTATTTTTTTTTGTATATTTTACTAATCAATATGCATGGGTTACTTTACATGGCTGAAAGCGTCACTTCATTATTTGATGCAAAAAAGAGGCTCCAATAATTAAAGAGAACAAGCAATAATTATTACTTTTAGATACATTTATTAATTTAACATTACATACCCCAATTAATGCTGCCTCATTAATTTAATGGTAAAAATTAGAAAACCTATAATAATCACGTTCACGTATAATAGAAAATGTATAATAATCACCACGATTTTTACATACTTGAAACAATCTGCCAGTTTGTCAAATATTCTTGACACAGTAATCTTAAGACATTCCAAATCATCAGCACAATCACTATTTACTGATTTTTCACACTTTATTTTGTCGCAATCCATTTTTATCACTGTTATTTATCATTGATCACAAATATAAAGTACAAACAATTTAATTCAACAAAGTACACAAACGTCGCGCAAAATAACTGTCAGATCCGAATACAAATTTAAAATGTCATAAACAAAAATGTTTGATTGTTAATGGCTACTCAACATTGTTGTTAAGTGGCTGACTAACGTATGCTTTATGGCTTACAAAGGAGACCGGGATTGAAAATATGAAAGTTAAATTAATTGGATTTAGTAATAATAATTATTAATTGTTTAGAGAGTGTATAGATTGAATTTAGAGAAATATTTGAAATATTTATATAATTATGTTTTTTTTTTGTTAGGAACTGGCTTGTCTCCTATTGCCTTGCTTTAGCTTGGGTATATTTTATTATTTATTTATTATTTATAACTATATTATACATATAAAAAAATTTGTTTGGACTGTGCCCGTCTCACAGTATATTATTCATATAATATTATATAACACATAATTTCTGTTTTAGCTGATTGATTTAAAAAATTTAAACAGTTTTAAATTTATTTTGTCGTGAAATACGAATTATGGGAATTCCAAAAGAGTTTAAATAACAATCTGTTCGGATTCTTCTTCTTTCTATGCCCTTTAACTCATCTTACGTGAATATAAGACACATGTTTTTTTTTAAATATTGTAATATCGTTAACAACGTGGTAAGATTGATTAATTTTTTTAACAATTCACAGATAACAACAAATTATTACTACTTTATTTAAATGAATATGTGCATGAAATCATGTCACAATTTTGATTGCACAAAATACAATTTACATTCTAAAACAGTAATAATATCATTAGTTTCCCCGTGAAATATCCGTAGCACTATTTCTATCCGATCTATGTAACATGATCTATGTTAATATTATTTTAAGGAGATAGTTTTTATCCTACCAACAGTAGTATTCAATATCTCACTTTATAATCGCCGCCTTCTTTCAATTATGTTAATTAAAATAAGCATTCCATTCAGAGTCGCGCCAAGGTCATCCCTCATCTTATTTTTAAATATCTATAATTTTATAAATATTCTTATTATTCTTTTTACCTATATATACAGGTGACCCAAAAAAGGTGAGAACATTTCTTAAAATGTGATTTAATTACATCAAAATTAGATTAACTATATCAACAATAGCTTAAATAGTTTACTAATTTACTTTTTTACCTAAATTACGTTTTATTTCGACAATTTCTGGTCACCATCTTTGATTATTAATTTTCCCATTGTTTATATTTGATTTTTTAAATTGTTGCCCAAAATAACAAAAAATCACTGCAGAAGACCGTATTCTGATCAAAAATTTGCGAATTGAAAAACGTTGGGGTGCCAGGAAAATAATCAAAGAGTTTCAAAACAAAGCCTGGAGTATAGTTAGATATTACAGCAGGACGGAGCTCCATCTCACACAGCCAGAAATACAATCAACTTTTTTCATTGTGAAAATATTAATTTCATCGAGCCAGGCATATGGCCACCGAACAGCCCAGATTTAAACCCAGTAGATTATGCAATATGGAGTGTTTTGATGATTTCTGATTAGTTAAATATTGTGCAAAAAAAAACATTAAGAATTATAATTAATTATATTATATTTTGAAATAACTCATGTGTTACGAGATGTTGTCACTTTTTTTGGGCCACTCTGTACAGTACTTAGTTATGTCTAGATAATGATCACTTTCTATATTTGCACTGGATACATGTGATTAAATTTTATTAGGTTTGTTTCCTTGGTATAAGTAGTCTACTTGGTACCTTTTTATTATTTTTGGTATTTATTTCTGTTACAATTGTGTTAGTTAAGCAAAAATATTACTCCTGGTAGAATTCCAACACTCTGCGATCCCTTAAATTAAATTAATATTACCTAGACTATATTTACCACTTTCTTCTGTATTTTGAAATTCCCTCATTACTCGTTTTATAAGTTTCCGTAATTAATATATTCTCATTTTTATCATCTGTTGTAATTACCTGATCTAGTATTTCATATATTTTTGTTTCATTATGTTTTGGCATATATGTATAGGTACTTACTTGTTTTAATATTGTTTTCATTGGTAGCCTTTGAAAAACAATTCCGAGTATTCTCTTATCAACGTGAAATATATTAATTTTCTTCACCCCGATTGTTTTATTTGTTACTATTGCTATCGCATTTGTTTCCCCGTTTTTGCATTAAATAATTTCACAATCATCACTCAAGAAATAGTTGTTCCTTTCCAATCCACGTCACTTAAGTTGGGGTTCTGACATTTCTACAATCCTGTGTTATAAGGATATCGCTTGCTAATGACCTTGACAAATTGACTATTGAAGATTGCTGTCAATACCGTTTTTCTGTTATGGTTATGTAATGATTGCTATTATTTTTTAATGATAGTGTGGTTGTTCCTGCTTGTTTTCCACATTGAAGTTCTATAGTTAGTGGCATAATTACAAAAATTGGGCCCTGTGCAGAATGGAATAAAGGCCTCCCTAAATAAGTATTGTGTATTAGATATACGACTCTTAGTACTGCGAGGTTTATCCAATAATTAGTAAGAACAAAATTAGTCTCTTGTCTTATATAATATTCAAACTTTCATGAAATAAACCTACATATTCTTAGACATTTATAAACACTCGCCATTTAAAAAAATACTTCCTTTGCTTTAAGGCGATTTTCATTTCACGGTAATAGTCTAGTCCAACCTAATATAATAGCGAGGTACTGTTACTGTATATATCGACAATGTTTTCACGTGTTTTTATTTTCAGGTTAGAAACTTTTTTATAAATTTTATAATTGGATACTTGTAAAAATATCAAAACAAATGGATTATAGGGTGTAAATTTTTTGGGTCATATCTAACGTGGGGCCCAATGCATGGACAAAAAGTCTCCAGCGTTCGTTGGTCGCCGCGGGATATATAGTCTTCCGACTGTCCCCTTTTGAAGGACATTTAGTGGCCAATGGGTGTTTTACCTCCAATTCTTTGGCAAATCCAACGCGCCTCTAGATATGCTAGGCGAATTTGGACACTGCTGACAGTCGTTCATTTTCTGTCGTGTCATTATAAGAAAAAAAATGGTTGCGTGGTCGTCACGTGTTGGGAGCGAAAATGTTATTGAGGCTGAAAGAGTGGAAGAATCGTATTGTGTAGTAATGATATTGGAATTCCAGTCAATGAATATTAATTTTCTTTAGAAATCCGCTAGATGGCAGAAGAGATAAGCAAAACATAATAATGAATATTCATATTCATTTATAATCTTTCCGCATTGTGTAATAGATGTCACTGATTGATTATCGTATTCACTTAAGATTTAAAGTTTTTTTACCTTTCCATTGTATTTCATTTCTTTAAGTTCACTATATCTTTCATGTTTACGCTTTTAATAACATTCTGACAATCATGTCAACTGAAGATAGCTAATTTTACTCATATTTTGTTTACACTACATGGTGCATTGTTAAAGCGATATAATAAGGGATTTTCAAATTAAAATACAATTTCTACGGAAACCCTGGCTGCGCAGCGGTCACAATACCCGCCCGCAGGGCCTAGCAGCTAGCAATCTGCCATAGTCCATTGCTTTTCTGCTAGTGCAGTATGAATGTGTAATATTATGCTACAAACTCGAACAGCAGTTACTCTCCATAAAGTCAGAATGTACATATATGGTACACATTTTTATTGTAATGTGAATTTAAAGATAAAAAAATGGCATTTTATTGTATTTTTCGAATAAGTCATGCTGTAATTTCGTACATTGTACATAAATTGTAAAATATTGAAGTACATACTGCGTAACATGTTTTCTCTTGCTTGTCTTTGTTGGTCATTAGGAATATGAGTGTAAAGCAAAAAACTGTTTTTTGTTTTTAAATTTTTTTGTTCATTTTATTTTTTAAATTTATAACAATAAATACATTTTTATTTATAAAATAAATTGATTGACTGATTTGTAACACAGTGGCAGTATTTCTTGAGATCGAAATATTGTTATTATGAAATGTTGGAGAGTAAAATTGTCCAACTGATCAGCGATATAGTGGCATGAGTTTAAATAGGTGATGTGGTTATGATTTTATACAAAAGTTTCTTTGCGAGGATGGTATTTGATGCGGGTGTGTTGTCTTATTAGACATGGGCTGAAAAAATATAAAAAACAATTAGTATTGCGCAAAAATTAAGGATGTATAATAGATTAATGTACAATTTAAATGTTTTTTAATTTCTATATACGTATATGCTATATTAATTATTAACTCTTCCATTGCTTGTTTACATTTAATAATAGCTTTTTAATTATTCCACGCTTCTATCGGTATCATTTTTTTCTTTGAACTCACTCTTGGCAGTATCATCATAAAATATTATAATATAAAGAAGCAAAGCAATTAAACCCCCAAAGGACGTGAATTAAAAATATATGCAGGTTGTACGTTACAGTTGGTTATTTACATAAATTTTTAAATTTCAAAATTACTATTAGAATCTACTATTGTGAAAAAAAATTGTTATGCATCACAAAATCTAGGGTCATCTAGGGGCTCTAACATCTCTATTGTGAATACGTGTGTTGCGACTTGGGCATGCGATAATAATATAATCTAAGAAGTAGAGTGTTGCTTAAAAGCAACAAAAGCAGCGGAAATAGTTTCAGTAAATCGCATCGAAACAACAAAGTATGCAAAATAAATAAATTATATTATTATAATTAATAGTGCTTAATTGGTTTTCAAACATTTTTATGTTATACAATAATAAAAAAAGAGCGCAACATCAATGATGGATTATTAAATAAAAATGAAACAGTTGAGTAATAACATAGTTATTATTACAATATAAATGACCTCTGTTAAATCAAGACTAAATATTTCAATACTACATACTCCTAGCGAAATATCTAAATAATATGTTTGGAAAACACTCCTTTGTACACATGATAACAATATGGTTTATGGGTTTATACAATATTTAGGGACAATTTAAAATATTTTAGGCATTTAACATTGAATGGAGGTGAATGTTGGTATACTGGAGTCATGCAGACATTGTGACATGGTTGGAAAGGATGATCCTAATAAAAATATCCCTTTCTCATACTTTTTAAAGATTCCTGAGGTACGGTTGAATCGAGGTGAAATCTCTTAAACTTAGATCTCCCAGCATAATATCTGTTATAATAATTTAAAATAAATGTTATTATTCTTTTACTGTACTAACAAAAATACAAATGTAAATGCACATTTTAATTTAATGTTTATTCAAATATCTTTTCCATATTTATATATAAATACATACAGCAAAATAAAGCATGTAATTTAATTATAGCATAGATTTTTCTTTTAAAGGTTCAGAATATCGGATTTTACTTCCCTTTTGGCTGGGGGCTAGTTGTTTTGTATCAGTGTAGATAATATGTTACTTTCATTCATTCATATAAGAAAGTGTCGTACTGCGTTGTTTTGGCGCAAAATTTATAAGTAGTATTAAATAATTAATTTGTGACGCAAGGAATAATTACCAAGAGGCCTGATGGGATGTTTATCCCACAGGTAAGTGCGCTTGACCGGTGACAGGTACGAGTCCCTGATGAAGAAAGGGCTCTTTCCCCAGTTGCTGTAGGGCGAAAATGGCTTCAGCTCAGGGAAGTCCCACCAGAAGGGATCTCTCGTGATGGAAGACATGGGAAGGTATGGGCTCGGGTTCAACAAATTCGCCCACGGCTTCCTTCTTAGTCCACCTCGAGTGTAGATCGGAGCACCTGATATTTATATATGTATTAAAAACGTTGAATTCTGTTTCACTTATTGTACATTAAATACATCTCTTGCGTTTGGTTCGGCTAGTAGATGAAGTGTACTGGAATATTTTAAGAGTTTTGCAACGGTTTATATTATAACATTTTTTATACAGGGTTATTAGGTTTTTAAACCTGATTACATTATGAGTTGAAAATGTTCAAGGGATATGTGCCTAATCTCAACCATGTCAAAGATAATACGCATTTAAAAAAAAATAGGAATTTTGCGATTATTTCGATTGATTGAAATATTTTATTAATTCCAAATTATATATTGAATACAAAAAATTAAAGGTCGTCGAATTTCGAGCGGATAGACTGTATTTTTATCAGGGGTTTTGTTTAGGGTCTGAAGCAAAGTTATACATTAATAAGGGAACAATTACGTAAATATTTATTTCAAACATCAAGCTTAACACGATTTTGTAAAAAATTCTAACAATAACATTTCCCGTAACAGTGCAGAATTTGCGCATGTTCCTTGAACATTTTCGACTCGTAATTTAGTCAGGTATCCAACCATGGAATATTGTGGACTAGGTCTGTTATACCCTGTATATATACATATATATATATATGTACATTTACAGCTTTAAAAAATAATGTGGTAATAACAGATTGCTCAGTTCTATAAATACTTGAGAACATTTATTAATTTCATAAATATATTGTTATGAGTTGAATAATTATTATTACTTGAGTCAAATTAATTAGCTTACATCCAACAAATTGACACAAAGCAAAGAAAAAATACCTAATTTGTAAATCTTCTAAACATGTGTTAACAAAATACTAATATTAAATGAAAAATATTATATAATATATTATTAGATATCGATATCATGCTGTTTAATAAAATAATTAAACTAAGTAGTCTAATACACATGATGTAAAAAAGTATAATTAAGAATGTTATTAATTACAAAACTTTCATAAAAAATATCAGTGTAACGGGTGCACAAAAAAACGGCTAATACATGTTCCTGAAAAAAATATTAATGACGGAAGATGCATGAAAGAGAAGTTTTGAATAGGTTCAGAATTATTTTTTTGTCATTATTACAGATAACGGAAATGTGGTTACAGGTTTGTAAAATATTTGCGAAGAATCGGAAGTTCTGAATTCTTTTGGATCCCCCGCAAAACACTGATTCGAACACAATTATAAGCGTGGCCATCGATATTGGTTTATTCAAGTGAAATGTGATATTCACTGTTGAGTAGGATAAGAGAGAAGAGTAGGACATAAACTAATCATAAATATTCAGGGGCATCTGTTATTACTTTATGCAAGCATCCAAAAACTAAATATACCAAAAAATACATATTTAAAAACTTTTTTGCGTAATATTCTTAGTTATAATATACATATAAAACTTATGTTTGGATTACAAAATTACCAATTTTTTTGAAGATTGGGTTATGTGACATTTCTGTGTATGGGACACAATAATAAATATTTTGAAAAAGTACACACATATTGCAGTTGTTTAAATTTAATTATTGTTATTACTTGTATTCATGTAATTGTTTGGTGGAGAAGAGATATTTTTTCTAGAATTGAGATAGTTACATAATACATGTGGTAGTTAATTAAGGGCAGTTAAGTTAGAGAGGTCGTAGGGTAGTATAAAACGGAAAATATTTTTCCAAATAAAATCTAATTTTATCGGCAACAACAAAAGTGTCTGATTCGTTGCCACAGTTGGGGTTAATTAAATTAGCAAGTGGAAGTATTTCAACAAAAAAATAATAATTGTGTTTATTGTTTTTATCATGCATATTTTTAGACATCGAATTTTTCGATAAATATCCAATTATACGCGAATATTAATTTTAATCACAATACAATAGGTACTAATCTACGTAAAGATGTTTGAAATTATTTACTTACAGTGTGTATTTGAGTTTTTTCCATATTGAAAATATATCCATTAGGGGCCAGATCACGGATATTTATGTCGGTCGAATATAATATTTTCACCCAAAAATCACTTTGGAATCAAAGAAGATTTGCAGAACGATTTCTAATGCTCATACTCAAGTTTTCGCTGAGAATTGCATCGTATTTGGACCTTCCAAAGCACAGACAAACTTAAAGCACACTTGTGGAAATTCACGGACACACGTGACGTAAATTTTGGCGGGAAGGGTAACAAAGCACGTCAAACCAGTGTCAATTGTTTATGGCATAAGTCATAGACAATGTTGTCATTTGGATATCGATGGCCACATCTTACCCTCTGAATCGAAGGCGACTTCCGTATTCCTTGGCGCGAATTCTCCGGCCTTGGTCGGGGTGGGGGAAGGGGAGCGTTCGCGCGCAGCTCTGTCCAAGTTCAACCATTTGTCAGCCTCGGCGAAAACGTCATTCAGGGAATCTCCCAATTTCTTTCCTTTCCATCGGCCACACAATCATTACAGCCAAATTAATCATAAATTGTGTTTGCATTAAATACCTCATGTATGCCGTTCATGGACAAGGCAGCTGTTATGGGAATAGATTGTTAAATAATTACATAAAATGGGCAACAAGAAATGATTGAACGTATTGTAGTTAACTATTTAAAATGGGAGAAATATATTTACAAAATATGTTGTAGGTGGGTACTAGAGTTATATTTACAAATCTGCATCGAGAAAATGCAATATATAATACAAAATATATCTTTGAAAAGTGTGAATATATAATCTTAGAGTTAAAATATATTTTGTACAATGGATTCTAATTTTAAGTGGTTACTAAAAGAAGAACAAATATTCTGCGGTAATTTATAATTTTCAAATATTAATATCTACACTATAATAAACTTCGGGTTTTACTAAGTTTGAATTTTCTATTTTACTAAATAAAGCACTGTCACTGAAGAATTATTAGTAAAATAAGACTATTATCTCGAATTGATATCAGTGCTCTGCTAATAGTGAGATTTGAGTATTCTTTGCAGTTGCGTGTACTGGTAGGCGGAGTCCATAAATTGTATAACCCAATTTTTTGGAGATGGAATATAAAATAATCAATTATGAATAAAATAATTTTATAACGTTTGTATAATAATGCAAATTTTAAAATAAATTATATAATTTATGGACGAAATTAGAGCGTGTAATCCAGCAGCTAGTCAATGCAGGCGCATACAGAATGGGTATATTATAGAAGAAACAAGATATGTACATAATTTGAGCACATTTGCACATGTGTAATTAGCCTTGCCGATATTTACAGCTTGTTAAGCATTTTATAAAAAAATATTTGTTAATAATATAAAGAGAAAAACAGAACATTTGAAGAAAATATGTATTTATTTAAATTAATCCTTCACTGTACATAATAAGTTAAGGCTATTCATTATTACCAGTGAAATGGGAAAATGATAAAATGGAGGTATGTACAAATAAATTTTTGATACGTTCACTGTTGTCCACTGCAGCCACAAGAGACAATAGTCAAAGGAGTATTAACACATTTTTATAGTCACTGAAGCAGTATTATATTGTACATTGTGATGGGCATCTCCACTATACGGGGTCCTGACGTCACAGGGAAAAGTCGACATCACAAACGGGAGGTGGAATTTAGTCAGGATGTCACTAGTGGTATAACTTACCACCAAAGTGTGGCTTATTGTCGGGCTCGTACTCGAGCCCCTTGAGGCTGCTCGCGCTCGGCAGAGGTCCGGCCCTGTCTCTGAGGTAAAGGCCGTAGCGGGAGGGGTACAGCCTGTCGATCTCGGCGATGCGGTCCAGGTGGTTCTGCCATGCCTTGCTGGCGTCATAGGGGTCGCGCCTCACCGGCACGTGGTAGACTGAACACGAAAAGGGCAAATTGAGAACACTCGAACCTACTATGACAGTGGATGATTAAAATCCACAACGCGTTTTGGATTCGTACACCATATATATGATAAATTGAGAGTTATAGAAAACAGATCTTGAGACGTGGGATGGCCAATAACACGTGAATTAGATGAAGATGAACTACAAGTTTCACTAAAACTCGCAGAATCAGAAGTCTAAAATATTAAAATTAGTGAAATTTATAAAAAAAAATCAGTTAAAGGATAAGATAAACTTAGATAATATTTTTTATAAGAATTAATTGTTCATTCAATACTACTAATCATGTGTATTGTATTATCGATCATTATTTTGTGAATTTCTCACAGTTATGATGAACATATAGGATGACAAATTAGATACGTTAAAAAACAGAAGTAAAATTTCACAATATGCCTTATTTTGAAATTTTAATTGTTTTCATTTTAGTGAGTTAACACGAATCATCAAATGTTGAAAAATATTCATTCTTCACAATATAGGCAAAGGATTCCAAATGTTGAGCAAAATTACTGACACTGTAAATATCTGAAAACTGAAAAAAAAACACTGTAAATATCTCACATTTAACATCTTAATAAAATTAAACCAAAAATCAAAATTATGAGCTTGTTTTGAGACGCCCATATAAGGAACATTGCCATTGTTTTCTTGTCGGCTGAATATTTAGGGGCATTCGGTATAAACATGAGGGATACAATTCTATAAAAAAATAACTACCTAAAAGTTAACACCGTACTCAAACGTTTTCAAATGTTATCACTGAAGGAGCTTTTCGGTACCGAATTATTAAAATTTACGTTGAAAATTTTACGTAATTCTGAAAAAAAAAATTCTGGTAATATTGAAGTTACAATTAAAAAATATAAGCTTTTTGTATAATATTTTGATCAAAATTTTTAGAAATGTTCAATGGCAATACAGATAAATAAACTGTTAATAACTAGATTTTACTCATAGTCGAATCAAATATTTACACCACGGGATATTTATTTCTTGTAGCCCTCTCAGCATCGAACAACTTTAAGAAAATAAAATAAGTGATTGAGATTTTTTTATCATTGTTTGGAAACCCATGACGAACTATTTATAACATTATTTGATAATAAATGTGACACCCGAAAATTAAAATGGATTATTTTTTAATTGTAACGCCTTTATTTCAAAAATAACTATAATTCGATTATTTTTATTTAACTATCGTACCCTCTATTTTTTTTCTACATTTTAAGAAAGTATGATACTGAGAGTTGGTACGGCACGATGATAAAGAATCAGTAATGATGATATGTGATTAAAATAAACTGTTATGAATGAATGTTCACACCAAACTGGACACATGTATATTTACACACGGGATTAACGGTTCAAATTGATTTGTAGAATTCCTTGTTTGGAATGATATGGCAGATATTGAGTATGTTCGTGATTCACATGAGACGTAGCGGTTCTTCACTGGCTTGGGATGCTCCGCTCGCCGTGCACGCGGTTAGTATTATAAGCCTGTGAGGACAATAAGCGGTTGGTTTCCTTAAGTATCAAACAACATTCTTACCTCATACTTCCATGGTCTTCGGCAAAATGCCTCCACAATGCTATATCATTTCAGATGTCGAAACTTAATGTTTTAGAGAGATTATTTTGGGCAAATGGCGTGGCGGGTGAGATGGTGATGGTGATGGTGAGGCGGAAGAGGCGGACAAGCTCCGAGGAGTAGTTAGGACAGTCATTAAAGACAAGAATCATTCCCTGACAAACGCTTGAAGGAACACACCTGAGAGAGCAGCAGGCAACTAATATATGCAGTTAGCTGTATGAAAAGCTGCGGCCGGCCGCGCGGGACTTCGAGCCTTTGGCAGGGACTGATGTTCAAAATTCACGTCCCATATGCGTTTATTCACCAAAAAGTTTCATATCATAGTGACAATTTTCATACTCAAGTATGTCTCCCAAAACAGCGGTACATAAAAAATGAAAATTATATTTATATTATTTACAAACGACAGCAGCGACAATGCAGTCGAGTTGATTTACAACAATATGCACATTATACAATACACAAGTATTCCCACAATTAGTTGGCTAGCCTGCTTTACGTTAAGTACACAAGTTCGAGGAGCTGATCTGCGATGGTTCCTCGCACCGGGAATAGTCGCGATGCGCGGCCGTATGGTGATCAACACATTGAGTAGCTAAACGCACGCAAATATCAAATGTCTCGGAGATGGTTCCGTGTCTGTCTGCGGGTATATTAAATGTTAGCTTAGAGCTAGCTGCGATCCTGCGGTGGTCCGGCGCGAGGTAGCCCCGGTGTTAGGTCGAGCCGCCGCGCTCCCGACACGCGTTACGCTGAAACATTCCAAATATTTCCATCAGACATTGTCGACCGCGTCTCGCAGCACTTTACCTGCATCGGCGGTTCGGTGTTATTCGAGAGGATGTTAATCGGCGAGATGTATAAGGTCGGCGGCAGTGCTCGGGGCCAGCCCCCCGACAGACCGCCGGTCTGCCCGACTGATAATAATCTCCACATATTTACTCGAGACACGCAGCAAAAATCACTTGTCATGATTTGACTTATGAATAAATATTGCGTAGAAGGTTATATTGTACAGTTTGGCAGAATTATGCAGATCGAATATGCAAGATATTTACAATGCTTGATGATGTTAGTGTCAATTCCCTGATCCTTCTGATCTCATAAGCCTCCGTTGTACAACCGTGATGCGATTTCGGCGAAAGGAAAAACATCCTTAATTAACAAATTTCTTTGAACTATCGCCGAAAATACAAATACAAGTTTTCTATATTATCTTGTCTCTATTAGTATTTAACACAAATTTTGCGCGTGTTTAGTCGTCAGTTTATTAAAAATGATTCTTTTGACAGAACCGAAAGCCCTAAAAGTAAAATATTAATACAATACAAAAAATGCTGAGTGAATAAATGATAACTACATTATACAAAAATGTAAATCATCTAAAGGGTTAGTCTTTTTAAAGACATTAATATGACACAAAGGTACGTCAACAATCTGAAATGAAATAAATGATCTTAGCACTATGGTAAAATACTGCCGAATTTTTAAAATCAGAAACGAATTTTATCCTAGATTTTACAATCAACTTTTATTTTTAGAAAACGATACTTATTTTTTAGCACCGGGATCATTAAATTTAAGCAAACTTTTCCCAAATATCAATTTGCAGTACGATGTCGATGAGAAAATAAAGTATATATTTTGTATTTTTTTTTAGCTAAGTATCGCATCACGGTCATTCGTCGGAGCAATAGGCTGTTGTTGGAGCATCAATGCCTCGTGACCGGGCGGTACGTACTTGGTCGGTACCGGTCGAGGGATGACGGGTAGTTGTGGGCGTATATCGGCCTGGGGGAGTATCCGTAGGTCTCCCTGTGGATGGGCAGATAACGATAGCCGGGAACGGTGATGCGGTCCGCTGCGTGGATCGGATCATCGAATATCGACTTGTTGTATGGCCATGAGGTCGACAGTTCTGGGTAAGCGCTGCGCCTGGAGTGTACATGGTCGTCAGCGCGGATGTCCTCGGATCCTGGATGAATAAAATACATACAATGTTACGCAATGTAATATTAGCATATTATTTCCATTGGAGTGAAAACCCTGAGACTTGTATCAAAATAACTGATTAGAACATTCAAGATATTTCAATAATAATAATGGAAGAGGTAAAATAGACTGAACCTTCTATGTTAGAGAGAAAAATGCAGACAGCAAAAAGCGCAAATATGAAAAGTTCACTATGTATAAATATGCAAAGGCGGTGATCACTATGCGCGAATATGCAAAGTTATTACAATGTTACACTTTTCAACCCAAAAATCACACGCATCAATCAGCGTAGCATTGATTCGTATGTAATTTATTTGTAATACCGTATTGGTCCAAATATAAAGCGACGTTTTTAACGTCAATAATTTAATAAAAATGACGTTCGCGTTATATTCAAGACCTAACCTCTATAAATAAAATTTTGTCATTGCGGTATTGGCACAACTACTTTTCTCGTAGTATAGTATAAGTATTGTATATAATACATACATATATGTTGAAATGTTATTATACATATTAAAATTTATATTTAATTTCCCAAAAAAGTGTTTTTTTTTAAATTAATGGGCTAAAATTCAACGGTCGCGTTAAATTCGAGACCGCGTTATATTCAGGCCAATATGATAATTAATAAAAAATATTACATTTAGAAACATATATTTCCGGTGTGTATCCGAGTGTTTTTTTTACTTTTATTGAGGGAGTTACAAATTTTAAAGTTTTTGAATATCCAATATTTTGACGAAAAAGATGACGGATCTGGCCGCTTATCAAACGCAGCTGAAATATTTACCGGGTAAATTTTTCAGAAACGTTTGATCGAAATCTGACAAGAACGATGGGAATTATTGTGCCCACAAGAACCGTTATATTAAATAAAACCGGAGTGTGGTTTCCAGGTCTCCGGTCATGATCGAAAAAAATGCATTGATGCAAGTGAAGGAAGTTGAGTCACGAGACCCTCTGCAATACGAAATATTTCGATGGAAATCTACCTAAAATCTGAGATCTGAAATGAATTTTTCAAAAAAAAAATTCAATAAATCTAACGCAACTCTAACTTACTAGATTTAAAATATCATACGGAAATAATGCAATTAGGCAAAAAATATTTTTTAAATATTTCCAATCCTTGGAGTGAACCTAACATAACTGTCGATGGTAGAAACGTGTTAAGAGTTAAGAGGACAAAAAAAAATTTGTTATGCCGACTAGAGAGTAAGAGAGACGAATTATGAGTTTTTTTTTGTATTAATAGTTCATAAAAGATCTTGAATTTATGATAAATTATATACATGGCTGTGACTTACCCTTCAGAGATCTGACGTAGGACTGCCAGAACTTAGCTTTCTTCGACACTGGCTCGTTTCTGCCGATCATATCCAAGTGATTTTTAAACATTTTGCTAGGTTATGTACCCGCTCGTTCGCTAAAACAATACAAAATAAATATTGAAACAAATTATATTCGGATAAATAAGTGTTAAAATAGCATAATCTTCCACTGACCACTAATTCATTAGCATATTATTTCCATCGGAGATGTAAATTCTAAGGCTTTGTATCAAAGTAACTGATTAGAACATTCAAAATATTTTAATAAGAATAATGGAAGAGGTAAAATAGACTGAACGTTCAATATTAGAAAGAAAAATGCAGACAGCAAAAAGCGCAAATATACAAAGGTCACTATGCGCAAATATGCAAAGGTCACTATGCACAAATATGCAAAGGTGGTGATCACTATGCACGAATATGCAAAGGTATGACAGAGAAAGATATGTGTATACACAGAAAGTGCGTGGTAGAAATAAAGAGATCATATATAAATTCTTTCGTTGTATACAACGAAAATACTGAAAGGTTTGTCAGACAGTACATGAAAAGAACCTACACGTAAATAGCGGCGATAGGTTGAAATTTAGAATTTGTAAATTCAGCGTATGATAAACACAATAATGAAAGCCTTAAAAACTGTGGAGTATACATATACAATGGACGCAGAAGAATTACTTGATAGTTTATGTAACTAAGGGAATTAACCTTGTTTATATATATAATGAGAATGATTGCATTGAAATAGGATGGCACATTGGTAGAATTTTGAAAAAATTATTTAATGAGCACCATAAGATTTTTTTTGTACCAGAAGTACCAAAACAATTTTTCCGAAGTTAAGTGAGTAGTGTCATTTGTGTTATACATAAGTGATTGATTAAAGCGGTCAAATAAAATAGAATTGTCTAAAGGAATGCACTCGGAATGGATGAAAATTTTCAGAATGTTTTTATTATTAATCGTTTGCCGTGTATTGCTGAAGGAAATTTGTGCAGTATCCGAACCAGGGCTCGCAATGGTCCGAAGCAAACCGGAACACCGCTCCAGTTCGTGGAATTCTTAAAATATAGTTTCGGTTCGTGAGATTTTCACAAATTCAGCTTTGGCTCGTGATATCGTTTCAATTTCAAAAATAGCTACTTTGGATTCAATAAAAATGTAACAGTTAAAATATTGTAATTAAAGTGTATACTTTTTTTATTAAAAATAAATGTGAAATGAAGAACTATATGCATTAGATGTATTTTTCTATATTTCGAATATATTACTACAATAAATGACAGCCTGAAATGACATGCCTGTGATGGTTAGCAACGTAGAGGGATTCTAAAGGGAGAGATATTAGTAGGTAGGTAGAGGTAGTATTACAATCGTAATAGCCCTTGTTCACGATGATCTCTCAATTAGACTTTTATCTCTGAGAGTTGCTAATGTAAGTGTGTACTTGATGCATCATTCTAATCCGCGCGCAAAACATGTGAGATAATGATTCATAAATCGCTATTTTGCTAGACACCCGTCTCTACGATGAGAGATCATTGTAGACACGGACCATAACAGTGCTAAGAACTACGGATGCCAAGAAAAATAGAGAAATACTGTCAGAAGAGTCATCTAAAGAATCTACGGAGATCTCGATCCTGTTTCATAAGAAAGAAAAAGTGTAAATCTTCGGATATTATCAACCGTTCCGGTTCGTTAAACTTTCCATTTCAAGCTCTGATCCGAACTGTCCAGGCTTGTGCGATTTGTACCATATTCAAATTAATAAATAATATTTCATATTACGTTGGACGTTTGCAAAAAGTAATTATATAATACACTTGTATAACAGAAATAGTGTAGTCTTTTTCTGTTGGTTACCAGGGGGAGTTGGGGGAAAGTGAATATTAAAAGCGTATCTGATTGGGCAACACAAAATGTTTTCTTGGCAAAATGCCTTACGATCGTACTGTCGACATTAATCCCACTCTTTACACCTCTCTCGCAAATATTGTGACATCATGTTGGAGCGTGCCCGAGATCATGTTTCGCGCTTTTGATATTGAATGAATGAAGCAAGAAGATATTGATAGAACATAAAATGAAAAATGATAAATAAAAACATATTTAAAACGATGTATTCTCTAGAAATAATTATCGCATCTTATCTGAGGACTGCATACGAACATTACTTAACTATTATTATTGTCATTTAAAACTATTTCATAAATAATAGAATATTTCAAAGCTTATGTTGTTAATTATCAATAATTATCGTTTAAAAGTGTTATCCAATTGAAATACTGTTGGATCGATTGACGAATAAAAATGCGAAATGTCCCGTAGCATCTACTTTCAATTAAAATGACTCATAAACATCAGTAGCTCTTGAAAAAATCATTAACGCAAACTTGGTCGAACAAAATGACCGTCTGCATTTCTAACATAAATAGCGAGGCTAATTATATTTTTTTCAGTAATTTGCCCCTGAACTCGTGTCATGCTTGTGACACTCATAAATGTGAGTTAAAAATAGGCACGTGTCAATTTATAAGTTGGCAACGGTCAGAATGAGTAAATTGTGGACCCATTATCCATTGAATAACAATGTTATGCGATGAAAATTGTGTTTTTTTTATTTAGTTTTACAAATTATACGGGAGCTTTGCGTTTTAGTTTAAAATTAATTGTAGATACGTAACATTAAGTTGAAGGTTTTGTAACTTTTAATATTTGTTGAAAGTTTTTTTATGCTTACCTAGACCTTAAATATGTATTGAAGTGGGTATTTTTGAAGACAACTGAATTGTGTTATACTATAGCTCAAAAAATATAGACTTTTCTCATGTCATTGCTGACAAATATCCCATTTTGAAAAATATTCAATTGAGGTACCTCGCGTACACCAATTATACGATAGTATGCCCATTTTAGAAAGTGTGTCAACGTATAATGGTGATCAGATTTAATGTGTGATAAATATAGAGAAGAATTCGCGGGGGAATCCGATTATGGTTTCGGTCTACGAATGAGAAATGTCGGCAGATCTAGAGGGCGAGGCATAATGTGTTGCGCGCGCATTTTTGGGCCCCGGGCGGGTGCGAATCGGTTCGCTCCAGAAATAGAGTACCCACAGAGCCAGAAAAATCTCCCTTCTCTGCAACGGAGTATCAAATTTAAATTATATTGTGTCATAGACATTATCAGTGGGCGCGGGAAAAGCGCGCGGGAAACTATGCGGCCGATTCTTTTGTTCGCAGGCGGCGCGCGCCGCACGAAATTGAATCGCATTTCATTCTATTTTTAAAAAATAGGTGCATTAAATTTTAAATACGTTTTCAAATATTAAGTTAACTTAAAAATCGATTCCATTATTCAGTTTGGTTGAAAATTCTAATATTATAAAATATTAATAATGTAATTTAACTAAGAAATTATTTTACAGATACTACGAAAAACAGCATTAATAAAGAAATTTTCAAACTTATATAAATATCTCATTTCATTAATGTAAACAAAGATTTTGCATTGAAGTTTGCTTGTCTGTATTTAAAATATATATATTTGATATCAAAATATGAAAAAAAGTAATGTTTTCAAATTGTTGTTTAAAATGATCAATCATGTATTTTGCTGAATCGCAATGTAAAACAATTTAAAAAAAAATATCATATCTTAAATGAATGAGTTTTAATTTTTTTTTCACGATTCTATTTGTAATAATTATTTTCTCAAAATAAAGTCATTACCGAAATGTTGTCATACTTATGAATCGGTGTCGACTTGTGTCGCTATTATTAGTTGGCAGTATACTCACTGAGAAAAGTTATCTCACTGAGAAAAGTTTTTCAATCTTGCCGCTGTAATATTATTACGTTGAACGGAAAAATCATCTGATGTTTTTAATTCGGCGGGGGAAATTATATACTCGTGAAAAACGATTCTGAATTTTCATTGATGATTTATTTTACATAGCGCATGCGTGGTGAAATTATTATTTTACCACGGCTCGGCGTATTTATTTGGAAAGTTTTTATTTTAATTAACAGTTTTATACTGAAATGGTGAAATGAAGAGCACAGTTTGACCCTTGACCTCACCCCACATTAACACAAATATGTTTTTTCACAATTGATTCAGGGTTGAAGATTATCGATGAAGGGGTTGATTGAATCCGGATGATCACTTTCAGAGGGTGTTTTGGATTCTCGACACAAGTACGCAATTTATCGAAATGATAAAGAATCGAGTGTTTTTGTTTATTTTGTAAGATGAAACACCAAGTATACCGGATGGCGGGATCGTGACAAAGAGCAGAAGACACTTAAAACACAAAATCACTATAATATTTAAAGATAATAAAATAACACTTTATAATTTTCACAAACGAAAACTGCGAAAAGCGCCAGGAGCTGGGCGGCACATTTGAAATGGGCCTTTAATATGTTTATGCTTACCAAAATAAATAAACTAGAAAATGTTTAAGGTCGAAATATTGTTCGTAGAGCAGGCAGGGTACGATCTGCTCGCTTTAGACCGCTGACGCTACTGGCTCGAGGCGTCGCGGCGCTCGGGGTTGGGCGTGCTGCTCGCCCCCCCCCCCGGGCCGCGACCGCGCCGCACCTCCCACCCCACCCCCTGGGCTAAATTCGGCCAGAAGTCACAGCCCAGGTGACAGGGTCCGTCCTGACAGGTGGTTTGGGAATCTACATGGTACTATTTTGATGGCCAGTTAAAATGTTTTCATTATAATTATGTTAACATAATTTTTTGATTCGATGCCGTCAAAATCAACGTTCATTAAATTACTACAGTATACAATAAACTAGAAATAGTAAAGATGTTGTCCGGTAACTATTTATATCGACCAAAAAATAATATATAAAAAAATATTAACGAGCAAATATATAAAAATAATAATCAAAAGAAATTAAATTACTTAGAATATTTGCTAGTCGAGATGCCCTTTAGTGACTTCTAATATATCAGGAGAACACATTCTTATTGTGAAGTTGTAATTATTCAGAACATTGATCTGTGATATTTTAAATATGAATTAAATATATTAATTAGAAAGATATATTTAATTCATATTTACTTCTAATATATCTTGGAAAACTAAACTCTTGTTATCATTGTTGACTTATAAGTTGTTGAAGACCCTTGGTGTGGCTAAACTTCACGGGGGACATTACTATTTATTTTATTTTGAATTAAATTGACAGCACTGCTAAAAATACGAATATTATTTTAACAATGAAAATGTGACTACATGTAAATGTAATTTCAGTTTTTTCCTTTTTGGCGTATTTCGTTAATTCGACGATTTTACTTCGCATTGTTCGAAATTTAATACTTTTTGAAGTAAATTTACAACTGTTAACATTTACTTACATATTATAACATGCTTATTGAATTACTAGTAGCCTTTAATTATGCTTCGTATTATTCGAAGAAACTTTTAATATATTTTGTACAGAATTTTTTTTTTAACTACGTATACCTTGCAAACAATATAAACTTATAGATAAACAATAATTATAGTATTAATATTTTCCACGATGCATTATATATCATAATATAATAAAATTTACTAATACTATTTTGAAAACAGTTAAAAAATAGATTCTGGTAAAGAAACAATAATATATGTTTTTAGTTAGTGTTGACATTCCGAAGAAGAAAATGTTATTTTTCGAAACCGGTAGACGTATTTAAACTCAATAAGTGGTTAAAAAAACAAAGTTAACAAATAAAAATATGAATTTTAACCACAAAGTTCATTTTGCTAATTTTAAAAGTAATAATCTATTTTTTTATAAAATTCATCAGAGTTCTAGTTTATTCCCAGTATAATGATGAATTTTACAGTCTGTACAAAGAACCCGGGCAATTAAAAAAATATTTCGATAGAGATGGGTGAGACATCTGTAACAGATGCATGATTCATGAATTCCAAAAGAGATACTCGATGGAAATCCAAAAGGGAAAAGACTGATTAGAACATTACGCTAGGAAGATAAGAGTAAAGAAGGATTTCAAGGACTGACTGCTGCTGATGAATAATTGGAAATGAGTAGCTCAAGATCGAATATCATGGAGGCGAAATTGAGAAGATTAAGACTCGATTTGGGCCGTTGCCCCATTAAATAGGTATATTCACGTTTAAACGTTGGATTAATTTAAAAAGTATTTGCTGAAGTTCAGAACTTGCAAAAAAAAAACTATTTTTTATTTTGAAATTTTTACAATTTTATATTTGTACAAATTTACTTGAATCTATTACAAAACTAAAGTTACATATTTGTGTGAATCGCTGTATCCTGTGCTTGGAGAGGGACTTACACTGTAGTAATTTATATAAAGTTTGATGTTATATATTTGTAATCTATAATACTATTTATTATCTAATTAAGTGTTCATTTAATTTCTTTTTGAGTTTTTCTTATATCCTTTATCTTTTAATTTCTGTAATTTTTTAATTCTTTAATTTTTTTGTTATAGCTTATATATGTATGGAAGGGTTTCCTAGAATGGAGAATTTTTTATATTTTGGTGCCACACATGAAAACAAGTCTTCAAAACAGAAAAAAGTAAATGGCAGTTGAAAACTTACTGTATTACCTTTTTCATTTTGGTTGTTGCTAAACAATAAATAATGTAATTGAATGTTTGTTTCTGTTTGTGACCAATTATAAACCAAATTTTGGGTAGTCACTTTTTAGGACCCTGCGCAAAACACAGACCCCCTCTCCTGGCCAGCCCACACTTTTCTCCAAGGATAAATATTATATTGAATGCTCCGTAACTGTTCCGAATTTCGCTCAGCTGGACTCTAGGACTCTAGTATTCTGATTAAAATATTAATTTGTTTGTTCTAGTATAGTGCATACTTGAGTATTTTTAAACATGGTCTTAAATTAACAAGATTAAAATCGTTTCTTAGTTAATAATCATCCAAACCAATATTCCATTCAATCTATATTAAATTATTAATAAATCTGAATCTCGGGTAACGCTAGGCACGGACCATTAAAATAAATAAATAAAAACTAAAAAAATCATAAAGTAATTATGAATACCGTGTATTTAAGGGCAAGTGTATTCTATGAAATTTTACACTATTAATAGATGATCAATGAAGTCCAATATGAAATACGTTAGATAACGAATGACTCTCAACGAACGGATTAATTCTGTGTTATCCTTCACGTGAGATACGAGTTTCTAGAGCAAAATTTCATCCGCGGATAAACTAAGAATGTCGTTACTTATTTTTGGAATTCACATTGTTTTAATTAGAAATTTCATTCAGCCAGAGAATACTCTCAATCTTATTTCTTATCTCTCTCAGCTATGTTATTTTTTAAGATTTTTGTCTCATTTAATTTTAAAATAAAATTAGAAGAAGCGTCCATAGTTCTGTTTTCAAAAACAATTTTGCTGACAGAGAAGTATATATATAAATCAGCAGTTGCAAATAAGTTAGAAAAAGTAAAACCGTGGGTGGTAATTCGTCATATTTATCCAATGTATCATTTTATATTTTTGGAATTGCCCAGAACTGAGTCTTACTGTTGGCACTGGAAAAAGACTAACAGAAATTGTAAATATTGACGCAGAAAAACAGTCGGTAACATTTTAACGCTGCAATTCTGGATTACTGTTTAATGTTTATACAATTTATTACGTAAATATTACATTCATAAAAATATATAATAGTGCTCAACGATGAGTTTCTTTCGGTCGGTTCTTTCAAATGCTCCGAATGGATCAATTTTTACTTAAACAGTAGGTAAATATTATAATATCAAGTATTTATCTTAAAAATATACCAAAATCTTATTAAATTATCGATAAGTATAGTAAAGAGCGGGTCAAATTATAATTAAGTTAAATTTCGTACTTGTTTTACCTAGTTCTTATATAAAACTTCGAAAAAGAGCAAAACAAAAAGTAAAAAATAGTGTTGCAAGAAAACAACTGGTTAAGTAAGGGGTAAGTACCATATTTTGATTTAAATAATAAATTGAGTACAAAAAATCGGTAAAAACTTACAACACTAAATGAAAAATATTTGGAGATAACCATAATAAGTCGTCCTAGGACTGTACCTACATACTTTTTTTTACCATATCCATTCAACGGAAGTTGACTATCATCACTTTGATTACTGTGGCCCGATTAAGCTCTATAGTAGACTGGCCAAACCACTGTCTTAGTTCTTCAGCCATAATTCCTCCTTCTTCCAGGTCCCCGATTTCCATCAATCTTTCCTTGTATTATGAGGTGTAAGATTTCACACGGATGTCTCATCACATGTCCAAGATATTAAAGTTTTCAGATTTTATTGTTTTAAATACTTATTTTTCTTTATTCATCCGAACCATGACATCTTCATTCGTAACTCTATCCTTACAGCTTATTTTGAGCATTTTTCCGTAGATCAACATCTTAAATCGTCGCCTTAACATCTCTTTGGTAAATGTTCATGCTTCAATTCAATAAAATAATATCGAGAACACATAGCATATGAACACTCGCGTTCGTAATATAAGGTTGAGATCATGACTGCAAATATTGTTATATTCCCACTCTGTAGGAAAATTTTGTCCTAGAAAACTTTAGCCGATCTTAGTTCGAACTTACTACCTATTCACATTGTTTATAGAAAAATCTGTTTGGTCTTCTTCGAACCAGGAACCCTTTCTATCCGGGGAAGTGCATTGACCTATTGCACCACGTCAACATTGTAAGTTAACGACAAATTTTCTAACTTACATGTTGCACTTTCAAATTGATAGGATAGAAAGGGTTCCTGGTTCGAGCAACAAAAATATTTTTTCGATAAATTGATTTTATCTGTATATCCTTCTTATTGATACACTTAATTTGTATTAAATTATATAAACATTTAGTTAAACGCACCGGTATAAAATCTAAAAGTATATTAAGGAGAACACATTTTTTGCTGCGATGTTTCATTTTATTATTCAATTTTAAAAATGTAATAACAGATGTATCAATTTGAAATATTACAGAATATAAGTTTAAAATTTATCAAAAATGTATTTGATTACGATAGCGAAATTGGAGAATGCGCTTCCCCGGATAGAAAGAGGGTCCAGGTTCTAAATCCGGTAGCAATGAAATATTTTTACGATAGATAGATTCTTTCTTATTGAATTATTTAAATTGTCTTAAAATATACATTAACCTTATAATTTGTGTAAGGGCTTTTGTTTTATTAACTAACTTACCATCACATTGTATTCCTTCAAAGCCAATCCACACTCTTCTATCCTGACACACCCCTTTACATGCATTAATCGATAGTTGAAACTTTTAAGAGGACCCTCTTCCCATGTCTGATTTAATCCTGGACTCGTGTGTATTATTCATCTTCCTTTCCCCAGTCATACGTTCGTCCATCTTATATTTAAATTTTATCGACTATGCTACAAACATATCTACATTCGCTCCTAATTTGTTCATTCTTCACTCTTTCGTGTAGATTTCTTTCTCTTTTTTTTCTCTTTCTCGCTTTTGTTCATTTTCTATTTTCATTTCTACTGGTTTTTCAGTGGAAAGTTTTCCCAGAAACTTAATGAAAAATTTCTCCTATTTCAATGTATCCCAGGAAAACACGTTCAGCGCTGTCAGATCACAGGCGTGAAAGTGAATCTTTTCTTTGATGTACATGATCATTTGGTTGCGGAACTATCTGACAACATTTGCTTATAGCCCTTGTTAACTGGAGCCAACCTATGATGGTATTATGATGTTAATGACTGAATGTAATTGTGATGTCCTTGGAATGGTGGGATGGTATGTGTATGTGTATGTGAGCCGCACCACCGGTGAGGGTATGTGTGGCTACAAAGACGGCGCGCAGGAGTGCGCGCGTCTCTTTTATCTGCAGTTTATCGGCCTAATAGTTTGACCTATACTAGTGATATACCTTGTACTAAATTGTAACTTATTGTAATAAAAGATTAATTGTTACAAAGTCTATTTCTTGGACCTTCACATTACGAGGTATACACTAAAGACGTACTAAGAAGTTAAGTATGTAACAGTAATAAAAAAAATGACCAACTGTAATAATTGTACCATATAATAAAGAAAAATAAAAAAGTTAATATGAAGGAAAGCCATTAGGTTTTAGTAACTGATTGCGGAACTTAACATTTAAATATAGTTCAAAAAAAGCTTATTGAATTTTGTGAAATATTGCACACGTTTCTTTGTTGAGTGAAATCGAAACGAGAGTAAATAACTCTCAAAACGATTTCGAGATAGGGTGGGACTCTTTGGGATTTCCTTCATATAGCCCGTGTCATCTATACTCGGATTATTTGTTTCTTGCCGACGTTCTTCCACTCACACTACGGCCGTCTCAACAGGTAACGTGGACCTAATCCTAATACGGAGCGAAACTTTTGTATGAATAAATGTTTTTTTTTTAATATACCGGAATGGGATATATTTTAATTTACGGACACACACGGGTGTGAATATATGAACTTCTAAAAAATGTCAAAATGTATGTTTGACATTTATGGGTACCCACTGGATAACATGAAGTCACTATGGTAATACGAATGACGTGACTTTTTAGTCACATATTTTTATGAAATTACTCTAGTACGAAATTTTTTCGGGGAATAAAATGCATTTAAAAACGTGGTATCAGCATCTAAACTCTGCCTGCCTGTACAGATTTCGTAAGTGTTATATTTCACATAATTTTGTCAAAAAGAGTTTCATAAATATTGTGAATTATCGCATCGTCGGGCATCTGAATAATCCCATTGACCCATTAATGTCCGCTGTATGATGAAAAACGAAGAGTTCCCAAGGATGTCCAGTGCAATGGGAGCAGACGAAAGCGGGTCACATAAGTGGTCACTTCCACTCGATTTAGATCAGCGCCAATTTTCAATTCCACAACAGAAATATCCCAACGCTGCCGATGCCACAACTGGATTCGAAGATATAACTTGGAAGTTGCAGTAACAATGTTCTGCGGTCCGGCGCCAGTGGACTCATTTAGCCATCTAGCTGTTGCAACTTACAATACAATACGGAATCTGTGAGATATTTTGTGTGAAAATTTTACGTAATTTGTTCAATAAGTCGAACGTCAATTTCTTCCAAATTAATATATTTTTATTTTAGATTCTATTTTAATTGGATCCGATCACAGCATCAGTTTTTAAATAAAATGAAAATAACATAAACATGTATACTAAATACTTTTAATTTTTCTAATCTGTTATAATAAACACAGAATTTGACAGTAAAAAGTGCAGTTTGGTTAATTCAATATAATAGATAAATTAATAATTTTAGAAACTTAATTAATTATATGCGTATACAGCATTAGATGCTGCATTAAATAAATAAATAGTGAATACATAATAATTAGTAACTAGTTTTCTTTGCAATCCATTAAATAATGAAATAAAAATCTTAAAATATCGCGTGTCATCATATAGACTCGGCGAAAATATTAACGTAAATTAACAAGAGAAATACACGAATAATTATTGTAATTCATATTTACATAAAAATAATTATATATATAATAAAAACATTCATTTCCATAATATATCATTCTGGTATCGCACTCATCGCACGCATCCTCAGTCAGATTGCATATTTTTTACAAAATATTGTAACAACTGAAAACGTTACCCCATTTTTTCATGCTGTAAAAAAATAATATATTAAAATACAAATTAAATGAATCAACTAGAAAGATACATAGAAAAAATTTATATAGATTTAAAATTTATATAATTTAGATAGATTTTTTCTGCATTGTTTTTCTAGTTGATTAATTTAATTTGTATTAAAATACCGTGCAGCTTCACAACAAATATGTGTTCGCCTTAATTATATATTGTTTCAAATTACTTTAATTTGATTTAATTTAATTGATATGGTAGTTACTTTGCAATGCAATATGATTATTATTATTCTTTAAAAATGAATCTTTATATTGCTCACATAACTGAATTTTATTGTATTTAGTTTTAAGAGGTGAAGGTGTACACCTGTTGCTCTCATCAACAAGTGTAAATAACAAATTGTACTGTTGATTTGAGGGACTACACTATATTCTCGAAACTATAGTCGTGACAAAAATAAGATTTATAATTGTTGTGGGCGTAGTAGGTATTTTATGTATAACTTATTAAAAAAAATAAATATTAAAATTAAATCAAATATTTATTATAAAATTAATATTTTTTCTATTATTATTTGTATTTTTAATTCATAAAGTTGTATATACACATAAAACCTACCTACACATAAAACGTGATATCATTATCATCGTCATTAATCATTATCAGCTGTTTTCTATGCAGTGCTGGATGAATGCTTCCTCAAGTGTCTCCCACTTTTCACTGTCTATGTATTTCAGCAGAGCTTGATGAGCATTCGTCCAACGATTGACTGTCTTCCGACCGATGCGGGGAAAAAATGTATAACTATGTAATGTTTTATTAATTTTAAAAACAATGATCGTGTCCACCATATGGCCGCGCAGTGGCCACAGCTTAGCTACCAGCAGGGTCTAGCAATAACAATCGATGACACTTTTTGGTAGTTTATAATAAAAATATAAATTTGTAAGCACTTGAAGCTTAACACATCATCATTTTTGGTTTTTTAGATAATAACAAACTGATATATGGAAAAGCAAGACCATAAAAATGTAATAGATTATTTCCCTAAATTACTCTTCTAGAAGTACTATAGCATAAAACTATATTAGGAACAATTATTTTCAGTAACGGATCAAATAAAAATTTGGTAGTCAAAGCAATATTATAATTTAAAATATCTAAGTGTATATTGTGACGTGACCTTGTCCCATGTTGGATGCACTAACACGTGACATCTTCGTCCTCCGGTTCGCTTAAGGGAAAGCATGAGATGCGTGGTCCTGATGCACAGCATTCACCATACCGTCTCCCATCCACATCAGTAATCATTCTCAAGGAAAAAATAATAGAATAAGTTTGAGATTTACAACATTATTATTAATTAGCTCTTGCATACAAAATTTGAGCATGATAGAATAAGAAAATGTTAGAGTCTACAAGGTAATATAGCACAAAATAATATCACGTCGGTGTGATTTCAATAAAAGATTTGCAACAAATCGTCTTCAACAAAATAGATCTTCAACAAATCGTCTATAACAAAATTAGCAATAAGTATTAAAATCAGAGATGAGAATTTGAGAATAATTATTACAATTTACTACCTCTTCAAAATTTTACAACTAAGAATTTCCTTCACAATTTCCTTCAGGAGCAATCCATAATTTGAATTCAGTTTTTAATGTTCCGAGTCACTCCGTAGTATACTGGGTGTCTCCTCGCACCGCCAACGTCATAAAGTCTTGGTGACCTGCTTTCTGGCGTGATTCCTGAAGTAGCGCAGAAACCCTTGCGTCCTCACGTTGTAAAGTAGATTGAGCAGATGGAACCCAATCATGTTCCCATCATGCTTAGCTCGTGAGTTTCACATGAGCGCTTAGATCGTGAGCTTCACGAAGAAATTAGTATTGTCATCCAAATTTCGCCTCACAGACATCGTGGTAGTAAGGGATGTTTCACATCCTTTCCTTTTCTAAACATGAAATCACATTTTTTTAATATTAATTTCATGAGCAGATTATTGCACACGCTCTCAAGCCGTCAACGGCAAGTGCCACAGAGAAATTCCTTCCCGGTGCAATGTTGCCATTTACGAAATGTCAACTCAAAATAATACCTCGTCGCTGGTAGGTATCATAACATAACGTTGTAATATATAAAACGATTGAATGGTGGTAGTAGGTAGAATTTAGCTAATAGTTACAAATTTACAAATAATATAATATAATTTATTTAAAAATATAAACATTAATATAACTCTGGTGAACTAATTGGTATAATGGTTTATTGATTTTGTTGCCAATTTTATATATAGAGCAATTTAACGAATCAGAGACGGAATAAGCTATTAATTGTAAAAGAAGCTGCCAGAGGAGCCAGATCAAGGGTGCCAAAACGATATACAGACATAATTGATTGATTGCACTTAAATCATCATAATCACTACTGGCTATTTAACTTCTGATGGGCCTTAGTTTCCTCAAAAGCTTTCCAATGCGCCTCCAGGTTTTGCATCGTTACGTCTTTGAATACATTGTCGCTGCAGTTCCTTCTTTCTACTGGTCTGGTATTCAGAGCGTGCTGTTCCACTTACAATAAAACTTATCTTAAACCATGTTCATGAATTTTATTAATCTTAAATTATTTAAAGCAATAAATTATTGATAGTGATAGGTGATACCTTAACCAACACATTTACTTGGGAGGGAGGTTTAGGCGTCAGAAGGCCATCTGCCCACACCGGCCCTGAACTTTACCTCATATGTTCTGTTAACAACTTACATTCTAAATGTGTGTTAACGAGCATAGCTCATGTCTGTCTACAATCGTAATATAAATCGTTTTTATACAATGTGCCAATTTTCTGCTCATGTACAGAAGCCAATTATTGGCAGTTAATAACTTTGCATTCCATACATTTTAAATGTCAAGTTTGATGAGAAAAATATGAATAATATGTCGCTACTGTCATATAGATTCATTAATTAAAAAATAAAACATATTGAAACTGCAATATAGTAAGGGCTTTAAAAATTCAATAAATTAATATGATTTTTCAATTTATAATTGTCCTAGAGATTCCTCTATAAAATAAAAGTATTAATATCATTATTTCTCAATTTAAATATTTTAAAGTTTGTTATTTTATAAAAAATAACGAGTACTTAGCATGCGTTAAAATGCCACTCAAAGAAAGAAAACGTTTGTATTTAATTCTGATTATTGAAGTGCTTTTGGATACACAATATTTTTTGTTTTTCTGTCTGGTATACGAATAAATCAGAAGGTTTTCCAACGCGTGAGCAGGCCACATACAGCTGTCCATGTGAGAAGTATAGATTTTCCAAATTTAGTCCACACACTTGTAGCGATTGTCCCTGTACTTTGATGATAGTCATTGCAAATGCGAGTCGCACCGGAAACTACAGACGTTTAAATTCGAATGGCATATCTGTCGGAATCATTGGGATGCGCGGCAACAGTACATCTTCTCCTTTAAATTTTCCATTTAAAATTGTAGCTATATTATTCATTATCTTTTTCACTAAAAGCCTGGCACCGTTGCAAAGTCGTGGTGGATTTATATTTCGGAGAAGAATGACAGGTACGCCAATTTTGAATGTTAAAACGTGTGGCGGCATGCCTGGCAAATCAAGTGAATTTAAGAATTCAGTTGGATAATTAACAACTTCGTCTCAATTCATTCCAGTATCGATGGAATTATACGTTGTATCTTCGCTTGTTATTTCGTTTTCGGCAATAAACTATATGAAATACACACATTTATTGAAACGACTCGCGCGTCACCTATTGTAAAATGGTTGTACTAATTCAGAAACCTTTGCGGGCGTGTGCACAACAACTCACCAAAGTTTCAGTTTCATCGCAATCGGATGAACGGTAAAGGAACGCATACGGGACAAACAAATAAACAAACATTCATTTATATAAATATATATAAACAACAGGGGAGATAAAATGCAATCTACGTAATTTTGTATCTTAATCCACAATAGGTTGATTTTCACTAATTTGATAATTAATAGATATAAAGTATTTATTGTAGGTACCTGAATACTGAATAAATGGCAATCACACGGAATATATTAATGATTTTATTAATTCACAGATAAATAAAAACATAATTAAATATTGTTCGGAATATCCAATAACTAGACTTAACGCAAATAATTTGACCCTTATGAAAAAATACCACAAAATTAACCACCTGCATTTTTAGGTAGATTTCGATAAAAGTTAATTATGAATTAAAAACGTTAATTCCCGTAGTTTTTATTAGATTTCCATCAAACTTTTCTGAAAATTTGACCTTGTAAATATTTAAGATATACTTGTTAGCCAGCTTGATATACTAAATGGCGGCTGTTTAAAAACTATAAAAAATCATCGTTGGACCTAGAGAAAAAAAACATAGACACGAAATCTATTTGATTCTTGCGACAGGCGAAGAAAGGGATTTTTTTTAAATACCCATTGTTTTAGCAATGTTGTTTTTTAGCTTACGCTTTAATAATAATCAGAGGAGACTTTTTAGTTATATTATTATACTTTCATCCATAGTATTTATTCATTTTTAATTTTGTTTTCAAAATCTTTGCTTTTTGATTTGCTTTTTTGATACTAAACCTTACATGAAGTTTTACCGTAAAAATCTATTCATTTTAAAATATTTAAAATATTCAAATTGATAAAAATAACATAAAAGTTTATTAGTCTAAAAAAACCCATATATTCGTGTACCCTACGCAAATCACAGAAAAATTTAACTACATACATAATTTTTAATTCTAATGACGAGTGTTCGTATGTATCCACTTCTATGACAAAATTATTGTTGACAACACTCCCATGATAACAAAAATGTTTACGAGAAACCATCAAAATTCGTTCGTAGTACCAAACATTAAAATTTTCAGCATGTATTTCATTCGAACATGTTTCAGTGAATAGAGAGTATTTTTTCCTAGGAAATTATTTAACAGCGGGTCAAGCTTTGCTTAATTCATTGTCGATCGACACGAGTCCGGACGAAGGTTACCACCGATCGGAGATCAATCGAGATTCTCGCTCTTTGCAGACCGCCGTGCGCGCCGGTGATTTTGCAAATGGCGTCTGGCGGGCAACACGAGATGGGGTCCTTAAATGGATTCCCGCCAACTTGGCACGGCGTCGGGGAAATGTGGGCGCTGCCGTATCGACGGTCTCCGAAAAGCGCGGGACGGGGAGATTTTCGCACATCCATTCTCTTCTGTTTTTTATATATAATTTTGTGTTAATATTAAAGCGCGTACGTCGTGACGCTTGCCAGATGTATTGATAACCTGAGTTTTCACGGCCAGCGTCTATACTGGTCCAACTGCTAGCAGAAATGAGTTACATTAATATTTTTTTGTAGCATTGTTTTCTTGTTTCTTTTGAGTTTATGTAATTTTGTTCGATTTTGTTCGACGGCTTTTGTTATTTACGTTTCAGTATTCGTACACACGACTCTCGAATAATGCTGTGATGTGTTTATTATTTTTAAATTGAAAACGTGTTTTTAAAATTAAACAATCATTTTTCAGTAACTTATGTACTACTGTATACTACTCCTTAGTATCGAGGTACTGTGACGATAATTTTTTCGTAAAATTTCTTTTCTCTTTTCCTTTTATATAATTAATTTCGTCTTCTCTTTTGTCTTCATCTTATTCCGTTCATCTGGGGTCGACTACTCTTATCATTCTGCTTCACTTTGTTCTGTTCTAAGCTTTGATCACATTCAAATCTTTAAGATTGCGACTGATTGAAGCTAACTGTGTTGCTCGTAGTCTTCTAGATCTCTTTCTTTAGCTTTCGATACTCATGGTTTTATGAACATGTAATCATTCTCCCTTCGTATCACATGACCATGCAATCTGAGTCAGTCGTCCTTTTTAAGAACCACATTTTAAATTTTGTCATGTGACTCCACCAGTTCGTCTCAACATATTCATTTAATCCATTTTATTCTTTGTTCTCCCTCAACACTGACCCGTAGAACATAGTTGGCATAACTGATGTTTAGTAAACTATACCCACACCTTTTTTGATTCATTACAATACAAATAATACTTAATTCTGAACTGCGGTTTCCAGCGCAAATCTTCAAAGTAAGTCAAATAATTTTGAAAATAGAGACTATTTTTAATACAAATAAAATTATATTAGTATTGATATAAACTTTTGAATATACTTATAATTATCAAACAAAAATAGTATAAATACTAATTTTAAGTATTAATTATAAATATATACATATAAAATTAATTTTGACGAAAAATATTATATTTGCGCTACCGGGATTCGAACCTATGTTCTGAATAATTACAACTTCACAATAAGAATGTGTTCTCCTTAATAAAAATAGTATAGTTAGTTCTTGTGCTAGGTGAATATAAAATAAATCATAAACTACTCAAAATAATATTTACCTTTTGCATGTTGCTAAGAAAAAAAATAATATTAATTCTACGTTGGTACTTAAATACAATCCAGTTATAAATATTACGAATTGAAAACATATGTGTATTAATAGCAGTTTGCAGAAACCATACCACGCGAAATCCAGTATTTGAGTCATTCGTATTTGAAATTCCACCTGTAATAACGACAAAAATAGCATCCATAGTCAACCGGTGAAGCTGCTTTGTAAATACACCCCTAGAAGTGCGATTATTTATATATCAGGATGCATCGGAACAGTACAAAATTAAAATAATGTTCGAAGCTCAAAATGTACTCAAAAATATTATAGTTTTTAAGTAAGCACTTGATTGTGCGCAGAGACGGTAGTTAATTTTCAATGCGTTGCATTCCACGCATATTTCGGTTATGTTTAGCGTCATATCGAATACGAAATAAGAACGATGAAACGAGGCCAACGCAGCGCGGTGAAAATTTCAAAATCAAATATTTTCAGAATTTCATTTTGAATTGTAAAGCGTATTATTTCAGACAACAATATTACAAGTAAATGATCGATTACCTTTCTAGAGTATATTTTAAAGCGTAAATTCGTAAACTTTATTAAAGTTTTCATTGATATTTCAAAATATGTTCCGTCTTATGTCAAAAGTTTTCTTCGCTAATCTTCTGAAGCAAGATACTTCGCTAAGCCGAAACGTATTTCGAGAACAATGTAATATATAGAGGACAAGTAAAATTAGGCATGATGAATTATTGGTGTTACGTCTGGTCATATTTGGAGGTCGCCATCGCTGATGCCAACATTTTGAAGAAAATTATGCGATGTAATATCCTGCTATATTCAAATTATCTTGTTATTTCTAAAAGTGACATATTAAAGATAAACAATTTTACCCGCCTTTTATACATGCCTGCGTAGTATCCCATTTATGAAAATATTTTATTCTATTAAAAGCTGTGAATTAGTAACTATTTGGTTTGATTGGTGGAAATTTAAAAGATTGAATGCATCCGATTTGGAAGATGTGAATGTCTTCGTTAAGTTTGAAAAATATTCACGTAAATTGCTTCATAGTAGCTAAAGGTACCTTGAAAAATAAATAAATCAATACGTTGCAACAACTTTGGACTCACGTCAATATTACATTTTATGACTAAATGTATTATCAAAATATTTTTTAATGAAATCACATTTTTATTAGTAAGTTACGATTGTGACAAACTATATTTAAGAATATGTATATTTTTTATGTATTCTTTTCTAAATGATTTATTATACTTTAACTATGTTTTAAATATCACGAATATGCGTTCTAAAAATCATAAATTCACAAATAAAATGTGTTTTTAAAATATATATATATATATATAATTTAATTAATTACAGTGTTCTATCAATAAAATTGTCTGGAAGTCCTGGCGCCATCTAGTATATTCTACTAAAAGCTTTTGAAAACAATTGTATTATAAATAAAAACATGATCGCTTCCAAACGGGAAAAAACAGTTGTCACTAGTAAACGTATGTAAATGAAATTTGGCGATTTATGTACAAGATATGATTGCTTAATCGGTTAAAGCTCTCTACCGACTAAATAAAGTATCGGGTTTGACAATTTTTTTATTTATATTTTTTATGTTATCAAAATTTTTTTATATAGATAAATACGGACCAGAATCAAAATGTATTTTTTCATCATACAAACAAAACATTTCAGAATGGAATGCAACACAATCAGAAAGCAATCGTCAGATAAAATTAAAATATGAATTTAAAATGTTGCCGGTATTGAAATTTGCTGCGATAAAATCTGTCAACAGAAACAAAATATCATTGCGTAATATCAAAAACGTAAATATACAAAATATTTCAAAAATAAACCAGTGTCAAAATAGTGAGGATATTGGCTTTCAAATTACTTCGGATTTGAAATGTGACCCACAGAAAAGATTAGTTTTTTTTTAACATTTGAGATTTGTAAGATGTGTTAATTTTATCAACTACACGGCTACAGCTAGATACCAATAGATTTTAACTAAATTAATTACTCGTGAAATTGAAAGTTGTCACACTTATAAAAATGATTTTAATTAATACGGTCAGATTTGGCTGTGTGCCCCTCAATTATTTTGTTTTAGTAGGTTTAGATGCGACTTTTTTTATTGTAAAATTATTTTCACATGTCTAAATTAAAAGTAATACTAATTTATATTCAACAAAAAAGTTTTATTTTTTTGCTGTCACTATCATTTGTGATCAAAATTTGTGCTTTGTAATACTAATTTTAAGGTTTTCGTCAAAGAGGAAAATATTTTTATTATTACTATTAAAGTCATTCATATTTATAAACTCAATATTTTATAAAATATTTCATTTCTACTTGATTTTGTATTATTAACCTGCATTTTTAAAGTAAATAAATTTGTATCAAAATAAGTCAGCATTCTAAAAGTATTTTTTTAAATTCAAATAATTGCTTATCAAGCCTTATATAATTACATATTTTGTTTTCACACTTTTGTAAGGAGAAACATAATAATATTAAATTTATCACGTAGCATACGTTAATGTTTGCAGCAAGAAATAAAATTAAACTACATGTTTTTGTATTAGGTATCGCTAAATATTCATGTTATAAAAAAAAATCTAGAAAAAAAAGAGATTCCACTCATTGACGATGTCATAATTATAAACAACTATAATTGAAGATATGAAAAATCATGCACTTCGAAACGTTTTGTTTTGTTTGGATCATACAAAAATTTGGCAAATCGCAATTTTTTTAACCGACCTCAAGATAATGTACTAGCCATGTCTATTAGAAAATAAATAATTTTTGACGTCGAGCCAAGGATTTAATGCATAAAAGATGTTAAATCTCGTAAATTACAAAATTTTTAACCATGAGTACACAAACGGTAAATAAAATATATAAAAAAAAAACGCACGACCTTTTTTTTTAGACCAATACGAAAACAGCAGTAAAACTTAATAAATTACTATTTATATTAAATATATTAATTAGAAAGATATACATATAAAATAAATTTTATCAAACAATAATATTGTTGCGCCATCGGGATTCGAACCTGGATCTCTTTCCTAACCGGGGAAGGTGCATTATCCAACTATGCTATAGCAATAATATTTTTAGCGACAAAATAATTATAACTTCACAATAAGAATGTGTTCTTCTAATAACTATTTATATATTATGACTTTAATGTAAAGGTAAACAATGTTGGTATAATATATTAAAGCTTCTTCAAAGCTGTGATGTAGACAATATTTACTCTGATTTTCTTCTCTGAGTTCTTAATGGTACGTAAACACTTTAAAAATTAAAAACATATTATCCATTAAATACAAAAAACAAAAAGATATTTTAAACCAGGTAAACAATAATTGATTTTGAATCGCTAGATACATGATTTATATAAATTTATTATTATAATTTTGATGAAATCCCCTTTTATTTGTGATACGTAGTTTATTACAATTTTTAATACACAATTCCTTGGATGAAAGCGACTATATTTTCAATTATGTTTCTCTAAAACCTTTAAGTAATTCATGTCATGACTTCCAGGCTATTTTATTTCATAGGGAAGAAATAGATGCCTCACTAATAAGGTAACATATATCGAGTCCTTTGTAGTCCACTGGGCATGAGAAGTCAGTCTCATACCGAGAGCTTCGGGTTCGATTCCTGATGAGGATACAAAAGCACAATATATGTATGTCAATTTTCTCAAGTCCGGGTGTTATTGTGATTTGTTTCACAACAGTAATTATTGGACTTCATGACCTTTTGTAGTGTTAAAAATTAAAATACAGATGGAGTCTGACGACTTTATATAGTGTCAATATATAGCTTCATTGGTTAAAGTTGTCTATCGACGATATAAGTTCCGGATTCAATTTTTGGATGTGACTATTTTCTTGATAGATAGATTTATTCTGTGTATTTTCTAAGTGATTTATTTTTAATTATTATTATAGTTCGAGATGAAGCTAGTTAATCTGATCAATCCATAGAAAATAATCATTGCTTAGGTTATTTAAATTTAGCGGTTTTTTAAATTCATTATGTCGTCACAATAATTTAAATACATATGTGTAAAAAACGTGAACTGTTTATCTTGGCATCGATACAACATCATCAGATTTTTTACTTTCTCACAACATCCGGGTAGATAATACATTACTCTAAATATAAATTAATATTTTGCTGTGGTAAAGTTTCGTTTAGAACATGTGTACTCTAGGTGTTACGTAGACAAATTATTAATATTATATACACTCATTGAATATTATAAAACAACGTTAACAAAATATTATATAAAGGTATAGCTTTATTATATAATAGAATTTTCTTGTTATTTAAAGTTGTCGTCCATTACAAACACGTATAGGCAAGATTAGGATTATGAAATTGAAAGAATATTAAAAAAAAAATTATTAGAAGATATAATGAAATATAATACATTTTAAAATTAATCAGTAAGATATATATATATATATACATATTTCTTTTTAGATTTATTTCTTCTCTATGAGAGTAAGACTCGTGTATAGAGGAGATTGTTAAAGAATTTGATGCTTTAGTAAATAAAGTGATTTTGGGTTGCGGTATATTTTAGTTTTGGAATATCAATTTGCAATCTAAATCTTATTGATCGGAATTCGATTCTAATATTTAATTTATTTTTAATTTTTAAATTTAGAATTATTGATTTTTTTTTATGCCTATTATTTTTGGTACTTTATCTGCGAGGAGTTGTATATTTGGATAGTATTTTTTTTTAGTATTATTATTATCATCATTTATTAGTTATTTCTAATTATGATATTGAAGTTTTATATGCTCCTCCCCATCCAATAATACCGTATTGCAAATGTGACTGTACAAACGCGTAATATATTATTTTCAGATTTGTAAGTGATATGCTAGAGTGGTGAAAATGATAGGAGTGATCGGTGGGAAGATATATCCCGACTGTGAAGCAAATCTGAAATCGGAACTCAAAGGGTTAACCGTTATGACAGATTCAATGGAGTCGCTGTAAGTTAGTTTATAAAGGCTGTTCTTCCACGTCGATTTCTCATAGCTGACGATTGTGATCTTTATGTACTCCCACCCTCTTGATTATATTTCTCTACTTTTATCGGTATCTTGCAGAATGTGAGGGTTATCAGCAGAAAAGTGCTGTTTCTTTTTCCACTTGCTTAGCCCGACTGGTGGGGGGGGTTCTTATTTTCTCTAGGTCCTACGAGGCCCACCACAAAGCTGCCTTCTCTACTCTGAGGTGTGTGATTTGAGCTTTATACTACTTCTCTATGGTTTTACGGTCTATTAAGAGCATTTGCCTGGCATAGAACTCGGCGCCAGATCTCTGTTCTGGGCAATTTTGTAATCTTCACACTACCTTGTAACGACTTTTGGTTGTTGACCCCATTCTAAGTGATTCATATAATCTGTTTTAATTTTATTTTCGATGTATTACATACTGCTCCTAAATTATGGAATTAAAATTATACTTATAACCACCATAATTCCAGGCAAAAGTGTGCATTAAGAATTTTTTTTTTTTTGTTAACTTTGTTTTAGTAACCACTTACTGAGTTTAAATACATCTACCGGTTTCGAAAAATGTACTTTCTTCTTCAGGATGTTAATATTAATCAAAAACATATGTTATTGGTTCTTTAAAAGAATCTATTTTTACATGTATTTAAACTCAATAAGTGGTTAATAAAACAAAGTTAACAAATAAGAATAATGAATTTTAACCTCAAAGTTAATTTTGCCAATTTTAAAAAGGCATTAGGTTAAGTGCGATTTCCTGTATTGTTTTATAGATATCGGTAAACTAATAGAAAATAGTGGTTTTATTTTAAATATAATACAAAGTTTTATATTGTATAAATACAAACGATATTTGAAGAAATATAATACTTTCTTCTTATAAAACTAACACGATGATTTTTCAAGAAAATATAAATTTGTATATTTTTTTCAGACTGAATATTGTATTATTGTTTACTAGAAGAAACTGCTAAGCTCAGCACGTAGCTATAATGGCCGCCTCGCGGCCGATAGTAGCAACTACGTAACCACGGCCAATGTTTCCGTTAAATGTATCCGTCAATATTAAAAATATTATTTATTATTAAACAAAGGATAAAGTTAAAACATACAGTAACCAATTAACTCAAACAAATTTACTATTCAATCAGAAATATTCTTAAAATGTATTAATATAAAGTACAGGACGGTGATATAATGTGCTACATTAGCGGGTTTTTGACCGGCGCAACGCCTGTCGCCATAAACTGTAAAGATGGAAATAAATTTAACTTGCGTTACTGCGCTCGACGCGTCGCGTCGTCAAAAATAATGTAAATAAAAATCTTTAATGAGTACTGAAAGTTTTAATTTGTATTTAACAATACATCATGAATTACACATTAATAGTATGCATGCGTGCCTTCAGATAATTACAATTTTTCTGTATATACATCATTGCAATCTGCATAGTGAAGAGAATGTGAAGTGAAGGTTACCTATTATACCTATAGAAACTATCGTTTTACCAATACTGACTGAGTGTTCAATAAACAGTGGTATAAACAAAGTGTTTTTTTATTATTAATTATTATTACGTTAGCAATTATTAAAGAAATACATTAATAATTCTAAAACATATGCAGAATAATGATGAAATAATAAATTAAATAGTAAATATATTAAAGATAATGTACATTGTACATTATCGACACGTTATATGCATTATATAATTAATTAATTAATGCAAATCATATATAATGCATATCCCTGTAGTAAGATTGACTTTAACCAGAATAACAAACCAGACAGCGTGCGTCACGGATTACGTCATGCTCGTGTATACCGCGCGTGTGTTCTCCGAATTTAACGCTATAAACATATATAAATAATGAAACGGCCCTAACACTTGTGGGTTCCGCGGATTCCAGACGTGGAGGATCAACACGTCTCCCACGTTTTTGCCTTTTATCTCGGGATATTGAAGATGACAGTCTGAATGGTCTGCGCAGCCAACGGCAAGATATTTAAAGAGTGACAAAATATTAATTAGATTAATATTAATTTCATAAATATACAAGTTTAGTTCATGTATTTTATCTGTCAATGGTTGAAAAAATGGGATACCGCCGCGCGCCCAGATGAACTAATTCTTAAATAAAACTTATAGATTTTTCTTTTCATGACTTTCACGTTTTGTGAAATACACCGGTCCTATATATATATTTTTTGCTTTCTCGTAATAGCTGTCCGCTGCACGATATTTGATGGACAAAATTTCGTATCAAAATATTTTTAAATGTACCTAATTGAAAAGTAAGCTTCATGTCAAAAGAAGTAGCAGGGTGGCGCTCCGGCCCACCCCGGCCCACCCCGCCACACTGCACCACTGTTTAAAGGCAATGAGATCTTATAGAATGATTATATTTAAATAAACCAAGAAAGCCTACGTTTGTTTTATTAAGGACGTGTCTACAGATCCTCAGAGTTTCTGCAAAGGTCCATGATGCAGTCTTTGATGAGTTATGAAAGTAACCTTTGTCTTTTTTATTGGAGAATGAATCCATCGTAGTATATCTATGGAGGAGATTCTTAAATATCTCCAAACTTCGAATCTCAAATCACGCTCACTATTTTTTATTTCCTAGGAGGTATCCAAAGTATTGATAAAGCGCATCCATTTTCCCTTACGTTGTTTCACTATTTGATGACCAATCAAGACACAATATATCTTCATAAAGTCTTTGTTGCTATGTAATACATCTTATCAGTTATCACTATAACATTCGCAAAATGTTTCGAAGCCACCTTCAATAATAATAAAAAAAAATTTTGCGACTTTTTCGAAAATGTGAGTTTTTATTATTAATTTATATCAATAGTTACACACTAGATTTGAGTTTTTTAAAAACTATTACTTAGATAAGACCTTTACACTAATGTTAATCTAATAAACTGAATATAATTTGCCATAACTAAGAAAATACAAACATTATAAAAAAGAATTTTCCGCGTGGCACGAAATTGCCTTAATATAGAAAATTCCTACATATACGAAATATGTTTTCTCATAATCTTGAAGCCAAGATTACGAAGACGAAGCTATCATATAAATTATTATTGAAAGGTAAGCCTTAATTGAGGCCTTTCTGTGTAGATGAAAGTAGGAGTTTCACGCCAAGAATCCCTTTTGTCGTGGTACTTGTCACTCGGTCCTATAATGTGACTCCTGCTTCTCTATTCGGACAGATAATCTTTCCGGCAGTCTGGATTCTTAATCTCACTCTCTCCGTAAGAATTTATATTTGGTGACCATACACAGGGTGAATATTATGTTCCAAGCCGATGTTGTTTCACCCATCAAAATTTCAAGCGTAGCTCGGGCTGTGTGTGAGGAGGAACCGTCCTGTTGAAACCACATGACCTAATCCGGACAACAAGAAGTTTTCTAATATGTGACCACCATTAATGGTTACAGCATTGCCGTTATTATTTAAATAAAATGTATTAATTACTTAAACACGGTGTTAACACGTTACATACTCTATATTAAATTGTAATTAACTGCCATTAACGACTATTAAATATAACGTAACAAAAATGTATTAAACCAAAATGACGGCCAAATAAAATCGGCCTGGAACATAATATTCACCCTCTCACCCCTTTATTGTTTTTAAAATATATTATTTTACCCTCAACTTGTAGTATATGTTTTTTTCGAACATAAACTATAACTAATTATTAAAAAATGCAATATTATAAAGCCCGTCCACTATGATGCGTTTGTCTCGAAAAAGTTGGGTATTTTTTCTGTCCATAAAATATAATAGAAATGGTGTACTGATGAATATAAGTATATTTACCACGTATCAGTATATGCTTTTCAGAGAAGTGTAGCACGAAAAAAAAATTGTATTGTATCATTGTACTTATAACAGATTAATAAATAAATATATAATAAATAAAAAATAAATATTCTGATCTTTGGAATTATTATCGAGAAAAAATTACATGAAAATCAAAAAAGGAGTAAACTAAATCTTTATTAGATTCAGCCAAGATTGTTCTAGTACTTTAAAAATGGTCATTGTACAAATAAAATACAAAGTCTTCCAAATGTAATAATACTTTCAGAAAATTTGCTAAAATATGGTTCTGTGAAAGCTGGGACACTCTGAAGTTTATTAATAACATTCAGTAAAAAAATATCTGTTCGAGAAGCAAGCTTTTGAAACGAAAACAATTTTGCCTTTGATTTGGACAGTTGCAAGATGATTAATTACATTTCGGTCACTCATACGAAAGAAACATTAATACAAGGAATATATTTAGAAAAATTGAATTTTTTATTATTTAATATTAATTTCTGTTATTTATCACTGTCTTCAAAATATATTTAACGTAGATATACCATATAATTGAATTACTAATTTTCTGCTTAATCTTTTCATTTCCCCACACGGCAGATTAGTCCAGAAAACTGTACACAGACAAATGTACAGTCTGGATATCTCTTGTTTAGGCCTTGTAGCAATACAGGGTTCGAAATTTTCAAAATGTAACGTGTGCAACATACTCCATACTTCATAAAAGTGAAAAGAAAATAAATCCAGGGACCAGAATATTTTTTATATTAACCATTTTCATATTAATAATGTTCCACTGCACTTTGTATTAAATAAATTATACTATGTCATTAAGGAGAACACATTCTTATTGTGAAGTTGTAGATGGCTTTCAAATAATGGAATGATAGATGCATTAATTTGAATAGTGTTACATACAGGTTCGAAAATTTGTCGTCAATCCGCTGTGTTGGTATTGCATAATCAGATAATTCACGTTCCCCGGATCGGAAGAGATCCAAGTTCGAATCCCGATAGCAATAACAATATTTTTTTGATTAAATTGATTTTATTTGTATATCTTTCTAATTTGTTATTAAACAAATATTAGATATCTCATAGAGGGTGATTACCCCATACTTCCAAATATTTTCTATTAAATAGCTTTGTCTCTATGAGATATCTGATATTTGTTTAATAACAGTGCCTAATGATCCAGTAATTGTGTGTTCTTGGACATATTCAAATAAAGTTAATTTAATTTGTATTTGTACTGGTATGGTTAAGATTTTCTTAACTTCTCCCCCAGTGTATAATAAAATTGTATACAATATTTTTCAGCGTACACAGTGATCGAAAGATTAGAGAGAACGTTGGTTTCATAAGAAAACTTTTTTTACTATTTTTCAGTCATTATGTCATTGAATCCAACCGCCGCAATCTATTTTTACGTAAAAATTTTAAAAATAGCCGATACATTACACCAATATCTGTGATCTGTGGGACAACAAATGTTCGCGGCGCAATGTTGCTTTAGTTCAAAAATAGAACGAGAAAATTCAAGATACAACGTTTCATGCGGTACGCGGAGATTCTGAGAAACTATGTAATGCCGCCCTACTAAAAATAGAACATTACGTCACGAAAAAAAGAATACTAAATTAATGTATTAATTATAAACATATACATATAAAATCAATTTTGTCGAAAAATATTGTTTTTGCGCCACCGGGATTCGAACCTGGATCTCTATTTCCAATCTGGGGAAGTACACTATCAATTGTGTTATAACGCCAGTACTTTTCATGACAAATTTTCGAACCTACATGTTACACTTTTTCAAATTAATACATTTGTCGTTCCATTATTTGAAAGCCATCTACAATAATAATAATTCGAACCTGGATCTCTATTTCCAATCTGGGGAAGTACACTATCAATTGTGTTATAACGCCAGTACTTTTCATGACAAATTTTCGAACCTACATGTTACACTTTTTCAAATTAATACATTTGTCGTTCCATTATTTGAAAGTCATCTACAATAATAATAATAATGGAACGACAGATGTATTAATTTGAAAAAGTGTAATATTTAGGTTCGAAAATTTGTCATGAAAAGTACTGGCGTTATAACACAATTGGTAGTGTACTTCCCCGGATCGGAAAAAGAGATCCAGGTTTGAATCCCGGTGGCGCAAAACAATAATTTTCGACAAAATTGATTTTATATGTTTATGTTTATAATTAATACATTAATTTAGTATTTAAAATATCATAGACCTATGTTTTGAATAATTACAACTTCACAATAAGAATGCGTTCTCCTTAATGGAAAAAATAATATTTAAATAAACTCAAATAATAAAAGTTAAAGTAATAAGGCTGACTGCTTTGAACAAATTATGAGATTTCAATTTCATGACAACTGCTCAGAAGATAGGTGCACACATAGACAATTGCACACAGCAGCTTATTATTCTGCTGCCGTGATTTTGTATTGATAGTCTAATAAATCTTAACGTAACTTATCTTAAAGCAATGTAAGCTATGGTGAGGCAACTTATATTAATCTACTCAATATTTCATTACTTTATGTGTGCATTGTATGTATGAACTTTAAACTGCAGTGTCTATGTACTTACTTACTTACCATCACGCCGTTTCCCCGTGGGGGTAGGCAGAGAGGATAGAGCGCCATACTCTTCTGTCCTGACACACAATTCTCGCCTCATCCACATTCATACATCTTGTCATACAAGCTCGCCGATTGTTGAGGCTTCTAACAGAACCATCCTCCATATCTGGTTTACCTGGTCGTGCCAAGTCTTCCGCGGACGTCCTCTATTTCTGGTTCCATCAACACTTGCGTCATATATCTTTTTTACCATTCTCTCCTCATTCATCCTTTCCATATGACCAAACCACCTAAGTGATCCTTTCTTAATCTTACTCACTATACTAACAGCTTTACATTCTTTCCTTATTTCTTCATTCTTTACTGTGTCATAAATAGATTTGCCACAAATACGTCAAAGTGATCTCATTTCCACTGCATTCAGTCTACTTTCGTTCCTTTTCTGCCAGCTCCAGGCCTCACTTCCATACATCAGTGTCGGTACCAGCACTCCATTGTGCACCGCTAGTCTTGCCTCGGTTGACAAATTCCCGTTAGATATAATTCCATTCAAAGCGCCGTTTACTTTATTTCCTGCAGTCACCCTCCTTTCGATATCATTCTCAGCCTTTCCGTTTCTATTAAACATACTTCCCAAATATACAAACTCATCTACTTGTTCCAAACACGTGTCTATGTATGTATGCAGTTACCGCGATTTCCGTCTCATAAATACTCTGTCTATATTTTAATGTAGGTATCATGTTTTTTCAGAGTATACCCCAATAAAAATTGCCTCAAAAACTATTAGAAATAACATATTTATTTATTCTCTCATTTATTATGTGTTTTTTCTTTTACCGATATCGATCCCAGTACCTCTCATATACTAAACGAGCACTGTGTCATCTTAGCTACTGTGTACAAATGATCGTTTAAGAATATAATGTATACAAAAATACAGTTATATAGAAAATATACTGCCATACATACATTATATATTTTAATAAACATAACACATTATTATTGTGTTAATAGTTGCAGTTCTTTAGAACATAGTTGTGTGGTATTTTAATATAAATTAAATGTATTAATTAGAAAAACAAAAACATTCAAAAAAAATAATTTGTTACTACCGGTAGAACAAGTAGAATTTATAATTGATATATTCAATTTTAATTATAACTACATATTCACTCGTAGATCCTTTCGACATAAATTTAAATGATATATTAGCACCCCAGAGGTAAATTGTGTTAAGTCACGAAAACAATATTTTACAGTATTTTAGTCATTTAAAGGTTCCCATGCAAAAAAAAATTGTAATCTGACCTAGGATTATTTTTACTTGAATGATAGTTATTCATTTTATTTCGTTACAAGAAATACAAACTACCCCAGCGAAAGACATACTTATTTCTAGAAAAAATAGGGGATGACATAATTTAGCAAAAAAAAATTAACACAGTTTATCTCTGAAGGACTGATATATAATGTAATAATAATAATTTTGATTATACTTATGTATATAAAAAATTGAACTTGTTGCTGTAATTACCTTCGATAGCTAGTCCTGGGTTTTCTAATTGGTTTGTTGAATATATTCGTTCAACCCATGTAAATTAAAAGACATTAACTTTTGCGAAACTAGGCTGTTACTCGCCGATTCCTCTACGCTCCAAGTCGCTCTCCCTGCTGTCTTGAATCTTCTGAAAACTCAGCTGGCCAGCCTCTGAAACTGTAGCACAATTAATAATCAAAAATATAATACAAATGTGTTACAAAAATATAAGACCGACTCCGAAATGTCTCTGAACAGAAGCAGTTTCGCTTTTGTTTGCTGTTATAAATTTACATAAATGGAATGCACATATTCAAACTATAAAATCAAGCCTACCCATTGAAGTATAAAATGCATAAACAGTACTAATAAATATGTTCAGTATCAATAGAAGTAATGATAATATATACCTATATTTTTGAATATAAGTAATAAACATGACAGTTCTCAAGGTAAATAGATTTGAGGTCATAGAGCTCTAATACTCCATGATAGAAAATTCAAAATAATTTTTTTCGTGAATTGTGAAAGACTGAATATGTCCTGAATTTCAGGGAAGGGCGTATTGTACGAGAGGGGTGGAGGTGCGCAAGCGCCGCACCGCCCGGAAATCCATACAGATAGGTGATGGCTGATGTGCGCTAATCCTTCCTCGTACACCGGAAAGGCTTTATGTCTTCTTCAAACACTTCGGGGCCGTTTTAGGTGTACGGATGAAATTAAAAATGTACAAATTTCGTATTTTTTTTTAAATTATTGAAATTAATCGCTCTCTCACTGTATTGGGGCAAACCGGAATGCCGCTCCGGTTTGTGAGATTTTTCCAAATATAGCTTTGGTAAGTGATATCCTTTCAACATCAATCACTGCTCTTGTTCGGTATTTTGGATTTAATCAACAATATTAAAGATCCATAAATATTTGATTTGCAATATAACTCAGTAATATATAATACGTCGTTATTTAAATTAAAAATTAGTTACTAGTCAAGTCATAAAACAACCCTCTTTCTTGAAATTATGATTTCCTTGAAACAGATCATTTTCTTTCACATTTCTTCATTGTAATAAATTATTTTATACTGGACATAATAATTATATCGGATATTATCGATTGGTAAGTTTTCCATTTCGATCTCTGGACTATATTATTAGATACCCTTGAATCTCCTAATATAAAATAATTAATACACACACAAATCACAATTGACAAATGATAAAATAATACGTAGAATTTTTTGTGTAACTCGGTTAGTTAAAAAGTGAATTTTCATTTGAATATTAAATGAATTTTATCAAACTGTAAACAGTAATTTTTTTATAAACCTTAGGTTCTATCTGTCACGCGATTTTGTAATTTCTGTTATTATTTTACAATATTCTACAAATATAATTATTTTGATCGCTTAAATTTACACATGTTTGAAATATAATATATGCAATGCTGCAATATTTTTGCAAACAAATTGAATAACCATTTAAATTAATATTTTAAAATTCATAATATGAATTTTGGTTTGTAATTTTTATTTATTGTCAATTTTTACGTTTTCGTTTTTAATATAGTGATTAGATTAGATTTACATAATTATATATTTTGGTTATAGACTAAAATTCTGTTAATATAAACTAAATTCACGATTGTCTAAAATAGAAACAGCGTCATAAAATAACTATTTAGCTTTTCTTCCTCCACTAATAATTGCGATGGCTTATCGCTCGTACGATTATATCACTTAATTACCATGACGTTCTTTTTCTACGAGCGTAGGTATAGAGGATAGAGCGCCATTTTGCTGACAAGTATTTCGTGCACGTCCTGTATTTTTGGTGCCATCAACAACGCACCATATATCCTTCTTACTCATTTATTTGAATCATCAATATACATCTATAGTATAAAACACATCGATATTGCAAGAAATCAGTTTTGGACGCAAAATTATAATTTAAATCAGTTTAATATCAATATTTCAACGTGAACACTAATAAAGTTCTCGGATTCTTATTATGTTCTTACAAGACATTTCTCCCGAGGCTGTGGGGATACGAGCTCCATTGTTGCCGGCTCGCTGGGGGATGGGGGAGGGGATTTGGCAAGGGGAAGGGGTAATCCTCTTCTGTCATTGGCTGAGGGGATTTTTCTCATTCTCCGTTTGATGTTTTCTCTCGACGGGGATTCTCCAGGTCTTTTTTAATATCACACTTTTTTTCAATGTAGTCAGATACGTTATTTTATATTTCTCTTCTAAATTGAGAAATGATCTTAGAAAATAGAGAGTCGTATAATTCTTAAACGTTTTTAGATATCCTTGACTCACTTTCCTATCGAATTCGGTAAACAATTGTGGGGTAATTTATTGCATTCTTCTATTCCATTGGTTGGAATATAAACGGAATTGAAATAATTACACATAAAACATTGTTTATTGGGTTCATATAGACATACAGAAGTAATACAAGACGAAAGAAAACAGTTTATTTATATACGTTATCATGCGTGTTTTTAGAGTATACACAGAAAATTTACACATTTCTCGCTTTTCACATAAACATATTTTCTATCAAAACTTTTTCAATTATTTTGTGGTAGAATGATTTAGATAAAATTTTGTATACAGCAAGAAATGATAGGAAAATACTATTTTTTATAATCTTTTTATATATAAATCAACAAAAGGACAACAGAAAACTAGATTACTTTCTTTTTGACGTGATGTCAGAATTTTTACATAAATTAAATTGATAGCAGATCTTGTTGATGTTGCAATATGTATTATGTTGCTTTGCGATACTTATATCATCAGGCGATTTACTATACATTTATTTTACGTTGATATACATCGCGGACAATGAACATAAAAAAAATATATATATATATTGGCAAATGGTTGCCCAGATTAGGAATAATGAACATCTGGATTAATATTAAAATATATGATCAAAGATTTAAAACTTTTATTTCGAATAAACGTATACTTACACACATTTCATTATTTTCATTTATTATAACTGAATTACAGATAATTTGGCATGAAAATATGACCTATTTATAACTATATAATATAATGTAAAAAATATGTTTGGACTGTGCTCGTCTCACTAGGAGAAATTCTGTGTCGAGACAGGCATACAAAATAAAGTTCACGTTTTTGAGGGTTGTGTTGAAAAATTACGTGAAATTTTAGTTATGTGTATTAACGTCGTCATATGCATACATACAGAACAGTAACAGACCCAGTTAACACTATTTAACAAGTGAATACTTGATTAAATCACGATTCGAAAATGTTCAAGGTGTGTACGAGTTCTATACCTTGAACATACGGATATACGGAAAATGTTATTGTATGAAATTTAAAAAAAATCATATTAAGTTATAGAAAACAGTGCTGAGGTAATACAAAATGGGATTAATCCGTGTAGGCTTTGCTCGCGCTTCACAGACATGTTTAATCAAACACTTTATAGCCATTCCTCGCCACCTAACACCGACAGAAAATCTAGACGACAATACATCGAAACGCAACCGGTTCGAGAAGCCAACTGAAGCGATCACTTTTCCCCTGGCCGTCTTCTCGGAACCACCTCCAGCGAGCGTCGCTAGTCACTAACTTTAACTTGCAATTCAACCTCCAAACGGTGTAAATTCATTTGTGCTTCATCTTACAATAAACGTCAACCGATTGTAAGTCTTGTTTCATTTCATCAACCTGCTTTAGTCGCAAACATCAGAACCTATACTAACACGCACTTTCCGTAACATTTATATACACTGCGACATTCATTTACACGCTTGACATCTGAGGAGATTCATCAGATCAGGCCTATAACTCCCAGAGTGACTCCCAGAAAGCAAATACAAATAATACATAATCAATAAATTTGATCCGTAATAATTCTTTTGTTAAAGCGTTTGAGACGTTTTTTTAATGTAAATGATATTTATACATTACAATAAAAGCGTATTGTAATGTATAATATTGTATACAAAAATGTATTCAATACTGATTATTGTAATAAATCTTGAATTACCACCAGATTTACTTGGGGTTCTATCCTCTGATTACTGTCTAATTACTTGGGTCCCGATTCTTTGTAAGTGAAATTCAATCAATAGTATACGTTATACAGTAATTATGAATTATACATTTAGAGATTGACTAGTTATTCAGAAGAAACTGCGATGGAAGAGAGCTGTTCCCCCAGAGACGGCCTCTTATAAGGTTTGTTTCCCACCACTCATCTACTCACTTTCATGACACACACACACACACACACACACACATACATTTATAAAGTGACTTTTTTTCTTTAAAATAAATAGAGATGCGTACATGGTATTCAATATTCTTATTATTTTCAAACTAAGCTAAACGCTTGTGCTATGACAAATTGTGCTATGTCTGAAAAAGGACTAACTTGCTGGTTTCCTGGATCGAAGCTTAACCTGATCACTTATAACTAGACCAGATTCTCAACGACTAGACCGACTAGCTTTAGTCATGATGAGATCATAGTTTCTCGTTCCTGGAGACCAACAAGTTGTCATTTTATGTAATTGTGTCATGTAATTGTCATTTTCGAGGATTTCGTTTAGCTTACTTTGAAAAAAACAGTAAGACTATTGATATATAACATGTTTCCACTTAGACATCGCTACAATTTTTACTTGATTTATTTGTATGTCTATCGTCAAAAAAAATTTTAAAAATCACATTTTCCCATTTGGCATCCTTTGCGTTGTCGTATAACCGAATGAACACGCGATAAAATAAGAAAAGTGCCCCGGCTAGGTGGGTGTAATGTGGTCCACGGGTTTATGGGGAATATCTCTTCGCAGAGTGCCCCATATAAGAGCAGACTCTCTGGGCGATATACGGGCACATCTTACACCTGGATTACATCTCGTCCTACACGCTTCTACGGGTTCTCGCTCTCAAATTCTACACTTATAACATCCTACATAATAAGTTGTCTAAGATTTCTGCAATTTTGATTATTTTAAATCAAATTAATAAAAAGTTTAGATTAAAATAAGATTTTTGATATTATGACCCTTGTCCACGAATAAGATTTTCTACTCTTGTCTCGAGATTCATTATAGTCTCATGAGCTTTTTTTGAGACAATCTCGACTTTCGTAGTCAACCGAGTCTCAGAAATTTCGCGCCTCACTTCACGCTTGTTGTACGTCAAACGTCAAATCTCAGTCTTTATAGACCATTGATGTTACGTTTATCAATTGGGTGAATTCGGATCCCCCAGTAACAATTCAAATGGAATAAATTATTATAATTTAATCTCTTTCTTTGTCTATCTTTCAAATTAAATATTAGAATTTTCAGATAAAGAATAAGTCTTGTTGTGTTAAATCAACATCACATAAACGGGTTTGAGTTTTTGTTTTTTGATCTCTGGGTTTATCTACAGATCTCAGCACGTATTCATAGTCCTGAAATGTATCTCATCTAAATTTTTGAGATTCACTTTAGTGTCTCATTCTCTGTACGTACGTATAGCATTAGGACAGGCTAAACCGGAAAAAACTTTTGATTTGAAAATTTATTTATGAATGTAATTCTGTACCAAAAATCATTATTATCATTATTTTGTTTTATGTGTGAATTACATAAAAATTTATTAAATTTTCTTGTAATTTTTTGATTTTTGGCGTATTTTATTCATAAATACATTTTCTAATCAAACATCTAAACACTTTCCATCAAATATATACAAATATATAAATAATATTGGAAAGCATTTCATCAATTCAAAAGATAAATATGATAAATTTCATAATTCTGGTGTTTATAAACATACTTGTACTGATTTTATATTAGTAAAAAAGGTCGAAATTTTAACATAAAGAGTCAAACAGCATTTAATATGTTTAAACAGTCATGGTTTTTCAGAATTTATTAGAAAATGATCATACTTATAATGAAAAAAATTCACATATAAAAAATGTTAGTCTTACAGTGAATAATTTAGAATCATTAAAAATAAGTAAAACTTGTAAAAGTAACCAAAATATTATAAATAACCGACTAAATTTAACCTATACTGAAATTTTCCCAAAATTATTTCATAAGTCAGTCTTTCATCATTGTAACAATTTAAGTTATGTTAGATACTAGATTTATTTAAAAAATATTTTTTTATTAATTTTTTTAATAATCGAATTCGAAAACATAACAATTCGACAAATTGTTTTAGTTGACATCGATATTTTCCTAAACCGGTTGTTGTATTAAATTTACTCATAAAAGTGGTTAAACACAAAGTAATAAACAATTCAATGATAAAATTATCTATCAAACGAACAAATAATACAATTAAAAAAAACAATTATTAACATCATGCGAATAAGTATAATGTGAGTTGTATAATGGCCACAAAGATCTCTCAATGAGACTGATGTCTGAGAGTCACATCGCATCGCATCGCACTGAATACTGAACTATTCTTTACACGCATTCTAGTCGAATCTCTGAGAGAAATCTTATCCTTAGCCAAGGACCATAATAATGATTATTTTTATTCTGATTGCATAATTAAATTTTAAAAATACTGTTCTTATATTTTTTATCTATTAAAAAAACCCATTTCATCACTGAAATAATAATTGTCGGTGTTTGTTTGATTTAAGGAGCGTGTCGTGACCTAACACCTCTCTCTGTGATCGTCGTTTAGGTCAAATTTTGTTTGCAGCGACCGTCCGGTGTGCAGTGCGCGGTGTGCTGACAGATCGTGAGATACGGAATATATGGCGGCAAAGGAAAAACAAATATTTTGTATTACAACAAATTAATTGTAATTGGTAATGGGGGTGATGTCTGGTTGAATTATCTTGTTTGTTTAACTGAGTAAGGCAGTCATTGAGGGATGGTTGTTTCCTACATTTAGTAGCGTGGTAGGTTCGTGCCGAGGGTAGTACAAAATTGATACAAATACACGGTACATTGTATCATATTCTAAAAAATTTGATATTATTGATGTTTAAAAATGCCCATGGCGTAAAAAAAATCTTTACATTAATATTTTTTATTTTATTTACTGGCACTAAGGTGTTGCTAGGCCTCGGCCTGAGGTCAATACGCGGCCACGATCATTATCTTTGGAATTGATAAAACATAATATTTTTAAGGAGAACACATTATTATTGTGAATTCGCCGAATTTTGTGATATTTTAGGTTATGTCCAGGGGAAAATTTTTTAAGTTTAATATTAAATAAAAAAAAACTACAATGTTATTCTCATATTTTATTTATATTATACAAACACGATTTTAAGTATCTTATGTTCTGTTTATTTACATAGCCATCGATATGAAAATGTGCTTCGTCAGTAAACAATATGTTTCCAAGCGTTGGTGCTAGTCCAAAACGTTCCAGCGTCGTTCTCGCTACGGTTTCACGTAAAGAATAGTAATTTTTGTTGAAAAACTGCACGATTTATAGTTTGTATGGATGAAACTGTAGTTTCTTTTTCAAAATAACATGCACTGTTAATATTTTTATTCCAGTACAGGCTGCAATCTTCCTAATCGATTTACGTGGATTGCGTATACTTTCACGTCGAACTTGAGCCATATGTTCTGGTGTCGCTGCTGACGTTGATGATCCTGGAGGAGTTCAGTTAACCATTGTCCCTTCTTGTCTGAATTTTCGAATCCAACACCGGATAAGTCGCGTGCTCGGCCCATTACTAACTCGTCGATTATTAAAGTGAGTACAAAAAGCGCGACGCGCACGGACCAACGAATCACCGCACTTTAAATATTGCTCAACCGCGAACGCGCGGTACACTACCGACCAGTGACTCATTGCGACTGGCAAATAAGAAAATCACGCGCGTCGAACAATACCTCACTCATTTACCTCACCCTGATGGTTTACGAGCAATTATAATTTAATATTGAAATTTTTCTGCCGGACACTACATTTCTCAAAGGTATTTGAGATTTGTCGCAATATAAAAGTGATAGCTTTTTAAAAATAGAATAACGGATGTATCCACTTGAAAGAGCTGCAGCATATAAGTTCGAAAATTTATCGTCAACTTACTCGGTTGGCGTGGTATAACTGGTAACGCATTTTCTGGGATACGAAAAGATTTTGATTCGAATCCCAGTAGCAATTAAAAATATTTTTTTGACAAATTGATTTTTTTTTGTATATGTTTCAAGTTGACGCATTTAATTTGTATTAAACATAATATTATTATACACTAGGGCCCGTAATATCAGCCTTTCTGGACTATGATAGTGTTAAGGTAAATATTATATACTTTACGTATGAAAATGCTAATTTATAAGTTAAAAAATGGGGGTTCATTTTCGGAAGATTTCTGTTTTTTATGTAAAAATATCATTTCAATCTGACATCTGTTTTACAAACATGCAAGCAATAAATATCAACGCTCAAATTTGTTATTTATTTTATACCTAATTAAGAGCGAATATGCAGAATAGTCGATAGAATAAATAAAAGGTCGATTAGATGGTTTGGTCATGTATAACGTATGAGCAAAGAGACGATAGTAAATACAATATATGAGGCCAGTGTCGAAGGCATCAGAAACAGAGGGCGCCCATGAAATACCTAGTATGACCAGGTAAATCAAATACTGTAGTACAACCCTGTTAGAATTGTAAGAATGGTGTGCCAGGATAAAATAATGTTGCGGTCTCTGCCTACTCCTGCGAGGAAACGGCGTGACGATAAGTAAGTATACGAATTGAACATATAATTCGTATTGAACTATATATATCTTATGAATGGTATTGAGACAGAAACAGATTACAATTCGTATTACAATTATTCTATGATTACAGTTGTTATAATTGTGAGGTATAGAATATAAATCAGATATGTCCAGTTTTTATGGTTTTTGCGTTAAATATGTACAAATATAAAGAAAATGAATGTTATTTAAGGAAAACACATTCTTATTGTGAAGTTGTAATTATTCAGAAAAGACGGTCTGTGATATTTTAAATACTAAATTAATGTATTAATTATAAATATATACATATAAAATCAATTTTGTCGAAAAATATTGTTTTTGCGTCACCGGGATTCGAACCTGGATCTCTATTTCCAATCCAGGGAAGTGCACTACCTTTGTGCTATAACGTTTGTGGTTTACTCAAAGGTATTTGAGATTCTGTAAAAATAATGTAGATGGCTTTCAAATAATGGAACGACAAGTGTATTAATTTGAAAAATGTAACATATAGGTTCGAAAATTTGTCAAGAAAAATACTGGCGTTATAGCACAAAGGTAGTGCACTTCCCCGGATTGGAAATAGAGATCCAGGTTCGAATCCCGGTGACGCAAAAACAATATTTTTCGACAAAATTGATTTTATATGTATATATTTATAATTAATACATTAATTTAGTATTTAAAATGAATGTCTTAGACAAATATTGCTAAATTTCGTAAAAAAACGCATTTAAAATTTGCTTGTTACTTCAATCGCAGATATGTCCAATAGACAATTAATTCAAACCCAGACAGATATGTTTTCAGCCAATAAGACGACAGTATTTGGTCATGTGACCTATGGCTACTGGTCATGCACAATATGATCTCAAATGTAACAGTTCTGGTACAATGGTTTTTTGTATTTTACTCGAAAACAAGTCAAGTTGACCTGACAATTACAGGCAGTGATTATGGTTATAATGTTACAAGTATATAATAACAAGTTTTTTTATATTGTGAGCAATTTAAGCAATATGTTTGTAACAATGAATAAATAAATAATCATGGTCTTTAATTTTTGTTTATTATAGTGATAGTGAAAAAACTCAACAAATATATTTAACTTTCAAATACGAAAAATACAAAATTTTAATTAATATCTGTTTTAACAGTTCTAACTAAAAATAATCCCACAATCCCAATTTTTTTACGATCTCATTGAGTCATTCAAAGTAGTGGCAATTTTTCCAGAAAAATAGCAATTAAAAGTAATATTTTCTCACAATTAGCAAGTCTGACCCGCAAGGGGTCAGCGGAGTGAACTTAGTCGCTGAGCCGCGACACCCCCCAGCAATATGAAGTCACTTCCCAACATTAACTGCGGCAGATTTTATCAATTACCACCCCTGCTAGTAGGGGTGTGGTCGCACACTCTGAACATGTTTATTCCCTCCCGTACAGGAGACACCGACCGGCGGTGCGTCAACATGTCGAGTAAGTGGACACGTCGAAAATAGCTACCAGCTTAGTCGATAAATGTTGGACTTTTAATGTTTCCTTTCATATTGAATGAATTAATTGAAATCAAGCAAAACAATATATCCACGCATTCCATATTAAAGAAATACAATCGAGCGAGTACAATTAGTGCTCTCATGATTATGTGTATGTGTGTGTGTTTCATACACTGTGCAGTTCACTGGGAAAGAAGGAAGTAATGAAATTTTGTTACTACATTTGTTAAAAAACGGTTGCTTAGCATCGTACTTTGTGTAGATACGTACTGGGTATGTATTATTTTTTCATTTTAATTAATTAATAAATAGTTAAAACGTAAATTTGAAGTTTACAGGTACTGAATAAAATATGTATTCACCTAAGCAAGCTGAGGGGAGAAGCTAAAATGTATACACACCTATCAAAAATTGTCAAGACATGCGATTTTGTATTATTTTATTCGTTTGGTTTGCAGTGAACGCACCCGAATTATTATTCCGACTATTGTTTCGTATGATTCGGTAAAGTAAGCAATAAGAGACCTGTGTCATGGAAACGGTAGGACGTTTGACTAGAAATCTGATTTTGGTAGCCCAGGTTCAATTCCCAGTTTTTTCTAACATTTTTTAAGACACAAACCGTTTAAAATAAATTAGATTCCGAATATAATATGCTGCCTGGTGGCGTCGCAGGTGTATGTCACGTCACACAGCTCGAATGGTTAATTATGTATTAAATTCCTTTTAAGAATATATCTAATCGGATATTCACTTTTCCACTTCTTTGATAAATTATATAATTATTTTAATATTGAAAACAGATTTTACGAAAGCACTGGCCGTGGCAAAAACAACATACCAAACTGATTATGTTGTGATAGAAAATATATTTGTAAATTAATTTATTACATATGCATGTTGCACGTGCGATCGTACCTTTACAATTCACCCCATATTTGGTTACGAGGGTAGCTACAAGATATGTAACATCAAATCCCGATGGAATGACGTTACCATTGTTCCGCCTTTTAAGTCATTTTCTATTGTGCGGCGGCTCGGGGTATTTATATGGACAAGGGTGATTCGTCACAGTGATTACTGATTACCTACCTACCATAAAATGAGTGTTTTTTGATGAAAGATATGATTTAGTACAAAAAATATGTTTAGGTAGATTTTTTAATGACTCCAATGGTCATAAATCGAGAAAAAATTAAAAATTACTAATTTGCATGACTTTTGAATTTCAAATTATTTCCAGTTACCTTAATTTTCATAGGCATATTATTATACTTACGCGCAAGACATTTAATATATAAAATAGTTGGGGGGTTCGTGCTTCGTCCCGGTAGACTACTAGATAGTCCAATTTTCATAAAACAAGCACTTAGTTTAGCTTTAAAATAGTAATAAAATAAAATATTTTGGAATGAAATAATGAATAGGTTATAAATACTTTTTTTAATAAGTAATTATTATCTATCCACTATACAAATGAAGAATTTGTAGACGAATAGAATTTACATAGAATTAGAGGAGCCATTTCATTGATTTATGTCTTCATACAAATAAATAATTCTACGTGAAACAAGTGATATTTAAATAATTTGAATAATTCCCATAAAAACGTTATTAATAAAAGAACTGCAGCATAAATATTGAATATAAATAAGGTTAATAATGCAAAATAATTGTAAAAACCTACAAATCAAAGTTGTTATGCCGGAAATTATTAATATTACATCAAGATATACAAGGAGATTGTTTGTATTATAATTACATACATCATTTATTGTTCATTTAATGTGTTATTGAGCTATTATTTACTAGATATTAAGTATTTCAAAATGTCAAGTTGTGCAACTGAGCGAATAAATAGTAAATAATGTTTTCTTCAGAACCAGCCCGGTATAGGTCAGCTAACCTCACGGGAAAAATATTATTTTTACAATTGGCTGGGAAAGGTCGCTCGGGGCAGTTGCAGCGCCTAATGGCGGCACGTGGCAGCACCTCCGACTTCCGGTCGCCATTGTGTCGTCCTTCCGGCGCGCGGGAAACCCTTTGTTTGCGCGCGCTTCCATTCACCTCCCCGCTACTTTGTTTATCCTCCCCCTCCTCCTGCGCACGCGAGGGCTGATCGTGTTCAGTGTTTGTCAGTGTATTCTTTAGGCAAAAATTTATTAATTTTTCAACCCCAAAGTCGAATAAACCTTTTTTTCAGACGGTTATGTAGGAAGGTACTTCTGTTAAGAGAAAATACAGCTTTGTCCTAATTATAAAGACTCGTAAATATCATTTGTATCAATGTCAAAATTTTTGTGCCTTACGTATCTTTGTTTAAATGTTGCTTATACAGAGTGTAACAGACCTATATTTTATGAGTGGACCTGACCAAATTACGAGTCAAAAATGTTTAAACAATATGTGAAAATTCTCCACCGTTACGGAAAATATTATTGTTTAATTTTTTTACAAAATCATATTAAGCTTTAAGTCTACGTGATTCGAAATAAATATTTATGAAATTTATCCATTGTTTAATCTATATCTTTGCTTCAGGACCCAAATCATCCAACAACATATAGTCTAGCCGCTCGAAATTCGATGATCTTTAATTTCTTGTATTTAATGTGTAATTTAATAATATGTTTACCCACTTAATTATTTATTTATAGAGGGAAGCAATGGAGAAAACTTTTAAATAATCTTACTTCAAATTCAATTATAAAAAATATCTCAAATTCTAATTGTAATAAATTAAGTAATTGATAAATAAAAACAAAATTAAAAATATATGTTTTATTTTGCAGTTATTTATAAACAACATCGGCCTGGAACATAATATTCACCCTGTACATACTTTCTGTATAATTTACAGTACCGAAGAGTTGTCGCGTGGTCATTCGGTTGCGACAGTATTTGTTTTTTTGAACGTGAAAAATTGTTGAATCGTTGAAAACGTGAAAAAATATATGTGGAGATGAACGGAGGGTGCTTTCAGTTTACTCACTGTAACGCGACGTGGAAAATTAAATATACTGCGTACATGAAAATAAATTCATCCAACTTGAAATGTTTTATTTTTAAAGCAGTTCATCCTAATATTAATGTTCTAGAAAGACTTATTCATCCAGGAAATCAACACAACATTTAACATATGTAGCGCCTAATTCCAAAACCTCCTAAAACGGATTTCGGAAAATTAGAGTTAAATATGCAGTTTGGTAGATTTTTTTATCAATAACATGCAGAACATATTGTTTCTCGCAAAAATCAATTAAATACATTGATATTGCATGTTCAAAATCAGGGTCAGTTCCAAAATACCCCAAGGTAGACAGAGTATAAGTTGCTATTTCCCCTAAAAAAAAAAGAGGTAATAACAACGCTTGTTAATAATCACGTGATCTGAAATTCAGTATGGCTACCAAAACAAAACCAAAACAGTAAAAAAAATGTACATTACAGAATTGCCTCATTAAAAAATTTTGATGTAAAAACAAACATTTTGTATTTTGCTTTCAAAATATACGTTTTCAATCGTAACTCAAAAACACATAGTCGTTTTAGGGGATTTTGGAATTAGGTGTTACCTGTACATGTTGATGTAAATGGAAAAATAAATAAAATACTGACACAACTTTAAAAAAATGTAAGTTTTGTTTTAAAAAAATTGTATCACCTTCGTACATTATTATTATACATTATTATAATAGGTCCTGATTCACAGTGAATAGTTAAATTATTGTAGACTTGACAGAATAGTGGTAATAATAGATCTAAATAAATACAGGATATCATAATCAAACTGCATTTTGCTGGAGCGGGAGTGTGTCAAGTATCACGCGACTAAAATATTTCGTGCGAATGTATTCAAAATGGGCCCAAGACATTTTTCTTTTTTCCCGATGAAGTGAAATGGCACAACGTCATAAATATTTTCACGAATATTAAAATATGCGGACAGAAAGATGGAGATGACAAACACAGACCGGAAGCGATCCATTTCGGCGGGAACTGCGCGCCGGAAGTCATCCATTGGGCGGAAAACTGCGAGAGATACCGCACGCCACCATTTTCCTTATAATTCAATTAGGCTATTGTATACTTTGTTTCATGTATTACAGAATATTCTATTTAAAAATTAAAAACATCAGAATTTTTTATTCTTGTCTATTATGGTGGGTTTTTAAAATGACCAAACTTTGATCTTTTAAAACCGAAATGCGTTCGTCAGAACGTGCATGGATACAGAAAAAGTGAAAAATTTGAGGCCTTCTGTCGAATTTACCTTGAGTATTATTACTAATTTATTTATATATTTTGTTTATTTTAACTTATTATTTATACATTATAAATAATATTACATATATGCTAATAAAACGAACATTCAAACATACCTATCCCATTTGTTTATGTAAATGCCTTCGATAGCTGGTTCCCAGGTTTCAATAAGCACACATATGATATATGAACTGCACTAACTTTTTTATTTTTGCTGTGTTTCTGGTCCGATGTTGTTGTTCTTTCAGCTAGGTTGTCTTCTTTAGATTTCGATCGACCAAAGCGCGAACTGGTGGTTTATTTGGATCGCCGGACTAGTCGAAGCACGGGATGTAATTGAAAGACGTTTGTCGGTTACCGTCTTCTTAGCTTTCCGAAAAAAAGGGCGGCAGTACTCACACATACACACACACACATGTACATTATTATAAACTAAGAAACCCAGTGTAAACACCATTCATGATTCATAATGTAAGAAATGTTCACTTGTATCCTTAACTAGTCTGACGTCTGCACTAAACGAGACAGATTATAAGGATAGTAAAATATGAGTGTCGGAAATATATCTTTTTCACTTTTAATTGTATAATCAAGAATACTTACCATTATTAATCTAAACCACATTGTTAATTTTCTTTACATTGTAATATTGTATTATTTTTTTTATTTACTCTGTTTTTTATTTACCTACTGTTACAAAATAAAATAACATTATGTATATTCTTTCTTTTGAATTGTGTTTTACAATTCTACCATATTTCGCTTTTTTTTGTGATGAGCGTTTATTTTTATTTTATACTTTATATATGTGAATGTGAACATTTTAAATTCCATCGAAGTTGTTGATTTTGATTTGAGAATGGTAAACATTAATGTGTACTGGATGCGTCATAATCATAATCCGCGAGCAAAACACACGCGATGATGATTCATAGATTGCATTGAGCTGATTCTTTAGGCGCATTCGAGTCTAATTTCCGAGAGAAATGTCATCCGTGGGTTCGGTCATTACGCTACTTACCAGGGGCGTGCAGTACACACAAGCAAAAAGCTGTGCATTACTGAAAATTCTGGGAAACAAATATAAATTAAATAATCCATAATATGGGTTAACACGAACGGATATATTATCTACGGATGTATTACATTTAGCGCCAATCTATGTACCAGTAGAAACTTTAATTGATTAGTTCTAAAATCTACCATTACGAACCACCACTGTAACCGTCGCGCTATTGTCGACCGATGAGGCGATTGTAGCTATTCTAATTATGGTCTTATATTTTTAAGCTAGTGTACTACTCAAGTCATATAATTGGTTATTTACTGAATTAAAAATTTCTTTCGGTTGATCCGTTTTTCTGGAGTCGTTACTTATGCTGTTTTTTAACAGAATAACATTAGAAAGGCTTACAACTGCGTGCAAATTATTGAAGAGTTTACTTCCTATTTTACTAATTCGCGAATTTTACTTTCTTACTGTTTTTAACCTGTTGATTTCATGATTGTTCTTTAAATTTGGTGCATGGATTGGTTTTTGATTTGGGAAAAACAAAAAGCAATTGGCAGAACTCTTTCCAACGTTAATCTTTGATAAAAAAATTATTTCGTTTAGTTATTACATGAAGGATTTTCAAATAATAAAAGAATCATGTTCAGTCATAAAAAGTGTTCTTAAAAATGTTCATACATTTGTTAAATTGATTTTTACATGGGTAAGAAGGTATTATTTTACGTTAAAACTTAAACGCTAAAAACGCTATTAATTGTACTCTAAAATTACAAATAAATACATGATAGGGTCGTATAAACGACGGATTCATTTCGTCTAAAGAGATGGGTTAAATGAAAGTTCATAATTCTATATACAACATATATTATATATGATTGTATAATATCATTGATAACAGCATAACCTAAATCTATACCTACTGCACGCCACTGCCACTTACATATATTTTTAAGTCAATAGTTAGGGATTTGAATTAACCAGTGGCCCCTGAGACTGATTACTTTTAATATATTAATATGATGAATTTTCACGTTCGCATTCATTTTTTTATATTCAATAAAAATGATTACAAAGGTCTCAAATAATACATGTCATAAATATCTTCATTGAATTTGCCTTGTTTTCTAATATTAAAATATTAGAATACATTTATTAAATGAAAGTAAAACGGATCTAGATTCGAATTTAAAAAAATGTCCAGATAACGGAATAACGTTTACCGGAAGTGGGACGAAACCGACGGAGAGCTTCCGCCGCATACTGCAAATTTAAAGGGTTATGCTGTCGTTACGTATTTTCGTTCTAACGACTCGACAACGGGAAACCCAATAAATATGCACCCCTCCTCCAGCCTGCTTCAAGCAATTAAGTTGTCAAGCAAAAGTTTTGTAGCATTTTGTAAAAATTATCTCTTTAATCCTAGATATTATATTTTGTTATTCTACTAGAGACAAATGATTAATAGAGGTTCTCGCTAGTGATTATTCTGACACTATTATGATAATTTAAAAAATATTATATTTATATATTTTTATTGAATTATTGTTTAGCTGGGATGTGATGTCTTCAAAAAAAAATGTCACCCGGTTCGAAAAATAATTATGGTAACGGCTCCGGTATATGGCCCCTGGAATAATCTAAATATTTTTTAGATATTAACCCTGACCATGTTAAGTCTATTAATTGTTCTGTTTTGAAGGATATTTCAAAATAATAGCACAAGATTTAACGTTTTCAGAAGCAATTGTCTCGAATACTTAGAACAATTAATTTGGTATTAAGGAGAACACATTCTTATTGTGAAGTTGTAATTAATCAAAACAGACGGTCTGTGATGTTTTAAATAAAATATCCCAACAATATTTTTCGACAAAATTAATTTTATATGTATATATTTATAATTAATACATTAAATACTAAATTAATGTATTAATTATAAATATATACATATAAAATCAATTTTGTCGAAAAATATTGTTTTAGCGTCACCGGGATTCAAACCTGGATCTTCATTTCCAATCCGGGGAAGTGCACTACCTTTGTGCTATAACGCCAGTATTTTTCTTGACAAATTTTCGAACCTATATGTTACATTTTTTTTTCAAATTAATACACCTGTCGTTCCATTATTTGAAAGCCATCTACATTATTTTTACAGAATCTCAAATACCTTTGAGTAAACCGACTTGCAGACGCCAGAATTATCAATTCATTTTTATTAAATTTATGGACACGTTGATACAACATATATTATTAAGGAAAACACATTCTTATTGTGAAGTTGTAATTATTCAGAACATAGGTCTGTGACGCTAAAACAATATTTTTCGACAAAATTGATTTTATATGTATATATTTATAATTAATACATTAATTTAGTATTTAAAATATCACAGACCTATGTTCTGAATAATTACAACTTCACAATAAGAATGTGTTTTCCTTAATAATTAATACATTCATTTAGTATTTAATTAATTTGGTGCTTTTATATCAAACATATCTAGTATTTAATTTAATTTAATTATGAAGATACAAAAGGTTCGGCGACATGCATGTAATTCTAATAACCGGTGCGAAAATGTAGGGGAACATCATTGTCACTGGGTAAGCTCTATCAAAATTCAACTCTAAATACATTTCTGATGGAAACATACGTTATATTTGACTTTCTTTGTCATTGTTGATACAATGTATAAGTTAATATATTGAGAATTATTTCTAGATTACAGAACCAGATCTTCTATTGACTGTATTATCATTAATTATTTACTTTTAAAATTAGCAATATTAACTTTGTGGTTAAAATTCATATTTTTTATTTATTATCTTTGTTTTATTAACCACTGAAATGAGTTTAAATACATCTACCGGTTTCGAAAAATACCATTTTCTTCTTCAGAATGTCATGACTAACTAAAAACATATATTATTGTTTCTTCACCAGAATCTATTTTTTAAAAAAACAACAATTATTTAAAAAATAAATTTAGTACCCAACTCAAATTGTTGCTTAATACAAATTTATTTTTAAAATAATTGTTGTTTTTTTAAAAATAGATTCTGGTGAAGAAACAATAATATATGTTTTTAGTTAGTTATGACATCCTGACGAAGAAAATGCTATTTTTCGAAGCCGGTAGATGTATTTAAACTCAATTCAGTGGTTAATAAAACAAAGATAATAAATAAAAAACATTAATTATTTTCTTAATGTATTAGGATTGTACGTTTTAATCGTATATATGCCTATTTTTCTAAAATATAATTACAAAAAATCAACATGGACAAAATTGTTAGAGAAATAATACCAAATCGCTCGAGTATGAAATACTTTTACAGTTTATGTGTACAGTTAGCTGAATGGGAAGGAAAAATAAAATTATCGCGAAATTGAAGGCGGAGTATGATACGAAGCCATAAAAGAACTTGTGCTTTTTAAAGTAATAAATTCACAATTATATTCAAAACTTAAATTGATATAATTGTTTTCAAAATTAGAATCATTTTTCTCATTTTTTTTTTTGGAATCTACCTAACTAGTATACCTAGTTAGCAGTTTAGTTTGGGGACGAGCAGCAAAAACAATATTGGAGTCGGCTAAAAACAATTCTCAAGGTAATACTTGGTCGTCCCTTTAGATATCCATCAGATCTTATAAATATTTAAAGAGTACAATGTCCTAGACATAAAACAAATCTTTATGTTGAGACTCGTTCAATATTTTCACACTAATAAAAACTCTCCTCAAGTAATAAATCATGGACATAACACAAGACAAACAACAAACATCTACACTCCAGTTCCGAGAGCAACAACGACATTTTATCAAAGATTCTACATGTTCTTAGCTCAGAAACTATACAACACACTCAGTATCAACTGGAAATCGTTTAATTCCAATAAGATTACACAAATATGGACCCAATATATGATTCAATCAGGTAGAGATAAATCTGAAGCGTTTTAATATATCCAAAATTTTATTATAATTTATACAATACCTTCACTAATAATTCACTAGTCCTACAATACTCCCACTACATATATTTTTATTTTTTACTTTTTTGTACATGTTTGCAATTCTCTTTTTATTCCTGTCGATGACTTAAATAACACCACAGCAGCACAAAAAAAAACTGGCTACTTCAACACAGACTTCAGTCTAGCAAAGTAGCCAGGACAACGCTGTATATATCAGAGGTGAAGTCTAATCCATCTCACCCAATAAACTATGAGTATATGTCTTATGTTTATTATGTATTCACCTCTGTTAGAACAAAAATATGTATGTCAATATATATATATATAAATAAATAAATTGTCAGCAACAACACAAGGTAATTTCGTGGCTACTGCACGTAACTGCTAATTAAGTTACAGAAATAATTATATACATAAATAAATGATACAGTAAGAACATGCCCCTTTGCCTGCGAAGGCCGTCCATGCTTTTGTGCTCTCCTTCTTCAGGCACTTTGACGTCAGACAGGATTACCTTCACACCTCTCCATCCGGAATCATTGTTTAACCTGAAAATATAAAAGTATATTCAATATAATTAGACGCAATGATGACATTTATAACTCAATGTATAATTAAATTTTTGTTTTTCAGGTGTTACATACTATTGTTAGTCAGAATTTAGTGTACATTGTCTTTATTTCCAGAAGAAAAAAATATTAGTAAAATGATGCATGCTATGTACATATGTACACCTAGACATATCTTAAATGGATATGATTATTAAGGAAAACACATTCTTATTGTGAAGTTGTAATTATTCAGAACAGACGGTCTGTGATATTTTAAATACTAAATTAATGTATTAATTATAAATACATACATATAAAAACAATTTTGTCGAAAAATGTTGTTTTTGCGTCACCGGGATTCGAACCTGGATCTCTATTTCCAATCAATGAAAAATACTGGCGTTATAACACAATTGGTAGTGTACTTCCCCGGATTGGAAATAGAGATCCAGGTTCGAATCCCGGTGACGCAAAAACAATATTTTTCGACAAAATTGATTTTATATGTATATATTTATAATTAATACATTAATTTAGTATTTAAGGTATGATTATCATCAGAATGTTATTAAAAGCATAAACATGAAAGATATAGTAAACTTAAAGAAATGAAATAATATGGACAGGTAAAAAAAGTGAAAACAATATTTTGTGTAAGACCATTTTCAACTGCAAAAATTTTATTATATTTGTTTTTGACATTTGAAAACATCATTTCTTAGAAAAGGCTTGTTTCACATTATACTTTAGATAGGTAAGTACTAGGTATGTAGTATTATTTAATTATAATTTTTAAGTAGGTACAGTGTAAGTGTTGAATTCACTAATAAACTTTTTACGTTCCTACCGGGACGAGAAATGCCAAATTTTGCGACATTTCGAATACGTGAATTTCAAATATCGATGCTGTTTTAAAATTCACAAATAAATCATAAAGAATTCGCCCACGCGTATTCATACATTAATATGAACGGGTACACGTTAATGTACGTTATGTCATCGAGATTTCGTATTTGTCGTATCTGTTTGATTTACGTTAAAAACATTCGGTAAAAAGTAATAATATAAAAGCCATTAGTGAGATTACTTTTCGATTCACAGCATCCGCTCAGTTGTTTTTCATCTTGCCGTCATAAATAATTACATTTCTCCGCCAATATATTTTTGGACCCTCAGACTACGCAGTTCGATAAAAACTTTTCTGTATATAGCCAAGTAGACGCGGAGAAAATTTACACATATTTTATGACGTTGTTTATATTATTTTCAGATCGTGCTATCCATGCAAAAGCTTATTATTTATAGCATAGTCAAAACATCTACAACTTCTTATCATTTCTTAAATGAAAAATGCAGTCTTTGTTTGCCAGATGTCACTAAAAATGAATTAGACTGATCGTTATAAAATTCACACACACAACTTATGATTAAAGTCGATTTCGGCCACCTTTGTCCAAAAAATACACCTTCGGTTACACATTCGGCTTCGGTTAAAATCTCCCGAAGGTTTGGCCGAAGCCGAAGCTTTGTATTTTAGCTGTCGAAAAATGCACGAACAGTTACGAATGAAATAAAAATCTGTTTATCATTTCTGGAAAACTGCAACTTATTTATTTAATATCCATAACGCAGAAAAGTAAGTAACAGTGCAGAATTTGCATTTTTATGTATACTTTCTAGCCGGTGTTCTAAGATTTCCAAGTACGATTGAACCTTCGGCGTCAGCTTCGGCCAAAAACTTCCTTCGGTCCAACAATACTTATGGATAGGCGATATTTGCGGAAAAAAATATAACAGTGTATATTTTTTTCACTCTAATAAATACGATATATCGAGTAAATGGAACCCAACATGAACATTTCAATAGTTATGTCTACCTAGAACAATCAATTTTCATAACCGGAGGCATATCCGATAAAATTGTTATCAGAGTAAGGGTGGGATGGAGTAACCTTAACATCCGCTGGATTGAAGAATCTGGTATTAGTATTATTCAGGTAGGCAATTGTTATTTGAGTACAATAACACTGTATATTGTTTTTGGGCAGATCTGAGTTATGAATGCCACAATGTTTTACATCGTCTTGGGCATCGACTGATATATTAAATAGCCCTATAAAATAAATTAAAATAATATTAAACACAATTTATATGAGAGCTCTTCTGCAACAATGCTGTACGAGCATATTATCCAAAATGTCCCTTTATCTATCAACATTTATAAACATCGATATACAGTGTTGTTGTATTTCACAAGGATGATTTTTCAATACTAAAAATAAAACTATTTTTCTTCAAGTTTCAAGATGTTGATTATTAAAAAGGGTTTATGATGTTTAATTAATATGGAAGAAGAACCAGTTCATAAAAAGCAACACTTAAACGACATCCTAGGGCGTGTTTTAAAAGCTAGGTTTTAAAACAAATCATGGTTGCACTTAAAAAATGTTATTTTAAATCGATCCCATTACTTTCTGATTAAATATTTACTTAATATGTTTAGAGAAATCGTTAATACTTTATGAATGAATGTAGGCGATAGGCGTCAGAAATATTTATTGAAGTCAGGGTTTATAAAGATTTCGTTCGGTATAAAAAGCGTGCCGTCCCGCGAATAATACAACATTGTAAAATTCCGCCATTGTTAACGTTCGCCGCGGTTTCCTTCATTGTCATTTTGATGCAATTTGTCTCCGGCTTGTCAGGCAGCAGCTGCTGTCACGCCTCTTCTTCATCTTGAATGTGTAATAGATACGAGATACATTGTAAACGTTCTTGAATTTGAGTTAAATAGATACAGAATTTGCGACCAGCGGAACGTCAGTTAGGCAGGGCGGTTCTCCATTCTTAAGTACATAATATATTTTACATGCACATCTTGTATTTCAGAAATATTTATTGAAACTAGAAAAATTATATACAAAACATGTAACCATACAGTACAATGAGTATATCGGTGAGCTATTGGATAACTTTAAAAAAAAATTTTGCGTTATGCTATTTATCAGGTTAATTTTTCAGAAAAGTTTGATCGAAATCTATTAAGTACTACAAGCATTATAGTGCCCATAAAATTTTTTACACCTATTTCATATGTAACGGATTTTATATACCTACGTGTGTATATTATATATATATTTGTCAAAGCGATGGAACAATGATACTGATACTTCACTGTCTAAATACTGGTAACCGATTTGAAGTTAAAATAGGAAATATGTGTTTACTACCACGTGACTAACTATGTAAAATAGTATTATACATATTCTAAGTTAAGCATTATCGGACATTGTGAATATCTGCATTCATGTTATGTTATATAAATATGGATGTCAAAATATATATAAATAAATAAATAAATATCATTAACATGGGCAATCCGAGCAAATTATCAATTGCCGAATTACGAGGTATGTATTAATTACATATTAGATTTAAAAAAATAGCAGGTCATCTTGAACAAAAGCATTGAATATGACACTAGTAGATTATTCAACATAATTCCACATAAGAGGAAAATTACAAATATCTAGGAAGTCCCTCTCCAAGCGCAAGAGCTAGTCTCTTTTCTGGAGAGTTAAGCGAATAAAAAATGTACAAGACTTAATTAATAACTTAATAATTTCAAATATTTTATTTTTAAAAAGTAGACTAACACATGCCAGAAGCTTATTGGATACTAAAGCGATATTAATAATGGCAGAACAAGTTTTTAACGCATAAAAACAATTAGGACTATTTTAAGATGTAATAGATATACAATAATAAGTTAAATGCTTAAACAACTAGTGATGGCCAAGTAAAAAATTATACAAAATGTTCTAATATTGATACACAAAATTGAAAGTCGATTATTGCCATCATATATAAATAAAAATAAAATTTTGAGGTCCACATTCATCCTACAAGAAGTCGGTGGGACTTTAGACAAACAAATCTGGTAGGAACACAAAACAGTTTATACTACAAAGGTCTCAAATTGCTCAATGATCTACCAACAAATGCGAAGGAAGCAATTAGACTTGCTACTTTTCGTAAGTTAAACGCAGAATATGTAGATCAAATTTAATAACTGATCATTTCATGTGTTTATTTTCTTTTGTATTTATAATCTCTTTAATGCAAAGCGATATACGAAGCGTTTTTTAAAATATTTTATGAAGTGTTGTACACTAGATGTAAAAAAATTTTACAACTTAATAAAATATACATACATACATTCAAATCACAAATAACGAGACGGACGAAAAAGCAATTGATCAAAACCTATATCTGGAACACAGCACTGTACAGAAGTATAACCAGGATGATTAACTAGAGAGATAAATAGGTTGGAAGCATTCGAGATGTGGTACGGAATAAGCTGGATCGGGAGACTTACAAATAAAGAAGAATGAATTGCACCGATAACAGTTAATTAATGTGAAAGAAGAAGAAAAGAGTTAAATTATAACACCCAGACAATAATATACGAATACGTAAAATAATATTTGCTCTTTTAAAAAATTATAACACAACTACATATTTTTTAATACATATTAAATTAATCAATTAGAAAGATGTACATATACGTTGTAAATACTAATTACATGTATTAATACATATAAAATCAATTTTATCGAAAAATATTATTGTTGCGCTACCGGTATTCGAACCTGTATCTCTTTTCCATATATGGTATTTATTTAGGTATATTTCCATATATGCTACAGCGACAGAACTTTTAACGACAAATTTTCATAGACCTATTATGTTCTGAATAATTACAACTTCACAATAAGAATGTGTTCTCCTTAATAAGATACATTAAGGTACGAAGACGGTAAGGTACCGGAAACGCGTTAACATTATGCGGTATGTTTTCGACAAATTTTGAATTTATATTCTGTAGCCTTTTTTATAATTACTACATCTATTATTATTTTATTTTTTTTAAGTTTAGCTAAATCAACTTTGTGGTTAAAATCCATTATTTTAAATTGTTAACTTTGTTTTGTTAACCACTTAATGAATTAAATACATCTACTGTTCATAATATTTTGGTTAGTTTAAACTAACTAAATAACCAACTAAATTTAATCAGTAATAATTTTGTTTCATCAAGTAACAATTTAAGTTAGGTACTAAGTTTATTTTTAAGTAATAAATTTTTTTTAAAAATGGATTCTGTTTAAGGACCAATATAACATGTTTTTGATTAGTTAATGACATCCTGAAGAAGAAAATTATATTTTTAGAAACCGGTAGATGTATTTAATTCATTAAGTGCTTAATAAAACAAAGTTAATAACCTAAAATAATACATTTATTATTCCATTTTAAAAAGCAATCAACTTAATATCGCAATGAATTCTAAATACACGCTAGATGACGTTAGACGCTAGAAGACGTAATACACGCTGGAAGACGTCAGTCAATCCAATTTATTAAATTTGGGTAAACTTTAATACGGCTTTTATATTTTAAACACATTTTCGTTGTGAATTTGTAATTTAAAAAGTAAATTCCAACAAAAAATTGTTAATTCTTACCTAACATGGCGAAACCATTTATACCCTTACTGCTGACTCGTTGACCTATTTCATTGAACCGGCGACTGATGAATAGTGGACGTGTATTTAGTATATCCATATTATCTTTTAATTCAATTGACTCGAAGACTGCATAAACTCTATTAAAATAATAACTAGTAATAAGACAGTTTAGTGATAAATGTGTGATTTTAATTACCTAACAATAGCAGTATAAAAACTGAAGTGAATCTGTTAACTAATGCGAATACCACATTGGCATCCGTTCATTGTTGCACAATAATTTTCATAAATCACGAAATTGTTACGCCACTACAGAGTGCCATAAACAATCATCTCGACCGTAGTGAAGTGAGATGCACCGCATCATAGAGTAATTAATTAAATAGACGTGGACGGACAGACACGCTAAGCATCACAAATATGTAGGTAGGTACGCAACGTGACATTTTGTCGATGCCGCAGTGTTCTCTAGTCGCGCTGAAAAGGGTGAGTAAATATATACTTTCTTCCTTTTGTTGATGTGGTTTTAGTTACTCGAGTAGCGGAGATTATTCCTGATATTGTGACAGGTGACATTTAGTGTTGGCAGCTATAAATTATTCTTAATGTTAGCGGGAAATTACGTGCAGTTTCCTATTGACTCGTTTCATTTCAATAATAATTTTAATATTTTGAAATATATAGGTATATTATACAATTTAAAGAAAAATATTCGGTTGAGCTTATTAATTTTAGAAATCATTGGACCCACAGGTTTAAGAAATTACAATTATTATAAAATTATGATTTCTTAGACCGTGTATAATTGTAATTAAGAAATCATAATTATTATAATATATGTATAACTAATTCACCATCTCGCTATTTCCCCATAGGGGCAAGAAGAAAGGATAGAAATCCGCACTCTTCTGTCCTGGTGTACTACTCTAACATCATTTACTTTTATACAGCTTTTGACAGGAATGTTCAGGTCTTTCGCGGATGTTTTCTTTTTCTGTTATCTTTAACACTCGCCTCATAGTTACCATCCTCTTTCGCTCATTGATTCAATATGACCAAAACTCGCAGCTACTCTTTGTTAATTTTACCGACTGTGCTACAAACAGACTAACATGTGCTCCTAATTTATTTATTCTTTAGTCTATCATACATGTGAATATTTTCTGCACATATGCATAAGCGACCGCATTTCCACTAGATTCAGTCTACTTTGTTTTTTTTTTTTGCCAATTCCAGGCTTCATTTCTATACGTATTAGCGTTGGTATCAAAACTCTATTATGCACTACTAGTCTTGTTTCTATATAATTTATTTTGTTATACTTGTCTGTAAGACACCGATTATTTTCTTCTTAAGTACTAATGGTAACCTGGTACGTTAAACAATACAAATAAATAAATAATATTTGTTGTACTCATTTTGATCTTTTGAACTACAAACAAATTGGAAATTTAACCCGTAAAGGTTTGTATTAAATTCATATAATTTTTTATAGATGAAGAAGATTTATGAGATATAAGAAGTGAACTTTAGCTGTGTCGTGTCTAAAATAATTGGTTAAATTTCATCTTGTATATTTCAATAATAAGATTTTTATAAAATAAATCGTTATTATGTTTTGTTATCGTGATTATGCCGTACATTTATAATAAGAGCACAGTTAATCGTTAGTTGCTTTAACAACATATTTAAAAAAATTATGTCCTTATATTATAAATAAAAATATATTATGAATATTTACCAACATACGTTAACTCAATCACTAATTAACACTTTTGTACCATTGCGTTCTGCAAAATCATCCCCTTACAGCTGTAGCCTCCCCGTGTGCAGTTGGGTAGTTTTCACGATATTAGCTCAGTATTTGAGTTTGATCGAAACCATCACGATTAATAACGATTAATGTCTCGTGTATTCCGGACGAATCAAAATGTGCCGGATCATTAGGGTGTTTCAAACGCAAAGGAAAATTAATTATCAAAATATGTTTAAAAATTAACATTCATTAATCTTTATTAGTACAAAACTATAATTCTAATGATTTCATTGATGTATGTTTTTGGCTTTAATATCTTGAATTGAAATCAGACGATAATCTATATGGTCACGGTGTCGTAATATGACTATATTTTTTAGATAGATTTTTCTGTGTACCCTTCCAAACGGTTTATCTAATTTGCTTTAAAACATAGATGAAATCTGTAATGTCACAATGACGTAGCTGGTAAAATAGTGTGCCAGTTATAAAATGTTCCGGGTTCGAGTCTCGGTGGTGAGTACATTTTTTCGAATAGATTGAATAGATTTTTTCTGTGTATCTTTCCAAGTGTCATAGTGATGGTTTAACTGTTTTTTTTTTCCAACTTTATTTCATACATAATATTTTTTTATTTTTGCTAAACTAGATAGCAGTTTTACGGCAAGGTTTGCCCTTCAATTAAAGTAATTGAGATAGTAAATTAAAGTTAAAGTACGTTAAAAAAAACATAAAAATGTTAATAAGTTAGTAAGTAATTTAGTAAAAGTGAACTAAAATTTCATCAGCAACAAACAAATTTAAAAAAAAAAAGTAATACAACAGAGAGAGAAATTGAATATTTAGATAAGAATGTGTTTGACTTAATGTTTGAGTGTTCATCGATGTTTTTTTATTTTCCATAATGTGTAATAATTCTTTAGTGATTTTATTAAAAATTCTTGACACAACACATTTTCTCGTTCTCTCATCGTACTCACGATCGGTACTCTCATAATTAGTCCCATGTTATTATGACTATGTTCGATTGAAACAATGGATGGTAATTGATTATTCATAATTCTTTAAGCAATCACTGATACGCTAGAAACTTAACCTCCAACAGATAAATTTCAGTTACCAATCACAGTCGCAACACAATCACAATCACTGCCATCAATAATTCTATCACAGAATTAACTGTGAGGTATCAAATTTGTTTTAATATTAAATTGCAAACATTTTTATTCAAAAGTGGCTATTTAAAGCACCCTGAGTTTCTCTCGATAGTCGAAACGTAATCGCATCGCAGCCATTTAACTGGCAATAAACCAAACACCTGGTGCTTCACACGACACTAGTTCACCTGCTTAAACAAGGGGATCATAAACCCTCACGGCTGATAGACAATCAGCGGACTACGCTCTTTATCAATGCCGAGTACGATCATACCCCACGCGTGGGTGCAAGCTTGTGCGGGGTGGCAAGCGCCTGAAACGTATCAATTTTTAAGCAAAAAATCTTTAGATCTGTGACGTAGTGAGGGTCGAAGGACATAATTGATTTGAATGATACGTGTCCAGGAATTTAAATAAGGAAGATCTTTATTTTTATTTATTTATTTAGACACATATAATATATTTTGTACAACTATAAAAAACAAAACAAAAACAGCTTGTTACATATATTTTTTAAAACAGATTTTAAAATACATTGCCCAATTAGGCAAGCCTATTTTAAAGCAAATTGACAAACAAATCATATTTTACAAAACCAATATAACTCATTGAATATGAGGCAAATACAATTAAATAGAATATGAAACATATAAGGCAATAAAGTGAAAATATAGAAAATGAGAGAATAAAATTACTAATGTGCAATACAATATGTATAAAAGGTGTTAGCAATATTCCCTGAATTTTATACTGCTGCGCGTTTTTAACTTTTTAGTCTTTTGATCTCATAGAAATTTTTTTTTTTAATAGTACACGAAATACACAGGGTGGCCCAAAAAAAGTGAAAACATCTCGTAACACATGAGTTATTTCAAAACATAATATAATTAATTATAATTCTTAATGTAATTTTTTTTGCACAATATTTAGTAAATCAGAAATCATCAAAACACCCCATATTGCATAATCTACTAGGCTTAAATCTAGGCTGTTCGGTGGCCACATGCCTGGTTTGATGAAATTAACACTCTCGCGACGAAGTAAGTTGATTGTATTTCTGGCTGTGTGAGATGGAGCTCCGTCCTGCTGTAATGTCCAGTTATCATTTGCCTAGCACCCCGACGTTTTTCAATTCGCAAATTTTTGATCAGAATACGGTCTTCTGCAGTGATTTTTGTCATTCTGAGCAACAATTTGTAAAAACCAAATATAAACAATGAGAAAATTAATAATAAAAAACGGCGACCGGAAATTGTCGAAATAAAATGTAATATAGGTAAATAGGTAAGTAAGTAAATTAGTAAACTATTTAAGCTATTGTTGATATAGTTAAACTAATTTTGATGTAATTATATCACATTTTACGAAATGTTCTCACTTTTTTTGGGCCATCCTGCATATTACATCAATATTTTAAAACTAATATAAACGTCTTTACTATGAAAATAGGACTAACTTTATGGCCTCCTGGAGCGAGACTCTGGAACCATCGACTACTAGATCACTAGACCACGAGCATTAGACATGTATCTACCGCTGCTTTAAAAATAAAAACTTAAGTAGTGGACTACAGAAAGAATAGGTAGGGCTTTTGCTTTAAAACTAGCGTAGATGACAGTAGGTACAGAATTTAGCGTAGCGTGGCGAGCTTTTATTCATTGTCTATTGTATTTTATAAATGTAGCAGAATGAACAATTAAAAAATATATCAATTAATTGTACTCGAACAGGCCTTTTGCTCGAATAGAATTTAAATATGTACCTTCGTAATCTTAATTTTCATTACAATTCTTACTGTACGCTACTTCTTTTACACATGGAAATGGATAATTAAAAAAAATGTAAGGGCTGTATACGACGTACGTTGATTGATATGATTTGAAAAATTCAACAAACCAATTTGTGAATTATCCGATTTCAAAAAGGGGCGAGCCGATCAAACATCGCACGAAATCACAGGGCGGCCGACAATACAACTTGCGCCATCACGCCAGGGGGGAGTCCTAAAATCAATTGTCCATCTATTGCGCACTACACATAGCCGGTTTTATTTTGATTGATATAGTCCTACTTCCGCTGCTCTCGTAACAAAAACCCCGGCTCCTCGTCCCGCAGTCGGCAGACACATTACACCACGTTATTCTCGGCCAACAATGACCTAACACGGCTGCACAATGAATCCCGATGTGCCGGGACTGAAGGAGGATCAAAACGGAAACACGGTCGTGAGAATAGGCCCTGATCCGACAATAGTCGCAGTCAAAAGTCGATTCAAATTATTGTGCAAAAATTTAAGAGACCTGTTTTATACTCGCCATAATCCTGCAGGAATACGGGTCACAAGATCTAATATATATATATTTATATATATATATATATAAATATCGACATATAGCGGCTTCAATCAGATGAGACTCGGATTTTAATAATAATGTGTTTATTTCAGCGTGATCAGGTTTTTTTTAACCCGGTTCGCCATAAAGATAATACATATTATGTTATACATTAAAGTTACGAAATAAATGTATAATGCTATGAAAAAGAAAAATAAAATCAAGGAAATATTAATAAATAAATGTAGCTATTCTGTAGACGTTGTCATTCTCTGGTCAGGGAACTAGTATCTCCGAATGTTTCTCCAAAATTCCCGGTCCTGGATTGCGTTCACAGGTGACTACAGAGTCTCTCTAGTCGGATGCAAGGCATCTATCTACCGTTGAGGCACTCTTCCAGGCAGTGGTCTATGCCAATCCAGCCAATGCGGTGTATCGGAGCCCACGCTAGGTATGGATCCAAAAGGTCCGCGCCCTGTAATAATTTTGGTATTGACACTTTTACGAGTTGGACGAATAATTTTTAAAATCCACCATCAAGAAATGCAGTTATAAAATTTACAAAATAGTTTCTCACTTGTTTTACGAAAATGTGTTGTTTACTTCACACTATAATTTTAATTAAAAAATAAAACATTTTCGACGCTTAATGCGTCATCTTCCTTAATAAACTAATTCTTAAAACTAGAAGATAGACTATTGAGTACATGATGGGGGGGCGGTAAGAGAGCGATGTTGGGGGGTTAATATGGATAGGAGAGGAGATGTAATAAGAGGTACTTGTATGTAGAGTAGATTTTTATTTTTAATCTATACTTTCTATTATAAACTGTCTAATTTTCTTCACTTTTTGCATATATGTAGTTCTTCTACGTTATCATGGGCAAAAATATGACCTTCTGATCTTGCATGGTCTCAAATATTTTTCTATCTTATATAATACAATACAGATTCTCTTCCATTTTGCTACGGGGTCCATTGCCGTATTTGCATTGGGACCCAATTTTTGTAATTACGCCGCAGCTTCCAGGTTTTCTTCAGCCCAAAGTTGTGCCGAGAATAATGTCCTTTTCTAGGCTGTAAATGTGCTTAATGTGGCCAAAGAATTGCAAATTTTTTTTATTAACTGCTGCATATAGGTCTTGCTGTGGTTGAACTTGTCGCAGGATCGAGACATTTGTGTGTCGAGCTGTCCACGGGACGCGTAACATACTTCTCCAGCAATACATTTCGATGGCGTCTATTTCATTCGCTATTACGGACTGTTCAAGTCTGCACTGCGCATATATGAAAATTGTAAAGATAAGAGTGTGAACAGAAATTAATATTCAAAGGGAACAGTAAAGAGTTTACCAGAGTTAAACGGCGGACAACTTAGGCCAATCAGAACAGAAATTCTTGTCTAGGGTCAACGGAGTTGAAATATAATAAGAGATTTCATACAGGTTCTATCCATTAACGAAGATACTAATTAAATGTATTAATTAGAAAGATATACACATAAAATCAATTTTATCGAAAAATATTCTTGTTGCGCTACCGTGATTCGAACCTGAATCTCTTTCTAAACCGGGGAAGGTATTTAAAATATCACAGAGCTGTGTTCTGAATAATTACAATTTCACAATAAGAATGTGTTCTCCTTAATAATATATAAGTTGTATTAATGTGTCCAAAATTTAATAAAAAAAATAGTTAATTCTGGTGTCTGCTATCGGTTTACTCAAAGGTATTTGAGATTCCTTAAAAACAAAGTAGATGGCTTTCAAATAATGGAACGGTAGATGTATTAATTTGTAAAAGTGTAACATATGGGTTCGAAAATTTGTCGTCAAAAGTACTGTCGCTGTAGCATAGTGGAATAATGCACCTTCTCCGGTTTGGAAAGATATCCAGGTTCGAATCCCGGTAGCGCAACAACAGTATTTTTCGATAAAATTGATTCTATATGTATATCTTTCTAATTAATACATTTAATTAGCATTTAAAATATCACAGACCTATGTTCTGAATAATTTCAATTTCACAATAAGAATGTGTTCTCCTTAATAATTAAAGAAGATGTACGTCTGGACGTCAGTCACATCTTTAAAAAATAGCGACATGATGATGGTCCTTGGTCGCGTGGCGTGTTTGGGAGAAGGGTGAGGGGGGGACATACGTCAGGTTTTTTTTGTATTCACCAAATATCCATCTCATAATTTTTGCTATAAATTATAATTGCACTCGGAGTCATAGCGCGATGAGTGGTAGACCAACTGAAAAAAGGTCCACCAAGATGAGGATTATTCTATATGAGTTGAAAATTTCAACATGATAAAAATATTAACATAATGTGGATATTATCGAATATCAGTCAGATAAATATATATATATAGTATTCATTTTCTGGATTTACATGGATGGAAATACAATTTTGTGGAATGCTGGTTCCCGTGTGACACGGGCTTTAGGGCCCTAACCGTAACCGTAACCTAGGGACATTGATTCCGGATTGTGTCGTAATCGATTGAGAAGTAGTCTCAATGCTTTTGGTATTTGCTTAAGATATTTAAAAGATGTGCAAGATGTTCTATTCTCTCTTGAGTTAGTTCAGGTGCGCGTGGGCCAGGACATGTTATGAATTGTGATGTAGTGGCTATTGTGCTATATTTTACTGGCATTCTGTTGTAAATACTGAAGGTGTGCCGACGCAAGTATAATCAAAATGTCCACTTCGAGATTTGAAGGCACGGAGCACATAAATGCACGCGACGAACACCATCAAGAAAGACGAATTTTTAATATTTTTAAAATTGGCAAAGTTAACTTTGTGGTTAAAATTATTATTAAATAAATTATTATAAATTTTCAAATCAAACATCTGAACACCTACCACGAAACATTAGACCGGCATTTTATACAAATAATAATATAGGAAATTTACTCATAAATTTTAAAGACAAAGAAGATAAATTTAACAATTCTGGTGTCTATAAACTAAGTTGCAAGGATTATGTTGCATTTTATATTGGGTCGAAATTTCAATATAAGAGTAAAGGAGCATTTGAGATGTTTGAACAATAGTGGGTTTTCAGAATTTTCTAATCATTTGATAGAAAATGGTCATGGTTTCGATAAAAAATTGTGATTGTTAATTTTGCATGTAAATTGTAATTTGCATATAAATTTGGAATCGTTGGAGATAAATAAAGCGTGTAAAACTAATCAAAAAATTATAAACAACCAACTAAATTTAACTACAAGTCCCATTCTAAAATTTTTTCCTAAAAATTATTCTAATAATTTTGTTTCATTAAGTAATAATTTGAGTTTGGTACTAAATTTATTTTTTAAATAATTATTGTTATTTAATCATTCGTAGTTACGATAAAAATCAATTTATCGTAACTACGAATGAAGATAGAGCTTTTCCGGGCCGCAGTAAATAAATTGATAATAGTCAACTCGATAGCCAACGTCAGAGCAAGAAGAAGAATATTCAAGAGACACCAGAAAGACCCTGGAAGATGGAAGATACCCTGATTGAATAATCTAAGGCAATGGTTCAGGAATAATGTATTTTTTATCTCTCAGAGTTTCTAGTAATGCTCAGCTTTTTCGCTTTTAAGCAGTGAATTGGTAAGATGTGACAGATAAAAATATGCATGATTATGTTTCAATATAACTATACAATATATAAAACAATTAAGAGATTTCAGAATTGCAATTAAAATACAAAAAAAATCTCAATTCAAAATAAAAATCTTGAATTATTGATGACCCTAGCTTTAATTTATAAATAATTTTATTCTCTTTAATTTCCTAAAATATTTTCCTCATTGCGTCACAATTCACAATATCGTATTTCTTCAAAGTTGTCAAAGATTTTAAGAATTTTAATGAATCTTTGTCAGAAAATTGAAAGAACGTTCGAGACGTTCCAAGATGCTCGTTTATTCTCAATCCGCAGACCTTCGTACTAAAATACGCGAGACTCGAGTCTGCATCTCAACGTTCGCTAAAATGTAAAATTATTCGAAGGTTAACAGCGTTAAACAGACACGTGTTAAAATAGTGTGTACTTCATACACAACACTTCATATAGTATTATATATTAAAAACGAAAGGGTTTATACCTCACATCTGTATTCTGTGGACGAATATGTATTTACTTAGAAATGTATACATGAGTACCTGTAAGCTGACTTCGGTCCAGTCATGTTTAATGCATATTGTCTCCTTCAGTGTTGACTTCGGTCTAGTTAAGTTTAATACATATTGTATCATTTAGAGCTGACTTCGGTCTAGTTAAGTTTAATGCATTTTGTTTTCTTTAGGGCTGACTTCGGTCTATCTATATATCTCTTACATTATATTCTTACGTATTACTGTATCAGAAAATTAAAAAAATATATATATATGATTTAACACATTTAGTCCATAATATTTTATGAGATTATGTGCTTAATCTCAACCATATCAAAGATATAACCATTTCAAAATAATTATAATAATGTGATTATTTCGATGAATTTAAATATTTTATTGATTCCAAATCATATATTGAATACAGAAAAAAAAGATCATTGAATTTCTAGCAGCCTGATTATTTTTTGTAAGATGATTTAGGGTCCTAAGCAAAGATATAAATTAATAATGGATACATTTCGCAAATATTTATTTCGAAATACGTAGTCTTAAAGCTTAACATGATTTTGTAAAAATTTCAAAGATTTTTATTTTAGTCACAAAATATTATGGACTAGGTCTGTTACATCCGGTATAAGCATATTTATTTGAAATATATATTACACTTTATTAAATATTATAACTAAAATTACCATATACAGATTTAGATTTTTTAAATATTTTTGAACTTATTAAAAATTTTAGAAATGGTGTTTGAAGATAATAAAATGAAAAATGTATGTATTTTAATAAACATGAAAAAAATCCACCTCGACATATCAACTGACAGCGGAATGTCAAAACTATAAAAATGCGACTATTATTTATCCAACACTACGATACAACACAATCATAGAAATGATTAAAATTTTATAATTAAATTGTTCAGCGTGCACCTCGTATTATTTACAAATATGAAAATAATGCAAAATTTGTTAGTAATATTTTAAAATCAGAACTCCCGATTGTTAAGGACAATATTTCACTAAACAGCGCTTTTTTTAGATTTTACAATATTTGTTTTCAATTCGAACTATGTTCAGAACGTTCCGGACAGATCCAGTGTTATATTAAATATTAGTGCTCCACTACTAACTGTTTATTTTGCAGTGAACATTGCGAATGCAACATTCTGTTAAAATATTACTAATTAAATAGGTTGTAAATGTTACGTGTATAAAGGCTGTACAACAATGCTCTCAATTTAGCATGTACAATTAGCCATCAAGTAGGGTATTAAATATCATTCGAAATAAGCAAATAATTCTTTTATCTATGTATGTGACGGTCACGTAAGTAGAGAATAACTAGAAATCTGTATATCAAACTTAAGTTATCAATGAAAGAATTGAAATTTTGCCCAGTATTTTTGCTCACCTGAAAACGAATATAGATTGAAGCCAAAACGTGACTGGATTATTGTTCAACTTCAAGAAAACTTTTGGTTTTCCCATAAATAAACTATTCTTCTTTTAAATAGGCAGTCCACCCTTCAAGAGTGATTTGTACCATTAATCAAGTTAAAACTTTATTTTATAGAAAAGAGTACAATCATATTATAGAATATGAAATATTATATTACAAGTCAATAGCATTGTCCTTCAAAAAATTTGCTATTATATAGATTAAATGTGGCGAGTTAAGGGAAAGAAGATGACACGAGTTAACTGGGAGTTGAAAATTACCATTGACGAGATTACTGTAAAAAAAAACCTGTGATCTGCAATGGACAGGCAAAAAGATATGGTCAAGGGCGCCACACTTCTCTGAATCGCACTCACACATTGGGGAATCTATTAGTTCAATTTGAATAAATGTGAGGCTACCTGAAAATGCCCAATTCTTATTCTAGACATATTTGATGTTGTTATTTTGGAGACTTTCCTTTTGGAGAACCAGAAAGTGCGGGGAATAGATCTTTGAATTATTTTAAGTCAATTACCCTTATGATTAATTGAATCCATCCACTGTGCAGTCCAGATAGAATTCGTACGTTTTTTTACCATATTCAGTTTGTCATACATTGGAATGTGGAATTGATGGGGGAAAACTCCGGAAAGAGTGGCCTCCTTGAAAATAAACTATTCAAAATACATGTAAAAATCCAACACAATATTATACATAAACATGTCTTTTCAGGATTATTTATATGTATTTATAAAATTAAAATAATATGTAATAACTATTACATAAATCTGGTGAGAATTAATATACGATATACGCAACTCACTTGTAGCGAATTAAATTTATATAACGACAATATCTTAACAGACAAGACAATTAAATATTGACATATTAAAAATAAGAGACATATTGATACGCGCATAAACGTAAATTTGACTAAAATGAATGTGAACGTTTTTTTAAAGTCATCTCGGGTATCTCATATTAAGCGAATTATATCCCTTATGTACCACAAAGGCATTTTAAACAGAATTGCATGTATCTAGTGCGTAAAGTAACACAATTTACTGAATGGTCTCCAGCGGAAGTGGCATTATGCAAGGTGATCGGTCGGAACTTTTGCCCCATTGATGGCGGCCCGGCAGTTAAAGTGAATGCTTGTGGATACAATGGCCGCCGGTTCGAATCCAGTGATGTTTACAGATCTTGTGGGTGGAAACATCCTCTTGGCTTCTTTGGGAAAGTGTTGTTTGGAGTGGCATTGATGGATGGCATCAGGCCGCCGGACGGTGGCCATCATTTGTGTGGCAGATTCGGAATTAAATATAATTTTAGATAATTTCAATAAAATCAGCTGAATACAAGTCGGGCCGTACAAAAATTGTATGCATTATTTATTTAAAAAAATATTGTTTGAAATGCGAAATGATCGTGCAGAGTTGCGGACGGATGTATAATAAGGGACTGAAATTATTTATATACATATACTAGACATTCTAAGCGATCGCCGACGCATCTAAGATTTTATCGTGGCCTTAAACTTAATTAAATTTAAACAAATTATAGATATCTCATAGAAACGAAGCTATTTTTATTATATTTGTACAAAGTGATCACTTCCATATCTTTTCATTGAATATAATAAAAATAGCTTCATCTCTATGAGATATCTATAATTTGTTTAATAACAGTGCCTTTGTAGGTGAAAATTCAGTAATTGTGTGTTCTTGGACATATTCAAGTATTGCTAATTTAATTTAAGCTAACCTGATTTACGTATATGTAATTTCAAAAATTGTTAGTGTGAGTGTTTTAAGGATTAGACTAAACTGATATACGTGTGATAATTTATGGAAAATATTGAGATATTGAAAAAATAAAATAAATGATTATAAATTATTTTTTAATACAAATCAAATAAATCAATTATAAAGATATACAGGAAAAATCCGTTTACCGAAAAAATATTTGGATGCTACCGAGATTCGGACCTGGACCTCTTTCTTTGTATCTTTCTAGTTGATTAATTTAATTTGTATTAAAAATTTCACAGAACTATGTTCTGATATTGCAACTTCACAATAAAAATGTGTTTTCATTAAAAATGATTTTTTATTATGTTCCCAACTAATGGTCACATTACTCACAGATCGGTGCCTAATAATCGAGAACATTCTTCCTCCAATAATAATCCATGACGTTCCGCCAACTGTGTACTTGCGTCAGTCTCTTTGGCCGGCGTCACATCCGGCGGGATCCTGTTGTTGTATTGTGAATGGACCTTCAAGAACAAGAGATGGACATTGTTCCTCATAGTTCGGAAAGTGACTAAAAGAATTGAATTTTATTTCACTTTCCACAGGTATAGATTATATATTTTTTTAAATATTCTATTTTTATATTATAAAGTATTATTTGGAAAACATATAAAAAAAACTTATTATAAATAGTATCGTCACATAGTGACTATACAAAAATTAACACATTTAAAAGACAATAAAACAGGTATAGTTTAACCTAAATTATAGGCAAACACAATTATTTTTAATAACAAATTAAATGTACATCTTTCTAATTAATACATTTAATTAATATTTAAAATATCGTAGACCTTTGTTCTGAATAATTACAACATCACTATAAGAATGTGTTCTCCTTAATAACAATTATTTTTAAATAGTAGAAGAATATTTGATTTGTTATAAAAAATATATAATACAAAATATCGGTTGTGGTGACACATTCACGATTTAATTAAATTGAACAATGTTTGTTCATTTTTACATATTCTTTATGATCAGTGAAAAATGAATGAAGATAAAAAAAAACTTATAATTAAACTAACAAAAAATAATAAAATACAATCTCAAAATTTTGCTGTATATAATCGATTAAAAGATTTTTTAAATGATGGGTTATATGTATATTTAATGAAAAAAAATATCGTGAAGTTGCACTTTCAAAACATAGAATTGTAATATTTAAAACAAATTAGAGTCAATTAGATAAATGTATGGAAAAAAATCCATGCATCAAAATATATATTTTTTTATAACTTTTTCTATTATCCCAGTTAAGTTTTCGTTACATTTGGAACTTATATTCTGTAGTCTTTGTATCAATACCATAGTTAATAATAATCAGTAAATCTAAACTAAACATAAAGAATCTTATATAAAAAGTGTTCGTATTTCAAAAAAAGTTATGTCCGTCCAAGATAGAATATAATTTTTTACGGATCCAAAACATTCATAAAAAGACATTAGACGAATCGTTAACCGTGGCTATCAAAACGACCAATAAATAAATATTCTCCGCTTTTGCCAAATCTTTCCAATATAACATTTTATTTCGGGTCTTAAAAATTGGTCCAGATCAAAATGATATGTTTGTATCTATTTCGGTTGGCGAGTCATCTCGAACGGCGTCGCAATTTTATAGCAGCTGATACTCAGATGATTGGGTTCCACAATTCAATTCGAAATTGGAAAGCGCGAAGAAAAGCGTTTTATCTCGATTATCGCCTTTTTCCCAAAATGTCGCCTGTCTCGTAAAATTAATTTATGTTCGTTGATTTGGTCAGATTTATGTATTTTTAACAACGCATCTATGCGGTGTAAGTTTCTGATTTATATCTGTCATTATGATGTCATACACATTTCGAAAGAGTTATTATAACATCGATAAGTATAAAATTAGCTTATATATAATATGATACTGAAATTACTATTTGTATGATAGACAAAACATGTTAAATTTATAATTTTTTTTAAATATTTGCATCAATTTTGTGTTCTTTTATAGAGTACGTTTTATGTACATGCACTTCAATGCTGCAGATGATACATTTGTATCAAAACTCACTTAAGAGTTTGGCACTGAGCGAGCTGTTATTCGTTGTCTATTATATTGTGTACGCAGAGCAGAACAAATAAATAATACACGTCGATCTTTACCATCAAATCTTCGGGACGTGTATTAACATACACACTCTAATAGTCTGTCATATTGAATTTGTAGGTTAGGAGGTTTCATGTTATCTCTTTTTGAACTTCAACGTACGTTTTTACTACTTAGCCTCTTTGTCGTAACATGATGACATATAACTTACCACATACACATTTAATTTCACTTTATTTCTCAATATATATAATTAAGGACAGCTTATTTCAATGTACTGACTGCATGCGCCTGAAAAATTTTGTAGTATAAGAAACCAGTGAAATAAATAATTGGATGTTTTTCTTTGCGAGGAATAAAACACTTAAAATTAATAGTAAAAACTTTACCCTACGTCCCTGGCAGACCAAAATAAATAGCTTAAGAGCCAAGATTAGCGAAATTGTATTTTTGTACTTTGTGGGAAAATCTAATTACGGGAACCAGTCAGTACATCGCATATTTAAAAAATATTTGACGTTTTTTTAATGCCAACGTCTTAGGGTTATCGCAGCAAAGGTTTTACGATTCATGTTTTTCGAGTGATATTGTGATTTTTATGGTCCGTGTCCACGATTGATTTCTAAGAGCAGGTAAGGTATGTGCATACTGAATGCGTAATTTTAATCCACGAGTAAAATACATGCGGTGATGATTCTTAGATAGCTTCGCGCTGAACTGTCTGAAATAAATCTTTGCTAACTTGATTTAATATCACTAATTAGATTAATTGGCGATGTTGAAATAGGTCAATGAACTTTTGTGTGAATTTATAATTATGTACTGTGTATTTTAAGCTAGAAAATATAATTATGCTCATTCGTTTATCAAAATATGTGCATCATATTCATTCGCTTGTATAAATATGTGTATCAAGTTCATTCCTGTGTCGAAATATCCATGTTTATTCGATTATCGAAATACATTCATTTGCGTGTATCCGTTCATTCTAGCATCGAAATATTGACCATATTTATTCACGTGTGTAAATATGTGTATCATGTTCATTTGCACAATGAACTTCAAGTTTTTTTGTGCACTAAGTATTTTTTTGTATATAAATGTTAATATGTGAAATGAAAGACGTGGTCATGAAAAAAATAAAAAATCTGAGGCAGTTTGATCCCAAGTCGGTGTCCCCTTTCAGGACGGCTGACAACAGTGATGAGGTAGTTGATATGGTTGTCAATATGACACAACAAAGAAAAAATAATCAGTCACTTGACTCCAGACAGAAAATGAAGGATGCTTGTTCTGATCGAGTTGTATGACATTAAAAGAAAATGTTAAAATATTAGAATTGTTGGACAAGCTTACGGTCACCATCAATTTGTGATTGATTGAGCTTCCTGTAACAAGACCAGCTGCGAAGAAAAAGCTTTAGAATTATTGAGATCGAGTTCAGGAGATGATATATTTCATCACTATTTTTAACAGTGGCATTGTGTGATTTTCAAAACACGCTTTTAAAAACATTTTTTTATTTACAGAAAATTCAGTTTAATAGTTAGCCTGTTTATGTAAACGCCTTCGATCTCTGGTTCCCAGGTTTCCAATTAATAACAAGTACTCATATGATACATGAACTGTACTAACCTGTTATCTTTGCTGTCTTTAGATTTCGGCTGGATTTTAAGACTGCTAGACTGGTCGAAGTACCGGAGGTAATGAGAATCACGCCTTCATTACCATCTTCTCCGATTCCGACAAGAGGCGGTAATATTCACGTACACACATGCACATTACTATCAACCAGGAAACCCTGCGGTGCTAACAAAAGCAATAAGGCGCGTAAATATCGCCATTATCTTTTTCCGCGGCACCACTTCCAAGGTGGGATTTGGCCTCTTCGACTACTGCTTGCTACCGATTCCTATCTTGAACCTGTCTTCTTCTACTCAGGTGTCTTGGTTCCCTTGGTCTACTACCGGGGAATCCATTTTGTCATGATCTTTGGTGTTCTGGTCTTTTTTCATCTGGTATTCTTTCAATATAGCCAGCCAATCACAGCTTTTAGGGCCTAAAAAATCTTACGATTGTTTCTTGCTCAATTAATTTTTAAGCTTCATATTCTGTAAGTTCGTAGTACATATGTTGCGTTCAAATATTAGCAATTATAACATTTTTTACCTCGACCAAAAAATTTAAAAATGTGTCAATTATTGTTAGAAAAAATACTATTTTATTGCCTGTTTACTAGGTTTAATATTACTAGGTCCAAGATACAATAGAAAAGTATAACAAGCATCTACGTAGAATTATTTCATTCATTTGAGACAAAATTATTTGATATTTTTTGTGACATAATTATTTAACATAAGTGACTTCCATTTGCAGTTGCGGTGCCGTGTTACTAAGCGTGCCATTAAATGGAGGACAGGACTGGTGACCCCGTGAATGCAAAATAACATTCTTCCACGAACACCTTTCCCTCCATATAGTATTATTTTTCCCCTTTTGGCGCGCAATTTCCGCGTAGATTGAGTTGTTAGCCTGTGGAAGCGCTTCAATATCCGGATCCGGTGTTGCCAACAGGAGAGGATACTCTTTCATGATTGGCTGGTCCGCGTTAGGAAAACAATGACCTTAATCTAAAGGCAATGAGCAATAAGGTGATATTATTCAAACTTTTTTTTTCGTTTGTTGTGAAAATGAAAAAGCCTTTCCTTACCCACTGTGACTTATTGATCGTACTTGAGAGATGCAAATATGAAACTAATAAGTCAGCCAGTTTTAAATAATAATTTTAAACAACATATTATTATTAATCATATAGTATTATTTAGTATTAAGCTTATGACTGACTCACTTTTGTTCTATTTACGAATTAAATATGGCACAAAGGCACTAGATTGACGAAACAAAAGAACGATAGATGGAACAAATTCTAATGTACTATTGCATTCAAACTGCGTATTTTGGCATTTTGACAAAAGCTTACAAAAATTACTGTATACTGAATAAAACAAATGATTTATAATATTATAGATGTTTAAACATAGTAGAACGCGCTCGTTCTCCCCTCCCCCTTCAGCCACAAAATTTCATAGCAGAGTTATCTCAGAAATTTTTTCACGAAAATCTTGTTACCATGGTTACAACATATTTCAGTACCACATTCGTCCCCGAAGTTTTTTACCTACCTACGTCAAGGTAAGTATGTATTTTTCATGACAGGCTCAGTTTAAATAAATTAGGGAAAACAAACACAGACAATATATTTTTATTTTGGTAGGCCACCCATTTACTCAATCAAATAGCTCCGTGACTTTTTTTAAAAATATGACTCGACTGAAACGAAAATCTAAACGCTGACAATATAATGTGCATTAATGTAAAAAATACGTCTCGTTCACACAAAGATTTATTTTCGAAGAGTAAATACTTTTACTGTTAGTTAAATGTGTTATAAACTATCGAATTTTTGTGTCCACCAAGAATATCTACAGAATGCCCCTCGTCCCGCAACTAATGTTACAAATCCCTCTCCTATATTTACATTTGTCTATTTATTTACTGGTATGTTGGGAAAAATATAAATTGTATTAGACATGATTCGAATGAGTTATACATGCTTACCATTCAGCTGAATTCGCACTATTCACCTTCGAACTCTAAAGACTATCGCGTGTCACACGATTCGACATCGTTGACCTTGGAACCTATGCGCTTTATTAATCATGCGGTAAATTTAATTTCTTAATTGTAAATTTGCAACACATGTTTTTAATTTTCAACATTTGGAAAGTTTTTACATTACACCTTAATGTCGTACTGCGACTATCTATCGGGGTCATTGCCGACCTGTTGATAATTAAGATGTCTATTAAAAATAAAACATGAAACTGTGCATGGTACAGGTTAGTCGTCTAGTTTATAACATTTTCCGAGTGCAGCCGGAATGGCCGACGGTACATTTTTTAAACGTCGTAATTTTTTTAAATTTGCTGACGTCACGCGACACGGCTTTACTTTCAGAGGTCGCTCCTATAATAACAATAATTGTAGCAGACACGCCCCGCAGAGTGTCTGCTCTATGTGTATATTGATCTAGGTATCAGCCCGTCCCTGTCGCACTCGCTGAAGGCTAAATATATCCGTCGCTCGCTTTTCCGATCACCGTTACGCTCGCTAATGGCTAAAGTTGGACGGTACAGGTGACGTTCTCACGGACCGGTTGGACGCATTGAATAATCCGTTAATAAACTCTTTGTTTGAGATTCGGTCTTCACTCCATAGATCTCTATTCTGTGCCAAGTCTTTTATTTCTCGATAACTTCTACATCTGAGTCATTCCAACAACTGGCTGGTGAATGTTTTCCTCGGCCGTCCTCTTTTTGTTCGTCCTTCTCTGCGCTTACGAACCTGAACATTTTTCGCTTCTGTTAAACATCATACCGGTATCGTCTTCTTTATTGTATGAGAAAATAAACATATAAATAAATACAAATTAAATGTATTAATTATAATCTAATAGAATTAATGTCTTCCGATCTGGAGGACGTGCATTAACCGATTATTCTACAGCACACAGTGCATTGACGACAAATTTTTGAACCTATGTGTTACACTTTTCAAATTGATACATCTATCATTCCATTATTTGAAAGCCATCTACTTTATTTTTACGGAATCTCAAATACCTTTGAATAATCCTAATTTATAATTCATTTTTTGGACACATTGATTCAACTTAATAATATATTAATAAGTATTCCAGGACAATAATTAATATACCGTGATGTGCTATAATAGTCAAAGAAAGTATTACAAAGAATAAACGAAACGTTACACCAAGACACCAAACCACTTAACATTGCTGCCTTCATTAGTGTATTATTTAGCTCAGGGTGGTATCCGATTGTCGGAAATAATAACATCCCATATTTGTTAAAGCAAAAGCAATAAGACAATATAAAAAATAAACGCACCTTTTTATCATATCTATATAATGTGAATTCAATAGGAAAAATTGACGGACTTTTAATGAACATTTTTGGTGCATTAAGCCCTGCAATTAATCTGTTGGGCTCCAATGTCATCCCTCTAGCAAGGACTATATATTTTCAGATAGTTAATCAAGATCGTGCTATCACATCACCACAAACGTCCAAAATAGAAAGCGAGCTAGTTTAAAAGGCAATTTATTGAGAGCGCTGAACACGAACACCAATGAATTTTGGCAGATAATTCGAAAAAGAATTATATTATTAATTAGCTAACTAAAGTTGGTGCTTTACAGGAATATGAACCATATTTTTCGTTAATAGGAAAGGAAATTATCCAGGGATCATCTTTAAGATGAAGAAGACTGGAAGAGTATGACTACAATGGGGTAGTGTTTATTCGACGTCTGTTTGAAGAGACAGTGGAGTCAGCCACGAGGAAAACCCAAAAGAAAGACTTAAGGAAGTGTATTACAAGCCGTGTTGTCAAGATCTAATAGAGATCACTGTTATTGTGTATTGACGTAAAGAAAGAAAAGAAATTAAATAAATCGAATAGTAATCCTCTTTCCTCTAATCACCCCGCCACTGCCTACTGACTCAGTTTACACTGTAATCTTTTGTACTTGTTCTAATTCAGATGATTAATTATTTATACACATATTTAAGTTCAGTAGTTTATCGATTGTCGTGTATAGTTTTTTTCTATGAATTTCTTAAACAATTTCAAAATATATTAAAATAAATGAAAATATATTTGCTATCTACAGTTTCATTTTATGTATCAATCAGAACCCAGCTAATAGCGGCGGGCAAATAAAAAAATGATTGTGTTAGTGTTGGTTTAAAATACCAAAATAGCGGCGTGTAGATAACAGGAAAGATCCGAATTGTATGATGAGATACGGACTGAACCCGTTTTCTCGTTAAGTATAATAATGTAATTAATTACATTTTTCATGCACCTCTATCGTGCAGTGAAAACCGAACTTTATACACCACTAATGGCCAAAGTTGGTAGCATAAATTCCGTTTTAAAAAGCACTCCGATATATATTTGGCTGGTATTTTCTAGAGGCGCCCGTAGGTAACTTTTACGAACGGATGTTTTTGAAAGCGGTTCATAAAACATGATGTTATAATACTCCATTCTAAATGCGGACCTTCTCGGCATCGATGTTATCGCTTTCGCTGGATAGCTTTGAATAAATGTTTCCCGGGAAATTGAATCAGTGTTGCAATGCTAACATGTTTTGAATGTATTACGGCTGTTTGAAATTGAGCAGTAATTGAGAATGAAACGAGAATTTTGACTTTTCAGTATTGAGTATGTTCAGTATTGAGTATGTTTTCGTAAATATCGTTCGGCTAGAATAAACTTTGAATTTTGCCTCTGTTGTTTTTTACCAATCTAAAATTACGTTATTTTCCGCAGGGGTAGGCAAAGAGGATGGAACGCCACGCCTTTGTGTCCTGGCGTCACCTCTTACCTCGTCCACTTTCACACATATATGGGGGATTTGAATTATTAGAGAAATGTAATTTGGTGATGATTACATGAATATGTAGGTTATTTGTATGAGCGCTAGATACCCCATATATTTCACCCAGCGTTCACGTATTCGTTTGATAATGATCGTGGAGATGTATTGTGTGTGTGGCCAGAGCAGGTTGAAGAAGAAAAAATACTTACAGTTGACACAAGTTTATTGTTAATGGGTTAAAAAGTTACAGATTAGCACAATGATAATAATGAAAAGTCTATACAAAGGAGCGTTTGCCAGAAATCTTAACGGGAAGGCAGCAGCGAGAGGAGTGGTGAACTTGAGCTGGCCTTCCTTGGTTGTGGGCGCATGTTATTGGCGTACGATTTATTTATTATGACGTCAACGTGTTTTGGCGGCTGTTAGGAGCTTTTTTTACGCATAGGTATCTGCAAGGTGCGTTCAGGGATCGGGAAAAGGTAGATCTCCACATATCTTTCCATTCACTTTTTTTTCAATACCTGATTTATTTGATCGTGCCAGGTCTTTCGCGAACGCCATCTATTCCTGTTGCCTTCAAAACTCTCCTCATATCCTGACTTACATGTTCCATTGAATCTGTTGATTCTATTGAATATATTTTAAACAGGCCTAAATTCGCTTCTCATTTGTTTATTCTTCACTCTATCGTATATAGATTTTCTAAACAGGCGCCTGAGTGACCGCATTTCCGCCGCATTCAATCTACTTTCATTCTTCGTATGCCAATTTCAGGCGTTAATTGCGTACATTAGCGTTGGCACCATATATATTACGCACCGCTGGTATTGCTTCATATGCTAAATTAATATTAGCGATAATTGAATTCAGAGCACTATTCACTTAATTACCCACAGCCATCCTTTTTCGATATCGTTCTCAACCTTGCCGTTCCCAGTAAACATACTTTTCTAATACACAAAATCATTCACCGGTTCTGCATTAATTGTTTTTCATAATATCACACTTCGTCATCTGTTCCATCATCAGACAGTATAAAATGAATTGCAATAAATAAAATTTTGTTAATAATAATAAATAATAATACATTTATTAGGTTCATTTTTTACATGTATTATGTACTTAAATTATTAAATAATGTCTAATGGTCTGACGTATTACTCTTCCAAATTAATATTCATTAATAATACACTTTCACCTAGTTAATTATTATGAGTGTTGCGTAATATTTCAAATATCATACAAACGTACCGAGGGTATGCATATAAAATTTGGCAAAGTAAATACAACATATCAGTAAGAAAGTAAGACATGTGTTTGGGTAGCCTGCCTGCTACACTAGTAATTTACTGTATTATAGCAGACAGTGTTCCTCCGGTATAACAGTAAGAAAAGTGCAATGATCAATGTACAAAATATATATATATATATATATAAACAGTTAATCAAGAGATGCAATTAGGTAATTAAATATACTGTTGTAGCAGTTTTATTCTCAGGTTCTCATCTTTAAAAGTTCTTGGGCGTAATTTCTCCCCATTTCGTAGAGCCAGAACTGTACTTTTCGTGAAAAATATGCAAGACCATGGTTGCAATCTTTCATTTTTGCATTTAGTCAGTTGTATATTTTTGGTGCTAGAAATAAATTGAATCTTTGTGTTAAAGTTTTGTTTAGTTTTGGCACAAAATAGTGAGAGTTAGCCTGTGTCCTTGTTAAGTGAGGGTTAATATCTTTAACTTTTCATACGTACTCGTCAACAGATGTGTAGATTCAAGTTTACTGTTTTCCAAAAAAAAATTGTTATTTGTTATTACGATTAAAAATAAGGCATGGATTATTTTGCAATGCAAAATGGTTTTTTTTTCACGTAAACTAAATTTTGTAATACACACACAGTTTTCTTTTTGTCACGTCAATAGTTTCGATCTTTTTCGAATTAACAGGTGTAAACGGGGCAACTAAATTAAATAGGTAGTAGGTTTTTTTAAAAATATAGATCGATGTGTACACGGAATATACATCAAAATTCTTACTATTTTCAAAATAAGTCAAACGCTTGTGCTATGAAATTAGGACTAACTTGGTGGACTCCTGAAACGAGGCTCGAACTCCCGACCACTAGATCACAAGGCGATTGTTTTAATCACAAGACCGACAAGCTACTTCTACTATATGATTATTTTATAGTCATTATCAATGTTCGCTCTAAGATTGAAGCACTTGTGCGCGTCATGAAAAATGAGTTGAGTAAAGAAAAAATCTTGATGAGCGGTTTTTTCGATACCAAATATTAAATGTTATGACTCATACAGTTTGCTAGTAGTAGGGACTATTTTTTATTAGGAAAACATACAGTTTAACAGTAAATAAAAAAAAATTTATGAAAGCGAAACAATAATTTAACCAGTTACATGTTTTCTCAGAAAATACAGTAAACAGTGAGGATAATTTAAAAAGGACTATAATGTACTCTCTTCTAACGCAGAAAAAAGAGTGAGAAAAAGTTGAATATAAAAATATAAACAGAGGAGAGATAAAATAAGAAAATATTCCAGTGGAACGGGAGGGTGGGGGAAAGGAAAAGAAAAATGGGTTAGGGAATAAACTCTACGTGATAAAAATAAAATGAAGGCCATTAAAGTTTATGTATTGAATTCAGATTTAATTGAATTGAAATAAATCTAAGCTCGGTAGAAAAATGAGTTCTGTTTGGCATTGGTGTTGCAATGAATTTGTTATGAAACCATTTATTGGATATTTTTTTATTTCTTAATCAGATTATAAATGTGATAATAGACGCAGTGCGCGCTTTTGTCATGAGAAGTGCGCGCGCAGCTTAGAAGGGACATTGGTCATTAGTATTATTATTATTAATTACCAATAATGACGACAAAACTCTTCTCCCGTCCACGCTCCGCCCCTCTACCTGAATAGGGCGTCACTCAAATATATTTGATTTAGTTGTCATGTACACTTGTTGATGAGAGACTTCATTTCGCGAAACTATAGTCGTGACAAAAATAAAAATCAATCAATTGTGTGTAATAAAAATAGTGGTTTAAGTAAAAAAATAAAAGTCGAACTGTTCGATATCATGCCCATATTATCTTTTCACTGTCTATATTCTAATGACGGTAAACAGTTATTTAAACTGTTGTTTAAATCGATATTTAAGCAATATTTTAATATGTCCAAGAAAACACAATTACGGAATTTTCACCTACAAAGGCACTGTTATTAAATAAATAATAGCTTCGTGTCTATGAGATATGTATTATTTGTTTAATAACAGTACCTTTGTAGGTGAAAATCCACTAATTGTGTGTTCTTGGTCATAAACAAATATTGCTAATAATATACTGGTCAAAAATAAGAAAATATATAAAAAATGAATAATATTGAATTTTCAGGCATATTCTAGTATAATGTGTTAAACATATTTTACAGATAAAAAATATTGCTTTAAATAATTTAATAAATAAAAATGAAAAATTTCTGTTTCAGGGAAATGAATTATCAAATTTAGTCCATAGATGGCCGATAGTGTAGTGGTACTCGAAGCGAGTCCACATACTAACATATATACAACTTTTAAAAATTTGATAGATATGGAGATTGACGTGTGAGAATGGTGAACGTTATATTTATATAAAGTGATCACTTAAGCCAGCCGAAGAGAGATCGTAATATAGCCCTGTAATTACCCATACTTCCATATATTTTCCATTAAATATAAAAAATAGTTTCGTCTCTATGAAATATCTATTATTTATTTAGTTATTTAATCCGTTAATGTGATTGAGATTTAATTATTGGAGGTTTAGTTTCTAGTGTACCGCGATTGCTCGAAAAATTACGAATAATTAGTTACCACCAATCATCGTTTTAATAACACGGTCACTACTGCATTCCAAAAGTACCTAGCGAAGAATACTCCACCCTCTCTGAAGGGGTGACCGTTGAATGCTAATTCATTTAATGACGCGTTAAAAAAATGAATTCTCAACCCTTTAAGGATCCTAGTTGGTGCTTCTGCAGTTCATGTTGATGATACATGACAGCGCGAGAGAGCACGACGACCGGCGAACGAGCGTACGCTCAGTCGCGTGCCGGCACTCTTTGTAAAGGGTTTTCTTTGCTCTTCTCTCATCCATAGATCAAGTGAGCTCTAAAATTATGTCTCGTCACGTATGGTGTTATATTTGAGAGAGTGTAGAGAAATTACGATATTAATATATCTATATTCCGATTCTATTAAGCATTTCTTTTTAAAATGTGTTTATGAGAACTTACTATGTATTATAGTTTTTGACTGTATTTTCCTATCCAGTACGAAATAAAAAAAGATTTTTTAAGTCACTTTAAATGTCAAAATATGCATAAAACACGATACTAAAAATAATGAAGTTATTAAATATAAGAAATTTACAGTTTTACTAAAGTCGTCTTAGATTGAGACTCATTTCAACATTTTTTGTATTCAAAAATTGATTGAGAAAAAACTGATCTTTACCTATCATGGATATGTTAGAATATGGAACATTGAATTACACAAAAATAATGTTTTTTTTTTCCATATTATGAACACACTTTACGTAAAAGGTCTTTACAGTTTACGAATGATTTTAGAATTCAAATCTAACATCAATTTTTGATTTGTTTCGCATAATAGAACTATACTTATTAGCTAAATAGTAATTTTATGTATTTTCGGATATCCGTTGTATATAAACATGTACATATACTGTACAACACACTCAGTACTAACTGGAAATCTTTCAACTCCAATAAGATTATACAAATATGGACCCAATATATGATCCAATCAGGTAGAGAGTAATCAGAAGCATGAATGTCCAACATTCTAACATACTCATTATACAGTGCCTACACTAATAATTCACTAGTTCTACAACACTCTCACTACATTTTTATTATTTATTATTATTATTTTTTATTTCTATGTTTATTTCTGACGAATGTTTATTAAATAACATCACAAAAGCACGAAAAAAACTGTCTACTTTAACACAGACTTCAGTCTAGCAAAGTAGCCAGGACAACGCTGTATATATCAGAGGTGGAAACTACTCAATCCCACGCAATAAACTACGAGTATTTAATTGCAATATAAGTATATCTTATGTTTATCATGTTATATTATAATATATTCATCTCTGTCAAACAAAAATATGTATGTCAATAAAGTCTGAATAAATAAATCTTAAAGAAGAAATGGTTCTAAGGGATATATTTTCTTATCGGATAAATAGATAGCGAGTTAGTTCTAGAAGGTCTATCTAGAAACTATGAAATTTGATTCGGCTAGTAATATAATACATTTTAATTTACTTTAGAGTTGTAACACAATTATTTAAATATAACCAACTGTGAAATTGAAATATCCTTACATTTTACATTTATTTAAAAACGAATAAGAAATCATTTTTAAAAATCTCGCAATGTTTGTATATACCTACTAAAACAAAAAAAATATAAAAATAAATAATTTTTCCGAGCTAGTAGGTATTATAATATTTGGATAGTTTTAAGCGTACGATGCGTTATATAATATTATGACAAAAATAATACATTTTTAAACTGTTAGATTCCAATGCAACCTTCAACTATTGAAACGTGTGTATCGGAATTTTATCAGTTTATCATGGAAAATAACCGAGTAGAGTCAGAGATTATCTGGTAAAAATTGCAGCATAAAAGATAATACTTTACAGTACATACGTAAATTATTGTCTCTGTTAATTTGTAAAGCAAATAATATCATAATTATTAATTGTCGTTATACCGTTCAGAATATAAAGCAATCGGTATCAATACAAGCACTATTAGAACAAATACTTTCTAACGGTTATCACATTGTTATCTATGTACACCTACTTGTACGTGATAGAATCAGATTATTTTTATAGGATTTATTAAAATATATTTATGCTTATTAATAATATGATATCTATTATATTCAATCAGGTAGAGATGAATCAGAAGCATGGATATCCAAAATTTTTATATAATTTATACAATTCTTTCATTAATAATTCACTAGTCCTACAACACTCCCACTCCATATATTTTTATTATATTTTTACTTTTTTATACATATTTGTAATTCTCTTTTTATTCCTGTCGATAAATAACACCACAACAGCACGAAAAAAAAACTGGATACTTTAACACAGACTTCAGTCTAACGAAGTAGCCAGGACAACGCTGTATATATCAGAGATGAAGTCTACTCCATCCCACACAATAAACTATGTGTTATATATGTTTATTATGTATCCACCTCTGTTAGTACAAAAATATGGATGTCAAAATATATATAAATAAATAAATTGAAGTGACGAAGTAAATCGTAATTGTGGTTATAATAATGTGGTTGTAATGGTAATAGTAATGTTGTATTGATTTGTTATTACATCGTTATAAACTTTTTTGAAAATAACGATAATGGTTCCTTTCATGAATGAAAGAGAACAAGAAGAATTAACGGTTGTTAATATATTGGTTACGTTAGGTTACTATAGACGTTCCAATATTTTTTTTTGTCTCAATGAGATGAATACGATTAAAAAAAGACATAAAATTAGCGAAGTTTCGATCGCCAGGCTACGTAGACCGTACGAGTGATGCACAATCCACGAAATGACTGCTCAATCAAAACCTGAAGAATGACAAATGATATGTAGCCTTTAAATAAGGCGACAAAATAACAAATTCATTCTCGGGTTCATCAATTGGCGGAAAACAGCTAATTCTTTAGGGTATCAGGGTTAAAATCTAAGGATACTTTTTAGTGCCTAAAATGGATACCAAATTTGGTCAACGATCTTTCTTATTTTGTGCGCTGCGAATATTTAGTAAATTACCACTAGATCTCAAAGGGTTAAAAGTGATTATTAAAATAACAAAGTGGTTGCTCGATGTGGGTAGAAAACAAAATGAGACCAATTTGTCAATTGTGCTAACCTAGTTAACTATACATTTTAGTCAACAAATATATTATAGACAAAAATCTTTTTTATAACTTTTCATTTTACTTTAACTTGTAAAAACTGTTTAGGAACAGACCGCGTCTAGTAAAGTAACCTTACCTATATTTAAATGTATTCTTTTATGAAAAAAAAAAAAAAAACTCGTACAGGATTGTAGACCAAAGGATGATGATGATGATGATGATACTTTTTTTATTACACCAGAAAAGCGTGGCGAAGAAACCGAGACGAAAAATGTATGTTTCATAATTACTTTGCTAAGGTAATTTCAACGAAGAACTCGTAAAGGTAGTCTCAACGAAGAAGTCGTTTACAATACAGTATTTATTATTTATTATTGCAAACATGAAATTTCTTAATAAAATTAAATCGTTTGAAATATCACTTCAAACATCTCGCTTCTGTATAAATAATCATATTAAAAGTAAAAAATTCTCCGAGCAATAAATATCCACCCTACATTTTCGACACAACCGCAAACCGTTCTAAAATTTAAAACAGATAGGTTTTTGAATCTGTTAACCGCCGCGAAACAATATTAAAAAATGTTCTCTGGCATCCCCCGCCCCCGTGGCAGCCCCATTACATTACATATGGAATGAATAAAGTTTATAAACCCTTGTCAACATATTGCCGGAGGGTAGTCCGAAGAGATAAATCACGTGATCCCAGTTTTGTTTTTCCGAGAGATTGATTTTCATGGTTTGTTGTTTCCTCTGGCGATTTGTTTTGTTAAGTATGCCGTACTGTTTTTTATGCTTTTTCATTTTGCAAATGCGTTCGCAGTGCAGGGAATGCAACAAATGATTTCTTGACATTGTTAATGATTTTATAACAGTCACATTTTTAGAAAATTAAATAAACTCTTATTTCTTCAGATAATGTCACTAATTTATACTGAGCCATTTTCGTGTGAGCTTATGTTTAAGGGCACTTCACAGAGCTCTTTGATCATTAGAACATACTATAATAGTATGTTTATTATGGAGGATGTAACACACCTAGTGCACAATACTTTATGGGTGAATATCTGACTAAATTACGAGTCGAAAATGTTTAAGGGATATGTACTTAATTTCAACCATGTCAGAGATATAAGCATTTAAAAAATATATATTTATGCGATTGTATATTCAACTAATCGAAATATGTTGATCCCAAATTATATATTGAATACAAAAAACTATTGGTCATCGAATTTCGAGCGAGTGGATTATTTTTTGTTAGATTATTTAGGACCTGAAGCAAAGATATAGATGAATAATTGAACAATTTCGCAAATATTTATTTCAATGAACGTAGATTCCATGTTTAACACGATTTTGTAAAAATTTCAAACAATAATATTTTCCATAATTGTGCATAATTTGTTTATATTTCTTGAACATTTTCGATTCATAATAAAGTCAGGTATTCACCTATAAAATATTATGGACTAGGTTTGTTACACCTTGTATAATATAATACCTACTGATGTCTGCCAATATTTTTTAGCCCTTAATATCTGAGTTACCTTTGATCTCAGGGGTCTCTAATTTTCTTATGGTCAAAGAAAATTCAACCGCAGGCTTTATTTTGTCTTCCTCATGTTTTTGTCGGAACTTTGGAGAATATTCTGTTATTTCCAATCTTGGTAGAAATAAAGGTCTAATGTAATTTGTCTATGTAACTCGCAACTCATAACAGTGAAGAAGTTTCCATTTTTCTCCAAAATCCTTTACAATTCGTAGAATTGATCATTTATTATTTTGCATGTACAAGTTTTTAAATACAATTAATGTAAAGAAAAATGTAGTTTATGACCTAAAACACTAAATTATCATATATTAATTTAATTCTTAACATAGTGCATACATAAGTACTCCTATATATGCTCTAATACAAACATGGTTAAAGTATTTTATATTACTAAAACTTATCTTTTACATATATGGTCAGTTTCATTTTAATTCTGTTCAATTTCTTCTCCTTTCTTATGTTTTCTGGCATTTCATTAAAAAATTTCATCGCACTGTACATCATCGATTTTTGAGGTTTGGCCTTCTTCCTGAATGGTAATCTCAGTCTATTCCTTCCTCTTGTACGATGCTCGTGCTCATGTTGATTTGCATCAATTTTTCGTGTAAATTCCGCTGATATTTTCTTACTGAGGATTTCGTAAATAAAAATTAAAGGTCATCATATTCAGATCTTTCTGCATTGCACTGATCCGAGTATATCTATTTTTTATGATTATTATTCTCATAAATTTATTTTGCAACACTGACAATTGTTCTATTTCTACATACATTCTTATATATACTTTTCATATATGATGTGAAATGTATATATAAGAGAGAGGTTTAGACACATATATCCAACGAAACATAAATCCAACATTTATGCAACAGTAAAAGTATTTATTCTTTAATAATTAACTCTTTGCATTAACAAGACGTATTTTTTATATTAATGCATATTATATTGTCGGGGTTTAAATTTTCGTTATAATCGAGTCATATTTTTTAAAAACGTCGCGGTGCTCTTTGATTGCGTGAGTGGCATCAAAGTGATTACGTGGGTGTCATCAAAATGAAAATTTTGGGACAAAGAATTTGCGTTAGTTCATATCTATTTATTTGATAGTCTGTGGTCGAGTACAATAAGAAAAGCATAGTACAAAAGTGTAATTTTGTAGTGTATTTTAGTTTTCTCTTTTTGAACTATATAAGCGTAATACAAGCCCCCTTGTGTCCATTTTACGCCCTATAAACTTGCACCAGCGGGGGGTCAAACATTTCTAACAGAATTTACCTTAGGAAAATAGGATACCCGCGTGTTAAATTGGGGTGGGGTACGTAATTGTTTGAGGTACCTATAAGGGAATACACTTAATGGGTGTTGCAATAAGCAAAAATAAAATATGAAGACAGAGTCATAATTTACACGTCCATTTTTTTTCAAATTTAAGGTAAGTTAAGTAAGAACTAAATTAATGTATTAATTATAAATATATACATATAAAATCAATTTTGTCGAAAAAAATTTAGTATTTAAATTAATTTAGTATTTAAAATATCACCGACCAATGTTCTGAATAATTACAACTTCACAATAAGAATATTTTTCTTAATAATATTAAGTAAGGAATTGATAATCATGTGATTGTGGTATTATGGTTACGATACTCGCCTACGGGGTTCGAGCCTCATTTCAGGAGGCTATCAAGTAAGTTCTATTTTCATAGCACAAGCGTTTAGCTTAGTTTTGAAAATAGTAAGAATATTGATGTGACACGTATTCCGTGTAAGCATTTTTATTTAAAAAAAAAATATATTTTTTTAAATATCTGACGTATCTATCATTCATTATGTAAAACTCATTTGACATTTGAATTATACATACCTAAATGTTATATATAGAATGAGATCATTGTTGTTGTGTTTAATTTAATAGGATGCAGGTACATAGTATACAGGTATTGCGATGATTCAAATAATTTAATAATGCTGATTATGTTTTATTCTATTTACCTATTAAATTATTAAAAAAAAAATCATTAAGCAAATGATAGCATTTGAAATATAATATTTGTAGTATATAATAGTGAAATAAATAATGATTTATTTTAAAGTCCAGGAAGAAACTTGACTATTTAGATCTGGTCAACATTTAGAAAAGCTATTTATGTACTGAATTACTGGTACAAATGATTATTTTAAAATTATTCATGCATTCGATACTTTCTGTTAAACTGCCAATATTACTTTTTGTGTAAGCTTATCAGAGCTACCCGCTTTGACACTTATATAAAATAATTGTATTGACATGTTTGCTCGGTCTAGCTGTAAGACATTCGCAGAGTGATTCGATCCTCGTCCCGGGACCACCGAGTTAAACATATCTTAAAAGCACAAGCATTTAGTTTAGTTTAAAAATGGTAAGAATATTGATATTACATTTATCTTAAGAATATTATATAATATTAACACACGAATTTTGACTTAATTTGGTATACAATTTAAGTGTTACTTTATATACTTTGATTATTTTATTAAATATAAATGAATGATTTGAAATTTATATGAATGAATAAATCTGCGGATTTTGTAATCGATTTGCCGCGATTCCCCATACTACCCCCATCCCCCAAACTAATATTGTGTACCCACCCTAACTGTAATCGCATGTAAGTTTACAAATAAGAAATCAATAACACTGCATGTATTAGGACATTACCGAGAAAGCTATAAATCTTCATAAACTTCGGTAAATAGAGATATTTGATGTCGACAGGCTATAGAAGGGATTTGTAGACATATTGACGTAGCCAAAGTATCGTTGGTAGTGAAATAATGGGGTGGCGTGCAAGTACCTATACAAAGATAGTGCAAGTACCTATACAGAAGAGGATAGTGACTGCTGAAAATAAGGTAAACTGGTGATCGTCCAAATAAGAGAATTTTTATAGAAGTTTTTAATTTTATTTTGATAAATTAAGTGATTTTTACAGTACAAACATTAGTAGGTTTTTTTTATTCTAACTTTATTTCATACATATTATATAACAGTTTTTATTTTTTGCCAAGCTGCATAACAGTTTTACGGCATGTGAAAGCATTATTAATCAAAAACGCATTAATTTTATATTTACAGGTGTGTATGTAATAAAATAAGATAAAAACTAAAGGAAGAAAGAAAAACTTTCTATAGGGGTTGAAAAAACCCGTTGTATATATCATACTATTATTAGTATGATACATATAACATGTTTTTTTACTAACTTAGTATAATATGCATTTATTCAATCCATATTACAATATGGCATCTTTAGTTGGGGATCACCATATAAAATTAGCCTGATTCCAAAATGTACTAAAACTTATCATAAAAGTAATACAAAAAAAACCAAAGGATTATCCTACAGAATTACTTTTATTCAAATACTAAAAGAAAAAGAAAAATATAATTTTATCATTGAAAATCGTATTAGGTTTAAATTTATATTTTCATGCTAAAAAATTAACAGCTCATCCGAAAACATCAGGAAGATTAGTGATAACAAAGAAATGATCGATGCTATCAAAAAATACTTTAAATATAAATATGTACCCCGAAATATATAATATTTTTATATCGTTGTATTTTATTTTATTATAATATGTAATCCTTTTTGCACAAGTACATGTTTTTTAGAGAAGTTGTAGAACTAAAAAAAAACTTATTATTGTATTGTATCATTGTAATTATAATAGATTAATAAAAAAATTGAAAAAATGTTCGCCCAGCTCCACCTTGTATATAAATCATTGTATTTTGTTTAGATCTCTTAAAATGTCGTCTAAATTTTATTTAATGTTCAGATTTTATAAAATGTTACGTGCTATATTTTATTCAGTTTCGTGACATATTTTACCTTCAATTTGAAAATTTCCAAAAAGCATGTCATGTGTTAAAAATTTGTTGGTACATAATGTTTTTAATTAACAATAAAATAAGCTTGTAAAACAACCAATTTTATATGAACAATGTGTATAGTTTGAAGGGTTGGTTGATAAGGGCATCCGGACAGCGACAGATTAGTCTAGGTATATTTGGGATTCGCACAGGGCTAGGGCATTTACTTATAAATCTGAAATACTAGGATTTTTATAAGACAATCTACAAGGTTCAGTAAAAAAAAACATTTACCGGACTCTGACATATGAATCATACCACCCCCGTACAGAATATATTTTTCCAGGTTGCCCCCTTCACCCTCATATATGTACATACCAGTGTACATTCTTTATTCCCTTTATTTCTTTTTAATCTTACTTAACTATAACTTTGTGTATTTAAATTGTTTTACTTTTTCACTGCGTATGATAATTTAAAAAAAAGTGCAGTATGTACGAGGGGCGTTTTTTAAGTAAGTACCAGATTTTTTTTTAAAGAAACACAACATAATTTTTACAATATTTTACATTCTTCGGATGTTACACACCTTAAACTACTTCTCAACATAGTCGCCAACATTATTAAGACACTTGTCATAACGGGGCACCATTTTTTGTATACCTTCGTCATAGAACGGCACCGTCTGGGATGAAAACCATGTCTGTATTCCGTCTTTTGAGCTTATCATCGCCATCAAAACGCTTGCCACCAAGGGACCGCTTCAGATGAAGGAAAATATGGAAATCACTTGGAGTCAAATCAGGACAAAACAGAACACACTTGGCTGGTTTCATGTTTCGTGCAATCAAGAAACGAATCAGGTACTGTATCACTCAGTCGGCGGGCTGATCTATTATCTTGAACGTTTCAACCACTCACTACAGGATGGCCACACTATGTGAATGTCTCTAACGTTGCATGTGGTGAGTCAACAATTGAAGGAAACCTTTGCGCATGAGCAACATCGCAACCGCAGCGCTACACCGGAATGACCGGCAACGGTAGGTACTTACTTAAAAAACGTGCCTCGTATATGATGTTTATTACCATTTATCTAAGTAGTATTATTATTATACTATTAATTTATTTTTTATATATTACTACCACACTACATATAGCTATATTCTTACTGATTATTGATCGAGTTATTGTAACCACTGTATCCATGTATTTACATTCTCGTCGATTGAATTATTGTAAGTAATGTATGTATTATTAACTCTACCTTTTTCATTTTTTTATACATCGTGTTCACTATTTATGTATCTTCATCGATATTGCTTGAATTATCTAGCAACTAACCTATAGTAAATTATACAGAGAAAACACTGCCCCCCTCGATACAGACTGATTTAGTGAGGTGGGTAGGGATCACATGAAGTAATGAAACTGTTAAAATAAATAAATAAATAATTACATATATTGTTTTAGTCTCTTCAAACGCGAATTTTTATTTCAAGTTCAGATGTTTTGTGTTAAGGATTTTATACAAATATTTTATTTAATACTTGCACATTTTCTATAAAATATTGTACATTTTTATCTCGCTTTTTTAAACGCAGTTTCATGACATATTTTACCCGGGAACCTTTCAAAAAAACATAGTTTATGTTTAAAATAAACTTACGTAGTGTCCATAGTGAGCCCAATTGAATTCTCTCCTTATGAATACAGGATGTAGCAGACCTAATTCACAATATTTTATGGGTGAATACCTGACTAAATGACGAGTCGAAAATGTTCAAGGAATATGTGCAAAATCTTTACTGTTGCGGAAAACATTATTATTCGGAATTTCAAAGTCAACGTACTTAATTATTAATCTATACCTTTGCTTTAGGCCCTAAATATTATAATCTAACAAAAATTAGTCTGGCCACTAAAAATTCGATGACCTTTAATTTTTTGTATTCAATATGTATATATTTTGGAATTAATAAAATATTTCAATTAATCAAAATAATCACGATTTTTTTTTAAATTTCTGAAATGGTTGAGATCGGGCATGTATTCGTTGAACATTTTTGACTCGTAATTAAGTCAGGTATCCACGTATATTGTGAACTAGATTTGTTACATACTGTATATATACTCGTATAATGTATTCAAAACTGTTTTTAATACAAATCAATAAGCCTTTGTCCCCGCGATCTCTTGTTCTAAAGTTCATTGACGATGCATTATTAAAATCGTGCCTCGACATTAATAAGGCAGATGTGCTCGTTTTAAATCCTTTCTAGACTTTCAATTCTACAATTCCCTGCGCGGTCGCCCAGCGGCTATCATCAACTACCCGATCCATCACGAGCTGTCATTTGCGAACAGGTTTATTGCTAACTTCGGGCGGCCCAGCTTAATTACACTGCTAACTGGCAACTAACTTTTATATTCAATAAATTTCTTACGACGTATAATAATTGAATTTGTTGTTAATCCTCGCAATTGTTTTGGTACCCGATGACATTAAGATTTTACGTATTTGATCAATGATGTAAACAACCACTATCACGAGCTTTATGTATGGGATACGTGACGTAATGGGCAGTGGCATACCTGGAAAAATTCAGCCCATTGGGGCTGAATTTCATTTTGCATTGGCAAAATGAAAAGTCTCCTGTTTGTAAATTATATGTAGAGTATTAGTAGGTACTACGCGGTTATTCATTCAAAATAAAATTGATCTCTCGCCTGCAATAATATTTACATATTTATGAAAAAACAAATTGTATTTTTAGACATTTACATGCACATGCTACTGAAAAAAATCGTTTACTTTCTTAAACCAACATATTAGAGGGGTACTACTATGTGTATGTAAGTGTTCACGTGTTTTTGTAATACACATACGTAATGATTTTTTTAGTTTTATAATTCCATTTCTTGCATATACAAAAATTCGTTTAAAAACGTAAGATAAATATTTCGGTAACATTTGACTATACTTTCTAAAATTTATTGGTCGATATTAGAGCTGGAAATGGGCGCGGAACTTTTGGACCTTTATCTAGTGTGGACCTCAATGCACCACATTGGCGTAGTTACGCCACTGATCGTGCGACAGACAATTTTTTTAAATGCTATGAGTGAAATTAGACATGTATTTATATCGATTATACAACTAGACATTTCTCTCCAATATTTAATTAAAATTCAGGAAAACAAAACTCACAATTAAAATTCGGGAAAGTAAAATTCCTTTCTTTATAAAAAAAAATTAACGATTCACAAGAAACCATAACCTTCTTTGTAGAGCTTTCTAGGCTATACTATCATGTGTTTCCAACCACTCTGGCCGACGCTTCGGATTCCATTGTAAGGCTCATTATTAAGGGTGATTTCGCAGATCCACCGGTCCACTATCAACTACATCAGCCGTACCTTAAAATGTGATCCGAAATGTCGAACAGAGGGGTTGGAGTCCCACGGCAGAATAGCCTAGTAAACTCTACACAGAAGATTTTGAATGACCATGAATGAATGAATGAATGGTTACAAGACACCGTTTTGGCCTGTTTTATATTTTCTGGCAGTTTATTATATATAAGTTTATATGTACTAGTTATATGTGGTTCTTTTGTTTCAATTTAAGTTTTGTTTATTTAGTGATCTAGTGATCGGGGATTCGCGCCTCGTTCCAGGAGGTCAGCAAGATAGTCCTATTTTCTTAGTACAAGCGTTAAGCTTAGTTTGAAAATAATAAGAAGATTGATGTGACATTTATTACGTGGGGACATATCTATTTTTTTTTTAATAAAAAAATTAATCATGTTTGTAGATTAGAACACTTTTACCAAGATTATGCTATTTACAAGGGTTGTTTTGATCCAATGCGACCAAAGGAAAATAAACTTGTTTTCGTAGACGTGTAAAAGATTCAAACAGGGGGTGGGGGTGAGTTCGGGTTTGACAACATTGGAATAATGAAGGTTTGATGTTACTATATACCAATGTATTTTTTCTTATTTATACAGGATATGACAAAGATTAGTGTATGTTTTTTATAATACTTTGAAGTGTATAATTACAATCTCAAAAAGAACTTCTGTATATGCTTCATTAACGAGTAAATGACTAATATATTCTATGATAGAAACGGAAAAAATAGTAGTATAAGACGAAAGGAAGATCAGATACGGATGCGGATTTATTTATTTATCTATGCAAGAATATTTATCAATTTGACATTGAACTACACTTCTCTTTTGACTATTGTGTTAATACAGGCACAGTTTTCAAGTGGTTTTTAAGATAATTTTCCAAGTCCAAAAATAAGTGCGAATAAAATAATGAGTGAAGAAAAATGTTATATTCAAGAATAATTGAATCGAAATAAATATACTGTTATAAGAAAAAATATATACTAAGAACACATTATTGTGAGGTGGCAATTTTTTCACAACATAATCCTGTGGTATTTTAATACATATTAAATGTATCAATTAGAAAGACACAAAAAAAGATCAATTTAACATTTAATTTGAATTATAATATTTGATAAACAATTAATGAAATGAAAATTTTTAGAAATCTATGTGTCACAATAAGTAATTAATATTATTTACTCCTTTATTAGATTTATCAAAAATATTATCCAAAGTAACAATAAAAAACAGATTGATTAAACAAGGACGAGAAGACAAATGTTATTATTTTTATGAGTATATAATATACAAGTACATAACATATTAATTTTAAAACAAAATAATAAGATGCGGACACGGACACATCAATTTTCTTACTATTTTCAAAATTCAATCTATTTACAAATAAGACTAACCAACTGGTCTCCTGGAACGAGGCTCAAACCCCCGATAACTAGATCGGTAGGTCAGCGTCTTAACCACTTGACCAATAAGTTACAAATTAATCAATTTGTTTGGATGAATGTACTCATATTTCGAGTCTATATTTTAATCATTAATTTTGAATTATCAGAAAACCTTATTTTGTAATGCTATCCGAAATTTTGTTAAATAGTGTTGTTTTGATTTGAAGAATCTGAATTCTTTTACTCATAAGTTATACCTGTGTTATTGAGAAGAAAATTCTTGTTTCCCAAGGTAATTCTTGTTTTAAAAGATCCAATACTGTTTACGTTTGTAAGTAAGAATGGTGTTAACGTAGATTTGTCTAACATCAAAAATTTATTTTGAGTAAAAAACATTACATCGCTCAATGTTCTTACACACAAATTTGTTAAATTCAGAAAGCTCAATAAAAAATCACAATTGACTTGTTCATCCTTTCAATTCTTAATTGACGAACTTTATAAAATGGAGACCAAATTATCGAATTGTATTCTAAATTGCTTCTAACTTTATCCACGTATAGAACTTTAAGTGATTTTAATTAATTGAATTTATTGCTGACTTAGTTGTGATTAAAATAATGACTGAAATATACTACACACGTGCGCGGTTCTTGTGGACTAAAAGTTTACTTTGACAAATAAATACACACGTTAAAAGTCGAATAGCAAACATAATGTCCCGAAGCTTAACTACGCGAAAAGTAACACTTGGGTCATAACATCAAATGCAAATAAGATCGACTTTAATGTCGTCATAATGCCGGTTTGATTAAAAGGGGTGGTGGTGATGACGATGGCGACAGCTAAACGGTTTATACGGTGAATATAAATTTGTATTTATGCGAAGCTTCTTGCAATATAGTTACACGTCAATTTGGGGTGAATATTGCCGGCGGATGCAGGGTCGGGGAGATGGCTGTAAGTGAATCACTTCAGTGGCGTGACTCGGGATTCTGGACAGAATTTAAAAAAAATACATATTTAAAAAATGTGTACGTCATAAAAATGATACATTAATGTGAAGACCACTAGCATAATGATTTTTTTATTATAGGTAACATATTCAGGCATTTCAGTCAATCACTTATACTTTAATATGAACCTTGAGTAAGTATAGTAATTATTCAATGTAAATGTGGGGCAGACTACTTTTTTAAAACTTTGGATATTGGTTACGAAATTCACTTTATTTGAAAAATAAATAAAAACAAATTGTTATCTATTATTATATATAAGGAGAACACATTCTATGAAGATGGCTTTCAAATAATGAAACGACAGATGTATCAATTTGAAAGTGCGATATATAAGTTCAAAAATTTGTCGTCAATTACAGTGTTGGTGTAGCATAATCGGTTAATGCATTTCACCGGATAGGAAGAGATCCAAGTTCAAATTTCGGTAGCAACAACAATATTTTTTCGATAATTTGATTTTATATGTATCTTTCTATTTAATTTGTATTTAAAATTATTTTTACTATTTTCAAATTAATCTTAGCGATAATATTGTACTGAAAATAAAACTAAATTGATGGTTTCTCGGGACAAGGCTTGAAATAGAGAAGATTTTTACTGCTTGAATAATAAATACAACAATTATAGTGCTCACTTATGGTATAATGCATCAAACAGTAAAGAAAACAGTAGACGTATTATTTTCATTGCATTTTAATATTTAATATTTAACTTTGTTTTTAACCACTTATTTCGGTAAATACCTTTTGCTTCGTCAGGGTGATAAAAAACCAACTAAAACTATATATCAAATTGTTCTCATGAATATAATTAACACAGTGGTTAAAAACAAAGTTAATATTAATTATTTAATATTAAAAATGAATAACCAAGTGTTTTTGTTAAAGATTAAAAATAGAATCAGATCTGCAATGATTATTAATGTTTAATTTTCTTCTACGTTCAAACTAGTTCTATACTCATTATGCTATAAGAATGGTATCTACTGTGCACTGGAGTGAAGATCGAACCTTCGACTTGAAAGTTAGTAAACACCCAGTCAAATATTGTGATTTTTTTATGATTTATTATAAACAAATCTGAAGTAAAACTGGTACAGTCTACCGATTATCCAGAAATACATTTTTAATACAGTAAACAATATACAAATTAGGAGTTAATGTTAAGCTTATCTTTGCATAGTGAACATTTAAAAACGATCACATAGATGATTTAATCGTGTGAAATTAATGAATGAGGTTAAGAAACACGAATATACGACGTGAGTGATGTTAAAAATTTATGTTCGCAGAAGACTTTGTACTGAACCAGATACTGAAAAATAGTTCTGTTAGAAAGATGAGGGAAGATTTGTATATCAGGACAGAATAGTGCAGTGCTATGTTTTCCCTGCAACCCCCGTTGGGAAATTATATTTATCTATAAATTTATCAACTATAGATATAAGCTTAATAGATAAATTAGTCAGATGTATGTAAACGTTGATAAATAATTACATTTTTATTATTATGAAAAACACTTGGCGTTATCAATGAATAATTCCATAAAATATTTGTATTAATATTTCTGATAAAATATACTTATTCAAGGTTTCTTGATAATAAGCATCAGTGCTAGAGTTTTTCTTAAGAAAAAAATAAATTTGACGTCTAGATATTACAAAAATATTTGTATAGTATTATATTAATAATAAAATTAATAATAGCCGTAAGTTAAGCAAATGAATATTTTTTAATCTTTTTTTATTCATTAATTAAAACGAAGTCCAAAAATCTATTTTTGGATCGTAAACGAATCTACTAAAGAAAATATGTGAAACAAACAAATTTGTTATTGTTGTTGGTAAAACAAACCCATTATAGGTTATAATGGTATTTTTTTAGAATGATTAATAATATTTACATTGTTTCAAGCTAGTAAGATTGAACTCCTAACCTTTAGTACCAAAGGCGGATATTTAATATAGGTATATTAGAATTCATTAAAGAAATATTTAGTTTTAAACCATTTTATTATGTACATACACAAATGTCAACAAGTTTCAATTGGACCCAACTTTTTTCAGAACAATATAGTATTCTATACATATATTTAATTATAATTTCAATTGATAACTTTGAAAAAAATAATTATAATATTTATATTATAAAGATTATATTATATTATAATATTTATATTATAAATTATGGCATTGAAAATACGAAACCAATACTGCTTTATTTTTAAACCACAACCCAAATCTAATTTTGGCCAATTCCATCCGTCTCAATTCCAGTAGACTCTTAATATCGTCGCACAGTGCAATGAATGACATAATAATAAATAAATGTTACATTGTGTAAGGTGATCACTTGAGCCAGCCGAAAACAGACCGTAAGCTCTGTAATTACTCATACTTCCATATTTTTCCACATATGTAATATAATATATATATTATGTACTTGTCTTCTGAGTACGTCTTCAGTGTACACCTTGTAATGTGAAGGTCCAAGAAATAGACTTTGTAGCAATTATACATTTATTACAATACGGTACAATTTAGTACAAGGTATATCACTAGTATAGGTCAAACGATTAAGCCAATGAACACACAGAGAAAGAGACCGCGCTCTGCCGCGCACCACCCTTTATACCCTCGCACGCACCCACGCACGCCGGCGGTGCGGCACTCACACACATAACCATACAATCCCAAGGATATCACGATATAAATAATTTCATATCTATGAGATATCTATAATTTGTTTAATAAATACTGGATTTTTACCTTTGAAGGTAAAAATCCAGTATTTGTGTTTACTTGAACGTACTCAAATATTGTTAATAAATAATTCATTAACTTTATTTTTAACCAGTTTATTTTTAAATATTTTATCACCCTGATGAAGAAAAATGTATTTTTTGAAACACGTTGGTGAACATATTAAACTCAGTGTTAACGAATTTCACACTGTTAATCCGAAAAGATAATGAATTTAAAAAAAATTAAATGAGTAACCACAATGTGCTTGCGTTAAATATTAAAAATATGAGATAAATTTAAATATCTTTTATACATTTGATCCAAATCGTCTTATATTTCTACGTCACTGCTGGCTTTTGTCTATCCCGTTATAATATGCTAACAGTGCATACTAATAGTGTCTAGAATTTGAATGGATTCATCTACGGTTTTCTCAGGAAATTATCAATAAAACACCTGCTAGTACGCGATTTTGATTTATTTTCGGTATATCATATACGAGTACATTATAATATTTTTGTCATTCGTCTTTGAGATGAATAGAAAGATTATAAAAATTACAAAACTAAAGCAGTAAGGAAGAAATGTACGTGCTTCAACAGCTTCAAAATAATATTTTTTAAGAAAAAAGTACTATCAAGCCATTCTAGTTTTTTTTTTACAGAGAACTAATCAGTGTATTTGTTATGTTCTGCTAGATAATATAAATTAGATATATAAATAAATTTTTATACATATATATACAAACACACTTATACATATATTATTGATAAAACAACACGGGTTTATTGATTACAAGCTAATATTTTGTGATTGACATGTATTAATTATGAATCTGAGATACTTTCATTCATCATCAACTAGTCTTTGTTCGTCACAGCTTTATTCGAGATATAATTAAGATATTTTTATATATACCATTTTTATGTAGGCATTATTTATATCTGGTGCATAGGGAGAATATGTATGCACGATAGAAAGAAGAATGAATAAATCAAGAATGAATGTACATCTGTTACAGAATAGCCAATGGAAATAAGAAAGGGTTGCTGAGATGATTTGGGCGTGTGTACGAAGAAGAAGAGACGAGTGTTGAAAGCAATAGGAATAAGCATTAAAAATAAAGTGTGAAGATGTTTGAAAGTGAAAGGCTAGAATCGAATGTTAGAAGAGTGGGGCGTTTTACCTTTTGTGCCTACTCCTGCGGAAAAACAGCGTGATGGTAAGTTAGTAAATTAATAAACATTATCATGTCCCAAATGTGCACGAATGTAGAAAATATGCTTAAATCTAGTAATTTGGATTGTTACATGCGTTCCTGATTGCATGTTACGCTGACCATTCAAAACTAGTCCGTTCAAGAACTAAACAGAGAAAGTGAAAATCTCGAAGCCTGAAGATAATTCCCTTTTGTAATATTTTCGATATTGAAGATTAATAAAACTTCCTTTGCACGCATCTGTTAGGTTCATAAATTTACGTACGATTTTTCACGTTTTCAGTTGGCTCATCAATCAACGGTTTAGCGAGCATCATCGCCGAAGGTAGTGTACGGCCCGGGGCGGTGGCCGGGGGCGGGGGCTGTGGGACGCCGTTACGGGGTAATATAGAGGCGTCGTTTGTTTTCATTAGGCGTCCCAGCGCCGCATCCCGGCCGGGGAGGTGCCACCACCCTCCGTACTGACTTTAATGGGCAGAGCAATAAGGGTAGATTTCGACTGCTTATTAATACTTTGAGCATTGATTGAGAGCGTAAATGTATCGTAAATAACTTCATTTATTGTCTCACTCGTACTCGTGCGGTATATTTAATTTTTTTTTTTTAATTACGCGTTCGTCACCACTGTTGCTGTTGCGCTAATTAAATTTTAGACAAATTAAAGAAAACAATGAAAAAGAATTTATTTGATTTATCTAAACAATGGTTTTAAAAACATTATTTTGCAAACTGTCTTCCTTGCGGTAATTGTTAATTACACATTAGAATGGACTTTTATAAAATATGAACATAATTAAACATCAGTTATATTACATATAAAAACATTTTTTAACCAATCATATTATTTTTAATTCATATAATCAAATCGAAAATTTTATCTATATTTAACTTTGTATAGACCACTGTGAATTATTAGTTGTGCGTCAGTCCTAAAGAAAATACGTTAGTATCAAAACCGGTTGACGTATATATTCACGTACGATTCACAGTGGTCTAAACAAAGTTAAATATAGATTCGTACAATTTTTAATTAATGTATGGATAATCTCCTATGATGTTGGGCTAAGAAATCACATTTTATATAGTTAAAAAGGTATCTCTGGTCTGCATAAGCTACATGAGATTTTGCGTTCAATATGACAATCTGACAGAAGCCCAGTCAATCAAAATAGAACTTACTCAGTTAGATGTTTAATCACAAAAGTTACAAAGCCTATCAAGTTTAAATGATATTTCGCAATGCGTGATGTAATATCCCTTAGATCTACGAAAGTTAGTAGTAGTTTCAGAAAGGTAGTAAACTGCGTGTGGATCGGAAGAAGCACTGGGAGACAATTCTCATCGACCGCTGCGCGCCGGCCCGTGCTTATTTTTATAGTTTCATACCTCGTGGTACGGTGCGCGCGCACTCTGTGTGCCGCCGTGCTTAAGTTCTCTGAACAATTGACCTCATTATACATTACAATTATTTTTTCCAACCACCGAACAACTTTGTTAGTTAATACGATTTACATAAAAAAAATGTTGGACGTTAATTAAAAATCTACGTGTAACAACAAATAAAAATATTTAAATAATATACCATCAACCTTTTGTATACATCTTTATAGTTAAATAAACATTTTGTACCTTAATAAACCATTTAATAGTTTCACTAATAAAGTTCCTTGAAAATATGAAAAATAAATTCACTATTAAAAAGTGCAGCACAGTTTGAGAAACCCTCTTTAGGTACTTATATAAGAAAAACGTCCGTTCTGAGACGGCTCGTTATTAAGCTCTCACGCCTCGAGTTGACGACCGCTTTGTTTCTCCTTCCTGCTCTTTCGCACTCGCGCAAGGCGGTATAGTGCTGTCCTTTTTCGTTTCTCATTTCTCGTTCAACAATATTGTTTTGGCATCTTATACGATGGTGAGGCCAAACTTTTTTTAAAATATATTTTTCAAAATGTTTTAAAAATACATCATTCGGGAAATAAACTATTAATCAAGTTTCATTCACGTTTTTTAAAAATTAATTGCAATGAAAGAGAATATAGAATATGACTAACTTAATATGTATGAACTGAACTTAATAATATCTTAATAAAGGAATCAACAATTAAGTAAGCTAGTAAGTTTTTGATGTATGATTTTGTAGTAGCAGACATACGCATTAATTTTAAAAATACACAGAACAAACTCTGTTACATTTGGTTAATTTAAGGACTACCGATTTTGAGACTTACTTTGTCTTCATCAGAATAGATGTACAGTTACTAAGCTAGTAAGTTTTATTGAATACTAGCAGTCCATACTCGGCGTTGCCAGGGATTCACATTTACTTATAATTTTAGATATGGGTTTAGGGGTGCCTCCCTAAGTTAAAGCGATGAATTCACAATTTGGTATAGGTTAGTCTGGCCAAAGAGGGCAGGGGGTAGCAGATGCTTTTGTTTCGTGCAGAGTCCTAAAGCGTAACCACGCAAAGTTTGGAACGGATGATATCCAATATGATATAATACACCCTTAAATCATATTGTGAGAGAGAATGGGATTGTCAGAGAGCAGGGGCGTAGTGCCTTTGTTTTGTGCAGGGTGTTAAAAAATATCTACACAAAAATTGGTTTGGATCGGTCAATGAGTGTAGGATTGTATAGATAATAGGCAGACAGACATTCAGTTTTATACATCCATAGATTTATAAACTTTGCATGAGTTCTCATTTTTATATTTGTTATTTGATTAATTTAAATTTAATTTAATTAATGTTTAAGTGCAGATACGTTGTACATTTAAAATATTATAACTCGAATAAAGGTTATACTATTTTGATTTTCACAACTAAACTTTGTACTGCACACACGTTGGGTTATTGTCATTACTAGTTTCAAGAGGTGCAGTCTCTCTTATCATCAAAGTTTAGTTCCGAAAAATAAAATAATCATGTTACACTACAAAGTAACTGCCATGTCAATTAATGATATTAAAGGTTGTATGTATTTATTAATGCTTTTGGATTTTTAATAAATAATAAAATATATTTTTCATTTCATTCTATTATTTAACAGTATCAATATTATCAATCTCTGATTTTCCTGAAAAATAACTTCTTTCACAGAAAGTAGGTTTTCCGTTTTCCAAACCAAAGTTTTTCTTTCCATGTCCAACAATTACGCCAGAAAGATATTGCGCCTTCGCTCTTAGAAAGACTTACGTCTCTCAGACACCCTACCTTCATCCCCTTTCTTCTGTCGAAGGTTTCACGCGCGAGAGCGAGACGAGGGCAAGATGAAAGACTTTGGCGGATTCTGTTAACAAGATGATACGGGAGCTTTCAGGGGAAAAGCTTTACTGAAGCCTTATTGGAAGGCGGGGTGACTTTTGGCAGCAGGGGAGGGTTTGAGTTAAGGAAGGGAATTATGTATTTTTCCTTCTTCATCCGTTCTATGTATTTTAATATGAGCCACTGTTTTCGTGTGAAATTTAATAATCGCGCTACGAGATGGCTCGGAAGAACGACTTTAATATACCCAATGCGATAAATATGTTTGTAGGTAGCTACAGTAAATAAACAGTATTATTTTTTTTCTTTTTACTACATGTTTTATTTCAAACGTATAATAGGATATTATATACACTCAAATTCTATATGTTTCTGGTTCAAAAAACACTTTCATTTATACTATCATCATCATCTAAATCAGTCCCTCATAACTCGCCTTCTTAAAAATGCTCCTCCACTTTTCTCGGGATCCTGCAGACCTGTCACAAGAGAAGTGGCTGTTGTCTTATCTAATCTTAATCATATTAGAGATATAAGCATTTCAAAAAAATCGATTATTTCATTTAATTGACATATTTTATAGATTTTAAATTATATATTCTGAATTGCGTAATCTTCGGGTCACATGTCCCGTGGAATGGATCATGACAATTCCGGTCGTAAGTCGGAATCACAGTAAGGTGTGGGTGGAATAGGGAAACGCGGTACTAGGAGAGGTCGGTTAGGGAATAGGGGTTTTGTCAAAGGACCAGTGAATTTCAGGAACCGAAATTCGGAAAGACTGTTCGCCTTACCTTGAATATGACGCCTCAACAAATCCCCGTGGTCGCCGCCGAAAATTACACAAATGGTACGTGGACGAGCCGATCTCCGCTTCCGACTAAAGACGGCGATGTCAGTTTACATCCACGGCACATACAAACAATATACACTATGCACATAAATCACAAGATCACAAAAAACACAGTGCTGGTGCACTGGAGCCGAAAAGAACCACACTGCGAATGATAAACATAATATCACTCAAGTTGACGTCTGCTGGCGTCAAGGTCACATTTCACACTGGTGGGTAAGCATAGGACATCGGTAAGAAATTTGGATGCGGGTATGTGACAATAATAATTATTGCGCCTAATACCTAATAATAATTATAAACGCGCTAAAGTATGTTTAGCAGCCAGACTGTTAAATAATTTAGCCCTTGAAGCAAAAATATAGATTAATAATGGATAAATTTTGCAAATATTTATTTCGTAGATTCAAAGCTTAACATGATTTTGCAAAAATTTCAAACAATATTATTTTCAGTATTGAGGACGAGCATTCGCTGGTATAATATAATCTAAATCTCCATCACTTAAATATTAGTTATCAATCATCGTCACAATCGAATATTGATCGCAAAATCATACTCACAATAACAATTTAGCTCGTAACTAGTCTGTAGACTTACTTACTTGTCTAACCACGTATTCACCAATCCACAAGCTAACCAAATCATTTAAACAGACTCACAGAATAAAAACTTCTTTATTTTTCGTCGTAACTCACTTGTCTACTGTTTATAATAAAAATGAATAAATGTATTGTTTAATTATATATTCAATATCCCAATGCTTTTAAACAATATTGCTGCAGCACGCCAGCAGGTCTGCTTTAACCTTCAACTCTGAGAAGAGGCTCCACACGATTCTGTAACACCAGCTTTAAAATCGTGCGGGTGGCTTTCGCGCCCCTACCGGCTGTTATACTAACTAAGTGGATTACCTAATCCGTTTTTGGGAGGTGGACCTTTGTTAGCGTCACGCCATCGCCTTTTGGTCCTTTCAGGCGATAAGCGGTCCAAGGAATCTAAATAGAAATATGGTAACGGGAATTTTGTAATACAAAAAAAATTGACTGCGCTTAGGGCAAACACCGTCTGACATATCATGAACAGTGCGGTGATAAATCTAAAAGTAAATGTATTTTGTATTTCATAGTAAATAGCTGCGTTCTTGTCGGTGAAATGTCAACATTCGCCTTGCTTATTATTTGGTAAATTTATTATTTTTATCTATGCTTTCCATTACACTTTTTCTCTCAATTAATGGGGTGTCCAGCGGAAAAATTTTAAGATTAAATTATAATTAAGTAAACCATCAGGGTGAGGTAAGTGAGAAGGGTATTGTTTGACGCACGTGATTTGCGGATTTGCCAGTCGCAATGAGTCACTGGTCGAGAGCGTACCACGCGTTCGGGGTTGAGCAATATTTAAAGTGCGGTGATTCATTGGTACGTGCGCGTCGCGCTTTTTGTACCCGCTTTAATATTCGACGAATAAGTGATGAACCGAGCACGCGACTTATCTAGTGTTGGGTTCAAAAGTTCAAACAAGAAGGGACAATGGTTAACCAAACTCTTCCGGGACCATCAACGTCAGCAGCGACGCCAGAACGTGGCTCAAGTTCGACGTGAAATTATGCGCAATCCGCGTAAATTGATAAGAAAGATTGCAGCCTGTACTGGAATAAAAAAATCAACGGTGCACATTATTTTGAAAAAGAAATACAAACTCCAAATTGTGCAGTTTCTCAACGAAAATGACTATTCTTTACGTGAAACCTTAGTAAGAACGATGTTGGAACGTTTTGGAACTGCACGAACGCTTGAAAACATATTGCTTACTGACAAAGCACATTTTCATATCGATGAATAAACAGAACGTGAGATATTGGTGCCCCAACAATCCAAGGGAACGCCACCAAAAACGTTTGCTTTGTTCAAAAACGATAGTGTTCTGTGCAATTTCTGCCCGAGGGATAATTGGCCCTTATTTTTTTAACCAGTGAGAGGCAGTCACTGTTGCCCTGTATTGCTAAATGATCGACGAGTTTTTGGTACCGCAACTCTAGCTGTTTCCCGGATTCAACAACAGAACACAATTTCAGCAAAACGGGGCCACTCCACACACAGCTAGAGTTTCAATGGAGAAGCTGAGAGTAATTTTTCCCAATAAATTAATCAGAAAATACGGAGACATACCCTGGGCACCTCGGTCATCGGACCTTACACCGTGCGACTTTTTTTTGTGGGGATACCTTAAGTCAAGAGTTTACAGCAACAATCCTCGAACAATTCAGACCCTACAAGAAAATATCCGCCGTGAAGTTGCTATTATTGAATTATTATATTGAAAATTTAAGGGTCCGATTACAAGAGTGTCTTGAGAGAAATGGACGGCATTTGAACGATAATGTTTATAAAACGTAAAATCTACATCACACACCCTTTATGTATATTTAAGTCCGTCTCTGTATAATCGTACACCCTTTAACTGACATAAATAAAATTTTACATAATTACTGTTTATAGCCCTGCGAAAACATGGCCATCTCATCCCCTCGCCTTAATATATATATGTGTTATACTGAATGTCATCCATTAAAGCATCAAATTTTAGTCAATTGCGCTTCAGGATCTTGGGATCAATATTATCACCCCACTTCACCCTCCAGACGTCACATCTTCCCATTATCTGGACCAAATTTTATATAAATTGTTACCCTTCCGGGCCTACGCGAATGTCATTCCCTCTCCACATACAAATTAAAAATCAAAACTAAATCCGAATCCCGATAACTGGCGGGCATGGATCGTTGTTATAATACACAATACGATAAAAAAAAAATAAGTAAAGTGTGGTAATAAAAAAATAATATTTTTTATTTATTATCTTAGTTTTATTAACCACAATTGAGTTTAAAAAACATCTACCGGTTTCGGAAAACACCTTTTCCTTCTTCAGGATGTCATAACTAACTAAAAATATAGCATTGTTTTTCTATTTATCCAGAATCTATTTTTAAATTTAAAAAAAAAACAACAATTATTTAAAAAATAAATTTAGTACCTAACTCAAATTGCTGCTCAATACAAATTTAGTCGAATAATTATTAGGAAAAAATTTTAGAATAGGACTCGTAGTTAAATTTAGTTGGCTGTTTAGAATTTCCTGATTACTTTTACATGCTTTATTTATCTCCAACGATTCCAAATTATTTAATTTGTGACCTACACCGTTTATATGCAAAATTGACAATCCCAATTTTTTATCAAAACCATGACTATTTTCTATCAAATGATTAGCAAATTCTGAAAACCCACTATTGTTCAAACATCTCAAATGCTCCTTTACTCTTATATTAAAATTTCTACCCGTTTTACCAATATAAAATGCAGCACAATCCTTGCAACTAAGTTTATAGACGCCAGAATTGTTAAATTGATCATCTTTGTCTTTAAAACTAAGATAATAAATAAAAAATATGAATTTTAACCACCAAGTTAATATTGCTAATTTTAAAAAAATAATACACATTATAAATCATTTTAATGCGGTGTTCGGTTCGTATTTTAAAAACTGTATATTGACATTAATAAAAAGTATGTAGTTTTCAAATTTAAAAAAGAATAAAGCGATTCTATAAAATTATTGCATTTTGGTTAATTTTCTCCGTCCACACGAAGACATTTTTTTATTGTCGTGTGCCTTTTCACAATGTCATGTGATGTGCAGTGTGAAGTATATAGCCCGTACATTCCTGAATTTTCTGTAAGCATTCGTGTCAAGTGTTCAAAAAGTAGGCGTTACTTCTGATGCGTAAGAATCAATACAATAAAATGTGCAGTCAATAAAAATCATTCATTCCACAAGAGACCAATACAATATACTTTTACATCAGCTGGTATATACTAAATATTATTCCAATATCATGAGATAACACAGGGTGATTTTAAATTTATATTCCAATGAATATTCTTCTATTTATAAGTGGAACAGTATATATTTAGACAATATATAATATACGTTTATTACCGTGGCGTGAAGTAGGTGTAGATTTAGGTTATGCTGTTACCAATGATATTACACAATCATATATAATATATGTAACATAATATTTATATCGTTTAACCAACGTCTTTGGACAAAACAAATCCGTCGTTTATACGACCCTATCATGTATTTATTTATAACTTTAGAGTACTGTGATTAATGTTTTTAAAATTTAAGTTTTAACTTAAAATAATACTTTCTTACCCACATATAAAATGTATGGACGTTTTTAAGAACACTTTCTATGACTGAACATGATTCATTTATTGTTTGAAAATACTTCACGTAATAACTAAAGGAAATAATTATTTTTATTAAAGGTTAACGTAGGAAATAGTTCTGCCAATTGCTTTTTGTTTATCTCAAATCAAAACCCAATCCATGCACCAAATTTAAAGAACAATCATGAAATCAACATGTTAAAAACAGCAAGATAATAAAATTCGCGAATGAGTAAAAGTGGAAGTAGACACTTCAATGATTTGCACGCAATTGTAACCCTTTCTAATGTTATTCTGTTAAAAACAGCATAGGTAACGACTCCATACAAAACGGATCAACCGAAAGGAATTTTCAATTCAGTAAATAGCCATTTATATGACTTGAGTAATTCATCAGCTTAAAAACAGAACTGAGTAATATAAATAACACGATGCAGCGAATAAAAAATAAGCGCCATAAGTACAGTGGTGAGTTGCGGTGAGTATTTAAAACTAAGCAATTAAAGCACAGATGGCACTAATTGCAAAATAATGTTTTCGTTAATGTTAATCCAACTTTTTAATTTATATTTGTTTTCCAGAATTTTTAGTTATGCACAGCTTTTTTGCTTGTATGCACTGCACGCCCTAGAGTAAATTCTTAATTATGTCAAAAACTAGTGGACTAGTGCAAAACTACAAAGTTTTTTATGACATAAAATATGGTATTTATTTATAAACTGACGGTTCCAATTTTATATTTATGATATGCATATTTAAACCAACGTGGTATCTTACTAAAATATATTATGTTGTTTTATTATTTAAATTATTTTAGATTGGTACTCACTCATTAAGAGATTTTTCAATCATAACTTCATATCTGCAAAGTTGCATTTATTCGGGTGTAATAACTTTATAATATACAAGCAAACCTTTTAAAAAATTTTAATTCTGTGAATTTGACGTGTGTTTTAAATAATTATTAAAAAAATTTAGACTATAAAACATTTTAAACTTATAGAATGATCTTTCATACCAGATTGTATTCCAAAGAATGTGTTTATTATTATTAAAAAATCATTAGGATATTTAGATCCAACCTATGAAATTATTCACGATAAATATTAAAAATAATATCTCAGAAACGTGTACCATACCACACCTGGATATTATATTTTTATGCTTCATCCCGATCCGCCACGTATATAGATCGTTGAATATTGTTTTGTTTTTTTTTACCTTATTTTAAATTAAGATAGTGTTCTTTTGTTTTGTGGAACTATCCGTAACAACTTTCTTTACACTTCCAATCGCGAATTTCATGTAAAGTATCACGCACTTAAGAGAGTTTCATGACATATTTTACACGGAAAGTCATCAAAAAACATTATATAATATCACGTGTATATTATGTAAAGCAATTTTTAATTGATAATAATAAATATTTTCAATATTTTATGGACATTCTGTAATTTCTGGAAGAATACCCGAACTGCTCCGAGTGGGTGTGATATTTTAGAACTGTACCAGACAATAGCTGACATATTAAGCATGTGCTATTGAATTTAAGTATCATAACGTAAAGTTCCCTATATAATGGTGCAGATATGAGGTACATCCCGCCCACCGGCCGGTGGTCCATTGTGGTGTCTGGGAGGCTCGCTCATTGTTGCTACTAGAGTCCATTGAAGGAAATTTTGCGGTCTCGCCCTTAACAAACAGAAATCCAAATATTGACGAAGCGCTCTGTGTTGAGTGTAATTTTTTTTCGGCCACCGCTTGATTATTCAGAATCATCCTTAAAGTACCTACCCAAACGATTCCTCGTGTTTTGTGCTCGCTTCGCTTTGAGAATTATTATTGAAACGATTTACAGTGTAATTTTTTGAAATGTTTTCGTTTTAGTTGTGCTCGCTTTTGAGTTTGAATAGTCGTACAATATATCAATAAATAATAATGATTTAACTGTGTTATATATTTTTTGTGTATTCGACTCAATGAGGCCTCATTTCTTAGAAAATAATTGAGAAAAATCTTTTACACTGAATTTTTAACTACTATTATATATAATCTATCTGCATAATTTTATTAGGTAACAAGACGTATCAATATCCTGGTCATATTCCGTTATAACGCTATAAAGAAAATATATAAGGCGAGTGTTGAAGAAACAAGATTAGAGAGTATCCGTAGATCTAGATAAACCAATTATTGGAGAAAGTTTTAACAATCTATGAGCGTATACGATAAGATGTTTGTAAATAGACGAGATAGTGAAAAAAGAACGGTGTTTCAGGATAGAAAAGTGTTGCATTCTATTATCACTAGCCAACCTTGCGGAGAAGCAGCGTGATGGAAAGTTAGTTTAAACTTGTTTAGTGTACTTTCATGTTTACCTATACATCTTTTACATAATCTTATACCCTTAATACATAACCGATAGCTGTTCCATACTTATATCCTTCAAGATTTTCAAGCAGCCAAACATTATAGTTACTCTGAAGTAGAGAAGACTATGATAGACAGAGCACGATGCCAGATGTAGTGCGATGAGTCCAGAATATTCCGAAAGGTCTACGAAGATGGTCTCCGAAACGCGGTCCTCGGGACGCTCAAGAATGAGATTGGCGGATAAAACACGCAAAGATTCAATGTAATCTTATCTGCTAGAGGACCGCAGCTTGAGACAGAGATGTCGGAGTCGGGTTGTGCAGTCGTGCAGATCAAAATGATCTTTAGAGTCAATAAAAGTAAGTTACGTGCGATTTTAGTACATAACATCATTCAATGATGGAACGATAGATGTAGTAATTTGAAAAAGTGTAACATATAGGTTCGAAAATTTGTCGTCTAAAATACTGTCGCTGTAGCATAGTTGGTAATGCACTTTCTGCGGATTGGAAAAGAGATCTATGTTTGAATCCCGGTAGCGTAACAATAATATTTTTCGATAACATTGATTTGATATGTATATCTCTCTAATCGATACATTTAATTAATATTTAAAATACCACAGACATATGTGCTGAGTAATTACAACTTCACAATAAGAATATGCTCTTCTTAATAATGACTATTAGTTTATTACTTGGTCATTAACGAGGGATGTAGGCAAATGCCTAGAAGACTGGACCACACCGGCGATGTCAAGGAATGGAATATTATTCCCTCGCGACTTCCCACGAGGTCGCTAAAAAGAAAAAGACGACTATCTAATCAATAATACCACTTGATTGAAATCAAACTATTATGACCACGTAATAAATATATTGAATATAGTAGAACCTCAAGTTACTAACGACTCTGGTTACGGACGTTTCGGGTTACGAACAAAATCTCCGCCGAAAAAATGCTTCGGCCAACGAACAGGTAGTCATGTGCTTCTACTATTTATCGGACTACTGCTCAAGTAAGTTATATTTATCGGATTGCAACTCGAGTGCGTCTTTTATTGTTTCTGTATATTTACGTTTTCTCCTTTGTAAGATAAGTTGAAATGAAGTTTATATTTTTTATTTATTATCTTTGTTTTATTAACCATTGAATTGAGTTTAAATATATCTACCGGTTTCGAAAAATACCTATTGCTAATTAATATTGCTAATTTTAAAAGTGAAATGAAGTTTGTTATTTCGTTTGTTCATTTTGTTTTATTACTTCTAATTATTTTTTGTTTAAGACTATTAATTTTCATAATGAAGTTGATAAAAATGGGCCATTTTCGGAAGCTTCTTTTACATTCATTCGTATGCAAATAATTGTTTAGGTTTACGAGCGAATGAGTTAAATTCTCTACTCGAGGTTCCACTGCATATGAAAAAATCATTGAAAACTCTTTCAATTCGCCAAAATACTACTTCACTTAAATAAAAGCCAATTAGCTTATGTAAATATTAGTACATGTTTTTTCGAATTAGATTTAGATTTCCTGCCATTTTTGAGTGGCCCTGAAATAATTGCGGTTCGCCACCCCTGCGATAGGCTCAGCTCACTAATCGCCCAAGGGCTGGCCACCCAGAGCGAGCAGCTTCCGGAAGAGGCTTTTCAATGAAAGTTCACGTACAAAATTATTACCAAAATAAATCCCGGACCGGACACTCGACAACACATCTGGACACTTTTGGAAATCGACTAAATAACACAGCTGGATTTTTTGTGGACTGTCTACATAGCAAAACTCATATAGTGAATTACATACATAAGTGTACGGTTTTGAATTATTATTAAATGTCTCTATATATATATATATTTATATAATATTATATTATTTACAGAATTAATATATATTCGATAACTTAGTTATTTTTGTATAGAAAAAATAATGAGGTGAAAGAGAAATTAATACAAATATTTTATGACCGTATGTCAAACATGTGATTGGATAAGTTTGATTTTTATCAGCAATATTTGAATATGTCCAAGAACATACACTTACTGGATTTTCACCTACTGAAACTGAAAACTAAAACTTGGATTCGTAATATGGATAGATCTAGTATTGGTGCACTTACCCAAATATATTGATTTTAACCTTAAATAATTGTTGTCACATTTAGATTGATCATAATAGACTCCCCAATATGTGAGTGTGGTGCCGAAGAGGAGACCCTTGACCATGTATTTTTTGCCTGTTGATTGCGGATCACAGGTTTTTTTTACAATAATCTTGTCAATGGTAATTTTCAACTTGCGGTTAACTTGTGTCATCGTCTCTCCCTTAACTCGCCACATTTGAGCTATATGATAGCAAATTTCTTGAACGACAATGGTATTAACTTGTAGCGTAATATTCCCTATTCTATAATATTGTTGTACTGCTTTCTATGAAATAATCTTTTGACTTGTTTAATGGCACAAATCACCCTTGAAAGGTGGATTGCCTGTTTAAAAGAAGAATTGTTGTCACAAATTTCTGCAAAATAATTTATTTGATTGACTGCTTTGAAATTGTCTTTTTACAACTTATGTATTACATATATATATATATGTGTATAAGGTATATGCACAGGTAATAAATGTTAATTCGGTCTACTACTTGTAATACTAATTTATTTGTACAATTGCTTGGAAACTATGCACGTCTTAACACAGAATTTCTCTAGTGAATCGGGCATAGTCCAAATATATTTTTACATTTGTATTATATAGTTACCAATAAATAAATAAATAAATAAAAATAGTACTAACTTGATGGCCTCCTGAAACGAGGCTTGAACCCCTGACCACTAGATCGCTAGACGAATATCGTTAACCACTAGACACAGTACGCATTTAGTTAAACGTTATTATTATTATTTATTTTTTTTTGTTATATTTTACTGCATTTTGTCATCTGTTCATAACTAAAATGTTTTATTATTTTTATTAATGTTTTTTTTTTTAATATAAATTTCACCGAAATAAGCAAATAAATGTAACTTTGCACTTATAATCGGGATGTTTTGTTGAGAAAAACTGATGCGACGGCACCAGCTCTTAAAACAGTTTCGAGAAAGTGGTGCAGTCGTTCACTGGTCCCACGTTAAAAATGTCACGATGCCAAGCTTCTTCCAGGGCTCTGATTTCCTTAGCTCACTACGTGTCCGGGATACTGTTTGAAATTTATTGTCTATCGAAACATAACTCCTAGTGATCACATCTTCTCTGGGTTCGTTCATCAGCCTTCTTCCAATTCTAAAATTCGCTGAAATTTATTTGTTATTATTTACTAACAATCCATTGCGGACAGCAGTGGGCTGCCATTGCATTAACAAGAGGCTCGCTTAATCTCAAAGATATTCGCGGTGTTCCGGGAAAGTGGCGGAATTTTATCACGTATACAATTATACGCAATAATTATTAAAACAATCGAATATTTATTAATGTGCTTATAATGTGTAGTAAAAAAAATAATATTAATAGCTGAAAAATGTATATACCTACCTTAGATTGCAAGAGTGAAGAGTTCCAAGATTGATGCAGGAATAGGTACTATTCTATTCGCTCCAATTCTACGTTTCAACACAGAATTCTGGATTAGAACTGAAGTTATCCTTAGTAAATGATGGTTCAAAGTAATAAATATTAGGAACTGTCTTTCTCAAAACTGTGCACAATTAAAAATGTGTACGTGTGAAGTACGATGGATCATCGCATCATGAAGCATCGTTCACAAAAATGTTGCGTTGAATATCTAAGAATATCTGGAAGCAATAGACAAAAAAAATGGCTAGGTCTCTTTTATTATGCACTCGAAATTAATGTATTTTAGAAGAAATTTCAAAAGGCAACAAAGTATTCAGTTTTCATAATACATTTAAACCATATACAGAATTTTCTGTTTTAGTTACCTACTGATTTGATCTGAGCGTATCGTTTTTTTTATTAATTCAACAAGGGGCTCACCGGCCTAAGTCAAATTTAAAAGGGGTTTACGCGAGTCCCTCCGAGCCGCCTCCGGCCCACTCCTGATTACAGATCGACGTGATTCCCTTTAGAGGTTCGTATTCCCGATAAAGTAACGGTCAACGTGAGGAAGAACAATATTTTAATAATTTCTAATTTTAATAAGCCTACTCTGGCGTTCGATTTTATTTTTTGCCAATGAACGCATCTATTCGACGGGTTTGGACCTGCGTCAAGTTCGAACGACAAACTTTGCTCAATGTATCGCCAGGCTCAAGAGACAATGTGTCACAGAAGACGTGACCGCTGTGGAAGAAAAGTCTGTAAATAAAGATCAAGAGTAGGCCACAGATATATCAGAAGACTACCAGTGCGATATATAGACATAAATTGGTCAATAAAAAATAATAAAGATAATATTTTGAAATAATTTTTTACAATAATGCATGAGTAATAATTTTTTCATGAAATAATTTCGTAAATCTTACGAATTAATTTTGTAAATTCTTTTCCCGCATATAAGTATAATCGATTCCATACAAGCTATTCTTCAATTCCGTAATATAATGAAAAGGCGGCAGCCTTCTGGGGTGCTTTTGGCACAAATCTATACAATTTGTAATTTCTTTACAAAAGGTTTTAACGGAAACTTAGGCTTTCAGGTAAAAAAAAAAACTGTCCGTCCAGACAGCCTGTCGCCGGCAAACGAAGACAAAAAGATGAAGAAATTCTTTAGGTCGCTAAACGTATTTTTTTATTTTACTATGGGTAAATCCATGGGGTAAATCGAATCCTTTTTCAAGAAGGACAAAGGGAACTAGATGTGAAGATTAAAAGTTTTTTTTTCATTAAAAGTTTATTTCTTCTTAAATTGTATTTTTACGATTTGGGACATTTAATACAAAAAGTAAAAAAATACGCCCTTAAATCGAAATGTTACATTTAGATTTATTTGACGGAACATGTATTATTTAATAACGCGAAATAGTAAATTTTATTAATTACTATGCAGATTTTTAAATACTTTTTTCACTTTCACTACACAGAATTTAAAAAAATATAATAGTAATTAAAAATAATTATTCACATAATTCTACATATCTAAATAATTTTATTATGTCAATCTACCAGTCCATTCGTGTCGCATAAACAAAATGTCAATTCTACCACGTGAAAGTATGTGATTATCATATCAAAAAAAGTTAAATTTAGTTAATTTAAAAAAACATAGGGTAGTAATAGTTATTAATTTTCCGTCATTATCGACGGGCTATTTTTAGTTGTAGATAATAAATATCCTTTACCAATCAGGTAGGCTATTCAAAAATTTTAATATAATTGATAATAATAATAATTTCGCTGGCTAGAAATCGATTATTGCACAAATGACAATAAGTAACTAAAAAAATACTCATGTAGTCCACAAGTGTTGTACGTATTTATGAATGAAATGGTTTCCAGGTAAAATTTGTTATATTTATGAATGAGGCAGGCGTTGGAGTGCGAGGCCCGTGAATAGGTCAGACACTCACACACGTCGGTACCCAATTTCACGCCTGTTACACTGCACTTCCCCGCGCCCATAGACGTTCTCTAAATCTTTTGCAATTTTTTTGACCGTGTGTGAAGATATTGTGATTTATTGTCATGCACGAATGTTCGAGAATCTGTACAAGTGGCCAGCGCGCCGTGGTACGGAATGTGGGCTAAAAACGGACAAATTGACCGTGACTGTAGACATTTTTCTAGTAGCAGAATGAATCAGGTGGATAAATATATATATGTAATTAAGGAGAACACATTCTTATTGTGAAGTTATAATTATTCAGAACATAGTTCTGTGATATTTTAAATACTAATTAAATGTATTAATTAGAAAGATATACATATAAAATCTTCTGAATAATTACAACTTCACAACAAGAATGTATTCTCCTTAATAATATATTAGTTGTATCAACGTGTCCAAAAAATTTAATAAACATAAATTGTTAATTCTGGCGTCTGCTATCGGTTTACTCAAAGGTGTTTGAGATTCCATAAAAACAAAGTAGAATGCTTTCAAATAATGAAACGATTAATGTAAAGATTCGAAAATTAATCGTCAAAAGTACTGTCGCTGCAGCATAGTTGAATCTTTCTCGGATTGGAAAGAGATCCAGGTTCAAATCCCGGTAGCGCAACAACAATATTTTTCGATAAAATTGATTTTATATGTATATCTTTCTAATTTAAATATTTAATTAGTATTTAAAATATATATGTACATATGGTCTAATATGAACAATACCAATATTTCTCTTTTTACTATAAATTATCTTGCATATATTTACTTTGTTTAATCTCGAATTAATGTAATTTCGCTTTCATTTTTAAATCATCTGGTATTTCATTAAAAATTTTCATCGCGCTGTACATGATTGATTTCTAAGGTTTAGTATTTTTCCTGAATGGCTGTCTCTTTTTAACTCTTCCTCTTGTATGATGTTCGTGCTCGTGTTGATTTGCCTCCACTTTTTTATAAATTCTGTTGATATTTTTTTAGTGAAGATTTTAAAAATAAACACGATAACATTATCATAGAGGTCTTAAATAAAAATTACAAAAATCTACACAAGATGAAATACATTTTCTATCAATTTTAACGGCGTGTTCAATATTTCAATATATTACATTTATCGTCATCACGCGACTAAGATCCAGTGACTTCGATCCATTTAACTATGAGATGTCTACTTTCATAGGCAATTCACAAGCCGTGAACACCAACACCAAACTCTTGCATTTTTCTCAACATTGGCATCCCATCTTTTTCGATGTCTTCCTTGAATTAGCATCACTCGGGGTTGCTAATACAGTGCTCACAGTGGATATTACCAAACAATTGTTTTTCTGTTTGTGAATTATCGTACATTTTATCAAAATGATACGCGGAGAATTACGTATTGTGCGTGGTGAGATTTCAAGATCTGCGCAACGCGTAGAAGGAACATTGTCAGAATGTATGCATAAGCGATGAGAGAATTGAATTAAAAAAATGTTTTTATTGAACATGAATTTAAGACTCATCTTATTTTCAGTCCTCGTCAAGTCTCATTGACGGATCATCGTGGACACGGGCCATAATTCAATAAATTGTGAATACTATTTTCAAAATTTTCCAAAAAAAAATCGCGAGCATGTGTTTTAATTTTTTTTTTTGGAGGAACGTCCCACGAATTATGTTGACCCCACAGACCGCCGAATAAATATACACGAACTAACGCAAAATCATTGTCCCAAAATTTTTATTTTAGTAATCACTCACGTAATCAAAGAGCTCCGCGATTTTTTTTAAAAATATGACTCGATTGGAACGAAAATTTAAACGCTGACAATATAATATGCATTAAAGTAAAAAATACTTATTGTTTACACAAAGATTTAATTTTTGAAGAGCAAATACTTTTACTGTTGCATAAATATGTCAAAATTTAACGGATTTGTTTCGTTACATATATGTACATATTATATGTATTGTTTTATTTTATTTAAAATGTTATTTATTGTTTTAATAATTAATTCATTAATTGTAATATATTTTGTTACATATACGTATCTATATACACAAATATTAACCGAAAATACTATTTTTAACTTTTATTTTATATATTAATATGTTATGAGTACATTAATACAATACAATATTTTTTTGTTCAACATTTGTCTAAAAAGCAAATACTTGTGCAGAGAAGAGGGTTACATATTAATAATTATTGTTTTTATATAATAACTAGCTTATAATAAAATAAAATATAATAAATTAGTAGCAATGTACAAAAATATTATAAGTTTTGGGCTACATTTTTATCATTAAAGTGTTTTTTGATAGAGTTGATCATTTCTTTTTTATCTCTAATCTTCCTGATATTTTCGGATAAGCTGTAAACATTTTTTTTCCTATGTGCCTATAGTAGTATTGAGCAAATGTGTTGATTTTTGAGCATAAAAATACAAAATTAAATCTAGTACGATTTTCAGTAATAAAATGATATTTTTATTTTTCTTTTAATATTTGAAAATTGAAATTTCTTTTAAATAGATCACAAAATGTTTGCTAATTCAAAAAGTAATGAATGCCCCTCGCCCCTCAAATAATGTTCCAAACCCCTCTCTTATTATATACCACTCATTTACTAGTTTGTGATTGACCCTATATTTTAAGTCAGAATTGTAACAGAAATGCTGAAAAAATAAAAGCATTTATTTAAGTCAAATTCGAATAAATTGTTTCCTGCTTCCGAGGATTTATTTGCTGCACTCTTCTTTATCAAACACTGCGGGGGGTGGTCAAAAGGGGACGGCTGCTCGGTCAGCTGTCTGCAACAGACCCAAAGAAACTAGTCCCAACTCACCACCAACATTAATTTTTTGCGAATATAAATTACTGGACCTCTAAGGTTTTTATTTAAGATGAAGGGAATAGACATTTTTGGGAAGGGAGTGGAAAAGCTGTTTAAAAAAATAAAACTTTTTCTGTATTTTTGAAAAAGAAGTAATTAATGGCAACAAATCTTTAATCAAAATATGTGTGCACAATATTAGACGTTGGTTATGCAGTTAATAAGACGCGTGCAATCAGTACATTGAAATAAGCTGTATGTAATTGTATATTTTGGGAAATAAATCAAAATTAAATATTTATCTGACGGAATATTATGATATATTAAAATCTGTGTAAAATGATGATAATATTAGAGGCATATATTTTATTTTGATTTGTTTAGCCAAAATTCTAATTAAGTATCTACAGCATATTTCAAAGTATTGACTGCACACCGTTCCAATTAATAAAGCAATATATATACACACAGTCAAGAGGCAAGACTAGCTGTTCACAATAGAGTTCTGGTACCGACAATGACGTATGGAAGCGAGGCCTGGAGCGAAAATAGACTGAATGCAGTGGAAATGAGATTATTTAGGCGTATATGTGGCAGAACCATTTATGACAGTGTAATGAATGAAGAAATAAGGAAAGAATGTAAGGCTGATCTTAGTATAGTGAGTAAGATTAGGAAGGGATCACTTAGGCGGTCTGGTCATATGGATCGGATAAATGAGGAGAGAATGGTAAGAAAAATGTATGACACAATTGTTGATGACACCAGAAAAGAGGACGTCCGCGGAAAACTTGGCACGACCAGGCAAACGAGATACTGAAAGATGGTACTGTTTGAAGCCACAATAATCGGCGAGCTTGTATGAGAAGATATATGAATGTGGATGAAGCGAGAACTGCGTGTCAGGAGAGAAGAGTGAGGCGCTCTCTGCCTACTCCGCGGGGAAACGATGTGATAGTAAGTAAGTCAAGATTTGTTTTATGAAATCTATCCACCCCGTACAAAATAAATATTTAAATGAATATTTTTCTTGATTTAGGAACCCACACTTAAAATAAATTAATTATAATATTGTATAAACCTACATAATGTTCAGTTATAAATTTAAGTTATACCTATTGTTTTTATTTTTATGCATTTTTTTTTTTCGAGTTCGTCTATACGGATGAGAGATTGATCTTTCGTCTCATGAGACTTGTCGGCAAAGACGTTGTGTGTCCGTTATGTCATTCTAATCTGCATTTAAAATACAGAAGACATTGAATCATAGCACGCTTCGCGCTCAACTCTGTACCTGCTGTCATTTACGCTACTTTTGAAACACACCTTTCATCCATATTCACGCGCTATTTCTTTATGTATTGGGATATAAGGTCGACCGAGGCGAATCGGATCACTTTACGTTTGATGGTGAAAAAATAATAGTAATTCATTTATAAGCTTTATTTTTATTATAAATTCGTAAGCAGCATATATTTCTTCATAATAATAACAATAATATATATATATATAAAATTAAAACAAACCTAAATTTTATTTTCTTCTAGGAACGAAAAACTTAAAAGTGAGAAATACTTTTGATGAAATTTTAATTTTTAACAAATCTTTGTAATCTAACTTACACTTTTTTAATACTGAGAACAATATATATTATTTGGTATATACGTGACAGTTCGAATACTCTATGTAGTAGTCGTCGCAGGCGATAGAAGAAGTTATTTCATATTATCAGTAATCTCAGTGTTTGTTGTAGAAGATGTTTGTGCACTAGTAGAAAGTTGTTGTTGAAAACTGAGATTGAGGTACTTTTGATCATCGTCGTTTGTTTATCATCTCTGACAAACTTGTAATATGGTAGGCATTAGGGTCAATATATTCCTGTTTTTTCAAAGCCTTTTGTAGTGTTTCCCACTGTAGCTGAATGTACCTCCAAATATATTTACTTTAGAGTAAATATTGCTATATTGTCGCTTGATGGTTATAGTAGGTTTTAAGCAACTTAAACAACAACACGGAAGACAAGTAACTCCAGTTTGAAGACTTGTGCAAGGCATATTATAAATTTCTGTAGCTCGGCGTGTAGTCATTTCTTTACATTGGACTTTTCTCATTTTTTGTTGACACCGTGATACTTGATAGTTTTTTTTTAATGTACATACTAACTATACGTAAATAAATATTGATCATATTTAGTGTTAAAATGATAATAAAATAGCTGATCAAATTCAACTCAAAGTACATGATCCGAATCGCCCTATATTTAAGAATTTCAATACAACATACCAATGATACAAATATTTTATAAAGTTATTGTAAAAAAAAGGTTAATCCCACATTTAGACATTATGTACATCGCTACTGATAGAAACATTCAAAATTCTATAACGACGTTTTCGTTGTATATGCAAGATTACAGGTTACGTATCTTAGATTCATGCCAAAATTGTATCAAACTCCCGTTAAACGACGAGTTAAAATTCAGTCGCGATGTTTCAAATATGGACTGTTTCCTTATTTTGAATCGATTTGCCCTGCGATTCGATTCTCCTCGATCTACCCTAACAGATTTTGTAAACACGATAACTCGCGCAGTTCGTAACTTCGCGTAACATCAGATTTCGATCAAACTTTATTGAACGTCTTTGTAAATATCTCGGCAAAATTCGTTAACCAACCCATCAATATGGATCTATAAAAAGTTAACAACACACTGTCTTGCAGTCAATGCGAAAAGGTTCAAAATTATACCGACCGATTTTATTCTCGATATTGTTATCCTATTAATCTGGTGCAGTAAACTACTACATGGGAAATATCTGTAATTGAAATTAGATGGGCACGTTTTTAACTTACATTATATATTTTATAATTTCCGTGCGCCAGTTCAGGCTTACTGGAGTACTTAACCAGTGATGATACAACATCGCCTCGCACACGAATCGTTGATGCGCGATGAAAAGATTTTGATGAATCGTAAAGCACTTTAAAACTCATTAAGCATAAAAATACGTATGGGAGAATCAATGGAGTTAAAGCAGGGCGATGCGTGGCCCGGACGTCGGTAGATCGGATTGAAAAGGTTCCGTTGAGATCCTTTTCAACGTAATCAATTTCAGATAAACCACCCAGAAGGAGAAAAATTAAATCACTCTGAGAGTGAATAAAAAATAAATAAAACATATATTTCTATAAGAGTTTGATGCGGCTTGTATTTTGTTTTGCTTCACATCGCTGTTTGGATGGCCTACGATACTGTAAGAAATAGTGCGAGGTGAGTGAACGCTGATGAAAAGCAGCCACTCGAAGAATCAGTTGATGGTGTGAAGAAATCTGAAGGATCTACAAAAATAGAATGAATAATTTAAAATAATTTTGAAATACTTTGCTTACAATGTTGAAATTAAAAAGTTTATTCTGGAGTAAGTAGAATGTATGATGTGCGCAAGGAAAGCGATCTTATCATAAATGTCAACAGGTCGAAAGTGGTAGTATTCGAGAAGAAAGAATCCAAGGCAACGTACAAGTAAATGTTTGGAACAAGTAGATGAGTTTGTGTATTTGGGAAGTATGTTCGATAGAAACCGAAAGACTGAGAAAGATATCGAAAAGGGAGTGACTGCGGAATAAAGTGAACGGCACTTTGTATGCAATAAAATCTATTGGGAACTTTTTAACGGAGGCAGTACTAGCGGTATACAATGGAGTCCTGGTAGAAATTTGTAGGTATAATGAGTAAGATTAAGAAGGGATCACTTCGGTGGTTCAGTAATATGAAACGGATGAAAGAAGAGAGAATGGTAAGAAATATATACGACGCAAGTGTTGATGGCATCAGAAATAGAGGACGTCCGCGGAAGACTTGCCACAAGCAGGTAAACCAGATACTGGAAGATGGTCCTGTTAGAAGCCTCAATAATTGACAAGCTTATGTGAGAACATGTATGAATGTGGATGAGACGAGAATTGTGTGTCAGGACAAAAAAGTGTGGCGCTCTATCCTCTGTGCTCACCTCCGCGGGAAACGGCGTAACGGTAATCTAATAAGAGTTAATTTACGTACTAAACGTGTATGTAAGTATATATGTATGTAAGTAACAATTGTAATGCCAGCAGTCCACTCTCGCCGAGGCATGGCGAAAGGAGCCGAGCTCGAGAACGTACTGTAGGTCTCGGCTTGCATCATCTATTCTTGTGTCTACTCGGGTCGTCTCGTGCCATTTGTCCTCGCCGCGAGTGTATAGCTAGCCTTTGGTTTCTCACGCTGTTCCTAGCACGCCTCGCCTCGCCCCCTCCCCGCTCCGTTCCGGTCGGAGGTGAGGCCCGGCAAGCTGAGGATCCTCGGCGAGAGTGTACTGCTAGCATAATAATTATTCAAGGCATGACTCGCGAGACTCGGAAGTCCATGACCGCGTTCACAACAGGGCGCCATTCATTCCCTGACATTGTTTTTATGATCCAGTCTGCTCACCTACCTCGTGCAAGTAAGACTTAATATTATTCGCCTTCCTACGTCTTCTCCTCGGTTGGCTTTGTGCGTATTACGGGTCTGATATACTCTTACTATATGTCCTATCTACTACAGCCTTCACGCTTTCACCTCTCTCAGGATATCTGGTAAATTCGAACTGTAAATCTAAATGAATTGTGCGATCTCTGGGTCGCACGTCTCGCGGAATGGAATACGACAATTCCGGTCGTAAATCAGAATCACTGCAGGGTAGGGGAGGAAGTAGGGAAACGTGGTACAGGATGAAGTCGGTGAGGGGATAGGGGTTCTAGTCGAAGGACCGGTGAATTTCCGGGAACCGGGATTCGGAAGGATTGCTCGCCTTACCTCGTATATGACGCCTCCATAATTCCTTCAGTCGTTACTGAGATCACTCAAAGGGCACGCGGATGAGTCGATCTCCGATCCCAATTGAATACGACGATGTCACAAGTTCACCCACGGCACAAACAAACAATACAGTGTTGGTGCACTGGAGCTGAAAGGTTCACACTGCGAATGCTATCGCGTTGTCGAGATCGAACAAATATCGGACAAGTTGACGTCTGCTGACACATTTCGCACTGAAAAGATGAGCAAGAGGAAATGTGTCAATAATATGGGTCGCGGGCGATTCGAAAAGACGCGTTAAAAGAGTGTTCAAGAATACGGAGCATCTGGGATATATTTATTCTTATTATTATTTATAACTAAATAGAAAAATCCGATTTAAAATTTTTTACAAATTGATTGAAATAATGTTACCCAGTTCAAAGGGCCGGTTGTGTGATTAGTAGTAATAATAAAAAAAACTAAAGTAAAAAGAAAAAGTAAATTTTTTTGCGAAAACAGGTTGTTTGATTGTTGGTAAAAAAATATTCGAATAATACTCGAAAGTACATGCCGTAGTAAACTCATTTTGCTCTCCGATATCCGATAGTAAAAACAAGAATCGATGGTTAAATATGGCGGACTCCTCACAGCTCTTCCAAAAGTTATCACAGACATGCTTTGAAAGTTACGGTAAACGACAATTAATCATTCAATATTCTGCTATTTCAGTGATGAGAGTTCATCCGTTGATGATCTCGTTGTTTAATATACATTAGCACATAATCCGAAAAAATTTCGCCACCAATATGACAGGTTTTGAACGCAGGAGCAAATAAAGCCATAGATAAAGCATAAAATATAGCATTGACAGGCAAGATTGTCTTTGACCATCTTTGATAATAGTAAATTTGATGTATCAACAACCCGCAAAAAGTTTTTACTAAGGGCGTTAGTAAAAAGTTACTATAGTAGAAAGTTACCATGGTAAAAACTTTTCTACTGATCACACAACCGGGCTTAAGGGAGGGGTCTCCTAGATAAGCCTACATAAGCTTGCTCTACCCTACTCCTACATAAGCCATAAAACAGGCTTGCTTAGTTGGGCAATGCATTTTAAAATCTGTGTAAAATATATGTAGCAAACTGTCTTTTTTTTAGCTGTACAATTCTTATATATTATATGTGTCTAAATAAAAAAAATAAAAAAAATGTATTTGAAACTAGAGTATAAGGAAATAATGCTCACAAAAAATATTAAGTACATTTAAGTAGTACAAAATGACTTAAGTTGTAAAAATAAAATATAATATTGAATGATTGAAAAATATCTAAACAAATCACATATATATATTTTTTTACACATTTAAAAAAAGCAACTTGAGAAAAAATAAAAAACAATGAGTTAGAGTAATAAATAAACTTAAGTAATAAAAATATTATGTGTAGGTGTTTTTTGTATTAGTGAATTTAGTATTTTAGAAGAAATATGTATCTAATATTTTATAATTATATTACATAATTTAAGCGGGTCAAGTATTCAAATTATATATTGCTCATGTCTTTTTTGACCAACAAACATATTTGTTTTCCACTGTGTTCACTCATTGAAAATTTCAGCTGACTTTGTGGCTGTGAAGGCTGGTTTCTGAATTGAACTGTGTTCGAAAGAACAATGAAAATGACTATGCGAAATAAGAAATGAGGCATTACGCATTACGATAGATGATATTTATCAAATTATCGAAAATTACTACTTTTATAACACGTTTTATTCAAAGAATATCTAAGATCTAAGAATTCAATTATATATACATAGTTATTGCGGTGAAAGTTTTACGTGAACAGCTGCAAGATCCGCTGAAAGATTAATTCCGCGATATTTCATCTGCACGAATTAATTAATGGCATGTGAAATACTTGGAGTGCTTGGATAATTATTGTTGTTAATAATGACACAGTTAATGACGCATGTAAAATCAAATTAATGACCCCTGTTGGGTGTTTATTTAAATATTATATCAATAATATTTCACCAGAAAAAAACTTTCATTTGGATACTTAAGCAATCATTTATTTAATAAATCATTGAATGTAGCCATGCAAAGGAATATTTCGCAATATTTTTATAGCCCGTGTTCACGGGTGAGATTTTTATGACATTTTTGACTCGAGACAGGGATTACGCTCCCTTGAGATTCTTCGGAAATAACTTTTAGCTTTCGTAGTCCACAAGTCTCAAAGATTTGCTATTTCACGCTTGTTTTACGTTAAATTGATTATTTCGTTCGTCCGTTGGATGAATTTAAATCTCCCCACCAACAGTTAAAACGGAATAAATTATTGTAATTTAACTCTTCCCAAACTATACAGGACTACCATCATAATTAAACCTGTAATATTTCAGTAAATGCCTGCAACATAAAATTCATATTTTAGATAATTCTAAAGAAAATATTAGCGCTTAGGAATGACTAGTAAAAAGCCAATTATGAAAAGGGAACCGTACAAAAACAATTATTTTTTCCATTCAATCCGTTGTAAAATTAATACGTTAGTAATTATACAATTTGTGATATGAAAGACAGAGATCACACACTATTTTCACAGTGAAAAGAACAACAAACAAACAAATATAATTGTCTCTTTCTCAGTAATTAAATGAAGAGAGATAAGAAGGAAGGACACATTGTATAGGACTTAATGAATGCTCTAAATTATGTTATTAATCATTTTTTCAAAATCGAATGCTCAATATTTAGAGTAAATTTGTGCTATTAAAGCCATTTAAGCTAATAAAAACATTTTTTCTTACTGTTATTTACGGTAACACGAGTTGACAGCATGGTTGCGTTAGAGTATTTTATATCATGGTATGGCAAAGGTTAATGCCTACCTTTGGTAGAACTTTTCAGAATAAATAGTTGTACGGTTCTAGGTGACACATATTTGTGGCGTCGTGTACATGAGTTTCACTTTTTATCTCTGTCCATCTCAAACTCTTTGAGTTCATATCCACATCGAAATCTCAACACTGATTTATCTCGACTAAATCTTCGACATTTATCTCAGTCTGCGGATACGGGCCATTTAGAATGCTTGTCACGTAGAAACGTAGATTAATAAATATGATGAAAATGAATCGATGAGCTGTTGTATCCTTCGCGAATGCTTTTATTGTTGATATCATTAGCGACTACCTCGATTGCTAAATAGCATGGAGAAAAGGGTAAAAATATAATTTTATATTTTCCTGATAATATAAAATTAAAACTTGGGTTCGTAATATTATTGTGATCATTTTTATGTTTTTGAATTTTTCCAAATAATCTATTTGTAAATTAATCTTGAAGGCTACTTTCACTTAATTCTTATTTTAATATATTTTAAATTACTATATACGTATTTTTATTTTTAACACTAACACCGCGAGGCCCTGTAGTGAAACATATCACAAAAACACCCACGCTTGACAAAATAATGATTAGAAATAAATAAGGGATGTAAAATATATTATAAATAACCAACTAAATTTAACCACAAATCCTTATAATTTTGAATTCATAAAGTCAATTTTCACATCGTAACAATTATTTTGAAATATAATTATTTTAATGAATTATTATTTAAATATATTTTTTAATTCATTACGTTATATATGATTTTGGTTAGTTAATTTGACATCCTGACGAATGAAATGGTATTTTCCAAAACCGGTTAAAATAACTAATTAAGTATTAAGGAGAACACATTCTTATTGTGAAGTTGTAATTATTCAGAACATAATAATATGTTCTGAATAATTACATTATCTGTAGCGCAAAAACTATACTTTTCGACAAAATTGATTTTATACGTATATATTTATAATTAATACATTAAATTAGACTAATTAAGTGGTTTAAAACAAAATTAAGTAATCTATACAAAAATTAATAATAACCGCAAAGTTGAGTTTCCGAATATTAAAAATACTAATATTTCATCTATGTTTTATATATATGTACATTTATTTATATGAAGTCAATTTATCCTAGTCCTCTAATTAGATGTTTAGAGTGCCAATCTATAAGCATAATATTAGATACAAATGAATGTGTCTCTTTGATCTATTTGTATAGATGAATGCGCTTTGAAAGATAGGTATCTATTACATGTATGTATATTAAAGAGTGCAGAGGAAAAGTCATTAATGGGAAAATATTTTTGAAACATTAGCATTTTATTTTTTATATAAAAAGAAAATTTCACACTAGTTGCCAGATATGTTTGTAAATACATTTAGTGACCTTGGTAAGGTATAAAAATTGAAATTTTGTATTAAAATTATGACAATTATTTTTTATTTAAAACTGTTTAAAAATATCCTACAAGTGTAGGAGGTAACATGAACACAGTGCTATTTATAATATTTTAAGACAACAACTGTTGATTCGAATATATGTTACGAACCTACATTAAGAATTCAAGAATCACTTTATTACTTTTTTTCTTGTTCTTTTAAATAGGCAATCCAACCTTCAAGAGTGATTTGTGCCATTAAAAATTATTTTATAGTTATAGAGAAAAGTACAATAATATTATAAAATAGGAAATGTTATATTACATGTCAATACCATTGTCGTTCAAAAAATTTGCTATTCCAAAGATTAAATGTGGCGAGTTAAGGGAAAGAAGGTGACACAAGTTAACCGGGAGTTGAAAATTACCATTGACGAGATTACTGTAAAAAAAACCTTTGATCCGCAATGGACAGGCAAAAATACATGGTCGAGGGTTTCCTCTTCGGCACCACACTCACACGTTGTGGAATCTATTAAGTTCAATTTGAATAAATTTGAGGCTACCTGGCAATGCCCAATTCTCATTCTAGAGATATTTGATATTATTTTTATGGAGGCTTTCCTTTTGGAGAAATAGGAAGTGCGGGGAATAGATATTTGAATTATTTTATGCCCTTATGATTATTTGGATCCGTCCATTGTGCAGTCCAAATAGAATTCTTTCTTTTTTTATCGTATTAAATTTGTCGTACTTTATTAGTCTAAATTATGTAAAAATTTCACTTCATGGGCGATGAACCAAACTGTGCTGAAGAAATTTGAAAAATAATATTTAATATTTTGAAGCTCAATATCTGAGTTTGATATAAATTTATAATGATACATTGTCTTTCCAAGGTTACACGTTACAGTTTGCTAACGGCAGGTGTCTAATTTAATAGTGCTAATATTTATATTGAATTATTACCGTTTGAATCAATTCAAATAGTTTTAGAGCTAAGAAAAGAGTCAAAATATGCATTAGATCGAATATCATATTCTTCATAAATTAGACATCCCTATAAAATAAAGTACATTAGTATTTCCCTGACAGAGTTGAATTAAATTGTCTACAAGACGACACATAACACGGTGCTTCTGTATCTTCAAGAGCTTTGCATCACAGACAATACGAATGGTAGACGTCAAACTCTCAGGTCAGCCTATACTTCAGCCGCAAAAAGGGCTGTAGAAACGGCCAGACGTTACCAGAAGTCCGACTTTAGTGAACAGGCATTTTAATGGTAGGCCAATAAGCGTGGAACACTTTGCCCTCCGACATAAGGAACAGTGCATCAGAGACTGAAAACGCACCTTTTCATAAAACCTTGTAAGGTTAATTCAAATAACAATTTTTAATTTAAATACAAAAATAGTGTAAGATTAAATAGTTTATATATAAAACGCTCATGAGGTGAATTTTTTTACAAAATAGCGCTATGAAAATTATATTATGTTATTATTATTATTAAACCAGGTAAATTAAACCAATTACATTCAGAAACCAATTAATTTATTATAAAGACAATTTTATTGTTGCTGAGCATAAAAATAATAATATTAAAATTTCTCTAAGGCAATATGCAGAATGTCTCGGATTTTTAAAGGTCAAGGTTAGGTTATCTTAGGATATATGTCATGAAAACATTTTTTTTTTAATTGAAAAATTACATTGTCCGGAGAGTATGTAGGAATATGCAAAATGGCTAGCCAGAGCGATAAATTAAGACGTCTTTATCACTCTGAATGACTTTTCTAGGCATTATGAATAAGGTACGCTCACTATAATTATTATTCACTTGTCTATGATATATGATATACATACATATTAGTAATCTTTTGGTTAATGTTAAATTCAAATCACATACACCATTTAAAACGTTTTAAAATATTTAAAATTATTTCGACTCTGTTCCATCATTCCTTTCACCCTTCAAACAGTATCGACTGTCGATTGATGGACTCAAATCGCAAGTAGATTGCTTTTAATCAATTTCAAATAAATCAACCCGATGTACATTTAATATTGGCACAAATAATTTAATGTTTGTCGCGTCGTGCCTCAGCCGCAAGTCTGGTCGGCCACGACGGTGATGAAATGTTGCAAACCTGTCGCGTAGCTTACATAATTAGATGGTCTTGTTGCGTTAGTTGGCCCGGTCACTTGGCAGAGCGTGTGCACTATTGAGCGTCGGGCAACTGTTTGTATTTGGCAATCCCGAAATAAAACGTGACAGAGATTCCCAAACAATTATTTTTTGAGACATTTCTTAATTCGTACCACGGCAATTAATTGAATTATACGGCTTTAGGTGTGATGTAATGGGCTTTATATTATGTGTAACGGGCCAAGCATCTCGGACAATGTTCTCACAAGTTGCGCGTGCGCGCGCGCGCGCAGTGGTTCTCACGGTATCAATTGGTAGTGTACTTCCCCGGATTGGAAATAGAGATCCAGGTTCGAATCCCGGTGACGGAAAAACAATATTTTTCGACAAAATTGATTTTATATGTATATATTTATAATTAATACATTAATTTAGTATTAAAAATATCACAGACCTATGTTCGGAATAATTACAACTTCACAATAAGAATGTGTTTTCCTTAATAATAACTTTAAATGATTGATGTCAAAAAAACCGCTCATGGAGATTTTTTCTTTGCTGGAGGGGTCGTTGGTTACAGTTTATAAAAATGTCAAGACTTCAGTAGTTAGGCCATGTAGGAATAGTGACAACAGCAATAATTTTTTAATTTATATTATGTCATCTAAATAAATTACATGGTCTCCAACGTAATGTAATGTGCTTTATAATATTATGTTTAATGAGCTAAGGGTCTCAAAGATCATGAAAATAGGAAGACTTCGGTAGTTGAGCCTTGTGATGATTACCGAAAGGTAGATAAGTATCGAAGTCTCTACTTAACACCATAAAAAAAAGACGCAGAAGATTGGGAAGACTTAATGGCTCGTGTCCACGCAATAAGACATGATGAGATAAATCTCAGTCAGTAGCATGCATAATTTTGAGATTTTGATAAATTTAGAGATAAATTCAGAGATCAACATGAGATTTTTAGAAAGAGACATATACACAATCCCGTTTACATGATGATCGATCTAACAGCAAAACTTAACACTTGTGCATCACACTTGATAACATCACCTAGAACCAAAGAGTTCTATAACTATTTATTCTTAAAAATAGACAAATAAAGGCATTAAATTACAAACACACCATTTTAACTGCTGCTGGAGATTTAAAATCACTCAACTAACGAATAACAATGATATTTGACTTTTGACGTACGTGACAAGCGTGAAGTAAGGCGTAGTGTGTACACATGGACTATGAAAGCTCATGGAAGCATAATCTGTATCTCAGAGATTGTCTCTAGTCGAAAATCTCTTAAAAATCACATTAACACGGGCCTTTAGAATAGTGCTGGCAACAGATGGTTGAGAAGTGAAGAGACACAGACCGATGATGATGATAATGATTGCGATAATGTCTGTTAAAAAAATAACGATCAAAATTTTCGGAATCTGCGAGACAAGAAACTTGGAATTTGCCTTAATGAAATATAGTTTTCATATTGGAGTCGTCACGTCTCTGAGATGCCGAGATACTGAGACGTAAGCGGGGTCAAACTGAAAATGAAATGTCATTCAGCACAAAAGGTCGTTCGAAAGACAACATTGTGAATCAGCTTGTAATTTGAGTTAGTTTAAGGACGATGATCTATCTTTCATGCGCTGGTCTATTTTGAGGGCACACCTGAATAAGTACCGTGTACCGAACAATCTACAGGATGGTGCAAGAAAATACAAACGGCTTAATTAAGATGAGGTTTATTGCAAAATGATTAATTTTTTATTCAGTACTACTGAAATAAACAACACGACATATCAAAAAACGTTTTACTACGTGATATATATATATCATATCATTTCATTATCCATATTTTGTTATTTCGTTGCCCCTAATTTAATCCCCTTTGCCATTTGCACCTGTGTATCAATTATTTCAACATTGATTTTAAATACTTTACACGTTGACTACAGAGAATAATATTCCAAATTCGAATTAATTCGAAATGCATAGTAAAATTCGCTATAATTTTGCTCTTAAAAAACTCTTCAAAACGAAACTTCCATCTATCAAATATTTTTTTTTATCTATGACAATCTATAATGGCATAGGAAAAGATACTGTATATTTTTGAAAGGTTTGGTGTGATGAAATCGTGAAGGATAAGATGAGCTGGAAACACGGAGAGCATGAATATGGAACGTGCTATGAGCCGTGTCATCGAGGGATCCCAAATAGACGGCAATCTCTTGGTAGACCCAGATTAAAGATGGAGCGGGGAGGAGAGGAGAGATCTGGAGGAGCTCCATGTTCCTGTCTTCGAATAGAGTATGTTGGCCCAGAACAGAGACGCCTGGTGCCGAGTTGTGTACATCAGGCGAAGGGCTGTGAAACCACGGAGTATTCAGAGCAAAAAGAAATACATAAAAATTATCGAGGTACAAATATGTTAATTTAGGGATGACTGTTTATTTAAGTTGATTTCATCTGTTTCCAAGTGCATGTGGTCAATGGTTGAAAGAATGGGATACCGCCGCGCACCCATATGTTTAAATAAAAAAAACATATAAATTTCCTCCTAATTAATTACATTCAAGTTTTGTTAAATGGTCTGGTCCAATGTATATTTTTGCATTCTCGTAACATCTGTCCGCTGCACGATATTTGATATACAAAATTCCAGATAGAATATTTTTGAAAAATGTACTTGAAAAGTAAGATTCATGTCAAAAGAAGTGCGATGGCGGCGCCTTGGCCCGCCCTAGGTCCACTACACCACAGTAAGCACTAGTATTATTTCATTAGAAGTCAATTATTTAAAAAAATAAACTGGAACTTTTACAGTTTCGTAATGTACGAACCACCTTGTATGATGAAATTCGCAGATTTTAAAATAGAATATGCGGTACAAGGTCAAAATCATTCTGACTCAACTCCCCGCAGCGCGTCCGAAGATTTATCACAGAGTAAAATTTCACCTACGACGTTTGCAATGAAGCAAAATTATTCCCTGAATTATTTTTAGATCAGTAATTTGAACTTGATGAGTATTTTAAGTTCGAAATTTAATTTTAGGTTCGAAATTAGAACTCGGTTCTTATTTCTAAATGTAAGTACCAATTGAGTGCGAATTTGATTCGAAGTTTGAAATATGATTACATATTTGAAATTTGTTTTAGATTCATAATATTTCTTACTTACTTACCATCACGCCGTTTCCCCACGAGGGTAGACAGAGAAGATAGAGGGCCACACTCCTCTGTCCTAACACAATTCTCGCCTCATCTGCCACATATACGCCTAAATAATCTCATATATATATATTTCTCATATATAGTATATTTATTGCTTTATTAATTGCAACGGCGCGCAGTCAGTGATATTTTCTTAATCTTACTCACTATACTAAGATCAGCTTTACATTCTTTCCTTATTTCTTCATTCTTTACTGTCGTAAATAGATTTGCCACATATACGCCTATGTGATCTCATTTCCACAGCATTCAGTCTACTTTCGTTCCTCTTCTGCCAGCTCCAGGCTTCACTTCCATACATCAGTGTCGGTACTAGGACTCCATTGCGCACCATTAGTCTTGCTTCCGTTGACAAATTCTCATTAGATATAATTCCATTCAAAAAGCCGTTCACTTTATTCCCCGCAGTCACCTTCCTTTCGATATCATTCTCAGCCTTTCCATTTCTATCAAACATTCATTACCTACAAGTATTTTGCAATGTAAACGTATTAATTAGAAAGATATACATATAAAATCAATTTATCGAAAAAATATTGTTGTTGCTACCTGAATTCGAACCTTATTTAATTAATAGGTTGAAATATCAACCACGTATTTTAATTGAATAAATTTAAATAACGCGTCTATTTCAAATGAAAAGTAATAGAGAAGGGAGACCCTGTAATGTGAGATTCATTAATTGATACATATATGAAGTTTCATCATAAATATATAAAGTTAAAATACACAAATATATTATATTAAGTTACAATACATAAATACATTAAGTAACAATACATAAATATATTAAGTTACAATACACAAATATATTAAGTTACAACTCACAAATATATTAAATTTTATCGAGTTTGATACGAAATAAAGCTCAGTTTTCACTGATTTGATTAAAGTTTTTTTTTTTCGAAAATTGTATCAAATGAATAGAAAAATATTATAATAAAATACATTTACATTACGTCTTCGATATTGTATTGTACATGCATACATATAGAAAACACATGTTTAATATTATATTTGCTTTCAAGATATTCGCTTCATTGATAATGTTTTGCCAGTTGAGTGTTTCATTTGAATAGTTAGGTTAAATATTCAAAACTTTTTCCTTGCAGTATAATTAATATAAAAAAACAATAATATAACATTTTCTAGTGGTGGATTTTGTATATTTGTGTGTGTTTAAACTTTTATCTTTTAATACAATTTTTTCCGCATGAAGACCCATCGAAAATAATGTTGAAACATAATTCAGTACTTAAACTTTAAATTTTATTTTTTAACCGCATTTCATGATTTATTAAAAAATAATTATTTGGCAATGTGTAAACACTCTAGAAGATTAAACAAAAGAAATAAAATATTTAGTAAATATATTTTAATTATTTATTTAATTTTATTTATTAATATGAAGTTGAAATAAGAAGAAGCATCCATCATCAGCGAGGCGCAGACAGATTAAAGATTTAAGACTTCTGTATTTTTTGCGAGTTTCATTTTACTCGGAATAATGTTGTGTGGGTGTGTTGCACCAATACTGGGGTCTTGAAGTGGCTGAAGATATGACCTTCCCGAAGCGGTGGTACCTTGACTCCAATGAAAAGCTCGTTATGGCGCCTGTGAGTGACGAGGAGTTTAGATTTTTCCCATGAGTCCCGATGGAACTCGAGATAAATCAAATGACATACAGGCGGTGCAATAGTATTACTAAGCTGTAACTAGACCATTTTGTATTATAATATATACAGAACCTATTATAATATATACTGTAAGTCTCAAGAGTCGACGAGCTTGTATGATGGATGTATGTGAATGAGATGAAAGTAGTGTGTCAGAAGAGTGTGGTACCCTATCTCTTCTCTGCCTTGGCTTTAATACTTGTGTCAATATTCTATTTTTTAATATTATTTATATATAAGGAAAACACATTCTTACAATGAAGTTGCAATTTGTTACAAGATACATCAATTACAAAGACATACAGATATAATTAATTTATTGAAAAAATATTTTTGTTGCTACCGGGATTCGAACCTGGATCTTAAATTGATTTTATATGTATATCTTCGTAATTTATACATTTAATTTATAAATGCAACAGGACCATTTTGCCGTAAAACTTCTATGTTGCTATGCTGGCAAAAAAAATTGTTATGTTATGCAAGAAATAAAGTTGGAATAAAAATAAAAATTATACACTGAATTTCTATTGCATCTTGAAGTACGTTCAGCGCCATCCATCCGTTGACGTCGCCAGTGTGGTCCAATCCGCTGGGTATTCACTTACCTTGCAGATAAACTGTCTTGCCATAATCCATGAAGTATGTTGGACAAATTATATTTTTACTGAATGTGTAATTCAGAAATTAATTAATGTTCTAGATAATCTTTAAGTACGGAGAATCATGAAATTTTGTGCATTTTTTTTCTGTATATTATATACCTCTCGTGATAGTTATATTGTAAAAACATAACAGCTCAATTTGAATAAGACGATAAAATAAATTTATATAATTGAGTTTTTAAACAAAACTGTTATTGTACATTCGACAATTTGATTTGATGAATTTTAAAAATGTATAATTGATTAAGTTCTAGATATTTTTTCAGGTGATGATTTTTAAAAGTTTTTTGAAGTGGATAAATGTCAAATGTATGTAGTATTGGATAAACGTCAAACAGGTATATAGGTAAGTATATATTTTTATTTAGTTGTAAAAATTATATGCATACATCTAGTATGCAACACTATAATAAACACGGTAATAAATAATATTTTTCTACATTTGATAGAATAATCTGTATATGATATAAGACATACGATTTCATTAGACTCTATAATAACGCTACTTGTGCTTAGTGCTTTGTGTTGCTTTGTTTTTTCTAAAATATTAGTTGTATCGCACAGAATTACTCGCCGAGGAGGCGCCAATTAAATGAAACGATAAGACACGTGTCAGAAATTTAAAGGTGTAATCATCGGCGTGGCGCCAAAAAACCCGTGAGATAGATTTTAGGAAAACAATGACGTCTTAGTAAAACGTCACAAGCGGCGGCCTGTCGCCGAGTAGGTACTTGCAAATATGACTGAATGTATTGTTATGTATCTGAATAAAAACAGGGTATTCTGCAGGCGGGAAGACATTCTCGATTTTGTCACCGTAGTGCGCCTATATTAAACATCTTTAGTGTTTCATTTCTTTCGACCTCATAATCATCATCATCATCGACGCTTGAGAGAAACTGAGATCGACGAACCACCCTTGTCTACAATCTGGTTTCTTGTATGGAACACAATTAGAGGATGTCCGCGGAAGACTAAAGATTATTAGGCAAATTAAATGCTGGTATAAGGTCCAATACATACTGAAAGTCAAGAGTCGACGAACTTGTATGAGGAGATGTATGAATGTGGATGAGGCGAGAATTGTGTCTCAGAACAGAAGAGTGTGGTGCTAATATTATAATTTATTTTATCAAACATGTAATAATTTTTCTTACTAAGCAATTAATTTAATTTTGTATTTCTCAAACAGAGCTTGAGCTATTGAGCTATAGCTGTACTACTCCTTAAACAATGGCAATATTAAATAACTGTCAAATCAATTTTGCCGATATGTGAAATATCTTAATGATACATATCATATTATTTTGTATTTAAATTTGTTCAAACTTTCATTGTAACTTTTTTGTTCAAGAAGAATATAATAATTGTTTCCATTGTAGGAGAGTTGGTAGACCATAAAATTGCAATTTACGCATGTGGTGAACATAAATAAGAAATTTGAAAACTATAACATTATATAAATTTTGTAAGTTTGTCATCAAGTTGTTAATGTTCTGTATAGTAAACAAATACAATGATATAAAATTAATAAAAGAGGGAGATGGAAAAATATGATTAAATGTTACTAAACTACTTATACTAAATATCTTATGATTTGAATATACAAACAAAGTAAGTATGCGATAAATAAATTAAATTTTAAAAATTTGGGTCGCTTTCGTTTTAACCTATCCTAATCGCACTTGAGCATATTTTGAAAAGCGCGTATGACGGGAGGATAATGCAACAAGAAGTTTCTTCTGCATTGACTCCTCAGTCTTGCCCACCCACGGCTCTCCCTCCCTCCCTCCACCGTCCGTCCCGTGGAGCCAGGAGTCTAGAGCCCTGGACTTAAGACGCTTTCAATGCTGATCTTCATTAAATATATATTAATATGCCATGAGCCATAATGACCACCGGTCGACCCTGATGCCGTATCATTTAAATATTATTTTATCAATTTCTTTTATTTATTCCCAAAAGTGCTTTTTTCCGGATGCATGTTATAAAATAATTAAAACAAATTATAATAAATGAATCACTTGAAAGATATATATAAAAAAATATCAATTGAAAAAAATACATAGTTACCACTAGGACTCGAACCCAGATATTTCTTTTGCCGGCGGAATGATTACCAATCACACTATGTAATTATTATTCTAAAATCGGAACCTCAAAATAAAAAAAATGATTTCATTAAAAATATACATAAAATAATTTATTATATTCATGTACTCATATTAGAGATACTGTTATTTTTCTTAACTTTGTCTGTCTTAAATCTATTACGCAGTAAAAATATAATAAAATACTAAATTAATGTATTAATTATAAATATATACATATAAAATTAATTTTGTCGAAAAATATTGTTTTTGCGTCACCGGGATTCGAACCTGGATCTCTATTTCCAATCCGGGGAAGTACACTACCAATTGTGTTATAACGCCAGTATTTTTCATGACAAATTTTCGAATCTATATGTTATTATTGGAAATAGAGATCCAGGTTCGAATTCCGGTGACGCGAAAATAATATTTTTCGACAAAATTGATTTTATATGTATATATTTATAATTAATGCATTAATTTAGTATTTAAAATATCACAGACCGTCTGTTCTGAATAATTACAACTTCACAATAAGAATGTGTTTTCCTTAGTAAAAATATAATATTTATTTTTTTTGCCAACAAGTTTGCTCAGTTAGCAGAAGGAGATGGAACTTTATACAGACTAAAAAAAAGCTTCAAAGCACGTTGCTTAACTTCATTAGTGTCAATCATAGCACTATAACTTCGTTCAGAGCCGATATATTTAAACTAGATGAAAGCCCGTCAATAATGTGGGGAAAAGACAAAAATAAAAATCTCCAAGCTAAGTAGGTACCTAAAAATGGAGCAAAAAGCTCAGCTTAGATGACGCCACCAGCCGTCAATTTTTAGAAAGTAAATTCCTTCGAAATCACGTAAAAGAGTCGAGTAATTAAAAAAAAAATCTAAAATTTCTTTAAATTATTGAATTTCCGAAATTCAGAAAATATTTCCATGCCAACTGTTTGTGTATTTTATATAATAATATTTTGTATGCATAAAGTCTAGTTCGTGTTATGAACTAAGCTTTATGCATCAAGTTCGATAATATTAAAAATAATAGATTATCCGAAAGCGCAATATTTTTTATATTTAGCCAAGATGCAAAGTATGTATTTTACTAGACGATTATAGAAGCTTTTTATTCAAAATATGTGTACATTTGGCTCAACTTTTTGATTTTTTTTAAGCCAGTATTCTTCAACATTTTTATACGTTGTGGTATACTATTTTTGAGTATTTCATCTGACAAAAATAAACTGATGTCATTTTTTGTAATGAAGGTTTTTCGTAATACATTTCGACACTATCTTCCATCATGTATATTCCATGATCAGGTGATTGTAATCAATTTATTTTATAATTAAAGAAAAACATAATTTTATTAGAGCAGTATGGAATGCTCAGTGTATTGTTCGTACTTTGCTGGACGTAATAATATCTATATATATAACACATCTTAATTATTACATGCTTAGATGAAGAAAACTTTATTTTCAAAAAATTGTAATAATTGTAGTCTTTCTCTTATTATTTCTGAATATAGTTTTATCATGCCAATAACTTTAAAAGAATTTAAAACCATTAACAGTGCAAAATTCTTGAGAGCTCACAACGCGCGCGATGCCATCAATATTATTGAATTGACTGCATTCTGTCTGCACAATGTCAGACCAATTTCACTGCACGCGTCACATTATGGTCGGCTATAGTTGCCCATAGACAACGCAGCGGAAGCAATAATTTAAATTTGGAATATGCCCTCGTATTGGACAGTTGACATCTCTATCGCCGTGGTCAGGCGCACGTCCCACTTCCGGCATTTGTTCTCGCCACAGGCCACCAACATTACGGGCAAATGTTTTGACAGCACGCGAAAACGTTTTAACTGGCAATCAATTTGACACAGCGTGATCGCCCGCAGTGGTAGTTGAAAAGAGTTCATGGACAACAGTGATTTTGGTGATTTTTGAAAGAAAAACTAGCGCATACGGGTGGCAAATATCCTTTTATTAAGTATGTGCTTACGTACTATTCAATAAGAAGATATTAAAAGCAGATGCTAGTATCCAGTACTTAACAATCTTAATAATATTGAATGCTATTATTTGATCAATTTCCTTCTATTCTAATTCTCTTTTTTTTTTTTTTTTTCTTCAATCACATTTCTTACGTAATTAATATTATTTCAATCGACTTTGTTACCATCGTACAAATGATTGGAGTATACAGTGTAAGGCGAATACATTTCGATTCGTATATTAATTAATTAATTAATATATTTACACGACACGATGTACAATTTTTTTTAATAAAAATAATAATATCCTTATAAATAGATTTTTGGACAAGCGTGGCTAAGTGCATTTATAGAAAATTACATAAAAACATATTAAAAATATAAACAAGTAGAAATTATAGTGTAAGTAATTTAATACATAACTTAATTTTATAGATAATAAACTCAAACAAATATTGTAATGTTATCAAGGAGAACACATTCTTATTGTTACGTTGTAATTATTCAGAACATAGCTCTGTGATATTTTAAATACTATTTGATGAATCGGTTAATACACATTTCTCGGATTGGAACAGATTAAGGTTCGAATCCCGGTGGAAACAATAATATTTTTCGATGAAATTGATTTTATATGTATATCTTTCTAATTAATACATTTAATTAATATTTATAATATTATAATAATTTTTGAAGAGTCATACAATATATGCAGAAATAGTAATAGTATTTAGAAAAAGTAAAGTAACATATTATAAGGAATAAATAATAAAATTTTGGTCTATAAAATTTCTACAATCATAATTTTAATCAGCTACTAATGAGTTTCGATTGACCTATTTTAGTTCCAGCTGGATTGATATAGTAGTTTTATGAAATTCAGTAATCATTTCTTTTACTTTACCAATAACAAAACTGCTTTAAAAAACATTTTTATACATGTAAAGCCCGTTATAAATATATTTTTATTTGTTATCTTTGTTTTATTAACCACTTAATTGAGTTTAAATACATCTACCGGTTTCGAAAAATACAATTTTCTTCTTCAGGATGTCATAACTAACTAAAAACATATATTATTGTTTCTTTACCAGAATCTATTTTTTAAAACAAAAATAACAATTTTAAAAATAAATTTAGTACCTTACTTAAATTGTTACTTAATACAAATTTAGTCGAATAATTTTTAGGAAGAATTTTTAGAATGCGACTCGTAGTTAAATTTAGTTGGTTGTTTATAATTTTTTGATTAGTTTTACACGCTTTATTTATCTCCAACGATTCCAAATTATTTAATTTGTGATTAACACCATTTATATGCAAAATTGACAATCCCAATTTTTTATCAAAACTATAACCATTTTCTATAAAATGATTAGAAAATTCTGAAAACCCATTATTGTTCAAACATCTCAAATGCTCCCTTACTCTTATATTAAAATTTCTACCCGTTTTACCAATATAAAGATATATACATTTTGGTAAAGAAACAATAATATACGTTTTTAGTTAGTTATGACATCCTGAAGAAGATAATGTTATTTTTCGAAACCGGTAGATGTATTTAAACTCTATTAAGTGGTTAATAAAACAAAGATAACAAATAAAAATATGAATTTTTACCACAAAGTTATTATTGTTAATTTTAAAAGCGTTATAAATATGATTATAAAGTCCGTTCGCCCGTCCGTGTGTTGTAAAACAACATAAATAAAAAGTATTTTGAGTCGGATGTCAACATGAAACAATCAAGATCTATTGTCAATTGTATAATGGGAAAGTGTGTTGTATAAAAGTAAATTATTTTGCTGGTGTATTTTATTTAAAATATTTTAAAATAAATTTATACATAATAGTATAAAAAATAACCCGTTATTATTGACAAGTTATTGACAATAATGATGAGACATTTTTAAGAAATGCAATGGAAGGAAACTTATCATGATATAGGTTATCTACGCAATAATAAACATATTTCATATTGCAGCTTTATCTATTATTCCATCGCGTGCACGTCCGTGTTAGATAAACTCTGTCATTACTTTACATCAATTTTTTTTCGTTAATGCTAATCATTTTATTTTCCATTAGATAAGTAAACAAGAAAATTAAACAGACTAATAATTATTTGCAATAGGTATCTAGTAATATCTATAGTTTTGCAGGACAGTACAAGTGGCCAAAGAAAGAGAAAATTAAATCTTTAAATAAAACATTTGTTCGCATTTTAGAATAATAATAATAATAATGATGGATAATTTGTATAGCGCCATTTTCGTAAAAACTTTCACCTCAAGGGCGCTTTACACATAAACTGTTAATAGTTTTACATTTTTTTTTTTTTTTTTAATTAATAATCGTTATTTTTACTTATGCAAATGATTTTTTGAAAAGGTGCATTTTTAGTTTCTTCTTAAATAAAGTTTCTGATGCACTGTTTCTTATGACGGAGGGCAAAGAATTCCACGCTTTTGGGCCTGCCACCGCAAATGCCCATTCACTAAATTTAGACTTCTGGCAACGGTTGGTCAGTTCTACAACCCTTCCTGCAGCTGAAATAGAGGCTGACCTGAGAGTTTGACATCTACCATTCAAATAGTCTGGGATACAAAGTTCTTGAAGATACAGCGGCGCCATGTTGTGTGTCGCCTTGTACATCAACCAGCACAATTTAAATTCAACTCTTTCAGGGAATCGGAGCCAATGTAGCTGATGTAAAAAGGATGTTATATGAGAGAATTTGGAAACTCCATATATTATCCGTGCAGCCGCATTTAGAATAGATTGCAATCTATCCAGCTGAAACATTGGCAGGCCAGCATAGATGCTGTTACAATAGTCCACACGTGACACCACAAATGCATTTATAAGTAGACGGGCTGCCTCAAGAGGAAGGTGTCTCCGAATACTTTTAATCTGTCTCAAATGTCTGTCAGATTTCAATGATATTTTTATTGAAAATTTTGTAATCTACTTGAAATAAGTCCCGTATTTTGATAGGAAATTCTTGATATGATCATAAATATATATAATTAAAATATTAGCTCCCGATTGAAGATCTTTAATTGAGACGCATAATTCGCACATGCGCGTAGATTGTGCGACAGCCGGCATCACTCAGCCAATAACTAACGTGGTGTGTGTCAGCCATTTTCTTATTTGTATTACGATATATTAAGGGTGCTTGAATTTTTCTAGACAGGATGTTTACAATTCTAATGTTTATATTAATTTTAAAATATATATTTAAAGGATTTTGTGTTCGCAAAAATCATGTCTTGAAAAATCAGTGTTTGGAATAATCAGTGTCTGGAAAGATCGTGTCCACAAAAATCTTTCTGCAAAATTCGTGTACGAACATCCTGCCCGGAAAAATCACCGAACCTTAATAATATATTCATTTTATGATAAGTATGTACGAATCGAGAAATATATTGTGAAATATATACATCAGACTTTTGATAGTGAAAATAATTTATTTATTTATTGACATACATATTTTTGTTATAGAGGTGAATATATTATAATATAACATTGTAATATGTTTATTGTGTGGGATGGAGTGGACTCCACCTCTAATATATACAACGTTGCTCTGGCTACTTTGCTAGACTGAAGTCTGTGTTAAAGTAGCCAGTTTTTTTGGTGCTGTTATTTGAGATTCGACATTAATAAAAATATATTTATTTTTTAATCATTATACAGTGCCTACACTAATAATTCACTAATTCTACAACACTCCCACTTATAAATAATAATAATAATAAAAGAAAATAAAGTGGGAGTGTTGTAGAATTAGTGAATTATTAGTGTAGGCACTGTATAATGATTATGTTAGTGTTGGATAGCCTTTACCCGATTCGATCATATGTTGGGTCCATATTTGTGTAATCTTATTGGAGTTGAATGATTTCCAGTTGGTACTGAGTGTGTTGTACAGTTTCGGAGCTAAGAACATGTAAAATTTTTGATAAAATGTCGTTGTTGCTCTCGGAACTGGCGTGTAGATGTTCGTTGTGTGTCTTGTGTTGTGTCCATGATTTATTGCTTGTGGTGAGTTGATAATATATAATAAGTGAAAGAGAGGTTATTATAAAGTTTGGTGCCTATTTCGAACTTTTATAAATCTCCTTAATCACTATTGTCGATTGTCGAAGTTTCCAACAGGGTCATCCTTCAGTACCCGATTGACCTGATCACGCCAAGACTTTCGCGAATCTTTTTGCGTCCAACACTCATATATGTTTATTTTAATTAACTTCCTGTTCTCACTCACACATTCCGCACGACCAAACTATCTTAGTTCGTTTGTTAATTTTTCACTTCATCGCTTCACTTCACTTCATATGTTTTTTACGCACATCTGTCTTAAGTGATTGATTTAGTATATTTTCAATCTTCTTTGTTTCAGTTACAGGCATTATTTTCATAAATCAGTGTTGGTAGTAGAAGTGCATTATGTACTGTTAGTCTTACTTCAGATAATAAATACATATTTGAGATAACTGCGTTCAAAGCCGTTACTCTCCTTTCTTTATATTTCTTATTCTTACAACAAAAAACACAAACTTCCTAAATTGACAAATTAATTAACTTAAATTAAATTACTTCGAATACGAAACACCCTGAGATTTATAAGACGCTGCACCTATAAGATCAAACAAGAAAAAATTAACGGACGATGAAGTTTTGGCAGAAGAAGAACCACGTGACTTAAAAACCCACGATGTTCGGCTAGATATCTCTATTCCGCAGCAGCAGGGGTAAAAAATATCCGAATAGCACTTAATATCATAAATATTGATTGTTTACTACTTATTATTAGTATTACTTTTGTCATCTGCAAACCATCAGTTACGACTTCAATTAAAATCATCAGAAGTTCATTTACTAATCAAACATCGTACATCGAAGTTTACATTAATTAATAGCAGCAGACGATAGACACTGCAGATTAGCGTTGTTGAAGTTATGAGGTATGAAAGTACAAAACACATATGAGGTTATCTATTATTTGCAAATACAACTCATTCTCTTATACACATTTTAAGGTAAAAATGCAAAATACTACTTAGTGTACTTAGACGTCAGAGACAAGAGGGCTCAGCCATCATCACTCCTCCTCTAACACACAAATCAGAGGTGTTCTACTAATACTACATTTATTTATGTGATTTCTTAATCAATTGATAATTAAGCATATTATATTTATTAAACAGGCAAAAACATACACTGTTTTCTTTATAAACAGGTGAGATATTTATGTTTAATGTTTGGATCAAGCCGATTTTAAAAGTAACAGGTAGAATATGCCGTATTCTTGAATATCATTCCATCTTTGTAAGTAATTCCTGAACATAATACATTTGATTTCTTTACTCACATGACCAAATAGGTCAACTTCTATTGGATAAAATGAAACGATCCCCCATTGAAACTAAAATGAAATTGAAATAGGGCAAATTTTAAAATAACATTATCCTTGAATTTATTTATTTATATATATATTGACATACATATGTTTGTACTAATAGAGGTGAATACATAATAAACATAATTAAACTCATAGTTTATTGTGTGGGATGGAGTAGACTTCATCTCTGATATATACAGCGTTGTTCCGGCTACTTTGTTAGACTGACGTCTGTGTTAAAGTAGCCAGTTTTATTTTTTCGTGCTGTTGTGGTGTTATTTAAGTCGTCGACAGGAATAAAAAGAGAATTACAAATATGTATAAAGAAGTAAAAATAAATTAAAAATATATGTAGTGGGAATGTTGTAGGACTAGTGAATTGTTAGTGAAGGTATTGTATAAATTATATAATGCAATATCATTGTGGGATTAATGCGGGTTGTAAATTGCGTTCCAATATGCTATTTTGTATTATTATTTTTTTTACAAGATGATATTCAAATTTTCTTTTCAAGTATACTGGAACAAGTCGTGTTTTAAAATTATAATTTTTATAGTGAACAGACACTGGCTTATGTTATGATGATGATGATGGTGAAGAAACGAAAAGTGAATTGTATAAGAACGTTATTTTATTTCAGACTTTCATGGCACTAAAAATTATCGTATTTTTGGTACTTTTCTGTGTTAAATTAAACATTTTTGTATAATAAATAATGCCTAGTGCGAGTCTGTGCACACAGTGCATTTTCCAATTAATATTTCACCTACATTTCTTATTATTTTCACGTTAATTGATAAGCTGAGTCAACACTATATTAGGTCACCTATTTACCTGACCGTGTTCTTTAGTAAAAACAAGATTAAATTTTCATTACGTCATGAACTACTCGCACTAACGTAATAGTTCTGACTCACACTCGCGTTAGACATGTCAGTACACGTAACTTAACTAATACATTTTTAATGAAATCATATTTGTACCAATTCTAACACAACCCATGTCTTTATTTCACTGATAAACCTATATGGGTTTGAAGATTGATTTCTCACTTTGGCGCTAGAAAGCAGGCTGCAGATCTTCGGATATAAAATCATGTTTAAGATATACGGCCCAATACTTGATAACATTATGAAAATGTTTGATTATATTCAGTCAGATATTAAATCATAATTTAAAAAAAAATCTTTTTCTCGTAATCGTAGGTAATTTGAGTTTTTACCTTTAGTAGTTACATATGAACAATCTAAAATGATTATGATTATTCAGTGAGTACCCTACGGTTAACTGGTTTAGAAATTACTGGTCAGAAAATTTCGTACCCCTTTTAAAAAACTTTTTTAAATTAAAAAGATTTTGAAGGCCACGAGTATCGATCCCACTACTGCTCGCGTGCTATGCAAGCACTCTTGCATCTTGGATTCCCCCACTAGATTGTGGTGTCAAATTGTCATATTAGTATATAATGCTTTTTTATGATAGAAATTAATGTATTTATTTATATTTTGATATAATTAATTATTTATAAAGTTTTTATTTAAATATTTGTAAAATAATTACCCCTAGAGAATTTTATAACAAGCCCAATTATTAAAAAGTTTATTAATAAATAGCTTGAGATATTTGTTAAGAGCTATTTCATGTCTCATTTGTATAGTCAACAGCACAGCGGAAGTTCTGCTCTTCGCCGGGATGTTTCGATTTTATTTTATTTATTCTTATTCATCAATAGCCCTGCATCCCGCATAAAGCCTTGGACTCCTGACTCTATTGCCTCCATTTACTTCGGTTCACGGCGACTGTCTTCCAGTTCGGAATCTATAGCAGCTCTATTGCATCACCACCTGGGCATCCATTAAGGATTATTTTTGGGATCCTCGTTTCTTGCAACCTCTGGACGTGACCAGCCCATCTCAGTCGCAGTAGTTGGATGGAGGGTTTAGAATTCTAATATATCGACCCCTACGTAAATCAAAATGAAATTATTCTAGTATATTACTCGTATTTGATACATTTTTAAATTACTGTAATTTTTTAATATTACGTGTATTAGTACCTATATGATAGAATACAATATATATATAGACTGAGATATATATATATATATATATATATATATATATATATATATATATATATATATATATATAGTTATATATATTTTTTAAACGTGACACGTAAATAAGTATTAATTACATTATGTAAGAGGGGTCTAATCAGAAAAAAATATTCTATGCAGGAGTGGTGTGATACATGTGTCTGGGACACGTAACGCATTTTTAAATATCATTTATTTCTCGTATTTAACTAGGTTTATAACTATAAATCAGCATTTATTTTATTTTATTTGTAATTATATAATACAATGTAAAAATCTGTTTGGACTGTGTCCGTCTCACTAGATAAATTCTGTGTCGAGACGGGCATCAAGATATTTTGTTGATTGTGAATTAAATTGCATAAAAAGGTCAAAAGGTGATTGTATTTTTTTGATTGGATATGAAGATATTCTGGGAGTCTTTTAGTCGATATTTTGTTTGGTCAATATAAAAAGTAAAATGGAGTAGCGGAGTAGTTTGCGAGGAGGAAAGCGCGAATAAAGGAGCGGAAATATTATGGACGTTTGGGAATTTCCGAGCAATAAATTTCTGACCAATCAAAAGAGTCGACAGCAGGAACGCTCTTGTGCTGCGTGACGTGCCTTCTTCGTTTTTTTTATTGGGAGCGGAGTTGGGTCGCGGTTTATACACTATTTTTTACAGATTATTAACTATAAATTATTTATAACTTTGTTTTTGACCATTTTTATGTAATACACAAACCGGTTTCGGAAAATACCATTTCCTTCATCAGAATGTCAAATAAACTAACTAAAACTATATGTTTAATTGTTCTAATATTTTTAATTCAATTTAAAAAAAAAACTATTAAAAATAAAAACTAGTACATATCTAATATAAATTGTTATGATGATGAAAAATGTAGAAGTTGACTAATTATCCAAAATTATAGGAAAAATTTTTAGGATAGGATTTGTGATTAAATTTAGTTAGTTATTTATAATATTTTGGTTAATTAATAATTCCATATTATTCAATTTAATACCAACATGTTTATGTGTAAAACAGACAATCCAAAATTTTTATCAAAAGTTTGATGATTTTCTAATAAATGATTGTAAAAATCTGGTTACTTAAGATCTCGTGGACTGTATCGATTACAACAGTGATTAGTTAACACGATCCAAATTGGATTTAAGAGAGGAATATTGGCGAATGTATCTGGCCTACCTCGATCTCGATCCTTGATTGGACGTCAAGTGTTCACCTCCAGTTGACGTGCATTATTGTAGTGAAGAACCAAAATATCACTGAACTTTCGGAGCTATTATAACACCGCCTCTTCATGGTCGTAGCGTAACGCACGGCGCTGCTTTCGAAACCATAAAAAAGAACAGAGATCTTGACAGTTCGGTGTCGGAAGGCAATCTGTCCTCCCGTCGGCGAAATCTCTAATTAGTTGGCCAAAGCGGGACAGGTATATATTAGGACAAAATGCACAGTGAGTAGGTACTCGACTTACGTCAACAATTACTTTTTAAACGTCTTAAATGATCTTTGACTCTTATGTTAAAATTTTGACTTAATTGAATTATTTGTGATTTTGATTGCGTGCGGTTTTGATGGTTTTCCTTGGATACTAACCATGTGTGTAATCATATGTTTTGTTACCTTTACGATACTACATTTTTATTTAATAACGCTAATTTATGGTAATTTCAACAAACTAACTTACCATCACGACCTTTTTCCGCAGCGGTAGACAGAGACGATAAAGCGTCACACTCTTCTGTCCTGACACACAATTCTAGCCTCATCCATATTGATATATCTTCTCAAACAAGCTCGTTGATTATTGAGACTTCTAACAGAACCATCTTTCGGTATCTTGTTTACCCGGTCATGCCAAGTTTTCTGCGGACATCCTATATTTATGGTGCCATCAACACTTGCATCATATGTCTTTCTTACCATTCTCTTCTCATTCATCCGTTCCATATGATCAAACTGTATAAGTGACTAGATCTTTCTTAATCTTGCTTACTATGTAATTTCATATCCAAAAAATATACGAGATTTGATAGAATTTTTTTAATAAAATTATTAAACATCTGTATGATTTAAAAAAAAAAGCAAAAGAAATTTTAAAAGATATATTGCATAGCGAATGAATTATAAAAATTCTTTCTGCAAATCTTAATAAGTCTTTACTTTCGTACGATCATATAATTGAGTCTAGAGATAAAATTGGAGAGACACGAAATCGAAATCCATCCCTTACCGAGAGGACAATAGCCGGGCTAGTACATACTTTACTATTCCTTTGTCAGGCTTGAGTTATGGGGGCAAAGCCGACCGTGATAAAAAAGTTCCTTCCCCACCCCGTCTGCCGGGGCGCAGAATGGAGGCATCACATCGGACGGGGGTAGGGCGGGAAAACCGTCCATGTTTTTTGGGACTTAGTCGTCGGAAGTTGGGCGGATATCCTGTTGCAATAGCATTAGAGAGACGGTTCCACAATTGTATCGGAGGAGGAACTGTACGTGGAACGAGAATAGAAATATACGTATAAGTAAGTTCAAATTGAAAAGAATACAATAGTCGTAAGTTCGCTTGAAGACGAGTTATTTTTCTGTTTTTTCCGTGTCGTGTCGACTCGAGCATCCACTACACTACATTTTGTCGATTTGTAGATTTATTTACTAGAGATAAAATGAATGTGTAAATTATTCAAGTTTTTCTCCGACTGATAATTTAAATTTCACAGTATTTTTTTTTTATATTAAAAAAATTCGTTATTTATTTCAAAATAAAACTCAATTTAAAAAACCGAAATGTGTATTTTCTTTTAGCCCTTTTTACGGCGATAGATTCTTTTGTTATAATAATAAACTTTATTACATATTTTAAACGAATGTTGATGTATAATATTTTAATTACATAGGGTGTTCAGAGGATATATTTCAAGATTAAATTATAATTGCTCGTAAACCATCAGGGTTAGGTAAGTGGGAGTGGTATTTTTCGTCGCGCGTGATTTGCAGATTTGTCAGTCGCAATGAGTCACTGGTCGGGAGCGCACTGCGCGTTTGCGGTTGAGCAATATTTAAAGTGCGGTGATTCATTAGTTCGTGCGCGTCTCGCTTTTTGTACTCACTTTAATATTCGACGAGTGTTGTGTTTAAAAGTTCAGACAAGAAGGGACAATGGTTAACCAAACTCCTGCGGGACCATCAACGTCAGCAGCGACGCCAGAACATGTAGCTCAAGTTCGACGGCAAGACGGGGCCACTCCACACACAGCTAGAGTTTCAATGGAGAAGCTGAGGGGAATTTTTCCCAATAAATTAATCAGCAAGTACGGAGACACCCTGAGCACCTCGGTCACCAGACCTTACACCGTGCGACTTTTTTTTGTGGTGATACTTTAAGTCGAGAGATTACGGTAACAATCCTTGAACAATTCAGGTTCTACAAGAAAATATCCGCCGTGAAGTTGTTACCATTGAACCAACAGTTTGCTCTCACGTGTTTGCAAATTCAAGAGTCCGATTGCAAGAGTGTCTTGAGAGAAATGGATGGCATTTAGATGATATTGTTTATAAAACATAAAATATGCATCGTTAAACTCCATTTTGTACAAATAAAATATGAGAATAACATTGTAGTTTTTTTCTAACGTGCTTTCATGTATCTACGACAGGTAACACATTTTTTTAAACACGTGCTAACGTTAATAACATACTATTAACTCGTTGACAGTGTTGTGCAATTAATTGACAAATATTGCAAGTACTTATTTGTTCCTCTTGGTCTGGGTATTGCGTGTTGCCACGAAATGTTGCTCCAGGCTTCATCACAAATTGGGTGCTATTTTTTACAATGGCAACACCAAGCATTCACCCTTCGGTCCATAGAACCGCTTATCTCGCTCATTCAGCTCGGATGAACCGGAACTGACCCGAAGATGGCATTATATCACAGATAAGCCGCTCTACACACGTCATATTTCGGGTTCCACAAAAATATTGCCAACTTTTGGGCCGAAAGTTGCCAAATTTCACTAAAACTTAACACCAAATTCACCCTTAAGAAAGGATTTATAGGGTTTTATTTAGCGTGGTGCTGACCGCGGTTGTAACGACGGGCTACATTGTAGAGGCAGGGGTTGTAGATATAATATGCTACGTCATAACTCCACTTATTGCCCTACATATTGGAAGAGCATAATGTTTCAGAAGTGAGTACCTACTGAATGTACCATCAGCGTTGAAGGATGATATGCATATATATTTTTATTTTATTTAAAAAAAAATCAAATATTAATTAATATAGTTTTGTATGCGATGTGTGCGCAAAGGTTATATTAAAATTATATAACCTCTGCGCATAAATAAATAAATCATATTACGAATTTTTGCAATTTTGAAGTTGTTAACTAGCTAATTTTCGCATCAAAAACTTTTTGTTCCTCTTAAAATTAATTATCTAAAGTATTTCGTAAATACAATTTATAATGAGTGTGCAATGTCGCGTAAAAATATATTATTTTACGCGCTGCACCTCCTCATCCATTGGGGTGTGAATTGGTCAGAGGGGTGGGACAGAGTACATCCTCAGTATAGGGATGAAACAGTTCGCAGTGGATAGATACCGGAAGCTCTCATTACCGGCATGATTTATGGATAGTCCTGAGATATATTATTTTAGTCCAGACTCCCTTATGAACAGATACATTTACACCACATAACAGATCACAGTAAAATAAGGTCTAGATGTTCACAAAATACTAAGTAGGCATTTTTTTAATAACACGAGAACCATATGTGTCCATTTTTTTTTGTTGTTTTGGAAGTTAGTTTCATGACAATAAAAAAAGAACGCAGATATCTGAACTGTTAAAAAATGCAATTAAAAATTTAATTTTAAAAGTGTGTTTGACGCGTGATTTTTTAAATGATTTTTTTTTTAATGAATTTTTTAATGAATTTTTTAATGAAATCAAGAAGACGAATGAAATCTTTTGTTTTCATTTTCATGAATCCGTGATCTTAAAAGCAAAGTCAGTCTTTATGGATGTAATATTTGTCACAAGTGCTTTGCTGATACGTGGAAGCATTATAGAAAGATGTAAAAATGTTTACTTTTAACTTTTTTAATTTTATTTACCTATAGTGATATGGAAGAAATAAAAAAAAACGTAAAATTGTAAGGAATTTTTTATTAATAAGAATTCTTATATAGTATTAAAGCATTGGATAACTGATCCAAGGGTATTCTTCTTCTTGTTCCCTTTATCCTAATCGGGTCGGGAGTCATCTTCCACCGCTCTCTGTCCTGCGCTGTGTCGATTACTTAGGGCCGCTGATAGTTCCATCTTTCTTCGCTGTCTCCTCATTCGTCTTTTCTATATTTCCTGGGTCGTTCTACAGGCTTCTTTCTCTCTGGAATTAATGAGAAAATCTAATTTTTTTCTATTTAGGCAGTCTTTTGTTTTTCATGCGGAGTATATTTCTAAACCAATTTAGCTGACCATCGATTATATTTCAGAATCATTTTTTCTATCAAGAGCTCTAATAAATTACTGAAAATATAATAAGTTCAAAACATTAGTTATTGTGATAACCTGGGCCTCACCGGTGGACAAACCTCAAACCGGTAGGTGTGATCTTCTTTGTTCTCGGATTTGTCTCTTAACAAATCCGTATAGTGCTAGCAGTGGAGGATCGACAGTTAAACTCTTTGTCATGTGACAATTAGCAGTTTATTAAATACACGAGATACGATAATATATGATACAAGTTTACAAGTTAATGTCTTAGAGAGCTCTGGCAGGTGCAACTCCTTTATAAGTCGTTATCCGCGCGCACACACACACACACACACCTATCCTTTCCCACGTCGTGCTACCGCTGACAAACACACACATTCAACCACTCAGTAAAACTTTAGTAAATTCTCTATTGAGTTAATTTAATATGATTAACCACTCTGCCTAACTAAAATTCGGTGGCCGCGATAAGAATTGAGATAAAATATTCTTCATTGTGTTTATTGTGTTTATCATGTTTTATATTTTTCATACTAAGGTATAACTTTTTTTTCAAGTACAAGAAAGTAGTAGATTGGTAAATGTGGGTTTAGTTATCTCTTGTGTTGAGACCAAGTGAGAAAAATAAACTTGATGTTTTGAAAATATGGTGTTGGGAGGAAATACTATACTTAGAATTATTTGAATAGCAATGCTTCAATTTTGGAGCAAACCACGATTTGTCTAAGACAGTGGTGATTGAAGGGTAAAAAGACAGATAGGAAGAGGGTGATCCTCTAACTTAATGGACCGACCAGATTAAATATGTAACTGGCTATCCCATTGCAATGGCTATCTGCACAGAAACATGGAGAAGAATCGTCAAAGACATGACAGGATCACAATTCGATAGTCATGATCCTCAGATATGAGGGAACTAACTTTAGATGAAGAAAACTCCTCGGTGGATAAATTACTGTACTGGGTTTGCTAAATTATGGTAGTCATTTAAAATCGGGCGACGATTATATTTTTATTCTCTTACTGCTGTACTTTCCTTTTCCCTTTTGTATTTCTCCTCTTTTTGTTGGTTTTATGTTTTCTACTTTTTCTTTCCTTAATTTTATCGATTTTTTCTTCTCTTTCAATACCAGAGAAAGTTTTCATTCTTTTGATTGCCTTTTACTCAGCGTAACACTTATAAATATTTTTTGATTAACACTTATAAATATAAAACATTTATTTATTTAAGACTTAAATAAATAAATGTTTTATATTTATAAGTATCAAAGAAGTGTCTTTTACTATATCACTAGTCTATTGTTAATTTAGAGAAAACACGTAATCGGTTGAATTTATTGTTACACTTTTATCATTGTTTTACATTTGACTGAAGTAGTTATATATGTTATAAAGAGTCTTTCAACAAGGACGCTCAATTTTAAAATGTAAGTTAAACAGGTTGTGTATGAGATATTCATTCAATTTTTCTTTCATTTGAAAGTATATTTTATGGCAATAAGTATGGAATATAACGTTGTTCGAATATCTGCTGCGACTTTGCTCGGTGGCACGTTTGGGAGGTCCAATTTTCAATGACTTTATCGCATAAATCTGGCTAAATTTGCTGGATGGCGTTTGTTATGTTGACTTTGAGGAGGTCAATTGTTTGCGGCATATTCGTAAAGACTTGCGATTTAAGATAGCCTCAAAGAAAAAGTCTAAAGGCGTTAAATCGCACGATCTCTGTGGCCAGTTCACGTTACCGCCGCGCGAGATAACCGTGCCCTCTAATCGCTCGTGCAGAATGTCCAGAATTTGATGATTTGCACACGTTGTTCAACCTTCCGTGGTGATTTGCCGTCTACTACTTAACAATTTACAATAAATTTGACAGATGTCACTTTAACAACATGGCTGCTATAACCTAACAAATTTTGAGCGTCCCTATTAAAAGACCCTATATTTATATTTTGTGTGTAATGTGTGAACTTTTTATTAACTTTTTTAAAATTTATTAATATTTTTCTTGGTTTTCTTTTTCATAGCATTATATTTATTTCATAACCTTAAGTATTATCTCCATGGCGAATTGGGTTAAAAAAAACCTGATTACGCTGGAATAAACACATTATTATTATTATTAACTGTTTGCTTTTCGAATAAATAATACAATAAAAAAACCTAAGTGCTGTAAGTACCTATGTACTGTCATTAAAATTTTATTGTTTTAAATAAAAAATACATTATATTTGTATACTGATAGTACGCGAGTATCAGCTCTCTTAGTTTTGTACGCACAATTATATTTAGTAATCTACCTTTAAAAATATTGCTACTGTAATAAACATATTAATATTTTCCGGTATGGTATCAATCTATTAGAAAAATTGATTTATCTCAATCTACAAAAAATAAATAATTATTGTAAAAGAGATGTGCGTTAGAAATCGTAAATGTTTCTAGTATTGTATTCTAAATAACAGAACAGTAGGTCAATAGAAATATATTCACTGTTTAGTCGTAAATATAATCGATGTCTATTACGATTAATAGGATCGACCGTTGTTATCATGGGCGTATCTCCCATTCTGTGGTTATTTACAATTTACGAGAGCGGCGTTATTCTGTGGTTATTTAAAGTTACGAGAGCGGCGTAAAAATTTAAATTAAGAGATACTAAAAATAAAACAGTAATCAAGCAGTACGTAACTAAGAATTACAATTTTTTCAACATTTCTTCGCAATGTGTTAGGAATCAGTGGCTGCTAATTCTATCAGAAAATCCGCTGGGTGTATTGTGCCCCCGTTGTGGGTAATCTGTTTAAGCAAACATTTAGTTAAACGTTTTCTTTGTACCCTTAACAAAGGGCGTGCGCGCCTCGACACTTCTGTAAAGAAACCAAGCCGTCCATGGCCATTGTGTAGCGCACATTATCAAGGTTCAGCGTGTGGTGACTATCCTCCTTCCAGTTAGTTGCGAATATATTGTTGGATAAAGTATTAACTGTTTCGAATATTCCAGGGATGGCCATTTTCGGAAGAATGCTAACCTTAATTTCTATATATAAGAAGAAAGGTTTATTCCTTCTCCAGGATGTATATTAAGTATTAAGTTTTTTTTTTATTCAAGGGTACACGCATTCAATTAATTTTAATAAGTATTTAAAAAATAATATCCAACAAATATTATAATCATTTCATTTTCGTGTAAACTTATTAATTTATTTTTATTTTTATTGAATTGATGTACTAGTTTTGAGATATTAATATATTTTTTCGCAATTTTGTATATAAAGTACAAAATTATTTCTTGGAACTAGAAACAAAATCGCACTCTAAAATACAGTGTCCGGCGTTGCTCGGGATTCAGGAAATTAGGGAGGTAATGGTGGAAGGTGGATGCTATTGTTTTGCACAGGCTCTAAAGAGTATGCAAAATTTGATAAAGGCAGTCTGTTTGTTCTCTATCCAATCCTACTAACTAATCTTTAAGTCCCTGCTCAAAACATAGATACTTACAACATCTGGCCATCCTGTTCCCCAAAAAATGAATATTTAAATAATACTTTGATTGAACATACAAATTAATTTATTAAAGTTTAGCTTCTGATATATACAATACTAAGTGATTACAGTAAAAAATGTTTAATATGAAAAATCGATTAAAATGGAAAAAATATTCTGGTTCCAACAGAATGCTATGTTAAATATGAATTCAAATCCATTTTATCAAAAAGTATTATTGTTGTGCCACCAGGATTCAAACCTGGATATCTTTCCAAACCGGGGAAGGTGCATATGCTATGTGATTTCATACATTTATTTTCTTTCAACTTGAAAAGATTTACCATCTAAGAAGAAAAAAATAATAAACCGCGTAACACCAAAGTGCTTACTGTTTATTATTTTACGACTTAAACTTCTATTGACTGGGTCAGTATCTGTCATTTCTTTAATCGTGAAATAATATTTCGATTCCCATGGTTTCATGTTAAATGACTTCCACTGTATTTTACAATGACTAGATCTTATGGTATTCACTTTTTAGCGATAATCCTTAGCAAATTTCTAACCATTAAGTAGATATATCAATTATATTACATTCTTGTATGAATTTAGTTAGACGTTGGACTCCCCTGCTATAATGCGGAGATCGACAAATGGACCAGAAATATCTGGCAAACACTATACAAATAGTAGCCGGTTTTTTCTCATACACCTCTCGGCCATCCGACGGAGGCTGTGCCATCACATGAAAGGATGCGGTGAATAATGGCAGCGGTTTCCTTATCCGCGGAGCGCTGGCGAGAGGAATGAGATGAAGAATGGCGGAGTGTCATATTTATGGGGAAATAAATAATGTGGCCATCGATATGATGAAAATAGAAATATATAGAAAAGGGATGGTTGACTCATAATTATATATAATGTCACCTTTTCTTGTTGTTTGCCTAAAAATAATTCCAATAAAAAAATAAATGAACATTGAATCTATTATATTTAATCAAATAACAGATATCTCATAGAGACGAAGCTATTTTTATTATATTTAATGGAAAAAATATGGAGTAATTACAGGGCTTACGACATGTCTTCGGCTGGCTTAAGTGATCACTTTATATAAATATAACGTTCACCATTCTCACCCATCAATCTCCATATATATAAAAAATTTGAAAGTTGTATATATGTTAGTATGTAGACTCGCTTCGGGTACCACTAGACCATCGCCATCTATGAACCAAATTTGATAATTCAGTTTTCCCTGAAACAGCATATATGTCATCACAATGAGAATCTGATTTTTTTTTAAATTACTTAAAGGAATATTCTTTATCTGTAAAATGTTTTTAACACATTATGCTAGAATACGCATGTAAAATCAATATGTTTCAATTTTATATATTTTCTTATTTTGATCAATAGGTATATTATTTTAGCAATATTTGAAAATGTCCAAAATTATATAATTACTAGATTTTTACTTACAAAGGCACTGTTATTAAACAAATAACAGATATCTCATAAAAGAGAGGTCGTAAACCCTGTAATTACCCCATACTTTAATATATTTTCCATTAAATATAATAAAAATAACTTAGTCTCTATGATATATCTGTTATTTGTTTGATAACATTGCCTTTGTAGGTAATCCAGTAATTGTGTGTTCTTGAACATATTCAAATATTGCTATTATATTTGGTTGCCTAATAAGTATTTGCGGTTTTGTTCGATTATTTATTATGAAATCAAATTTTTAAACAAAAATTATATTTCAATCAATGATATATTTATTCTCCATTTTCTCAGTTCAGTACTTCATTCCATATAAAAATCGACTGGTCTGGTATCTAAATAGTTGTCAAGCCAATTTCTGAGGTCATCGTCATTGTTGAACAAAATGCGATGCATTTGATTGGAAAGCAACCGAAAAAGGTGAAAATCTGACGGAACGAGGTCGGGACTGTAAGAACGGGTGCGGTAGAATTTACAGTTGAGCTCTTGGAACACTGATTAAAGGCGAAAATAAAAATTCGTTTTTTTCAATTTAACACTCCATTATTTCTATTTTATAAATTAAAACGCGAAGACCCAATGTATGGTTAAGTTCATTAATTTCCCTCAAGAAATTTACATTCACATGAACAATAATACTATCTGCTGTATTACCTTTTTCTATCTCTGGTGTATTTGTGATATTTTTCTCTGCTTCATCATATAATGGCGATCCGTTCCCGGCGTTGTCGGGATTCATTAATAATTTTAAATAGTGAATTTAGAAATAGTATGAAAATTTTAGCACAGGCGGGGCAGGGTTAGATCTCCGTGGAGGTGGTCTCCATATTTACCTCAGGGTTCTAAAGTACAAATGAGCAAAACTTGGAACAGACGACATTAAATATAATACATATACCAACACATAATTTATAAATTATGATGATCTTAGATGGCACAAGACATTTTTAATTTGTTTTTATTAATTGGATTTTATAATCTATTTTTATTTTAAATATTTGGGTATATCGCATTTACTCACGCAAGTTTAAGTGTTTTTAATAGCCCTTCCTTTTAATATACCTATACTTTTATTTCTATTACTATTAATTAATTTATTTTAAAATACGTTTTGCACGAGTATTTTTCAGTAGAGATAAAGCATTTAGTTTTATTTTTACAATTTTATGAACTTATTGTTTGTATATTTCGCTTCAAATAATTAAATTGCTTTTGTGATATTTTTCATTGATTGAAATTATCGACTGAGTAACCACTTTAATAATATGTAATAACACTTGCTTAATATATGCTTTCTTCCATAAGAATGTTAAATATTTAATAAAAAATGTCCATTGTGAAATAATGACAAAAAATAGATTTCAGTATTTAGCTACTAGGTATGTTTAGTACTTTTAGGACTGTTAGATATTGTACTCTTCCGAACCTTTTCACAAAATGTGTCAATTTCTGGTGATTGCATCGATACAATTTTGCACAAATCCCGTGGAATAGTTCTATTATTGCTGTGAAAGGAACGATTAGGATTAGAAATATGGTGTTGCCCTTTCATTACCGGTTGGTTTACATTTAATTTGTAATGAATGCGACATGTTTACACTAAATCTTTTTATTGTGTTGCACATCGTACAATGTGGAACGCCAAAATTTTTTTAGATTTTTTTTTTTAACTCAAAATACACGCAATTTTTTGGATTTTTAACAAAAAAATTCAAAAGTTCATGATAGGTTCATTTAGGAATATGCTCTCAATATAAAAGTTGTTTATGATTATAATTTCTGCGAAATAATTTTAATTACATATTTATGTGAATCATTATTTATTATGTCCTTGCTATTAAGACTAAACAGGGAGGGAATTTAGATACAATAAATAAAGCTATGCTTGTATTTCGCATAATTAACTAAACAATAAATATATTATATTAATCTCGCTCGCGTCATGTGATGTTCTGGATATATAACTTTTATATAACTTTGCTTAAACTATATAACTTTTTATATATAACTTTGCTTAAATTGACGTGTTGCAAAATGTTTTCAATCACACAGCGCATACATTAATTTCAAGGGAATTTGAATGTACGCGTTCAATTACATGAAAAATGCAGTGAATTTTATCATGTAATTTAATAATAATTTTATCATGTTTTAACCTTTCAATGAATATTTTCAACCAAATTCTTTTGAAATACTGTGTCCTAGAAAAATTGCCTCCAGTTCAGATAAATACAATTTCTAGCGGCAATACAGCCCATCGTTATTAGCAGAATAACCTGAAACCATGCCTAGTGCACACCATTTGCTAATGCATATCAGAAAGATCCCCACATCACTTACTGCGCACTTTTAATACTATTTGTCATTGAAGTAATAACGGGTTCTGTACTCTTAACTGTATGAAAAACAATTTACACAGATCCGTATAGAACATATTTTAAAAATGATTTTTATTTCGTGAAAAAGATCATTTTTAAAATTTAATCTAATCCCACTACATAATATTATTGACATAAAACACAATATTTTCTAGAATTGATGGCGAAAAAATAGATCAATATTTATTTTTAAGATTAGCAAAATTAACTTTGTGGTTAATATCCATTATTTTAAAATGTTAACTTTGTTTTATTAACTTAATGAATTAAAATACATCTACCGGTTTCAAAAAATATCATTTTCTTCTTCAGGATATCATTAACTAATCAAAACCATAAATATTTTTAAATAATAATTAAATGCATTAATTAGAAATATATACCTATAAAATCAATTTTATCGAAAAATATTATTGATATTACCGGGATTCGAACCTGGATCTCTTTCATTTGTACGTAGTAAACTAATGTGCATTACATGAATTAAAGAACATGAACCCATGGAAATGTATATAAAAGATTTTATCCGTCTGATGTTTGTTTTTTTGGTGACATTAAAAGATTTCTAAACATCAAACGTCAAACGTAACATTTTGAACAGAAATGTTGCTGACGAATTTTTCTTCTAAATCTTCTAAAAATTTAAATATATGCACACATTAACTCGTATCTTAGTAAATTAGTTATTATTTATTTTCAAAAAGTGTTAATTATTATTTCTCTTACATAGCAAACTATCATTTCTGCACAAAAATAAATAAATAAAAATAAAACATTAATTTTAAAAACTGTTGTGTAAGTTTCACTTGTGCAATATGATCTGTTTACCCCTCTGTTTCACAAGAGTAAACAATCATTTCACAATTGGAAATTTGTCCATTCTGTCATACGATCAGAGTCGGGTGGATGACGCGACGTCACGACGCCGGAAACGCCGAGTGACGCGCGCGCCGCTTCCTGTACCACTTTCCGGGCGTCTTCCGGCGGCCCTCTGTTGTACGCGCGGGGACCTATTTGAAAAATGGGACGACCCGTAGCAAAAAACAAAAGACAGTGCTTTTATTTCACATTCGAAATAATATCGTGAAATGGTCTGTACATGATTTTGATGATGCTTTGAATGAACCCACTTAAAAGGAATGAGTTATTGCTGATTTGAGTCAAAAGATCAATTTAACTGTGTGATGCTTTTCGACTCGACTTTCGAGAGCACTCACAAAATCAGAGTGACAATGTGTCTTTCTATTGTTTAAGACTAATCGCGCAATGGCGATCAAAATCGAAACATGTTGACACGGAATATGGAATATTCTATGATTTGTAAAAAAAAACTTAAGAATAAGAAAACAAAACAAATAAACAGTTTATCATCAACATTTTCGTCCCTTTATCCTAAGAGGATCGGGGACTCAAAGTTTCAATAAGCCGCTTACATCTTCCTCTGTCTTGCGTTGCTTCGGTACTTGTTGACCAATCAAGAATAAAATTTTCTTCATACATTCAATTGTTGCTGAATTTTTGTGTGATTCATAATAATTTGATTAAAATGGTTACGATTTATGTCGGTATGAAAATGTTAGGTAAGATCATTTGGTAAGGCAAGCAAGGCAAAGCATATTAAACAAATTTTTAAATAATTATTGTACTTATCTACATTTTTTTAAAGAGAGCACATAATTATTGTGAAGTTGCAGTTTTTTTCAGAACGCAGTTCTGCAGTATTTTAATACAAATTAAATATGACCATTAGAAAAATATACGAAAGATATCAATTTATACACAAAAAAAAACCAATCGCCATGATGAGATTTTGTAAAATTGTAAAAGAGACAAAGATTATTAATTTTTTTGGCTCTGGAATTCGTTAGCTACCGTTTACGTGCTGTTTATCCAGCGAGTACCTTCCCCCGGGGGATTTCATTGTTAATACAATTCCGAGTTGCTTCATTAACCCACCGACTCTGGTACACAAAACCAGTACAGAACGAGGGTCCCACCTCCCTGTAAAGCCTGAAAGTTACAGCCAAATGATAATACAAAATGGCGGCTCATGATTACAAACCTGCGATATTTATTCAACATGTTTTTGTTGTGATAACGAACGCATTATTATCTCAATTATTAAAAGTAAAGTGTATGTATACATAATGCTTTATTGCACTTATATTTATATTTCATTTTAAAAATTGTGCAGTTTTGCTAATTCTGGTTCATTATTTATAAAATACTTAATATAATTTACAAAAAAATAATAAATGCATTTTCGAATTGCCATGAACTTTCTTCATCTATAAGTATTAATTCATTAAGTACATTTATTCGTTCATCATCTACCTATATAGAGTGTTCCGAAAATTATTTGTTGTGCCGAGCTTATTTGAATTCATTATTATTATATTTAAATCAAACTTTGTAGGTACTGCACAAGCAACTGGTTTATATATATATATATTTTTTTTTTTTTTTAATTAACACTAGACCCACAAAACGTTTTGATAATCGTTTGTCTGCAGGTACATTTATATCCATTTGTTACATTTAATAAACTAAAAAACATAACAATTAATCAGTCATCGTTTATACAGTACATATCATTCTTACAGGTAAGACAGGTTATTTCCTATATGCCATTTTTTAATAACTTCTTCTAAACTAGGAGAAAGCGTGCTCTTTTGTAAAGACCCAGGCATTTTATTTTTTATTGTAGGAAAAATAAATTCTATTGTCTTCTATTCATACTAAAGAGTACAATGCCCTTGATATAAGACACATCTTTATGTTGAGACTCGTTCAATATTTCCATATTAACAATAACTCTCCTCAAGCAATAAATCATGGACTCAACACAAGACAAACAACAAACATCTACACACCAGTTCCGAGAGCAACAACGACATTTTATCAAAGATTTTACATGTTCCTAGCTCCGAAACTATATAATACACTCAGTACCAACTGGAAATCGTACAATTCCTATAAGATTACACAAATATGGACCCAATATATGATTCAATCAGGTAGAGATGAATCAGAAGCATAAATATCCAATAATTTAATATAATTTATACAATTCTTTTACTAATAATTCACTAGTCCTACAACACTCCCACTCCATATATTTTTATTTTATTTTTACTTTTTTATTCATATTTGAATTCTCTTTTTATTCCAAATAACACCACAACAGCACGAAAAAAAAAACTGGCTACTTTAACACAGACTTTAGTCTAACAAAGTAGCCAGGACAACGCTGTATATATCAGAGGTGAAGTCTACTCCATCCCACACAATAAACTATGTATTATGTATGTTTATTATGTATCCACCTCTGTTAGTACAAAAATATGGATGTCAAAATATATATAAATAAATATATAAATAAATAAATAAATACTTGGTGATTTTGGGGATCGTTAGATTCAGATTCGCTACACCTCTTGTATTTTTATCGTGTGAGGCCACCTTATTTAGAGTATCGTTATTATACTTTTTTTTTTATTAAAAGGAACAGGAACACACTTTTGTCACAATTATGGTTTCAAGAGTTGTCGTTTATAGTCTCAAAACTATAGTCGTGATAGAAATATAACACAATTGTAAAATAGTATAAAATTTAGTTGTATTAAAAACATGAAATAATCGTGTTGCACCACAAAGTAACGTAACGTAAATTTGGACTGCATGTGGGTGCTACTTAGCTACGCGCAACACTGTAAAAACTCTGGTCAGCTCAAAAATAAATAATAAATAAATTAATTATTAAATAAATGATTAATTTTTCATTAGATGAAAATGGTTCTGAATCTGTCTCGCGGATGAGCGTGAAAGGTAAGCGCGCGCTGGGGGTGGGAGATGGGGAAGGTAAACAATGAGCCGGCGGGAGGTCGGGGGTAGGTAGCAATATTAATATCGGTCTTCCCGACGCCAACGTGCTTTTAATATTGCTTTATGAAAAAGCAGCGTAAAATGAAAGTGTGTACAGTCACTGAAAAAGAAAATTTTCACATATAATATTTATTTTTATATTGCAAAAATATTTTGAGAAAAGACTACGTGTGTGGGCAAAACGTTTTTATCCCACAGAAGCAAGATATTCCTCTATACACTACTCACATGATTAAAGCCAGTGGCGTAACTAAAAAACATAACGTAAAAAAATTGGGCACATTAAAATGTAAAAAAATGCGTCCCATAAATTGTTGATAAGGTACTATGCGGTATAATCCATTAAATCTTCGTCGAAGTTTAATTATGTTAATTAAATTATCTGTTCGTTTTTTTTTTAATTTTTAACATACAACAGACCATGATGTACTGTAGTGAAACATATTACAAAAATACCCAGGCTAGAGAAAATAACACAGATGTATTGTGTCCTCACTGGCAATCGAACCCGAAGCCCCCGGTATGAGAAGCGAGTGTTATGCCCACTGGATTACGAAGGCCGCTTTTATGATTGAATAAGCATTAATCGTGTGAGACAATATTTTGTATAAAACTAATACAAATATTTTAAAAAAATACGAAATATATATTTTTTAAATACATCTAAAATACCCAAGACTCAATAAGTACGCTGATTGAATGTAAATTTATCCAATCCGATAATATAAGATATTTTCGTTATCATGGTAATAAGTTAAATTGATTAGACAGAGATGGTATAAATTTATAACTAAATATATGTAGCGCCTAATTCCAAAATCCCCTAAAATGGATTTCGGATAATACGTGTCCAATATGCAGTTTAGTAGTTTTTTTTATCAGCTACATGCAGATCATACTATTTCTCAGAAAAACCACTTAAATCCATTGATATTGCATGTTCAAAATTAGGGTTAGTTTCAAAATACCCCGGAGCCGACGGAGTTGCTATTTCCCCTAACATGAAATCAGACAATCACAATTCTCGTTGATGATCACGTGACCTAACATCCAGTATGGCTGCTAGAACTATATATACAGAAAAAATAATCATAATACTTACAGAATTATCTCTTTAAAATATGCTGATGCAATAACAAAAAATTTGCTTTCAAAATATACGTTTTCATCCTTAACTCAAAAACATATAAAATCATTTTAGGGAGTTTTGGAATTAGGAACTACAGGTGTATAAAATTGAGTGACTGCTTTATATTTAATCCAAAATCCTTTAAATTATCTAAACTACAGTAAATTATACATAGTTATTTGGGCTGATTCATTGTCCTTGAGGTACTTCCAATGGAAAAATAAAATTTCCTTTGTTGGATGTACTGTAAATGTTAAATGAATATCTTGACTCCGGGTGGAGGTGGACGGGGGAGTTAATTGGAGGCGTCTTACACCACGAGCATCCGAGGTGCTTCTCTCCCCCTAATTAAGAGCAATTTTAATTAGGCAGCGAGCCAATTCAGCGGCCTCCTCCCTCCCCTCTGCTTATTATTAAAGGGGGTGATTCTTAAACTTTAATTATCCTACCCGAGTCTTTACACCGAATTATTTATAATATCTTCTCTATTTAAGGTGTTTAATAACATGTTATCGAAGGATTTTTCATTTTGGTTCTAATTATTATTTTGGTACTAGGACATTGATGACGAACCTTTTGGTCTCGGCGTGTCAAAAATTCAGAAAATCTAACTTAACTTTGCTGGCGTGTTACCCCTCTCCCCCCAAACAGCTTATTTTGTACATATTTATTTATTAAAAAAAAAACAATTTACATACTCATTTATATATTTTTAATTTAAATTTAACTGAAATGTCAATTAATTAATTACTTAATTCAATTAATTGTTTTTTTCACTAAGCGAGACCCAAAAGAGATACATATGTAATTGTATATATATGTGGTTATATGAGAAGATGCATAAGTATGTGGATATGGCGAGAATTGTGTATTAAGACAGAAGAGTGTGGCGCTCTATCCTCTCTGCTTACCAACAGACATAACAAGGACATAACAATTTGATAAAATTTGCGGTAGACTTTATTTTATTCGGAATATTAGTTTTTAGTTTATTATGTTTACTTTTATGTAAAAGCATTTTTGTTTATCAGTCTGCTATTTTTTAGTTTATTATGTACTATGTATTTAATTATATACTATTTACTATTTTTTAGTTTATTATGTACTATGTATTTAATTTCCGAAGAAACTTCACTGGTGTTATTTTTATATATTATGTAATTATCAGTTATTATTGTTACACTGTTTGTTTCTCCAAAAAAATAAAATAAAATAAAATAAAATAAATACATATGATATATGCTCTTACTATCAAAAAAATCTTAAAGGATGAGGGTTGAATCGCGATACTCATTACGCTATCGTTAGTGTTACTCACTAGCGGCGAAAATCTTTCCTATATGCCAATACAAGTATCATATGTACATATATTATATATCAACGGATGTAATATATGAACTTTTGGATTGAATTGTCTCTGACTAATCTGTCATATTACCTCTTTAATTGCATATGGTTACTTTTATATTAATAAACATTTTTCACTTTATTTTAATATGTACCAACGTCATCTGTTATGTAGCGGAACAATGAAGAAAAGATTATGTCGATGTTAATTAGCACCGTTTTGTTGTTTGGTCATTGTCAATAAATTGTAAATATTTTGTATTAGTTTTATTTCAAAAATATAATAATAACAAATTAACGCAATAAAAATATCATATAATAATTACTTAAATAAATAATGAATAGCTTATTCATTGTGTTTTATAAAACCACCTATGTATTTATTTACAATACATTTTCTTTCATCTGAGTGAGATAACTAACTTAATTAACTAACTTGTTTTAAATATTAAAAATTAAATAAATAATCAGTTTTTTATCTAAGTCGCCAAATGTTTTTCTATTATAGGATTATGTAGATTGACTTATAATAGTAATAAAAAGGTTGTTCTGATATTATCGGATCGCTTAACGTATTGAAGATATAATTATCACATTTTAATACTGAACAGTAGTATTGTATCGACTAAGTGTCTTCCACTCGGCACAACGAATTGGTCATAGACTTCATGGGCGGGCGATTGCATACCGGCGGAAATTTTTCAAAAAATCCTTTCTCAGATTCTGCTCTCATTACGGACTCAAATTGTGGACATAATCATTAATACATATTAAATTAATCAATCAGCAGAAAAAATCCATTAATCGAAAAAATATAATATTTGAATATGACCAAGAACACACAATTACTGGATTTTTACATTTGTATACATACTGGCATTTTGCATTTATATACTGGCATTTTGCCTTTGGAAGAAAATATAATGCCTCAAATATTATTAATATAATAAGAACTATAGAAAAATAAGAACTATATAAAAATTGAAAATTGACTTTTCAGGCGTATTCTGATATAATGTGTTAATCATTTGTCATATATTTCTAAAAATAAAATTCTCATTAGTGACATCTATGCTGTTTCAGGAAAATGAATATCAAATTTCAGACCATAGATGGCTACAGCGAAGTTGTAGTTAAATACTGTATTTCTACACGGTAATATATACACAAGTTCAAAAATTTGATAAATATGGAAGTTGATTGTGGGTAGAATTGTGTAAAGTGATCACTTAAGCCAGCCGAAGACAGGTCGTAAGCCCTGTAATACCATATTTCCATACTTCCCATATAATGTAATATAAATAACTTTATCTCTATAAGATATCTATAATTGGTCTGAAAAAACATTTGGTTGTAATTGTTTATTATTAAATCAAAACACATGACTAACTTTGAAAAGGCCCTTGAAAAGCGACATAAAAGATGATGACATACTGATGTTGCTATTCAGTGATGTCAACCTTGATAATGGATCCTGCCATGTGATCTAGGATATCGGACGCATGGCAACATGGCTCTCTACACAATACATTTGAGACTTTCTCAATTTTATTTCATCCCTACCTACTAATGTTTGCAATAGCTAAAATCACATAATGTCCAAGTTGGAACTCATAAAGCAGAATGTATCTAGCACAACTGAGATTTTTTGGTTTCATGCGTCAGTGTCAATTTAGCGGTGAAAATAAATAAATAAAATAACACTGGCGACAGGTCTACTGTTGCAAAACAAAGAAAAAAAAGTTTTCGAAGGGAGATACATTTTGCGTATCAAATATATTTTAAATTTTCATTTTGCGTAACAAAAATGTCATTAGTTTTCGAGGAAGAGTACATATTGTTCGATAAAATAAATATCTTTAGTTTTCGAATCGGAGTAGGTACATTTAGCACAATACAAATGTCTATTGTTTTCAAAGAAGAGTACATTTTGCGTAATAAATATATCCTTATATTTATAAGACTGATTTTTGCCTATGTAAAAAAAAACGCAGGCTTATATAAACCTGATTTATCAAATAACATTACTAGGTATGTAACATAAAATTTGTTAAAAGGCCATACAAATTAATTATGTATGTCAAGATCATACGACATGCAACAATAATAACCAAAATATTAATGTGTATATAAGATAATGAATATTCTACCAAAACAGCACGAAACGATTTAAGTCGATTAAACAGAATTATTGTACGTGGATGCGCCAGTGTAGAGGCTGCCAGAAGTTTGATGATAAAATCAGTGCTAGGCACTATGCCTACGTTTATCAGCTATCTATCGATTTTATTATTAGGATTACAGGTATCCACCTTCACAGACCTTCAACACAATACAGTGGATGGAAAATGACTATCAAATATGCCGTTCTTCGCGTTTATCGCTGATAATACAAGTAGTTTTTTTAGTTCCTCATCATAATTTTATAGCTCTTTATCTAAGCTGTTTTTGTAAAAATTAACTGTAGATAGTAAATATAAGATAAATAGCTTTGAGGCATATAAATAACTACTGTGTAGTAATAATATGACTTGTTTTTTATTACAGGCAACCTTTGCCTCTAATACAAACTAAAAAAGGTTTGAAACAGATTTGAAAAGAAATGTAAAATGAGTATTCATCATCGCCTCCCTTAGAAATGTAACAAAATTACACATAAACCTTGTATTATATTTATGACTTGAACAGCACAACATTTATTATATAATCTTTTTAAGGAGAACACATTTTTGTTGTGAAGTTGAATTTTCAGAATTTAATTGTGTGGTAAAAATATTTTAGTTGCTATCGGGATTAGAATCTGGACCTGAACTTAGCTTACGCATTTCCTCGGATAGTAAAAGATCCAGGTTCGAATCCCGGTAGCAACTAAAATATTTATTTTATAAATATAAATATTTATTTTATAAATATATTTTTTAGTATATCTTTCTAGTTGATTAATTTAATATGTATTATTATATTAGATAATCGGTTATTTTTTATCTTATTTTACAAAATATACTCAAATTAAGTTAATATACGAGAATTAAATAACTTTTTTTTAAATTACTTGGAATATAAGTAAAATACAGATTAAACTGTACGATCTTCTGTCCTGGCATACCGTTTCATTTCAAGCTTCTTCTCATATTTTAAGTCTTTAAGGGTCGTCCTCTGATATCTAGTCTAAATTATCGTGCCAGAAGATCTTTTGCGGGCGCCTTCTATTGCCTTCAAAACATTCGTCGTATATTTTCTTTACCATCATCTCATGTGTTTCACATGTCTAAACCATCTTAACGATCTTTTTTTAATTCTACCGAGTACAAACGGATTTATTAATTTTAATTTTTTAAATATTCATTCTATTGTACGTAGAATTTACACACACATGCACCACATTTCCACTGCATTCATATTTGTCATTTCCAGGCTTCACTTCCGTATATTAGTTAACACAAGAGCTCCAGTATGCACCGCTAAGCCGCGAAAGATCTAGCGCGATCAGTCGAACCGGGGCAATGTCAGAAGTTTCACCAATCGATGAGCGTGTATATCATACTTTGGGCATGTTTCTAGAAGAGCTGGAGATAGTCTAAAGAAGTTGGTAATCACGGGGAACGTACAAAAACGGAAGGCGAGAGATCGATCGCCAATAAGGTGGGCAGATCGAGCCCGAGAGATGACCGGAGCCTCGCTACACGTCGCACTAAACATGGTCCAAGATCGCGAGTAATACAGAACGTAGCCACTCTATCCTCTCTGTCTATCTCTGCCAGAATCAGCGTGATGATAAGTTAGTTAAATTAGATATTTTTTTCTGGGCAAATTTCATCATGTCAATAAATTCTTTCATGGGACGAATACGTTATTTTGAAATATAATATTATTACAACTGAATTCGATATGAATGCAGCCAGGTATGAACTGTATTATATCAACGTTGTGAATATATCACCTACAGAGTTATCGCTATATAAACGATAGGCGTCGTTATTTTTAAAGTTTTGTTGATTCGCACCGATGTTCGCGCCGTATCATTCACTGATAATGCAATCAATAATATGTCGGCTTATTGGCGAGGCCATAAAACTACTATGTATGAGTATATCGGACTAGGTTCGTGATTTTGATTTTATTACATTCTTGTTTCTATATTATTTTATGAATGATTTTTTGTAGCACAACACTAATACACTTCTAAACCGGTAATTCAATTTTTAAATTATCAAATAATAAATATATGTCGTGAGGATGGTCATCGGTCTGCATACTCAAATATTTCGATTATCCGGGAATATATGAACGTCAGGTACGGGTTGCATGGAGGATATTTTAGTAGCTCCTATCCAAACTTTTGCAGCTCTTTTACCGTGTTTTTGTGTTAAAAACGAATCAGCGATTGCACCTTACAATCAGCGGGATTAATAAAAGACATGGTTAATAAAACACCATAGAGTAATTACGTATGACGCACTGAAAAGGCCGAAACTGATAGGCAGAGTTATAGACAAGTTCCTGACAACGTTCCAGTCCAGAACGTCTACTTAATGTTGTAAATATATACTGATGATTCTTATTTTAAAAATTTACATCGTAAAAATAATGTATTTGTCTAAGAAATGCTAATTGAAGGGAAACAAAATTGAATCGTTTTAATGTCAATTCCATTAAATAATATATGCCGAGGTTAACAACTATCTGCCCAAGTTTGTACATGGATCGAGAAAATTCAATAAAAATGTGTGTAAGGAGTTGTGAATTTAAAATATCTGAAGGGTATGATTCCATATTTAATATTAAAAGACATGTACAATCAAATATCTACAGAGTACCGAACCCCTAAGTGATCGCACGGGTTCGCGTAAGCCTATTGGTAAATCTGGAAACTTCTTACGAACCGTTTGTTGCTTAGTATTTAAAATAAACAAAAGGGAATAGGTATAATATTATTTTATTCTATAAATTTAGAACTTAAAATTCGTATTTCCATTGATAAATAGACGGCACTTAATGGCTTAAGAGAAACAAATGTCGTATATTATTTTTGTTGTGAAGTTGTAATTTCAGAACACGTCATTGTTCTATGGTATTATAATACAAATTAAATTAATAAATTAGAAAGGTACACAGGAAAATTCTATATATTGAAAAAAGATTCGAACCTGGAACTTTTCCAACCGAGGAAATGTGTTAAATTCGTTTTTATTATATTAAAACATTGAACTAAGAGGTGCTGGTCTTGCGAGATATCTGACTGATTTTAACTTGGAAATACAATCTTCACCAGAATATCTGGCAATGTATTTATATTATAATGTAGTTTCAGACCTCCACGTCATTTTCTTCTCTTTTATTTAGTGGTGAATGTGGATACCTTATTCATCAGCTGTGCAATTTAAATCCTTTTAGATGACTCGTTTGCCATACTGATGTTTTTTATTTGTCTAGGTTGATTGAATACATTCAAAGGTTAGATGTTTATATTCATCAGTTGCAAGTTATCACGCAAGTCTAAACATATAAGGGTGAGTGTCCATATAGAGAGCAGCTGTAGGAGAGAGAATACACCGCGTCGCTGCTGAGTAGTTGATACAAAAGTTGTTTTATCAGTTTGTCTCGTATGTTGTGGACATGCATCCTGAGGAAATGGTTCTTTCCACTGAGTATCCAGCTAGATACAATTCCATTTTACTCTTATTATACTAAATTGTTGTTAAGAGTACTTGGTATCATACCAACACAGTTCTCAATAGCAGTCGCCTAAGTGGTGGCCCGCGAGAAAACTACGTTGGTTCGCAGAGAAATGTGGATATTATTTGCATTTTTTAATCCACAGCAAACCAACCCGAATAAATAAGCAAGAACGATGCAAGATACATGAAATCGTCATCAGCAATTAAAACACGGCACCGATATCGGCTTGAAATAAATGCAGTTCTTCGTCTTGCAGTAACACCATTAAAGCTAAATTTCCGTAATCTTATTTGAATCTTATCTAAAAGTTTAATTTTGTTTTATTAAGAAAACTTTTATAATTTTAAGAGTGTTATTTTATTAACTAGGTGCAATTTAGGTGGTATTCATGTGGTATGTTAATACTTTGAAAAATAAAACGATTTATAGACACAAAAATTCTTTATTTTTTGCTTATTTAAAATATACATCAGATTCATCTATATTCTAATATTCACACACAGAAATAAATAGGATTTGGTTATTATCAACAAATTGAAATACTTATAATAATACATCTCTCTACAATATTATAATTTGATCTAACGTTAAACTATACATGTAGGTATATGAATATATCCGAAAAATTAATTAATTTACATAACTACTATCACTTTGTATTAAATAAAACAATTCAACAATGTACCGCCAGCGTCGTTGATTGGACTGTTAATAAATTCATTAATTTGTAGTTATATCCGTAAATACTGTATATAACCATGTCTATAACCATGAAAAGAGGTCAAAACAATCATATAACTCTTACAATGCCACAGCTGTAGTTATCTAATACACACATTTTCACTGGAATGTAAGTAAATTTAAATGGTAATACAAATGGATAACATAACTTCAGATGGACAAAATATATTTTTATTATTCTATCTATTACAATATTTTTTTTTTCTAATAAATATGTTTTTTTTTTACCGGGATTAGATTTTGTAAACATCTTAAATATATTTACAACATATTGTAAACTTAAAATAATAGGAATTGGAATAGATGCGTGGTATATCAAATACCATGATAAATTTTTCCTGAAAATTTGCGAAAATACGAAATATAAATCGGTACAAATATAAATTAAAACACGAATAACTCAAGGATATAACAAAATTATTTAGAATTTTCGAAATATTGAATTAATTTTCCATTTTAAAGATGAAATTTTCTACGAAGGTTTATCTTATTTAAATTATGTAATACGAATATTTTTACAATAAATCATGTACATATTTTAACGTACATAATATGTATTGACAACACTTTTTAATATATTTATTTTAGTATGAAGTCATATCAATAAATACATACGATATTGATTAGATAAATATGTCTCGTGAGCCGCAGTTCCGCGTACAGTATGCGCCGGTGTAGAAATCTTTCATCGTAATAAATTAATGCTTTCAATTGCATCAGTGGATTAAATGAACATTGTTTTATGACGTCATAAAACAAGTGGTTTCATTATTATATAATAATTTTAATGAAATCACTTTCTATGTATGAAGTTACAATTTTTCAGAACATACATTCTTCCGAGATAAAGGACTGAGAAAGACTCACTGAAAAAATATATTTATCATCGGGATACGGACCCGGAACTTTCCGTAGCCGGTAACTACTTTTATTCATTAAGCTGTGATGACCCACACTTAAGGTGTAAAATTTCATCTACATAATATGTTGACATTAGATTGAGACATTTATTTTTTTCCCGTTCGATGCGATAATCTTTTTATTTGCAATGTTTCTGAGAATGCACCCAGCATGGTCTACTGAAAGATTTTTGAGAAACATTGCAATTAAAAGTATGGTCATTTTCAACGGGTTAAAGAAGATGAAATTTGACAATTTCTGTTTAGGTTATCATAATTTTATCGACGAATATATATATGTTTTCAATAATAATGTATTTTTTATTGTTTGTATCTTTCAAAGTGATTTAAACGGAATAATGTTTATTTATTTTTTAGCATAAAAATAATACATTTAAAATAAAGGTAATTGCTTTACTAGACACGTGTGTTCCAAATATAATGTATATTATAGTTGGAGACAAAAATGTGTAGGTAGCTAGATTAACACAGATGACAAAATAGTTTCATTTTTTTTTTCTACTCACAACAAGCAACCACTTTGTTAATTTTGGTTTAAAATCATTAATCACTGTTGATCCTTTGAGATCTAGTGGCAATTTATTATATATTCGCGGTGCACAAAATAAAAAAGATCGTTACCCAAATTTTGTGTTCATTTTTTGGCACCAAAAAGTTTTCGAAAGTTTTACTTCTTGTTTCCTTTGATTCGGAACTCGTTTTTAAAAAATAAATTTATTATCGATTTGCTATAATAAAGTTGTCTAATGTCCAAAAATTAAAAGGATCTAAATAGTTCTTCAGAGTTATATCTCAATGGCCTCTTGTTTATTTCTGAGTCTTAATTGGCGAATCCGTTAAAGTAAGAGCTACACCGCCCCATGCACATATTGCGTAACTGATGAGACTCTGACAAAGTGAATAGTATACCACTTTTATTAATGTAATGAAGCTGCGTAAAATTTTGAATATATAAATTAATTAAATTAAATTCTAAATACAGTCTTTATTACATTGAAAAATATTATGTCATAAAAAATTAAACAAGTCATTTTTTATTTTGAAAAGTAAGTGTAGCAATTTAATCTAAACTTGCAAAATTTCTGAACAATCGTGAAAACTTTTTAATATAAATGAGTTGTATATTCAAAGCATTGTTTTGATAGTTACGATATTTAAAAAAAAATTAGGTTAACAACATCTTACATGATAAAATATGCATGTGCAATGATGTCTCTCTACGGGTTCACACCGGTTTGCAGTTTAATTGTAAACTTCTCACTGAACCTCTTATTGCTGAATATTAAAAATAAAATCAAGTATGTAGACACCGGAGATGTTTATATATTTTGGTAAAAATATTAAACAATATTATTCGAGACCATCGCTTCTGTAAAAGTTGTAACTTTTGCCTTCGTGACAGAATAATAATTTATGTTATTACAAAATAAGATGGCGCCAATAATGAATACATTTGAATAATATTATATATTACTTATTATTGCCCTACCTTGGACAGCAAGATAAAAAAACTTCATGAATTACTCGTGTTTAAATAGTTACACCATATTTTTAAAGTTTCTTATCGCACCTATTTATCTTCCGATTATCTAGGTTGTTATATGATAAGTGCAATCGTCATTTTATCCTTACTGTAATTTATCAATATTATTGATATAATTTTTATAATCATACTGTAGGTAAGTATATATAGATATATGTGGAACTGGTATCTCTTCTAGATTAGATCGCGTTTTTAATAGATGGTTTTCTTAAACAAACCTAAGCCAACGTTTAGGCATGGTAACACGTGCCATTGTCGAGGCTTTGGCTTTTAAGTTACGGTATAACCGTATTTGTATGATGGGATATAAAATTGAGCTATGCAGTAATAGTACAATGGTTGTAAATTATCTACAAAAAGGTTATTTAATTTAGAAGAGATGCCAGCTCCATATATACTCGTATACATAACGGAATGCATAAGAATGAATGGAAAATTATATATTTTATTTTATTAATATATTTTTTAAGTAATTGTAGTATTGCTGATCTAATACAAAAAAAATAATTTTAATATTTTCCAATTATTATATTTAAAATTCAATATTATCATTAATATTATAATATTAATGGGCGCTTGATTTAGGAATGTACATAACGGGGCGACTAGGCCCGACGGAACACCGTAAATCCAGATCAGACCGATGGTTTCAATTTTGGTGATTATTTTTAAAATATAATATTAGAATTCATTCTGAACTTGTTGGCCATTAAAAAAAAATACTGAATTTTATTGCACCCTAAAATAAAACCATATATTTTTAAGTATTGTATAATTCCAGAGGACTATGCTCGTGTAGAGCCAGGTAATAAATAAATTGCGCAGTATTATTAGTGACAGTAGCTTAGAAGCTTTTATATAAATACAGACAGGCTTTTATATAAAATATTGAGTGAAATTGATAATGATGTAATATCGATTTTAGCAATATTTGAATATGTCCATAAACATACAATTACTGGATTTTTACCTACAAAGCCACTGTTATTAAACAAATATCAGAAATATCATAGAGACAAAGCTATTTAATGCAAAATATATGGATGTATGGCGTAATTACAAGGCTTATGACCTGTCTTCGGCTGGCTTTAGTAATCACTTTATATGTATATAACGTTCATCAATTCTCACCCCTCAATCTCAACATTTATCAAATTTTTGAAAGTTGTATATATGTTAGTATGTGGACTTTCGAGTACCACTACACCATCGCCATCTATGCACCAAATTTGAAATGAATTATGAAATTTCGTATGCCCTGTAATTACCACATACTTCCATATATTTTCCATTAAATTTAATAAAAAAAATAACTTTGTCTCTATGAGATATCTGATATTTGTTTAATATCAATCTAATTGGGGAACATTATGCATTAGTAAATAGAAAATAATTTTTTTGAACCGACAAATACGTTTATAGATAATATGGTTTTTTCCATATTGAAGGAATGTTGTTTTCAACGATTAGTCTTATATATGTATATATATATATATATATATATATATATATATATATATATATATATATATATATATATATATATATATATATTTTAGCAATTTTCAGGTTCCTCTGTAATGTGTGGACTCCGCTTTCTTCAATGGTTAATTATGTATATTCTGATTAGATATAATAGTGACATTATTGTTCATTAGCCGCTTGTTTCATATACGTAATGCATTATTTTTTATTACCTGTCGAATTTGATCAATACTACGTATACGTATAATATAAATATACGATTCTTAAGATTTAATATACAGGTGTTACACAATTTTTTAATCACTCAACTCGCATCTTACGGTGGAATATTCGATTGCTTATCACTGAATATTGTTGACAATATTATTATATTATTCAGATATGCATATTATGCTACACCTAACACACAAACAATTATTTATTACGTTTTATATTATATATAGACAGTATGTTGAACATTTGAATTATTGTGTGCAAGAGCGTTATTTGCTAAACATTAGTAATATAATAATTTTATTTACATTATATACAAAATAAAACTGTCTCGCCAAAACAATTATTTTAGTCTTAATTATTTTTTAGTCGGTAGTACCTATATTAATATTTTATTTACATATATTATTATATTAGCAATTTTTTGTAACGCGTTTTGTCGTAGGTACCTTACACGATAATTGTAAATTATCGAAAAACCTATAAACTTTTAATTTGAAATTTGCTGGGATATTAATGACTTCATTGTAATAATATATTATTTTAAGGAACTTTAAGTATTATATATCTTCGACTGTAGACAGTACTTACTTTACCACCAACATCTCGGTTGTGGTGGCAAACCTGGTTGGCAAGGAGGGAGTAGCAGAGGTGCCATGTCTCCCGGTGCTCTCGCTCCAGCGCAAGGTCTTCCGTCCCTCACCAACACCGGAACAGCCACTCTCCTGGGAGATGACAAAGACCCTTGTTCCTGCATTCCCTTCTCTTGATGAGCTCTTTTCGTCTTATACCTGTGGTTCTGGAACCAGATTTTCACCTGCGTCGGAGTTAACCTGATGAGGCTGGCTAAGTGTTCTCTTTCAGGAGCCGAGAGGTACCTTTGTTGCCTGAATCTCCTTTCCAATTCATAGGTTTGAGCTTTTGAGAAGAGAACGCGACGTTTGCGTTTTTTGTGCGCCTGCATTTGTCCAGTCATATTTATATCTTCGTCTTCATCATCCTGATCGTCTTCTTGGGATTCGTCTGCTCTTCTGGGAGGACCGAGGGATGCCATAGGAGCGTCGGAGGCTGCGGGAGATGTGCTGTCAGGACTCGCTTGTTGACCTATCAAACCTGTAGACAACAAAATGAAATGTTAAAAAGATTTGCGTAAACGAAAATAAATCGTGTTAATTTGATGACTGATACACTCGTACAACTCGTACAAAGAACGCTGAGAAAATAAACAATAACTGAATTAGAAATATTGAAGTAATCAATATTCTCTCCAAGTAATTTGTGGGAAGCAAGAAAGTCACGAACCATCGTCATCATCACTATTGGCTTTATAACCCTTAGCGGGTCATGATCTGCTCGAGAATTTTTCTTCTCTTTTGATCTCTTACACATGTATTCTGGTCTGAGAAGCATTTTGCATTGAATTATGACGAAGATTTAAAAAAAACGTTTTCTTGATTTCATGACACTATTTTATTTTTATTGTATTAAATAGAATTTTATATTGACAGAACATTAACAGTTTAATGACAGAATACGTAGAATATAAAAATAGGGTCACCAAACCCTTTGTAAGCTAATCATATTCGTTTATTTTAAGAACATAGACGCTGTCTAAAAAATAATAATTTTTCCAAATTCTCTAACCGTATCATTGAAACCTACCATTCTTTCGACAGCTACGATCTAAAATTACTCCACTCGGTGCCGTATAAAGGAATAATAATGAATAATCTTGAAATGATAGAAATCCAGAAAAATTTTAACTCAGAATAAACATTAATGAATAATATCATATTTTCAAATACTTCACCGCTATTATCGATGTTTCCAATAAACAATAAAGCTACTCCCATCCTTACTGTATCTAATTTTGTTCAATTTACATCTGCATATGGAAAAAACTGCTCTTCCCGAAACTAGTAGTCACATTAACTCAAAAATTGTGCATGTGTAGTACAAAGTCAATATAAAAATGATATATTTTTTAATTAAAATGTTGCACCACGCAGTAACTGCCAAATCAATCAATGAAATTAGAGAATATATCCAATTCATTTACTGTTTAATGTTATTATTCTATTAATACATTATATTCTATGAATTATGGAATTATTATTTTTGATACTTATTACTGTTAAATGTGCGTGTATCAATTTCTCACGCCAATTCTAGATATTATGTTATACCGATAGCTATAACGTTAATTGAACAATGAAGATCATAGGTAACACATCCATGAACCTGTCTCATCGTGGAATCCTCCGTAATTAAATCAATCAACAAAACATCGCACGCAGTATGCATTACACTTCATAAATCACGCATTGATAACTCGGCCACTTTCATTCAGATTTAATAATGCAAGGAGAGCTCATTCAAATGCGCGGAGAATAGCGAACACTGAACGTCGTGAGGAAAAAACTCCAGCCTTTGATAAATCGTAACTGATGATAATATTCCACATCATTTCTGTTCCTTTCCTCTCCATCAATCATCGTAGTGGCTAATTAATGGGCTTCCTGCGGTAGGTTCATGGGAGGCTGTGAGAAATGAAATATTCTCCATAATAAAGACACACTGCCTAATGTAAATCAAACAATATGTGTTCTGTTGCATCGTATGGGTTCTTTGTGGTTCTTATTATGGTGGCGTCTTCTATATCTCCGCTGAACACTCTTCTGCATCCTGTGTTTATTGAAGAAAGCCGTTCATTACCATTGTTATACATTTAGCGATTCAACGCCACCTGGTACACCTCATATCTGTTGTGAAATTCGTTACAGCTGATATAGCAAGGACTTTAACACTCAAATAAATGAAGGTAAATTATCTTTGACTGCGGCCAAAACAAAAAAAATCAATACTAATAAATTAATCAACTATTATAAAAGGACATACAGAAAAAATCTGTTTATCGAAAAAAATTTTTAGTTGCTAAAGAGATTCGAACCTGAACCTTTTCCTATCCGGAGAAATGCGTTATCATTTTTCGCCACATCAACTGAGTAGGTTGACGATAAATTTTTGAACTTGTATGCTGTAACTCTTTCAAATTGATATATCAGTTATTCCATTTATAAAAGCAATCAAAATTGTATTAAATAAATTTTTTTGTATATCTTTCTAGTTGATTAATTTAATTCGTATTAAAATACCACAGAACAACGTTCTGAAAAATGCATTTCACAATAATAATAACATGAAACATATAACCGAACTTTTGGTTGTTACAAATTACTTTTATAAATTTATTACGATAAAACTATTGCTCCATTTATAATCATTCTAATTTTTTCTCTAATTTTGGATCACGGTGTGTTCATAAAAAATACAATGGTTTTATTTGTGCACTGGGAAAGAAAATTAAAAAAACATTACCTTACCAGTATAATTTACTAATAGTGTAATAATAGTATCTTGTAGCTCTATCAATGTAGGTATTCTTAAGATCTCCTGGGTTGATCACATTACTAATGAACTAATGAACGTGTGTTAAAACGCATAAATAATTCAAAATAACAAATTATGGAAAGCTGGATTCTACGAACGTATTCTCTACAATTAAAAATATGCTAATTTAGAATTCGTTATGTAGTGGAAGATAGAAATCAATAGAGGCGTATATAGAAATAGATTATCTTAGCTGTATTACCTCAGAAAGTGGTTCAATGTCGAAAATGTTGGTAATCTTATACGAGATAAATCAACATACTGCAACATAGTCTCCAACCTTCGAAAGATTTAAATATGCATATAAAGAACAAGTCTTGTTAAAAATTGTGTGCGCGCTTTATTTATTTTTGTGGGCTATGTTGCCAAATGGTGTGCGCGCGCACATTCGCACAATTTTTGTAAGATACAATTATTCTTACAATTATTTAATATAATAAACGTACACTGTGTCCGTGACTGCGCAGCTCATGCAGTGTTACCGCGCACTACCCGCTCATCATTCTGACAAAATGCAATATTACTACTAGATACTCTCCAAATTTCTCCAAAAAATTTACATATATTACAATACATAAACGAATTGTTTCCAAAAACTTTATGTTTTAATATATTTATAATGAATCGGATGTTTGGTACCTAATAAAGTATATTATTTATTTTATTTGTAGTCTCAAAAATATTCAATTTATTTAAGGCTTGTAACATGTGAAAAAAAACAGCTTAACTTTGCCGCGCATAAAATTTATCGGGAATTTGAATGAATAATTTTGTTTTTTCCTTATTATTTTAAATATCAGCTTCGTTTATAGTCAAATAATTTAATGTACCTATTAAATTTTTTTATTATTCAATTGAGTCGGATCAACGCACAAGCGTAATTTATTTTTATATATATTCATAAATATCAGTGATTTGTAATTATTTTAATTGCACAAATATGGTAGATACCGCAAACAACAAATAATAAATAAATAAGTTACTTTTAAGTTAAATTTCAACTGGGTTACAAATTTGGATGTCCTGATTTGAGATAACTTTTTAAGGTACCGTGGACACCTGGCGGAAATTTCCCAAACGTGAAAAACAAGAACACAATCATTTACCTGGTCGAGAGCAACGCGTCGTGACGTAATAAAAATGTTTTTTGCGAACTGAGCTCGGAATATGGGATCCTGCCATTGCTGTCCCCCGTAATGGCGGTAGTAAAATATAATATAGTTTAGATAGGTGAAAAAATGTTCCGTGACGGATCGCCCTTTGTACTCTGCCTATTGTCGAGAAGGAAACCGAATTGGGGCGTTATTGGGTGTGATTTCGTTTTTCGGTTCAAAGTTTTTCGCAGCTGCCATTTTAGATTTATGACCGCCGATGAAATGCGGCGGGTTACATTAAATGAACGCTTTCATCCGGGGTAGCAAATAAGTTTTAATAGAGGAATTATAAATTATGTGTACAGATAACTGCTAACTCAAATAGCTATATATTTAACGTCCTAAATTCATAACAGTAACATTAAAGTAAGTATTAATCTTTTTGGCTTGAATTGACTCGTTTTATCTTTTTTTTCATCCAGGTTATTTAACTAGTGACTTGAGTGTTGTGGTTCGAGTAACTGCATGGGGTATTCATTTCCACTCCTCCTGGTCCTGGGCCGCGTTGAGCGCTACACTTAATAAGGTGCCGGTCATCTCTTTTATTTGATCTTGTTAGAGTCTATCCTCTTGCTCGTCATCTTTATTCACTCCCAGGGACCACATTTTTTTCAACACTCTCTCTTCTTTATTCGGTAATATACGAAAGAATCATTTTACTGCGTGTCGATAGTAGTCTATCGATACAACCTCCATATCTTAGGATAGCGCACACGAAATATAGCACGCACACAATTTTCAACGATACTTTTTCTTCATGTGCCGCCTTTTATCAAAGTTGGTGATCGTGTTGTAGTATATCGTGTATAAAATCATCAAGATTTTGGATATTGAACCACTTTCTGAGGTTACACAGCCAATATAACTTCTGAGTTGTAAAATAACATTTTTCATTGCAGATAACGTGTCAAGAGTACCTATGCAGCTTTTCTTGATAGTAGTTATTAGTTCTCTTTACTTATTTATAGTAACACATCTTCATTGGTAATGTTGTAAACCCAGGCTCTACCAGTAGCCTTATACTGATTAGGTTTGTAATGTTTTCATTATATTCTTTTCTTTGGTTATTTTATATACCCTCACTGTGATCCAAACTTAGAAGGAACATTGATCCTTACCATTAGTAGTGAATTCTTCATAAAGAGCAAAACAATTCTTAATTTTAAGTACGATTGGGTTTGCAAGTCCCTTGATCGTTTCTGGAAACAAGGAGAACAGTTAATGTATCCCACGCTCAGTACAGAAGATAGCTGGATACAGGAATGAAAGGAAAAGTCATAACTCACGGTGGACTAGTGTATCCACAGGAAGTAGTATGAATCATTTAGGAAGTTGCCATAGTCGGTTTGCATACTGCATGCATCAGTGGGGCTTAAAAAAGTCGTCCATACAAGAGTACAGAGTTCCTGTACAGAGCTCCTTTCTCAATCAGAATACCATCTCGATTTACGATTTCCGAGGGCCATCTTAGTAGACCACAAACAACAGCAGAGGCATTGAACTGGAAACGAAGTCTGTTTGTAGTGTTGTAACAAACTTACCACCCTACAAAAAAATACCATAAAAAATTGGCGACCTTTGTAGTCCAGTGATCAAGGCGCTGGTTTTTCATACCGGGTAGTTCTGGGTTTGATTCCCGGTGAGAAAAAAATAGAGAATTATGATGGTTTAACTATTTATAACCATTTCATTTCATTTTAGGAATCGCATATAATCCATGCATCTTCAACTAAGCTAATCCTGCTAGGGAAGTGATCACTCTATCAAGCTTACAAGTAGGTTAGATATATGTAAATTAATCCGTTTCATAATTGAAACAATTAACATATCTTTAAGAGTTGAAAACCCCTGTAATAAAACCTACCGAGTACCACATTGAACCAGGACTCTGTAAGGGCTGCAACCCCAATTGTTGGGTGTGCTTAGGGAGGGGATAAATACAGTTTAAGTAGCACTGTTTACTCACTGTGTATTTGGCGTGTTTCTATTTGTTGTGCGGACTGTGACCTAACCGACGCAAAGATTCAACTAATTTTGTTCTAAAGTACTCAAACTTTAAAAAATTTAAAGAGCCATATAAATATATTTATTTTTTGGATAAAAAATGTTTCTTGTTGAATCATCGCAACGACTAAAAACATAATTTCGTGATATTCGTTTTACAAAATAATGAAACATTTTTCAAAATGCAGCATGAATAATATAAAAGACTACTGTTTAAAACCCGTCTTTGGAAGGGTGCGAAATGAACGAAATATATAGAATGGTTTTTGTGAAAAAATGTAGGTAGTAATTTAAATAATTGTTTTATAACACAGCACCGTTACAGTATTCCATTTTTCAAATTTCTGATAATAGACATGAAATTTTACTCTTAAAAAATGTATGTTCAGAACAAAAAGGTCACATTTTAAAGAAAATTGATACTTCGCTCTGATGACATACATCGATTTTCCTGCGTGCGTCACATAGAAAGATATTGGGATTTTGGGCTTGGGCGACATATGGCCACAAGAAGTAATGTATTTGTAAAAATACATAATTTCCAGAGAGATGGTTCAAAATAGTAATAAAAATTAAAAACATATACTCGTATTTATACGTTGATATTACATTAAATTTTTTTCTAAGTTTTGTGTATTTCGTCAGAAATAGTTTAAAAACCAGATGAAGGGTCTTTCGATAATTAAAAAGAGATGGGTGCGTCTCTATATAGTCTCTGTACCCCTCTAAAATGACATCTGCCATTTGGACCACTTGGTCTGTTGAAGAACTTTTGAACATGAAATTATAAGTAATTGGTCATAATCTAAATGCATAGTCGTGTAGAAATAGTTGAAGGTAGAATTTTTTATCTAGGCAAAAAAGTTGATGGAATAGGGTCTGTGTCAGATTTTTGAAGTGTCAATTGATTATTCAAGTTTATCATAATATAATCAATTAATACTCGTATTATATAATACCTTAATAATATATTATTTTGACAGATATATAATTTAAGGCCCATTACACTCATCATACAAAAAATGCTGGACGCTTTCGAGATGTGATGATGGTGGCTGTGTGTAGCAAAATGGAGATAACAGACTCTTGTAAGATAACTCTCGTGACGACAATTGTACCACTAGACCCATAAAAGCATGACTTTAATTCTAATATAAATAATGTGTAATTCGCAAATATATTTTTAGAACGTCATCCATATCCCGTTACATATTTACGACCGTTCCCCCATTTGTAAAAACCGCCTTTCGAGAACCACTTTTGAATAACAAACGTATAAACGAGTGCGAGGATCAAGCCAGATTTCATATAAGGTCTCAATACGAGTGTGAAAAAGGAGGCAATTCAAACCCAATCTCCCTTCAAAATATCTGCGGCAGTATTAATTATTCTTTTTTCACCCTCGGCGTTGGGCATCTAGGCATTTTTTTGAGCATGTAATCAGGGGATATTTCGCTACGTGATATAGCAACATTACGGGGGTTGAAATACATTTTCGAACGTACGCCGTTGAATTAAACACAAATTAAATATATCTAAATTGTTAAAATGAACTAATTTTCTTTTATTAAGGAAAACACATTCTTATTGTGAAGTTGTAATTATTCAGAACATAGGTCTGTGATATTTTAAATACTAAATTAATGTATTAATTATAAATATATACATATAAAATCAATCGGTAAGCAGTAATAAGCAGTCGGTTTACTCAAAGGTATTTGAGATTCTGTAAAAATAATGTAGATGGCTTTCAAATAATGGAATGACAGGTGTATTAATTTGAAAAATGTAACATATAGGTTCGAAAAATTGTCAAGAAAAATACTGACGTTATAGCACAAAGGTAGTGCGCTTCCCCGGATTGGAAATAGAGATCCAGGTTCGTATCCCGGTTACGCAAAAACGATATTTTTCGACAAAATTGATTTTATATGTGTATATTTATACATTAATTTAGTATTTAATTTTCTTTTAATACAGCTTTTGATTTATCCATGATTATTACAAACCTTTGAAAACGTATATAGTCTTACTATTCCCCGTACAATTCTACACCCTTTGACCTGTGCAAAATCTCGTATTCTCCGGGTGCCTCATTACACATCCGAAATATTGAAGTTTTTGGATTTTCATTGTTATATATTTAAATGTTAAATATTTATTTTTCTTTATTCATCCAAACCATAACATCTTCATTTGGAACTCTATGTATCCACATCTTAAATGCTTCAAGTTACCATATCATTTCTCCGGTAAGTGTTCATGCTTCCATTATATAAAAAAATATCGAAAACACATAGCATCTGACCATTCACATTCGTAATCTAGGATTGAAATCATGACTGCAAAACATATTTTTCATGTGGATAAGCGGCATTTACTTTCAACAGAAAGATCTTATCTTTCATTAATATTACAACCCAGGTATATAAATAATACTTTGTACCGTCTACAATTCTCCTTTGCCTGGACCTAATTTTGCGTACATCATTTTTCTTTAGGGTCTAGGTAAAACAAAGTCACACTCCAGTTCCTAACAAACTCCACGATTTCGGGCCAGACCGGCAGTATTTTTTTTTTTACATTTTGATAGAAGTCACGTAATATGGACATTTTTTTTTTTATGCAGATATCGACAATTATATTAGTAAAATCTGTTTTTGTACAACTTCTATTTCACCATATTAAACAATTTTAATAAAACGGCAACTGTAGTAAAAATAGTGTCGACTTTATTTTAACATTTCGTTTGGAAAATTCACTCAAGATCACACTTTTAAGTGCATTGTTGGGAGATGGGATTGGACTTTCTAAAAAGCCGCGTTCGACTTGAGGCCCCCTGAAATTAAACATTTTAACAAAGTTTCTTTTCCCCTCAGATATCGGTGTTGCCAGTTATTAGGCGGGTACTTTATTGTTATTGTCACAATTGGGTGGGGTTGTTGGATCACAATGAGCCCGACGGCGAGTGCTTGTGCTCAATATAATGTCGCCGCGTCAGCTTTCCACGGACGCCATTTGCAATTAGGCGTGATGTAGGAAGTATATTATTGTGGTACTAGCATATATGTATATACTGAATAATTACTGAATTTACACGCTAAAAGTGTAAAAAATATAATCAAAAATACTCTTAAAAAACAATACTTGAATTCAGATAATTACTAATTAATTAATTAATAATAATTTGAGTAGCTTGTTGGTGTAGTGGTCAAGACGTTGGCCTGGTGATCTAGTCGCACCTCGTTCTAGGACACCAGCAATTTAGTCCTATTTTCATAGCACAAGCGTTGAGCTTAGTTTGATAATATTTAGTAATAATATTGATGTGACACGTATTCCGTGTACGCATCTCTATTTCAAAAAAAAAAAAAAACGAAACTAAATATTATGATGTAACTACTTATGGACACAATTATTTTTAGTGAATTTTCTTTGCCGTGTATGAAATCATACATTTTGTATACCTTTTCTGTTTTTGAAATAGGTGCTTATATAATTTATACATGAATAGCCCCAAAAGATTTAAGCCTAACTAGAATACTTTTCCCAGCGCTATTAGAAATTACATCAAATTATAAAACATTATGGATGTAGTATAAAGTAGTACCTCGCAGTACATAATGTCGGTTTAGGGACCAGACTGTCGTCGCACATGGAAAATTGTTGTTAAGCGAGACAAGGAATTTTTTCATTTGCAAGTATTAGTATTTTTTTAATTTTATTTATTATCTTTGTTTTATTAACCACTGAATTGAGTTTAAATGCATCTACCGGTTTCGAAAAATACCATTTTCTTCTTCAGGATGTCATAACTAACTAAAAACATATATCATTGTTTCTTTGCCAGAATCTATTTTAAAAAAAACAACAATTATTTAAAGAATAAATTTAGTACCTAACTCAAATTGTTACTTAATACAAATTTAGTCGAATAATTTTTGTTGGTTGGTTAGTTGGTTGTTTATAATTTTTTGATTAGTTTTACATGCTTTATTTATCTCCAACGATTTCAAATTGTTTAATTTGTGATCAACACCGTTTATATGCAAAATTGACAATCCCAATTTTTTATCAAAACCGCGACCATTTTCTATCAAATGATTAGCAAATTCTGAAAACCCACTATTGTTCAAACATCTCAAATGTTCCCTTACTCTTATATTAAAATTTCTACCCGTTTTACTAATATAAAATGCAACACAATCCTTGCAACTAATTTTATAGACACCAGAATTGTTAAATTTATCATCTTTGTCTTTAGAATTTATGAGTAAATTTCCTATACTATTATTTGTATAAAATGCCGGTCTAATGTTTCGTGGTAGGTGTTTAGATATTTGTTTCGAAAAGTTATTCATGTATAAAATCCTACGCCAATTATCATTATTTTTATGCAAGTATTTGTTCATAAAAACAATTTTTTTTCATGAAAGTGTGAATATTATAGGAGACAAGACATCAATTTTGTTTTCACTATTTAATTAATAAAACTACTATACTATGTAGTACTTAATATACTTATTCTAACGTAAGTATAATAGATATACAGCGGTCCCCTTTGCGTTGGGTCCCAATTTTTGTAGTTACACCACTGTTTAATCAAGTATTACTTTAAATTAATATCTTTTAAAGAGTTAAGATGTTAAAGATTGAAAATCAACACGCCTAGTTATCTAATTAAAAAAAATTTAAATGTTATGTCTAGTGTTTGACCCTCGACCCGGAAGACCATCAAGTTTAAAAATATAGATGTTCATCACTAGTGTAATTGGGGCATCACTGTCATAGAGTCTCATAAACGATTATCTTCTTGAGAGAGGATTATCTTCAACAAGTGCACTTATTTTGGGGACAGATAGGCGAAACTAGGGTTGCGAAACCTTGACAATATTTTCATTAAAAAAGTTGTCGGCTTGAATTACGATTTTTATTTATTTACCAATACTGTCATCTTTCTAAAAATAAAAAATATATTATTTGCAACAAAAATAATGTATTTTGGACATAATTTTAAAATCGGTTCAACAGTGAATTGGTGAACGAATTTTCAAAATATTCATGTAATCTAATAAAATATATTTGATTCTGAAGTACATCATTGAACTATTTTTTTTAAATAGTGGACATATTTTTAAACTATGTTATGAAAAATAAAAATAAAATACTGATCTCTTGGAAAGCGTATATATCACCGATTTAACGTGCAATATTCCTACCACCAAAAAAGTTACTCGATTTCAAATCGAAAAAATCATTTTATATTAAAAAAAAATTCTTATTTTTTTGCCCGAGTATCAATGGTTGGCAATTAATACATAATTTTCCTCTCCACCACTTCAAATGGTAGCTGATACACGTGTACGGTAATTGTGTGCGTATCTCCTCTGATTCTGATCGGCCAGATTGCTATCACATTTTGAAGTGAGTGTGATTCAAGTTTCGAAATTGCCACTTGACACAATTGTGCCAAAACTGTGAGCAGAGCTAGAGTTGAGACTAAAATAATTTTAGTTACCGTACAATGTCTCGGATTTTGTGGAGTATTTTATATACTCCACAAAATTTTATTTATTTTATTAGTATTTATTACGAATGAAAATGTTAATAATAATTGGATAATTTTTATACCTTCATTTTTGTAAAAAAATCACCTTTGTATATAAACATTTTAGTACTTAAAATTTTATCTGAAGTAATGACTACGATTTTGCCTTTTAACAGTGCATTAGAGACTTTATTTAAAATTTATGAATAAAGCACTGTTCCTTATGACACATGATTTTGGGCCTGTCACTTTGCCCTTCACTAAACTTTTGGCAACGGCTGGTCGGTTCTACAACTCTTCCTGCGCCTAAAGCAGAGGCAGTACTGAGAATTTGGCGTTCCATTCTACTAACATTCAAGTTGTGTCTGGAATATAGAACTCTTGAAAATACAGAGGCGCCGTGTTGTGTGTCACCAGCACAATTTAAATTCAACTCTTTTAGGGAAACGCTGTTAACGTAGTTCATGCAAAAGGGATGTTTTGTGAGAAAATTTAAATGTTCTTAAATGATATTTTAAAACCTGCATTATGTTTATAATAACCATGAAATAAATATGTTAACGTGTCACTGTAAAAAATTCAATTTATACTTACTACTGAAAATGCGATAAAAATTGTAGTTCAATAAATAATGTTCGAAATGTAACATTATTTTTAATTAATTAATAATTCGGAGGTGTAATGGTTTGTGAATTAAAAATATCTATATAACTTAAGAGAGGTTATATTATTAATAAATTCAAAATTAACCTTTTGCTTTAATTATCGTTATATTTTAAATTAAAGATGGAATCTGGTTAAAACTACTATACTTAAGGGAACACATTCTAATTGTGAAGTTGTCTGTGAACATAGGCCTGTGATATTTTTTAAATACAAATTAAATGCATTAATTAGAATGATATACACATAAAATGAATTTGTATAGTATATCTCTCTAATTAATATATTTAATTGGTATTTAAAAAATATCACAGACCTTCGTTCTGAATAATTACTCAAAGGTATTTGAGATTCCGTAAAAATAAAGAAGATGGCTTTCAAATAATGGAACGATAAACTTGTCAATATGAAAAGCGTAACATATTAGTTCGAAAATTTATGAACAATGCACTTTGTTGGTATAGCATAATCGGTTAATGCACGTTCCCTGGATAAGAAGAGATTCAGGTTCGAATTCCGGTAGCAACAACAATATTTTTCGACAAAATTGATTTTTATTCAAAACTACTATACACTATGGAAATATGTAACTATGAAAATAATTAAGATTTTAACTGGTTTATAAAAATGTAATAATTGCATGAAAAAAATATTAAATACTTGAGTTTAAATTTGTTCGATCAGATTAATATTAAAGTAAATATTGAAAAATATCCCAATAGATTTAATTAGTGATTCGACTCTGGATCTGAGTGTCATGTGTCACATTCCTCGGACCTGCCCCCGAACTGTGAAGTGATCGAGACACTCTGCGGATAAAACGATAAAAAAAAATTAGATTGATTTGTACATATGTAAAACTGGTAATACGGCTCGTTCTAAGATACGCTTTAAGTGGTCTGGAGTCCTTCAATGGCTTTTGCATTATGCTATCTCAATTGTTTTGGCAATAAATCACTTTCAATAGTGCTTTATCGATAACCTATAACCGCAACACGATTTAACAATATTTTCGTTAGTCGAATACAAAAACAAAATACTATAAACAATAAGTAATAGGGCAAGCGTGATCAGGTTTTTTTTTTAACCCGATTCGCCATGAAGATAATACATATTATGTTATACATTAAAGTTACGAAATATATATAATGCTATGAAAAAGAAAACTAAGGAAAATATTAATAAATAAAAAGTAAAAAGTTCACACATATATACATAATATATACACAAAATATAACTACTTCAGTCACGTATATGTAGCTTTTCTGTAGGCGTTGCCATTTTCTTGTCAAGAAACCAGCTTTCTATGAAAGCGCCGCTTGCACCAGAGTTGGCGCTGAGCTTCATCCACAGCCTTACACCCGCAACTCGATGTTTTAGAAGCGGAACGAATCCATGTATACGGCTTTTGGTAAACATTGTAGATGTGCTGCAATAACGCGCCAATCCGAACAGTATTCTGGATGAGTTGTTGTACTGAATTCGGAGACGGTTACGTGTCACTTGCTTGTATTTCGACTACAGCTCAATCAATATTCATTATACGTAGATGTGTATATTGATGGCCTCCGAAAATAATAACTTAGTATTGAAAACAAAAATTGGTTGCATTATAAACAAATTAATGAAAACATTGTTTATTATCTATCATACATAAAAAATGGTGCGCTTAAAACTGCGATAGGTACTCGGAGCTACATAATCATAACGGAATCATGATCACAGCACGAATTTTAAACTGAATTTTTACATGCGTATAATTACGAGACTGAGCGTCACTGACGAAAAATTTGTGAATTACTGTTTAACGCTATCTTTTGAAGGATGCCTGTCAAAATTTCAGACAGATTTATGGAGTAGTTTTGATTTGATAGCTGTTGAAAGTGGGTAAGATTCTGTTTGTTTGCAACCTTGAAAAATAGCAAGTTTGGTCAGTGAGTCGATCCCTTTATTTTGGATGGGAAGACGAGATGACAATGATGAAAACAAAAAAAAAGTAACACGAGATTGCTTAAAATAAGTGTAAATTTCTTGCCAGTAATGAGACGTGACAGAAAAATCCAGGATACTAATAAGAAATTAGATTAATTGTTTATATAGGTGTCCCAAAATTAACGCAAGATTTGAATTAAATAGAAAACACAGTTGTTAGTCTTCAGATTTTTATTTTTTTATTGAATCATGAAGTACATGGGATAGAGTTATTTATGGAATAACACATCGGGAAAATGGCCTCCACGGCTTTGCTGGCACATACGCACTCTTTTGTCGAAATTTTCCATGACCATTTAGCATAATTGCTGACTGGCTTGTTTTTGGTCGACCAGTGTGTTTAGCGCCTCCAACTGATCCAGTCTCTCTAAATTTTTCAATTAATCTCTTCGCAGTTGATGAACTTAAAATACTATTCCGACCATATTTTGTATTCAATTTTTGAATTGCGGCCGCCAAACTTTAATTTTTTTTGAGATATTGTTCAATGATGAAAACACGTTGTTGTATCGTCTAACGCCCCATTTTTACTAACCCTAAACTCCCAGTTGTCAATTTTTTTTTCAGAGTTGCCAACAATTTACTGCAGAAATGGTGGCAAATTAAAATCTTACGTTAATTTTGGGACACCTTTACAATAGATTCTTAAAAATCAAATTTTCTGGCTACGAAATTTTAGTCTATTCTTTAAAAATATACATTATTTTTGAAAAGGTATTGTTATCCAAACACTAAAAAATAGACTGAGAACATAGACTTTTACGTCCGTGTAATGTTTTTATTCGAATATTAATATCATAATGACGCCCGAATCGAGTGATCGGGGGTTCTAGATTTTCATAGGTACATGCTATTAGATTTGATTAAAAATAGTAAGAATATTGATGTGATATGTATTCTACATATTTTTTTTAAATGCATCTGATTTTTGATAAAATTTAATGTCTAGGGATATCTTTAAATGATAATTAATAATTAATTTAACAAAAATATTTTTTAATGTGAAGCAGCTGATACAAAGAGCGTTGTGGAATCTTTCATCGACGTCTTTAACCCTTCTTTGGCCTTGCAGTAACGCAGGTCTACCGCTCGGTACTTACTGCCGAATTTGCTGCCCTCATCGTTACATTATCATATTTATCAATATTTTACTTTAAATACTCTATATTTAGTATAAAAGGACGATAACTTTTTACAGCCATTAAAACTATAAAAAGCATTAATTTCTCATTTAAAATGCTTAAAAATTGTAAAAATTAACATCATGGCTGCGTGTGGGTATTTTCTATCACGGTTTTCTGAGGGTTAAACGCTTACTTGGTATGAAAACTCTTCTAGTATTTGTTTCGTATCGATAATTCATTCGGCCTGGGTCCCAACTTCCTAGTGCTCCCAGTCTTGTAAAAATATATATAAAAACGTTTTTCTTTTTGCAAAACAAAGTAAAAAAAAATATGGGAGAACTGGTTCCTAACGTTATCAACAGTAACAAACATTGCACCAAGGATCTCATTCTTATCATTATCACGTGACAGCCTAATTAATATATATTCGGCTTTAACAATGGCATATGTTGCACAAAAACGTGATCAAACTGGAAGAAACACCAGTTCCATACACTAGTGGAAACCTTAAATTAAACACAATTATTAAATAAGAATCTCATGAACTCTCACCGTGTTGTTCGGGGTGTAGGGTCCAGGGCGCGAGCAGGGGGGGACGCTCCGCCGCCGTGTAAGGCGCCAACGGAGGCTCTTGGCCCGCGCCGCCTCCGCCCCTACCGTCCGGCATGTCAAGTATGTCACATATATGGAACCCGGAAGGCCGCTGCCCGGGAGCTTTCATTCCATCCAGCAATCTGTAGAATAACAGAAATAATCATATTAATAACCGATAATATTAACAGAAAGCTTGAAACCTTTACAAGCTTTTGTGAAAATTGACAATGTGTTTATAATCGTAAAAGTATTTTTGTTTATGTAATAGGTTATTGGTTTTTTGGCTGCTTATCTCTCAACTCTGTTTGTATCAACTTGTTATTTTTAAATCGGTATTTAATATGACCTACATTTTTTCGTTTCTATAAATTTTTAATACTTAACTTTGAATATACCTCACTACAGATTCATTTGATTTTTTACAAGAAGTTTTAACAATTAATGGTACTTAAGTCTATGTAGATATTTAAATACTCCATACATAAATTTAAAAATTACTTTGTTCATTTCCGAAACCTGATCTACAGGGTAGAGAAAATAGAGTGTTGTTTACTTAGGTATGTACCCATATTTATTTAAAGATGATATTATTGAGGGTATGGCAATAGTGTAAGTAAAGTTAAGGACTTTCCCGTCCCAGAGTTATTTTCGTTCGAGGGAATTAGACGAATTAAGCTTATTACTAGCTTTGTGTACCTTTTTTGGTACCTGTACAGAAAGAACTTGGAAAGTACGTTTTTGGTTGAAGTAAAGTCTACCTGTTATTTCAACCAACCCAAGATATACTTAAATTCTTAGTAATTAAGATTTTTAGAGAAGTATTAGACGAAATAACTTAAAGAATTAGCGTAAATGGTCAAATTATTAACGACATTTGAAATGCTGATAGCACTGTCCTTTTAACCGATGGCACGATGGGCCTGCAGGGATTACCGTATTCAGCTAGTTTAAATAAAAAGTTCGAGGTGAATGTTTCAAATATTAAATTTATTGTAATTTTTCTGGAAATACTGTACGAGACCACTGATATAAATATCTGTGGTGCTGACTAAATAATCAATGAGATTAAATACAACAGATCAACGTTGAAATAGAGACAAAGAGATGATCTATCATTTTTTTCTAATCTGCAATTGAGTAATTAATTTAAATCCACGAACGCACATTTTACGATTTTATAGTCTTTTTACTAATTATTATTTACGGGGCAAATGTGAACTCTAATTTAAGTCACCGCAAAAATATACAGGCTTTCAAAATGTGGAGCTACAAGAGAATATTAAAAATCGTTTCGGTGAAAATACAAAACGATGATGTGTTGCAATGTTTGAAAATATACAAAAATTGCTGAATATAAAGTATTACCAAGAAGAGAAAACAATATGAAGAGTACTTTCGGGCATGTTATGTGAAGTGAGAAATATGAAGTAATATAGTCGTACTACTAGGAAAAATTCAAAGGAAACGCAGTGTTGGAAAAAGACTCTTCTAGTTACATAGTAGTTCAGTGTTTTATCCATGAAAAAGTAAATTATATTTTAAATGGAAGTAATAAATGTCTCATTTATTAAAAGTACATTTAACATTTATTTAAAATTTGTTGTTAATTATAAAATTAGCATGGCACAATGGTAACGCCTTCTCTCGGTAAGAAAAGTTCCGGGTTCGTATCCCGATGGTAACCAACTATTTTTTCGTTAAATAGATTTTTATGTACCTATATCTTTCTAATTGATTCATCTAATTCGTTTACATAACATATATTAATTCCATAAAGGTTTTGATCTGACTTTGGATACATAAATATATTACAGTCTAATATGAATACACAATCGTATTATACAATTGGGACAATTGTAATTTTTTATAATTGAAGGGTCTACTGTAAGACCGTTGAATGTCATAATTTTTTTTTTTTGTGTTAAGAATACCATTCGATAGCTCAGTTTCTAAAATATTCGATGTCACTCACAGTCCTGAGATAAATGATTTTTTCTAAAAGCGACACACTTAAATTTGCATGACAATATTTTTTTTATTGGGTATGTAATTTAATATTTTATTATTATACGTATACTTTAAAAAATATATATACCTCTCAACACCCGTGCTTTTTGCAATCCTTTTAAACCATTAAATGCAGATCTCAAAATCACTTAACATGGACATTCAACGGTCTTCAGTGGACCCTTAAATTATTTTGTCCATAAGCTTAGCGATGTAAATAATTCAGAACAACATTTATGCCTGTTAATTTATAAGCCAGATCTACAAAAACCGTAATAAACTTCGACGTGCAAATTTCAAGGCTATTCTATGTACAGTTTTCTAGGCTATTCTACGTCGCCGACCTCTTTTGCACATGTTTAAAATCCCATTGCAAATTCCATCACATCGTTGACATCAGCTCTGATGTTAGATCCGGAAAAAAGATCCGAAACATCTCTCTAGATAGTTTTGAGCGGCTACGATAATCTGAGAATATTCGAAACAAACTTATTCAGGAAATATTCTTGAACAGAAATATGAAAGAAATTCACATTTCATTTATTCTTAGAAATTACGAAGATAAAGCTTGGTGTATTTCTTCCTTACGTGAAAATATGTAGGACCACAGGTGTTCTCTAAAGCACCGTCTGATTATCTACAGTCACGTTCAAATCCATTCAACATTTTACAATCCACTCATTTTGAAGATGCCTTTTAACTCGAGACTGACTTATGTCCTGAGAGGTGTAATTTTCGCTCAGTTTTTAATGATACTCGATAGTGCTCTCGTCGATGTGAATGGTATAATCCCCGGAATAGTCACATCATCATAAACCTGACGTCACACAATAAACTAATCGAGTAAAATAGTAAAAAAAATATATTTAACCGATTTTCATAGTCAAAACTGGGTCGCAATTTTTCCACTTCAGGTGTTTAGTGGAAGCTGACAAATGCGTTTATTAGTTAATTATCAAATTATTATGCAATTTTTTTTTTAAAGTAAGAATTACTATCACATACACATTCTTAGCGTGCGGTATAAAGTAAGTATATCGCATATAATAATAATAAATAAATAAATATAATATTGTAAAAGAGTCCTCTTTTACAATATTAAAAACACATTCGAAGCATTATTTCACTTGATTACATATAGATAAATTAATATTTTTCAATCAGCCTAGTAATTTTAACAATTTTATTAATCCGCAATAAGTTTTTTGATGCTAAAAAATAATAGTCTATACAACATGTATATTTTGGGTTCTTTCTTTTGGCTCGATAAAAATTCGTAAATTTATACATTTTTAAAGAATTTCAAAATGAAATAGAGTTGTTTTACTAAAATCGATATATTTCCGATCTGTACAATAGAAGAAGTCAAAAGCGCCGCCTTTATTGATCCTCGGCACCTTGTCGTAAATCAAAGAACTTTTAAGCAAAAACATGTGTTCAAACGAACACCTGAAAAACCTGCGTCGAGGGTGCACTCAACCATTTAACAGGTCATCGAAATTTCGGGGATGGAAGCACGTCCGATCCTGACAAATAATCTCCCCGCCCTATTGTTAAAACACGTAAAATTAATAAGCAAATACCTGTAATGTAGATAATGCCATTCCAGGTTGTTCTCTGTTCCGGCAGAATGCGATCTGTTGTTTCTAAGAGAATGGACATAAAAATAGCTGTAGTGTTTCATGAGAAATTTTTGAATTTAAAAAATATGGGTGAATAAATTTGTACGTAAAATATTCCCAGATTAAAATTATTTGTCGTATTTAAAAACTTTTTGGATTTATTGAAACATGAGCTTTGATATGTTTGGTGATAAGTTTTTGAACATTCAAACTCTTGAAGTCTTGTACGTAATTCTAAGATAAATAAAAAATAAGCAACGAATGATTACAAATTCGAACGTGATGCAGCCTGAAACAGAATAAAGTGAAGCAGAATGATTAGAGTAGCCGATTCCAGATGAACGAGATAAGAAGAGGTTCTAAGATGAAGTAAATATAATAATGTAATTAGTACGTATAAACTAGTATGAATTGATCGTTCAAATATTTTAAGCAATTCAAAGTTTATAACAAATGAAATTTCAAGCATGTAAGATTTTGAACATAAAGTCGTGATTGTAATTTCTACGGGCGAAATATTATGTTAGAATTATTTTAGTTTAGATCATATTAAAGGCAAAATAAAATACATATTTAAATAAATAACATTTGATTAGTTAGACAGTTAATATTACTTTCTTTCTTGCAATTTAATAATAACAAGCTGCAATATAAAAGTTGAATAAGGATTTCTTAACGTCTCAATCGTTATAACAGCTCCCAAAAGAGATGTTAACTTAATAAAATTGCAACGTGTTGGCTGTTAAACGATTGAATAACGATTATCGCTGGGTCCGCTAACTCAGATTTATTGGCTGACTGGCTGAAAGCTTCCGGAGGGGGATTTTCCGCTGGATCATCGCAGTTAACCGGGACGAAGCTAATATGCGACACGCGTGATCATGAAACTTGTAAATAAGACGCTATTTTACTTTTAAAAATATGGCCGTCAGGGGTCCCGAGGCTCATCGACGAGCTGGTATCATAAATCTTAAGGTACTTGGATATAAAAAAATACCGTTTGTATTCCATGACGTAATATCTGTTAGCAATGATTCTTTAAATTTAGATTCAAAAGAGATCGTATTGTTCTACGAACGAAAATAAATCTTACAGGTCAACAATGATGCATACAATTTTGGGTATATAGTTATAGGACTTTTTCGCTTTAAATATGTCAATTTCGAATTATAATCAGTGGCATATCTACGCCAATGCTGTGCATTGGGGTCCATGTAAGATAGGGCCCGAAAAGTCCGTTCGCGCTCTGCTATCGTAATGTCGGGTGAGGAACAGACCATCGCTGCAAAGCGAAAATCACTGTAAAGCTAAGCAAGGATTTTTTCAGTTGCGAGTGCACGTACAAAATGCCTAAAGTACTACACTTTGCGAAATTCATAAAATACAGGAATCCAATTTTATTCTACTATTATAACCACGTAAATTTTAATATACCTACTTATATCTTAGGTGTATTTTATACATATACAGAGGGATCTTTTTTACATTTTGCATTGGGGCCTAATTTTTATCTGATGCACATGAAATAGTTGGAAATAATAAAGTGTGTATCAATTATTGTCAACTGATAAATAAACAATATAAATTATCGTTAATAATTAAATTAAATTCCTTAGTTTTTAAACCGCCCGCCAAAAATGAATATGCTATTATGAGTTTGTCAAACACATTAGTAATTTATTACGCGGAGGAAATTGCTCATAAAACCTGACTCTCGCATTTTCTTTGGTTATGCGCACATTGTGTACGGAAATTATACCATGAGGATATTTTCATACAATATTAATGGCAAAAGGAAGTGGTCAGAGTGCACAGCAATGTACCTGAATCACAGAATAATATAAGTACCATTGAATCATATTGAATATCAAGAAATGGCTCACAAATACAAGCTATGAAAAATAATGATAAGTTTATTTAAGCGAAATCGGAAAAAAATAATATTTTTATAATCATAAAAAATTTAATTATCAAAAAAATAAAAAATGCAGATGAAATATAATGCGTAGGTACCACCGACCAGTAAATTAATAGAGATGAAATAAAGTGTACATATAGGATAAAAGAGGGGTTTGTAACATTAGTTGCGGGACAAGGAGCGTTCTACACACATTCTTGTTGGAAATATAAATCCGATAGTTTATAATACATTTATGCAACAGTGAAAGTATTTACTTTTCTAAAATTAAATCATTTTGTAAAAAATACGAATTTTTTACATTAGTGCATATTATATAGTCAGCGTTATAATTTTATTCAATAGTTATTAATAGTCCATGGACTGTGGTAGGTACCTACTTACTATAAAGTTGAAATAGTAACAAACACATTTTGTATAATAATTAAATAAATTAAGGGACATATAAATAAGGAAGATAATAGTAGGATAATTTTTATCTGTTGTAAAAATTAGAATAGTATTTAATAAATATACATATTTAAATAATTGGCAAAATCATAGATAGTGAAGTACGTAAATAATTAACACAGCCGACGGGACTGACTTTCAATATAATTTACACTCATTCTTTTTACTAGATCATTCTATGAAATTCAACGAATAGATACTCGTTTAAAACTGTGCGCGAATAAAATACCAGTGCAAGTTTTAATTCAAATTAAATGTATTAATTAGAAAGACGTATATATAAAATCAATTTATCGAAAAAATATTTTCGTCGGTATCTGGGTTTCGAACCTGGATCTTTTCCTATCCGGGGAAACGCATTAAGCCACACAAACATAGAAGTTGACGACAAATTTTCAAACCTATATACGTTATCGTTCGCGAACGAAGAGAATATTTGCTGTCATCTCTGACATATATACAAATATTACAATGTCACAATTTTGGTGGAGACATGTCAAAGAGATCTATCGAAATTGTACTTTATGTATATATATAGTAATTAAAGTATTTACTTTATACCATTACCATATTCAAAATACCTATGCATTTCAAAAATATATTTTCATGCAAGGATATATTACTGCTACACATTCGGACTATTTGGGTTTATGCCACCCACACGGAATTCCTACCTACACATGGACAAAAATTCTTTAGAGATGGGTAATGGTGTAAAACCCTCGTATTGTTTCATGTTTCAACTCCTGATCTATTGGGGTCGTATTTTTTTATCTTGCTCGGTCTTGAGAAAACATTTGGTTGACCGAATAACGTTTCCAAGAATATATTGTCAACTGTGTGCACATATTCACAAAATGATTTCATTTTGTTGTATAACAATGTTATTTTTGGTCAGACGTTAATTCTTATACTGCTGGAGATGATTGTGATATCAAGAACTTATCGTGTACGAAAAATTGTTCAAATAAACTAGAAATATTAGAGAGATTTTTCTGATAAAATTATTGACTACTAGTAAACGATTAACAATGGATATCCTAATTATAAAGACATTAATATTTTCTGAACACTAATAATAAGTCATTATCATTATGCTTAGTAAATTATGTCAGTAGGAAATTATTTATTGTGATTGAAAATAGTATTAGGTAATTAGTTTAATAGTTATTATTAAGAAATTATAGCATTACGTTGGACAATTCCAACTATTTAGATACATGTATACTACAATAACGAATAATTCATGTTGTATGCTAAAATATCCTGGCAACACCAATTTAATAAATATATTGAAAGTTTTCAACGCTGCGTGGTCACGTGTTGAAAAATGTTCCTGTAAAAAATTCTTACCTTTTATCATATTTCTAAGAACATTGTACACATAATTATTACAGTATAATTACACGGTACAGTCACATAAATTGAAAGTATATTATTTAAATGTACAGATTCATAATTCATGATCTTTCTTTTTTGAGAGTGCATAACTCTTAAATTACGTTTGTATTCACATCAACAGTTGTTCTAAATATATAATAATATTCCTATTTACTGACATAAACAGTAGGTACTCAAATATATTTAAATACTTGAATACGTGTTGCAAAAGAGAATAACTTTAGAATGTCATAAACAATACAAATAAATTAAGGAGATATTCTCGTATATGAGTTTGTATTTATTTACTTAAATAATAACAGATGTGAATTAATTGTTACATTTTCTTGTGAGTTTAAAACTTTTTATATAATAATTTGTATCACTTATTAAAATTTAGTATGCCTTATACAGGATAACAACATTTTAATATGTCAACTTAAATTCTTGTTAAAAATGAAATAACTCAAAACAGAACAATAAATTATAATCCGGATGCAGTTCGTTCGCCATCCGGGCAATAACACTTCCAGAAGTAAGATGAAGATGAGGTAGTTACCCCGGCAGAGGAGTGGCCAGCGAGGGGTACAGCAGCCGCGGCCAGGGCGGCAGCAGCGCGGGCGGCCAGCCCAAGGGAAAGGGAGGGGCGCCTAGACCGAACAGTCGCTCCAGAAGCTCCTGTTCGTGGCCGCCGCCTATCCACCGCTCCGCCGACTTCCCGATCATCCCTGACGAAGAGGAGCTCTTCAGTTTGCGACAGTAACTTCAGGCATGGGTGGTTCTGGTCGATTAGAGTTTTTGAATTGTCGTTAATAACACGATGACTTTTTAAATCGAAAAACTCCTTCGAAAGTTTTTAATTTTTTAATGTCACTCGCGTCAAAATACTTTTTTATAAATAAATTTATTAGCACCACCACTTATTTGTTGATTTTAAATAAAATGCAACACCACAGTTGAAAAATAAAAAATTATGGAATGAAAAGTTTCAATACGAAACACGCGCGATCACTTTTGTTCACTCCGGCACTCGACTCGGTGGCGCAATGGTCGCTTCTTCACTGAACAACACTCGCTCGAGTGGCCATCGAGGCATCAACCCTAGTCGGTGCACCCCCTCCGCTCGTGAAAGCCTCTCATACGCCACCCTCTTACCGCCAAGGGTGCACTCAACCAATGGCGGAGCGAGAACCGGGGGGCGGAGCCGGAACCGACCAATGAGCGGCGACTCTCTCACCTTTTCATATCGATTCAGAAAAAAGCGCTAAGTGAATCTTTAGAATGTTACGTTGAAAAGGAAATAAAACCGGCTTAGTGCGGGGGTTCGCGGGGCGGGGCAGGTTCTAAGCGCGAGAGGCTTTGAGTGATTTTTTTTTACTGTGATTGCACCAGCGGCCTCTCGAGCATTGTAGGGATGAGGCTGTTGATTGTTATCACAGTTTAACATGAAAAAGCTCTCATATGTTAAGTACCAACACGCATTCATGGAGCTTTAATAACTGGTTCAATTTAATCGTGGCATAAAATGTAATGGCTTTCATTAAACTCGGTGGCCATGCAATTATTGTGGCTATTCTAGTTTGTAGATATTGTTTTTCGTAGTATTTTACATTCAGAATGATTTATAATAGAATGGATTAAAGATAAAATAAATCGAATTGCGTTCTCAGCACGCGCGTTTTAAATGAAACTTTTTTACGTTTCATCGTTTTGTATTTAGATTAAATAAGACTCTTGAGTAGAGCTCTTAGGTGAGCTAGAAAAACCCGACCTTATCTTTTTCAAACACAATAAATAATTGACATAAAACAAAAATAAATATTTTAAAGCTCTTGCTCGATGTTAACCTCATTGTGTTGAGTTTCAACATATCACACCCCTAGTTAAAGACTAGTTTATATTAACTAGTTAAACAAATACGAAAATGTACTTTTAAGATTAATGACTTTAAAGGTTTTAATGCAATTATAAATTCTAAGAAAGCCTATGCTATAGGTACTTACTTTTTCTTTCTTTATCTATGTAGATAATATGTAGAGATATAAAAAATGTACTATTTATCGAGTATTTTATGTAGTTCCTTATATGTTCAGACTATATTATTGCTTCTCAAATTCGGAATGAACTAAAAATTTAGGTATTTTAATTGACTCTTTAGGTACTGAGGATGCAACATGCTTTAAGATTATTCTAACATTTTTTGCATTGAATCCGCGTTACCTTTTTGTTTACTTTTATCTTTAATAAGTTACATTTTTAATAAATATTTAAAGCACAATTTAGGTTGATTCAATAGAGATTTTTGTATTTTTTGTGCTCAACGAAGTGGCGATAGATTATTCAAAATTGGTTAAATAAAACCGGAGACGAATAAGGGTAGGCCTTTACCCACATCAAAGTAATAACTTTCATGACACATTTTTATTTTCACGAATGAGAGTTAGAATTCTACACTTGATCTACCAATAAGTGACACATATTTTTTTAAATACAGATGTAGTCACGGAATGTGTCACATCAATGTTCCGACTACTATTTTCAAACTAAGCTAAATGCTTGTGCTATGAAAATAGGTTTAACATGCTGATCTCCTGGAGTGAAACTCGAATCCCAAACCAGATAACTACTAGGCGAGCGTCTTAACCACTAGATCAACAAACACACCATTAATTCAGATTTATAACTTTCCATGAATACGCAAATCGACAAAATTGTTAGTGTATGTTTTTATCATCTGGGGCAGATTACAAATATTCGCAGACATCTCCCTATTGAAGCAGCCCGTCTGCAGTATTAGTGTTATTAATTCTGTAATAGTATTTATGCTGACGCGTTAATATTTAGCGGGATATATTGCAATCTATTCCGAATGCAATAGCATGGATAATATATAAAGATAAAAGTCTCTCGCATTCCTATTGCGAACGCGAATTGCGTAGAATTCAAGTAATATCGTCTGATATACAAGACGACACAAACATGGTGTCTCTGTATCTTGAAGAACCCGCATCCCAGACAGTTTGACTAGTAAAACAGCAAAATGTCAGATCAGTCTTTTTAACCATAGACAAAGTAGATTAGTCATTACCAGAAGATTAAATTCAGTGAACAGGTATTTGCTGTTGTTCGATAACGTGGAGCTATTTGCCTTAAGATTTTCCCTTACAATTCAGAATCAGGATAACGCATACATTTGACTGATTTATACGTTTATCGCTTGCCATTAATGCATTAGTTATATGTCATCATGTTTAAATTTTAAAGTAGCCCCATTATATTTAATTATTTCTAAAGTATGATTAAAGAATCATACTTACGACCATTGAGATTTAAAATATATCTAATATACATAATTATTTACTAGCAATATTTGAATACGTCCAAGAACACACAATTGTTTGATTCTCACCTATAAAGTCACTGTTATTAGACAAATAATAAATATCTCATAGAGACGAAGCTATTTTTTTTTAATGGAAAAATATGGTCGTAATCTTTGTAATTACCCATAATTCCATATTTTTTCATTAATAAAAAATAGCTTTGTCTTTATGAGATATTTTTATTTGTTTAATTATTTACTAGTACAATTATTCGAATCTTCTTTAATTAAAAATTTGAAAAATAAGTAGGGGAAGAAGGCCCAAAGCGTGTTGGCTAACATAAAATATATACATACATATATCAAACGAAATAATTTATTTGTGTTTTTATTTATTACAATAATTACTGAGTGTATAAATAAATAAAGAGTTAAAAACAAACAAAACATAAGATATAATTTTTTTACAAATAGGATTTAATAGAAAAATAATGTAGGATGTATAAAATTGTGGGAGGTAAATTTATTTTTTGAATCAATTTTAAATATCATAAAATTTTTGCATTTATTTTGACATTAGGTAGTAATGTAATAAAAATTATCAGTTTTCTAAAATATATTTAATTTTTCAATCTATCTTATCGCATGGTATAATAATACACATTTTCACATTCTTCCTACAATTCTACACCACAGTATATTAATGTAGTTCTTGGAAATTGTCATTTAAAAGCCTAATTTAGGTAATTATTGATTAATGACCGAAATTAACCGGTCATTATTTTTAAACAAACTCAAGTTTTCTCAGATACCTGTCTTGGAAAGCAGTGCGCACTGAAATGCTAAAATACAAATATTTGTGCTAAATAGAACCATAGATTATAGTTAATGGTCCCCATAATCCACACTAAGTGTGGGAATACCGAAGCGAGTCGGTGGATGTGGATACATTTCTCGAAGATTATTTGCTTTCAAAATAACTCTTGACTGTCTATATTGCCGACTAAATATTTAACCTATTATTAAGGAAAACACATTCTTATTGGGAAGTTGTAATTATTCAGAACATAGGTCTGTGATATTTTAAATACTAAATTAATGTATTAATTATAAATATATACATATAAAATCAATTTTGTCGAAAAATATTGTTTTAGCGTCACCGGGATACGAACCTGGATCTTCATTTCCAATCCGGGGAAGTGCACTACCTTTGTGCTATAACGCCAGTATTTTTCTTGACAAATTTTCGAACCTATATGTTACATTTTTTCAAATTAATACACCTGTCGTTCCATTATTTGAAAGCCATCTACATTATTTTTACAGAATCTCAAATACCTTTGAGTAAACCGACTTGCAGACGCCAGAATTATCAATTCATTTTTATTAAATTTTGGACACGTTGATACAACATATATTATTAAGGTATCCCGGTGACGCTAAAACAATATTTTTCGACAAAATTAATTTTATATGTATATATTTATAATTAATACATTAATTTAGTATTTAAAATATTTAACCTTTTGAAATTTTGCAATATTGACATGAGGTGAACAATTTTTACAAACTAGACATTGTTTCATACACAACTACTTGTTATAGACGTGCTTACTCTAATAAAGACGTTAAAATATTTTATATTAATTTATATACGTATTTGATTAAATTGTTGCGAAATTAAATAAATAGGGGATGTAGTCTGAATTAAAAAAACCATCATTAGTGAATGACGCATACGGATGGAGTACAATAGTATGATTTATTAGCTTCTCACCTCGGCACTAGTAATTACTCTTCACTCAATCTTAAGCAAATACAAAGTAATCCGAAACTTTGGAATTAAAAATAAATTTTTCATTTTTTATAATTAATTGACTTTAAAACAATAGGAATTGGCATGAATGACGTACATACATACAAGATGAATATTATGTTCTAGGCCGATTTTGTTTGGCCGCCATTTTGGTTTGGCAGACATTTGTCAATTTGCATTTCGTAGTCGTAGAGATTAGTTGATTATAATTTATTAAGGAGCATCTAACGCTTCAACAAAGTGAAACCTTTTATCTAAATAATAATGGCAATGCTGTAACCACTAATGGTGATCGCTATCATCACATGGTTCTCGGTGACCGAATTGGGTCGATTGGACCTGCAACATGTGGTTCCAATGGGACGGTGTCACCTAACATACAGCCCGAACTAGGCTTGTAATATTGCGAGAATTTTTTAGGGGCCGCGTAATGTCGAAAAGTGTTGATATCGACTAGCCTCCTCGAACACCTGATTTGAAGGCTCTCGACTATTTTCTGTAGAAGTACTTGAAAAGAAAGATCTATGCCAATAAGCCAATAACGATTTCGATGCTACAGGAAAATATTCGAAATTAAATTGCTGTAGTAACACGCGAAGTGTGCGAGAATGTCATATAAAATATGGTTAAAAAATCACCCATTTGCGCCGCTGCCAAAAGCGGCCACTTAGTCAATGTCATATTTTACACATAATTGTAATAAATTAAATAATTGATAAATAAAAATTAAATAAAAATTTTTTTTTCATTTTCTAGTTATTCAAAAACAACATCGGCCTGGAACATAATATTCTCCCTGTGTATTGAACGTAATTTAAACAATCATTTTCGTATCGTAAAGCAGCATTATAATTTTTAATCTTCGAACAATAAAATTAGCTGAGTTGTTGGTCTAGTGGTCATGACGCCGGCTTAGTGATCTAGTGGTCGGAGGTTCGAGCCTCATTACGGGAGATTAGTAAGTTAGTCATATTTTTTTGAAATTATTTTTAGTTAGTAAGAATATTGATGTGACATGTATTCCGTGAATGCCATTTTATTTTTCTTTCGCAAAATTCAGAATCTGTCCACCTAATTCGCAATTCGTTAAGCGTGATACATAAAAGGATTTCTGTGATATTATAAATGTAGACCATCAAATATATAGACTTAAAATCTTCATTTTGGTCCAAATTTTCATCCACGCAATAAAATAGCTACGTGACATTTTTTTTAAATATGACTCGATTGGAACGAAAATTTAAACGCTGACAAAATAGTCTTGTTTACATAAATATTTAATTTTCGAAAAGTAAATACTTTTACTGCTGCTTAAATGTGTCATAAACAATCGGATTTATATTTTCAATAAGAATAGTGTAGAATGCCCCTCAACCCTCAACTAATGTTCCAACCCCCGCTTCTATATGTACATTTTATTTCATATCTATGCGAATGATTTGGCTGGTGAACTTATGTATGTGAGTGGACACGTAATGATTTATTAATCAAAAATAAATAAATAAATCCTTTAAGTCGGATACATACTAAAATAAAAAGGTTTAACAAAACTTACCGTTTTTCCCCAAATGCAGATGTTCTGAAATATACACACATACCTACTATTTCTAACTATCGACGAATATATCAAGCAAATCTTTTCAGATGTGCGTAATACTGACGTGGAAAAGATTAAAAAATATGCATGGCAGAACTTTAACACAAATGATTTAATTTAACCCTTTTGTCAGAAGGGTGAGTTGCATTGTCTCATTTTTGTATGAAGTGGACGCAAGGTGTAAGAGATTATATCTAATTCTAAGCAGGTAAGTAAGATTGGTGGGATCGGGTGACTCGTCAGACCCATTTCGGGAAATAACGCAGATTTTTAAGAATTTTCGGAGAAAAATGCAATAAAAAATGAGTAATGTGGGAATCCCTATTACTTACATAAAAAATAAAGCATAAAATAAAGATTTAAATTTAATACATACATTTCTTACACGTAAATCACATGCAGTGTACATATAATTGACAAGATATTTTTATGTCAGGTAATTACGTAATTTTAACGGATCAAATAACGAATAGGTACGTTGATTTTACGTAACGTACCGTTCGTAGTTCATGTTCTTTGTAATATTGTCAGTTAGGGGACCCCTTGTCTCAAGTCAAGGGGTCCTTAACAAGTACAGTGAGACCGGCCCTACCACCATAATATGAACACAATGTGAATTACATAATATGAACTGATCGACACTGCTGCATACATGAATGAGCATTTTTGTATTTAAGTAGGTATGCGTGAAAGTACTTTATTATGGACAAGGCAACAACACGAGTATTGCGTGCGATCGAAAATATAATGCTTAAATATTGAACAATTTGTGTTAATTAAAGGTACATAAAATCGATGATTTAAATGTAGAAAATTACACAGGTGTTTTACGAATAAAAATATGGCCGGTAATATTTAGGGGAAGCCGTAGTGATGACCAACTATCGGTGAAAAGTTGAAGTAAAAAAGAGGTAATAAAAACCATACTATTTAAAATAAGTACATTGATCGGAAATTCTTGAATAGTGGGGAAATTATGTTTTATTTTTTTAAATAATTATATTGTTCTAATGAAGTATTAAAGAATATTGATATATTTTCTATTACTTCATTAGTTGTTAAAATCAGGTAGATGATAACAGTTAAGCTGTCGAAACTATTGAAATTCTGACTTTGCACTTAGTACACTGATAAGATTCCTTTATTTGTGAATGGCACTTGATAGAACAACCTCATTTTTAAAGCAAATAAATATGAAATTGCAATCTGATTTTATTAAAAATCTAACAAAAAAATCTATTGTGTTTTTAAATAAATTATAATATTATTAAGGAAAACACATTCTTATTGTGAAGTTGTAATTATTCAGAACAGACGGTCTGTGATATTTTAAATACTAAATTAATGTATTAATTATAAATATATACATATAAAATCAATTTTGTCGAAAAATATTGTTTTAGCGTCACCGGGATACGAACCTGGATCTTCATTTCCAATCCGGGGAAGTGCACTACCTTTGTGTTATAACGCCAGTATTTTTCTTGACAAATTTTCGAACTTATATGTTACATTTTTCAAATTAATACACCTGTCGTTCCATTATTTGAAAGCCATCTACATTATTTTTCGACAAAATTGATTTTATATGTATATATTTATAATTAATACATTAATTTAGTATTTAAAAATTATAATAATTTATTGAATATTTGAAATTTTAAAATTTATACTTGTATTTCAAAAAATTATGGTTTATGAGAAGAAAATGATTCAAACAGTTGTTCGCTGCGTTAACATTATTAATAATTGCTAATTAAAATTTATCAGATTTTTAATAATATGTAGGTATATGTAATCTATACATTAAATTAAATGTTATTTAAATCTGCCTTATAAATTGATGTTTTGATACGAGAGGGGATTCCCTAAAGGGCACGCGGATCATTAAACTCATCCCCATCTGTAAATATCAGGGTCTCTACAAAATAAAAATATTTTAATAAATATATTAATAATAATAATAATACTACATTTATTAGGTTCACTTCTTTACATGTATTATGTACTTACATTGATAAATAATGCTAGTGGTCTGACGTATTACTCTTCCAAATTAATATTCATTAAAAATACACTTTCACCTAGTTAATTACTATGAGTGTTGCGTAATATTTCAAATATCGGACAAATGTATCGAGGGTATGCATATAAAATTTGGTAAAGTAAATACAACATATCAGTAAGAAAGTAAGACATATGTTTGAGTACTAGTAATTTACTGTATTATAGCAGACAGTATTCCTCCGGTATAACAGTAAGTAAAGTGCAATTATCAATGTACAAAGAATATATACATATAAATAATTAATCAAGAGATGCAATTAGGTATTTTAATATACTGTTGTAGCAGTTTTATTCTCAGTTTTATAACCTTAAAAGTTCTTGGGCGTAATTTCTCCCCATTTCGTGAAGCCAGAACTGCACTTTTCGTGAAAAATATGCAAGTTAAATATGCCATATGCATTTCATTTTTGCATTTAGACTGTTGTATATTTTTGGTGCCAGAAATAAATTGAACCTTTATGCAAAAGTTTTGTTTAGTTTTGGCACAAGATAGTGACAGTTAGCCTGTGTCCTTGTTATGTGAGGGTGTGTAATTTGCTGGTAATATTGCTTATTCCGGTAAAAGTGTTTTAGTATACCAAGAATATACATTTGACGGATGTCTAGGACGTGACATTCTTCGAATATTATTGCATGGTATATGTTATTTATAAATACTTATCAATTCATTAATTATTTTATCACGGGACTATAGATTAGATTTCTTTGGGTATTGCAGTGTCTATACGATTTCATGGAAACAGGTATTTTTAAAATATTCTTAGTTAATTTATTGGAGGTATAAAAAAAAAGGTTTTTTTTTCAGCCCACCTCTATCGTTTGTTGGATAAAGGCCTGTATTAGCGAATTGATAAATAATATATATTAATTAGAAAGGCATACATAATAAATCAATTTTATTGAAAAATATCGTTGTTTCGCCATCGGGATTCGAACCTGGATCTCTTTCCAAACCGAGGAAGGTGCATTATCTAACTGTGCTACATTAACGACATTATTTTTGACGACAAATTTTCGAACCTTTATGTTACATTTTTCAAATTAATACATCTGTCGTTCCATTATTTGAAAGCCATCTACTTTGTTTTTACGGAATCTCAAATACCTTTGAGCAAACCGATAGCAGACGCCAGAATTAACAATTAGTTTTTATTAAATTTTGGACACATTGATACAACTTATATATTATTAGGGGAACACATTCTCATTGTGAAGTTGTAATTATTCAGAACATAGGTCTGTGGTATTTTAAATATTAAATAAGTGTATTAATTAGAAAGATATACATATAAAATAATAATTTTTTTGTAGCTGTACAATTCTTATATGATATATGTGTCTAAATAAATAAATATACTTATAAAATCAATTTCATCGAAAAATATTTTTGTCGCTACCGGGATTCGAACCTGGATCACTTCCTATCCGGGGAAAATCCATTAACCGATTATGCTACACCAACACAGTGCACGAAAGTAGACTGAATGCAGTGGAAATGAGATCACTTAGACGTATTTGTGGCAAATCTATTTATGACAGAGTAAAGAATGAAGAAATAAGGAAAGAATGTAAAGCTGATGTTAGTATCGTGAGTAAGATTAAAAAAGGATCACTTAGGTGGTTCGGTCATATGGAACGGATGAATGAGGAGAGAATGGTAAGAAAGATATATGATGCAACTGTTGATAGCACTAGAAATAGAGGAAGTCCGCGGAAGACTTGGCACGATCAGATAAACCAGATAAGGGAGGATGGTTCTGTTAGAAGCCTCAACAATCGGCGAGCTTGTATGAGAAGATGTATGAATATGGATGAGGCGAGAATTGTGTCAGGACAGAAGAGTGTGGCGCTCTATCCTCTCTGCCTATCCCCACGGGGAAACGGTGTGATGGTAAGTAAGTAAGTAACACAGTGCATTAACGACAAAATTTTCAACTTATATGTTACACTTTTCAAATTAATACATCTATCGTTCCATTATTTATAGTTCATAGTTTTTTTTTTATATTGAACGATAAAAATATCAATTTTTTACAAGCAATTATAAAAACGATATATTTATAAGATAAAATTACTAATTTTATGTATAGTGAGATTTTTATCTCGTAAATGTTTCAATACTAAAACAGTGATCCATTCATCCGTAGGTACTCAAAAGTGAAAAAGTTCTATATATCCTACTAATTCCATTAACAATTTACGATAGACCCCACAGCCATTCATTGTATGTAAACTCATCTTGTTGACAACCCTGTTTTGGCCGCGACCAGGTGTTCGCCCGGCCGCGCAAGCGCACTCCCTAATAACCGTAATCGTTTACCAATAAATATCCCGTGATTGGGCCCGAGCAGCGAGTAGAGAGCAGATGAGTCAGAGAGCTGATTAGCTATTGTTAGTGCCTGGTCAGCCGATCAAGGTGTTCACCTACTTACAGATTTAATGAATCAACACGATGAAAATATACGGAGAGAATTTAAGGAGGACACATTCTTATTGTGAAGTTATAATTATACAGAACATAGTTTAACATAGAATATGTTTTAAATACTAATTAAATGTATTAATTATAAATATATTCTGGGTCTGCTATCGATTTACTCAAAGGTATTTGAGATTCCGTAAAAACAATGTAGATGGCTTTCAAAATAATGGAACGTTAGATGTATTAATATTAAAAAATGTAACATATAGGTTCGAAAATTTGTCGTCAAAAATAATGTCGCTAATGTAGCGTAGTTGGATAATGCACCTTCCCGGTTTGGAAAGAGATCCAGGTTCGAATCCCGGTGGCGCAACAATCTTTTTCGATAAAATTTATTTTATATGTATATCTTTATAATTAATACATTTAATTAGTATTTAATGGATATAATATATTACGAGTATTATACAAGACATATTAAATCTTATCATTTATAATCTTTCATTTTTTAAGCTTACTTAATTTGAACTTTGTAAAATTTAACTTAGAAACCTGTGACTCAATTTAAAAAAAATATTTTTCATATTTTATCATATATCAATATGTTATCCTACCAATTACCTTGTATTTATGTATCTATATTATAATTGCGCTTCGTCGCGGATCTGGATATGTAAGTGTAAGAAAAAATATCAATGTACCAAAAATACCAAAGTAGTCTAGTAGTAGTAGTAGCAGTATATATGGTACTGATTAAGATATCGTATTCACTTAAAATTTTAAGTTTTTTTTTTAACCTGTCCATATTATTTAATTTCTTTAAGTTCACTATACCCTTCATGTTTATGCTTTTAATATTATTCTGACGATAATCATACCAAATTAAGATAGCTCTAGGTATACATATGTATATATTATCATGTATCATTTTACTAGTATTTTGTCTACACTACGTGGTGCATTGTTATAGCAATATAATAAGGAATTTACACATTGAAATATATGGTCTACGGAAACCTTGGCCGCACAGAAGACAAAAACTCTACCCATCTCGATACGGAATCTGATATGGTGAGGTGGGTAATGCGTCTCGAGCTCTTTGTTTTGCAGTCCTCGGGATATTCAGTTCTAATACCATATTTCAAAGGCACCTATTTGTTTGTCACTCGCCTGGCTTCAAGGTTCAAGTTTTCTCGACATCGAGGCGTATAGTGAAGTCGAATGACTTGACCAGGTGAAACATTACTGTCTTTGGGATTGATCTATCCGTAAAAAAAATACAATCACTAATTTTTCTCTTTTCAGTGGAAAACAATTCTATTATTATATTATTATTCTATTATTCTATATTCCTGTAGCCAATCTCTCTGTACTTGAATACAAAAATGAAATACGATATTACTATAAATCGTGATTTCCTGTTAAGTGACAAAAAACTTTCAATCATTACTAACAAATTCATATATAATATATTAATTTATAACTTATTAGATATTTGACTGTATTCTTTAATATTTTTATCCTGTGCGGACGATATCCATGTCCAAATGCAAACAAATATAATTAATTAATAATATTGTACAAGGCACAAGATCTTAGCAATGCTGGAATTGTTAGTTAGACATTTCTATATAAATACATAGACACTACATAGTTAACCTCCACAAAGTTGAGGGTCAAGTATAATTTGAAAAAATACAAATGTACATTTGAAAGGGCACATTATCTTCACCCTCCACCCACCCCTCGGCTCCTTGGTACCGGGCAGTGCCACATTCGTGATCCTTCACCAAATATTTCACCACTCAACCATCCCCTAACAGAACCGTCCCCAATCAGGTGGGCTGAGGAGATTCCAAGTCAGGTTATAACGAAAAAATTCGATGCTGAAGTAAATATAAGTAGATGATTTCTGTCGAATAGGTTTTGTCACTTTATGATTATGATTTTTGCTGTTCTATAAATTTTTGTGGAATGTTTCTTTTCCACTAAATAAAATCTGTTTAAGGTCAATGAATGAAATTTGATACAAAATAATTTTTTTCCAAAATCACATAGATTTGAAAATTCGATAATTAAAAATTACATATATTCTTACGCTTACTCATATTCCTGAGGGATTTAGTCATAAGATAGGAGCTCTTAGATGACACAGGACGATAATTAGTGAGAAAAGTTTAATAAGGTTAATATTTTTAATGTTTTCATCCTTTACAGGAATGATTGAATGATAATTTTACATTATATTGTTTGAAAAAATTGACTTAAAAATACGACTTTGAAGACGAATCAATACATTTTATTTAAATTAATATGTGTTTTTTTTTAGATTTTATTTTTAGGCGTACTTATTAATTATACATACAATGTTGTAATATTATATGTTGCAAAATTATACAATAATATTAATAATGCTTTTTTAACACACTATAATAAAAGTCAGTCATTAGCTCGAGGAAGAAAAGATAATAACTAAGATTTATCTAAGATAATAACTAAGATCTTATAAATATATAAATATCTTGGAGTTGAAGAAAGATAACTGATATCGTCAATTTAAAAATGTAATTTCATATTTGGTCCAACGGACTTCATCGAACAATTCACAAATAAGTATACAATTCACAAATAGAGGATAGTTAGACTATAGGCAAGATACGATCTGCCGGAAGTTTATCCTCGTAATGTTCTTGAATGCGAAAACTCAATGGAGTATTGCAAAAGACAGTGTTTTTTGAGGATGCAATAATATTGTACCCTGAAAAACCTTCAAGAAGAAGACCAGTTCAATACCGACGTCAAGCTGGACCTGCAGTGGGAGCGATATGATTGAAGAAGCTTTAGCGTTAAACCCCTAATCCATTAAAGCAGGGCCGTTTTACTTTTTTACACTTTTGCATAATATTGCATTCGTAGGCCCTAGGCACTTTTGCATAATATTGCATTCATAGGCCCTGGGCACTTTTGCATAATATTGCATTTGTAGGCCCTAGGCACTTTTGCATAATATTTCATTCGTAGGCCCTGGACACTTTTGCATAACATTGCATTCGTAGGCCCTGGGCACTTTTACATAATATTGCATTCGTAGGCCCTGGGCACTTTTGCATAATATTGCATTCGTAGGCCCTGGGCACTTTTGCATAATATTGCATTCGTAGGCCCTGGGCACTTTTGCATAATATAGCATTCGTAGGCCCAATAAATTTATGAAACAAACTTTGCGAACACTCTGCTTATATTTTTTTTAGTGGCAACACTAATTTAATGTGCTGTTTTGGTTCTGCGAGCTGGACTGTTGCTGCATTTGGGATGTGTGTTATTTAATAATTATAGTTTGATTTTGAATTTTCAATTTTGATAATAGTGTCGCAGAGTTAATATCGTGTAACTTGTTATTAACTGTATTTTTATATTACAAAAGTTATTGTATATGATTTTATATTTTAAATTTTTATTTTTGTTATATTCAGGTCAATAATTTTTATTTAAAATTTCATTTTCAGACTTTTGTAGGCTGTTTGTTGGTTCGTAGGTCCTAGGCACAGTGCTCACTGGACCTTATGTATAAGATGACCTTGAATTCAGGCAGCGGGTGAAAAATATTATTGAAATATTATTAAATAATATATCAGTTTTTGACAGACGGATGAATATTGAAAGTAATAGGTGGGCCGGATTGAAAAATTAAAATTAATTTCTTTGTGTTTGTACGTCGAAGGCATAAAACATTCATTTCATTTTTTGTTTGTTTATTTTTACCAAAAATCTCAATTTAACTTAGAACTTACGCACTTTTTTCATCTATCTGGGGGTATAAAACGTTATCTCCAATTCGATATAACATAAAATGTCCATTTCAGTTCTGGGGCATAAAACACAGTGTGAACATGTAGTTGTATGCCTCTAATTATATTATTGTCCAGTGACGTCACATCCACTTATTATTGTATGAAAAAAAAGCAAAATCATGAAATGACAGCTTATTCAAGCTTTTACGGTTTTTTAAAACATTTTTCTGTTCTCCTGTAAAGTTGTTTAAATATTCATGGTATCCTATGCCTACCGCGGGCGTGCACTCCATACAATAAAAAAGCTGTGCATAACTATAATAATTGCGAAATATAAATAAATTATATATTTATTTGATATATAGGTCCACGTGCAGATAATTCAAGGTTCGCATGTTAACGTTTTAACCAGAATCATCCAACGGAGGATTTAAAAAAAGACAAATTAAGCTGCGCATGTGTTTCACAAAATCTGCTTCATCTAAACGCAATAATTGCGTGTCTCTTGCGCCTCGCGATACTCTGAATACACGTCTTCGCTTGAACAGACGTGTTGCAGAAAGTACAAACGAGTATTTGAAGCAGACTTAATGGTTTGCTGATATTGATGGAATGCGTTCCGATGTATTTTAAACGTGGTATTATTCCATATTAAAAAATATCTTTAATTTTTCAATTAAGAAATTCCAAAAAAGAACGGAAATTAACTTACACATATACAGTTTTACAAAAATGTGCTCGAACGAGTGTATATTTTTTTAGATAAATACGACCTTTAATTAATTAAATTAAATTATTATTATTTATTTTATTTTATTCCATCCTTTAATTGCATTCCATCGTACTTTTACAGCATCGCATATTATCAGTTTATGTATAAAGCGCATTTGAAGTGATTTTTTTTAAGAAAATGGCGCTATAAAAATTATGTAATATTATTATTATCATAACCTAAACCTATGCATAGTGTACGCCACTGAGATATACTTAAATCATTTATCAATATTTTTATATGCGGTGTTATTATTTATCAAAATCTCCTCAGGCTATGTTTTTGGAACAAAGAAAAAATGGACCATTTTAGAAATTATCACAGACTAGTAAATGAATAGACATGATACGAAGTTTATATATAGAAGAGGGGTTTGGAACATTATTTGCGGGGCGAAAGGAATTCTACACACACATATACAACGAAACATAAATCTGATTTGTGCAACAGTAAATATTTACTCTTCGAAAATTAAACCTTTCTGTAAACAAGGCGTTCTTTTTTACATGAATGCATATTATATTGTCAACGTTTAAATTTTCGCTCCAATCGAGTCATATTTTTAAAAAAAATCGCGGAGCTCTTTGATTGCGTGAGCGGCACCAAAGTGGTAACGTGGGTGCCACCAAAATTAAAATTTTGGGATAAGTTATTTGGTAGCCTGCGGATATTATACATTTTTGAATAACGGTGCTAAAACCATTCTATGGATTCCAGGTGACGTACATTAATGAAATAAATAATTTCTTCCTTATTTCTCGCCATGAAAAGTTGTCTGAGCACTGTGCTGTTGGTTCTGCGATTTTGAGCAATAATCTAACCCCATGATTGCAGAACATTGTTAAGATTTGATTTGTTGGAAGAAGCAATAACCAACAGTGTGGTATAATTAGCCGGAATTGACTAACTGGAGCAGGTACAGGTATTGGGGACTAACCCCAGTCTCAGTCTTATGCCGCATAATTGTGTGAGAAATGACATTAAGGCGTTGACAACATTTTGTAATGGAAGTAAAAAATTTAATTTGCTTAGAATTATATTAAACAATTTTGTTAATTAAATCTATATTTATATATATATATATATATATATATATACGATATCTGTAATTTAATTTTTTTTAAATAAATTCAGTTAATATCTTATTTTCAAAATTGATTAGATAATCATTTATATACACTAGATAATAAACCATAAAATGAATGTACATATATGTAACATATTTAGTATGAACAATCTGTTGATTTATATTTGAAATAAGCATACCTACATAAATTTGATCACTATACCGTTGTAGTGAAAGCACAATTTAAAATACTAAATAACATAATAATTCATCTAATTTTAGTAAATCATTCAGAAAGATATACAGAAAAAAATATTTCCGGTAGCAACTAAATATTAATTCGATAGATAGATTTTTTCCGTATATTTTTCTACCTGATTAAATTACTTAAGATACCACAGAACTATGTTCTGAAAATGCAACTTCACAACAACAATAAAAAAATATTATTTATTTTTTGATTTTTTTAAAATATGTTTTCATCATACTTTGCATTATCTTGTTAATATTACAGTTATGTAATAATGTCTTACTTAGAATGAACACAAATAAATTACAGTTATGTAATAATGTCCGCCTAAATTCGCAAACATCAAACTCATTATTTTTAACTCCGACTACACCACATGAAATTAACACAGTTATACAGGAATTAAAAACTAATAGTGCTCCAGGTAAAGATGGTATTTCTATCAAGCTTGTAAAAGAAATTAAGTCATTCGTAACCGAACCACTTGCATTTATTACTAACCTGAGTTTACAAACTGGTGTCTTTCCAACCGTGCTAAAAGATTCGTTGCTATGCCCAATCTATAAAAGCGGAAACCCTAGTGATATATCCAACTATAGACCGATTTCTCTTCTAAGTGTTTTTTCAAAAATTCTAGAAAAAATTGTTAAACGGAGGCTCCTTAAATTTCTGGATGTAAACAACATTCTATCGAATCAACAATTTGGTTTCCGATCGAAACGCAACACAGAAGATGCACTCATGTCTCTCGTGGAATATATCGTATCGAACCTGGACAAGGGAAACAAATGCATGGGGATTTTTCTTGACCTTGCAAAAGCATTCGACACCGTACCGCACCTACTATTGCTAAAAAAACTTGAAAACATAGGAGTAAGGGGCATAGCATATAAGTGGTTTAAGGATTACTTAACAAATAGACGTCAAATTGTCCAAAATAATGAAAAATACAGCAATCCATCATTGATAACACACGGTATTCCACAAGGAAGCATTTTAGGTCCTATATTATTTCTAGTATACATTAACGACTTTTGTAATATGACCCTAAACAATGGAAAAATAATCACTTTCGCGGATGACACCGTGCTTTGCTTTGAGGGTAAGTCTTGGGAAGAGGTCAATACTCGTGCACAGGATGGTCTGAACAAGGCGAAAAAATGGTTTGATACGAACCTCCTATCACTTAATACAAAAAAATCAAAATATATATGTTTCTGTATTAACGAAAGAACAACACCACGTCAAAGTCCTACACTCGTCGTTCATGACTGCAAAGCAAACAAGACCACGGCGTCCGCATGCCAATGTGAAAAACTGACAAGAGTCAAAATTATTCGACATCTGGGAGTACTGATCGATGATCATCTTAACTGGAAAGAACATATATCGAATCTAGCAAAACGCATAAGAAAACTAATTTACTTTTTTAAAGGAATTCGATGTATAGTTGATTAAAAACTCTTGAGATCGGTGTACTTTACACTGTGCTACTCTTTAATTAATTATGCTATTTTAGTTTGGGGAGGAGCAGCAAAAACAATATTGGAGTCGGCTAAAAAAGCACAACAAACAATTCTCAAGGTAATAATTGGTCGTCCCTTTAGATATCCATCAGACCTTATATTTAAAGAGTACAATGTCCTTGATATAAGACAAATCTTTATGTTGAGACTCGTTCAATACTTCCATACTAATAACAACTCTCCCCAAGCAATAAATCATGCACACAACACTAGACAAACAACAAACATCTACACACCAGTTCCGAGAGCAACAACGACATTTTATCAAAGATTCTACATGTTCCTAGCTCCGAAACTATACAATACACTCAGTACCAACTGGAAATCGTACAATTACTATAAGATTACACAAAAATGGACCCAATATATGATTCAATCAGGTAGAGATGAATCAGAAGCATGGATATCCAACAATTTACTATAATGTATACAATTCTTTTACTAATAACTCACTAGTCCTACAACACTCCCACTCCACATATTTTTATTATATTTTTATTTTATTATACTTTTATTTTTTTAATTTTATTCTTACTTTTTTATTCATATTTGATTTATTTTTTTATTTCAAATAACACCACAAAAAACTGGCTACTTTAACACAGACCTTAGTCTAGCAAAGTAGCCAGGACAACGCTGTATATATCAGAGGTGAAGTCTACTCCATCCCACACATTAAACTATGTATTATGTATGTTATGTATCCACCTCTGTAACTACAAAAATATGGATGTCAAAATATATATAAATAAATAAATAAATACATATAATATAATAATTCGTATAAATATTGAGTATATTATATATAGAAGAAAACTATCGTGGCAGATACGGAAAAACCAGTGTTAATATTTCCTCCAAAACTCTCAGGAACAATATTATCAAATTACATAATACATAATTCGTAAACACTAGATACCTGTAAATATATAAGAATATCAATTATCACATATTATTGATTAATCGTTAGATTATACGATTAGTATAATTTTTACCCTAAAGATAAATATAGACGATTATTTTTCTTAATATTTTCATTTTACATTAAAGATAATTTACTCTACGTTAAAAGTTGTGTATCTGCGCAAGGCTTATTTAAATTTATCTTCGAAAGTCGAAACTGAAGTAAAATACTTATATTTTACTGTGGAGGCTTCGTGTCACGGCATCGTAAGGGACGAAGAATTCTTCAACTCGAGAGTCGCGAACTGGAGTGATGATACCGGGACATCCAAGCATTAACTGGAAACTTCCATGGAATATAAAGTAGACATACTCTATTTTATGGTTCATTGCATATTTTTTTAACATCCGACTTTACTCATTTTCGTGACTTCAATTTTCAATAAAATATTTCAATATCGCGCGCTTCATTTATTATAATATTATTAGTTCAGTGCGCATCTAGGCTAGAATACTAGGCTAACCATTTTCAAGAGAAATCAGTGCGGGACATTTTTTTTTTTCGGGACAAATACTACTATTTTAAACATTAATTATTAAGACTTTTGTCAGAATCACAACTGAAATAAAATCAAAATAGAATTTGCATTTGAAATTGATAAGGTGATGTGAGTTTGAAATAATTTTTAGTTTGGTCTTATAAAGGGGTGTTGGTTTTTATTAAACTCTGAACAAAATTTGTCCCAACACAAATACGTGTATATATACAAAATAAATCCATTCAACTACCTACATTTTGTGAATCCAGACAACAATATTTCAGTGATAGCACTAAAACGCTGTGCTCCATTCGTTTTGTACAGGAGTCAGCACTTCGATGACCTAATCGACACATCGAGTCCTTCGCTAATTTCACACCGATTGTTTTTTAACTTTTTATTTGTAAATTTAAAAAATAGACAGTATTAAAAATGCGGTACATTTGATAATCCGTATGATACTATAAATTTCAAATTACTGTTTTTAGTTAAACTACTCAAAAGGCATATTTTAATCATTATATCTTCTTCTTTTGCCATATCCGCTCCTTAGCTGGTGCACGGTCACCACAAAACCCCTCAATGTCAATCCCCTATGCGTATTTCTGCCGAGTACAACCTGTGTATAGTTGTCGAGACGCTGGGTTCCTATTAATATATATGACAGGCACGTTCGGTTTAGACTCCCTGCGGGGATAATAAAATAATATTTCACCTGGAAAAATGCCACGATGTTGGTGTATCTAATAGTGAAATTATCACTCTTGCTCACTTGTGAGTGTGATTGGTATAAGAAGTTTTATGATTTAAATTTAAATTTGTTTTATAGTTTTGTTTTTATCTATGCTTATATTTTTAATTTTAGTATAGTATACATTGTTTCCTGAAGAAGATACGATAGGTATCGAAAGATGTTGATTTATCAATAAATAGTGGTTTAAACAGCGTGTTTTATCTAATTATGTGGCCACAACGTAATTTTGCTAATATTGAAGAAATAAATATGTATTTTTAGTTGACAATATTTTCAGACGCTCAATCACAGTTAGTAATTGTAACGTGAGATATCGGTGATTGAGTCACTATTCATAGTTTTGAACTTAATGTTGGTTTTCACGACCGCTCAGAATATTTTGCATTGTGTTTTCTGAGCTATTCTGCCATCAACTTTTTGGATCAGTAACATCCAAAAAGTAGAAGGCACACAGCAGAATAGAAAACTTTACACAGAATATTACATAGAAATACAAAAACATAGCCAATGGAAATTAACCAATGGTGTGTTATTAATTCCACGAACGTGGAAAGTGAGTAATTTTCCTTTCTCCCCACGGAGCACACTGTTCTGTCGGTTCCTAACCAATTACCCGCGAAAACTGTGGAAAGACACGTACATGGCTAGCTGGGTACTCCCGCCTGGGAAGCCGGCCACCTGGCGGTCGGTAGCCGAAGCTCGGCGCGGCCCGGCACGCCCGCGCCCTCCCGAGCCATTACTTTTATTGTTTTAGCGATCACGCAGAAAGAATATTTCACGACGACATGTCTGTCTCTGTCAACCGGCTGCGGACTGTCAGGAGTTCGGCGGCATGATGTATTATGTTATTATTATTTTATTACCGAGTAAACAGCCATCACTGCGGACCTATCGATGTAGGGTCTTACATCTTACAAAATATAGCCGGACTAATATGGGTCTTGTCTTGCATCTTTACAAAATAGGACGGACACACCAATTATATAAGCAATATCGTTGATCGCGTCTATTAAAATGACCATCATTTAGTCTCGGGTACGTCAAAATAAACACTATTTCTATAATAAATACTATACTATGCTTGAATTTATAAACTATTATACAAAAAAAATAAGGACAAATGAAAACTGTTTGTAGGACAGTCGATAAAATTTAGAAAGGGTCACTGAGATGGTCGTTTGGAATGTATGAGCGAGAAGAATATGGAGAAGAAAATATGTTGAAGGCAACAGGAGTACGGGACGTCCACGAAAGACTTGGCATTATCAAATAAACCATATATCGTAGAACAGTCCTGTTAAAATCTTCAACAAACGAAAAGCTTGAGAAAATGCTTGAAAGTATATACGAGGCATGAGTGGTAAGCCAGAATAATGTAGTGTCTGCCTATCACTGTTGGGAAATGGCATGGTGGTAAGTTAATTACTATATTGTGGCAAAAATGTAAGTAACCAGTACTATGTTATACATGTATATTACGGTAATATCGACATCTTTAAGAACCGGTCGTGGCAGAATGAACTAAGGCTAAAGCCAAGCGGCCCATTCATTTACAGACCGCCGGCCGGCCTCGGACTGCCGACCATTTATCTGCAGTCCTGTTTTCGACATACGCACGAAGCCCGTCGACAAATTTGAACCTGCAGTCAATTCGTAATCGGCGAGAACTCAGGTGTATGGTGGGCGGACTATATCGATCTTGAGATTGAATTTTTGTCGAGTTGAAAGTTATTTTAGCAGTTAAGTTTGATAAAACGATTACTTTTATTAGGGTGTTTATAGAAATTAGTCGCCAATATCTAGTATTATAAAAAAAGTTTATCAGATAGGCGATTAAAAAAACGGAGTATTTACGATTACAACATTGATTCAAAATAAAACAAGGAACATGCGATATCTGTGTGTGAATGTTGAATGGTCAGTTGGCCGACAGTCCATGGCTTGTTAGTCCATACCTTAAGATGAGGACTGAACTTAGTCTAGCTAGTATGTGGCCTCAGTCAGTCGAGGTCTACAGACGATCGGACTGTCGGCATCCTGTAAATGAATGGGCCACTTATGACTAAAGATCAGATTTTGGGGGCGCGGTTTCAGATCTTTCCGGCTGCATATTTTATTACATTTTTTATATTTCGTCAAAATACAATACGTTAATATAATCCGTCGCCAGAAGCTAGTTGAAGAAGTAACATTGTGTCCCGTTTAGTTGTTATTGATTTATTATTGATTTTCAACATTAAAATATACGTCTTACAAAAACAGTGGCTGCGGCAGCACTGTGATCACTAGCAAAAGTGGTTCAATATAAGTATGCCAACTTGAAAATACTAAAAAAAATTTATGTGCTTAATTATTAGGATTTGAATGTACGCTATTAACTGGCCGGATATTATTATTTACTAGCAGCTTTTTACTAGTTATGCCTGCTACGCGACCAAGACCTTTGTCTTTGGAATTGATTATATTACATTATTATACACAATTCTATTCAAAATACCAGTTTAAAGAAAATGTGATGCAACGTCATTAAAAAGTAATTGAAAGCAAAGCATTTTGTCCGATTAAAAAAACAGGAATAAAAATTAATATCAAAAATACTGAACAGAATGGTAACACTGGTACCAAACTAAATTCTATTCAATTTCTTGATAACCCTTGGCACAATTTATAAAAATATTTTTCAACTGCATCACAATTCAGAGGTACGACAATATTTTTGCAAAATTTTGAAGAGCCCTCAAATATTGAGGACTTTGACAAGGAAAATGTCACCCCGAACATTTGAAACCTCATCCTTCTCTGGAGACTTGACAGAGGTCTGCGGATAATAGAACGTGGAGACCAATCAATAGTAGCAATAATGTTTTCACACAGATTTCACAGCAGAATTCCGCCATTGTTGGGGACGGACAATTGCTCTATTTGTTGTGGAAATAATCCTTATTTTTGTATTTCACGCCATTCAATAAATTTATGCGATGGTGTGATGTGGTAGCAGCACATCGCAAAATATTAAATGTCATATTTAATTATTTTAAAAATAATATATTGAATATAGAATAGTTATAATATTTTTTTACTTTTGAAATTAGCAAGATTAACTTTGTGGTTAAAATTCATACTTTTATTTGTTAAATTTGTTTTATTAACCACTTATTGAGTTTAAATACATCTACCGGTTTCGAAAAATACTATTTTCTTCTTCAGGATGTCAATACTAACTAAAAACATATATTATTGTTTCTTAACCAGAATCAATTTAAAAAAAAAACAATTATTTAAAAAAAAAAAAAATCTCGAGTATCTATTAAATTAATATTTTAAATATGAAATTAATGCAAAAAATAACATGCATACTTCACCAACGTGTTCTGACGCTGTAAACGAAAATAGTGAATTGTGAATTGTGTATTTCTAGGCTAGTCTATAGATTTGTATATGTGATAATAGGTATAAACTTATTATTTATATTTTTTATTTATTATCTTAGTTTTATTAACCACAATTGAGTTTAAAAAACATCTACCGGTTTCGGAAAACACCTTTTCCTTCTTCAGGATGTCATAACTAACTAAAAATATAGCATTGTTTTTCTATTTATCCAGAATCTATTTTTAAATTTTTAAAAAAAAACAACAATTATTTAAAAAATAAATTTAGTACCTAACTCAAATTGCTGCTCAATACAAATTTAGTCGAATAATTTTTAGGAAAAAATTTTAGAATAGGACAATTTAAAATAGAATAATTTAAAAGTATAAACTTATTAACCAGCATCCCTTCTACAAAAAGTCATCGACCGCCACTGATATATATATATATATATATATATATATATATATATAATCTGCTGAGACGCCATTGAGTGCGGCTCATTGGTTCGCGTTGTTCGATAACTAGTGTGATTTTACCTGACTTCGAGTTCTCGGTGGGTGCTTTTATTTAATAGTAAAATTAAGCAAAATTGTTACTTCTCGATAACTGTACTCGTTTGACATATAGAGATAACAATAAAATAATATGTGTAAATAGAAACAGTCAACTGTATATACATAGATCTGATTTAATTTAAACACTTTTAATATTTTCGCAAATATTAATTATTTTATGACCATTACCAGTTTCAGCCTGCCACGGCCATCTTCAGACTGGTACATTTTTCTCTTAAGCTAGGATATTTATTATTAACAAAATTAGAAATAATAATAACATACTATATTCTGACATACGTGAAGATATTGTAGTATCGACCCCTCAGAATAACAAGGTTCCATCTGACACTGACACTGCTTCGAAACAAGATAATAAGATAATAAGCTCAAAAGTGTTGATTGAATTTCAACATATATTCATGTATATTTAGTTGTGAGTATGCAAGTATGATCAGTTTTAAGGTCTTAACTTATTTTCAGTATTATCAATGACCACTGTGGAATGAGGGAAATTAAAAATAAAAATAATTATTGTAAATTAACAATAATGATTCATAAATTTAAATACACACAAACTTTATTGATGCAGTAGGAACTACAGCTCTAACTATTTCCTTGAATATCCGTTAAATAAAGTTTGTGCGTATGGAATAAATAAAGAATTATGTATTTGGAACCCTTTACACGCAATAACTCAAATTAGTCCAAAATGTTAGTTGGATCCTTGTTACTCTGAGGGGTCGGTATGTCATTTTAGCAATACATTAATTCATTCCAGATTATCAATTTAACATCATCTAAGAAAACCGTGTAATTTATTTATGAACTTTGTATTAATTAATAATTTTTACTTATATTTTTAATACATCATTTCGTCCATATAATTGGTATGTCATTTTGTCCATATGGTTGGATTAATTAATTATTTTTTCATCGTCTTAAAAATATATTTAAAGTTTTGTTAGTAGTTTTAAGTAATTTGATCTGATTAGTTTTAATGAATGACAAACTACTGTACAAGATGGCTGCTTATTTTGTTTAAAATATAGATTTGTGACTGATTATGCAGAGGATACGTCATTCTGTACGTATCATATTTAAATGTATTAATTAGGAAGACGTTCAATTTATCGAGAAAATATTTATATTGCTACCGAGATCCGAACCTGGATCTCTTCCTATCCTAATTTGACGACAAATTTTCGAACTTATATGTTGTACATTCAAATTGATACGCTCTCCTTAAAAATAGTTTTATGTCCATCATATGTCTAATTATAAATTAAATAAACAGAATTCTTACCGTATGTACGTCACACATGCGCGAATATTTCGAAGAAAATAAATCTACAATCGTCTAGCATTTTTGTCACTTGACAGGATATGAAAAAAGAATGCTCTCTGGATGCTCTATTATTTTTAAATATAATTGAATCAACTGGGCTTTGTGTATTCAATCTAAGTAGGTACTAATTTCCAATGCGTTCAATAATAATTTAATTCTATACCAGAAAATAGGTACCTACCAACTATTCTATGTAAATTTGAAAATATGATTTTTTCATTATTGACGGCGAGTAAACAAATAAATATGAATACGGCATAAATAAATAATATTATTCTAATTTTTATACTGAAAATTAAATAAACACATTAAAAAAAATTACATCGTTATTTGGTATCTGAATTTTGAACGCGCAAAATGCTTTGAAAGTGTATAGGTACTGCTCTTCAGAGCATTTTCGATTGCATAAATGACCAATAATCAGTATTGTAGATGTATATTAATAATTAAATCCGGATCAGGATCCACGCGTGAGGTACGCCACGGCGAGCCAGAAAGTCAGGGCTGGCTCGGGGGTCGTAACGCCCATGTACAAGATCTAAAGCAGCCGGATCGGGAACAAAGAGGATGGATAATCCCTTAAACGATTCCTAACGACTCGTCAATTCACATTTTGATGCGGGAGTCCTATGAAAAAAATGTATGGATAAAAATATATGTTATTGATTTTCTTTTATTGTGCATTTTTCAATATGTTTTTAAAATTCCCCTCATATCAAAAGACTCCTTCTAATTGTTTTTTAATTAAATTTTTTATTTATGTTGTTTTAATTGTATTCTACTGTTGTTACATATAGTTATATTGTGTGTATTTTATATATTTACATATTGTGTAGTATTGAATAATAAAAATAAATATTCAGATTTGAAGATCACGTGATGGAAAAATCAGAATTATTATTTACTTTTTAAATTTTATTATACTTGATTATCTTTTTGGTATTATTTATTTGTTATCGTCAACTACCTCTTTTGGCAAAGCTTTTAGTGAATTGGTTATATAATTATCGTAATTAAATTAGCAGCCAATAATACATACCTAAAGATTGAACTTGAACTTTATTTGAACTTTATTTTGATTTTAACAGAAATATATCATATTTACATCTTTACACACATTTAAATACATTGCCCAACTAGGCTAGCCTGTTTTTGGGCAAATTATATATATATATAATATTTCATAAAACACAGTAAGATCGAATACATACATAGCATATAATGTGAAAATATTTAAGGAGAGAGAAAAAAAAATGTATATACATATAATATATAAAAAAGTGAACAAAAAAAAGAGAAGAGAAAAAATAATAATACCAATAATGTAAGCAGATATAAGGTAGATGTAAATATACAAGACCAAAACGCACAAAAATAGTTATACAAATTATTTCATTATACAAAAGAGTTTACTGTCTGTATCTGCTCTTCCTAATTGCAACAACCAATTTGAAATATTCTTTTTAAAAGTCTTAATGTCAGTTAAATTTCTAATTTTATTTTCAATTTGATTATATATTCTGGGAGCTTGAAAGGTAAATAATCTTTGCCCAAAACTAGTTTAGCTATTACTTTACTTTGAAGTGATTGATTCAGCGAAAATATTGTAAAGTGAATTACGATTGAATTAACAAGCGTTCTACTTACTTGTAGATACTGATAGAATTAAAAGCAAATTAAACCACGCGTACGTTATAATATAAATATATTTTTAAATTTATATCGTTGCAACTTTTATTCTTTTATATATCTAGTTATAAATCTCTAATCAAATTCTATAATAAAAAATAACATGTGCAAATACGCCTATTTTAGACGTGATGCTCTTTTTAATTATAAATAAAGATTTAGTGTTAGTACTTATGACACGTTTAGATGATGCTGCAAGGCTTTCATGGGTGGTATTGGGAATACCGAGCCAGTTGAAATCTCAACGACCCCTGCTAATCGCCCAGTATTGTCCACGATTCTAAATACCCCATTTAACAACACCCCTTTGCGATAAAATGTGAACGAAATCTTTGTGCTGAAATTATTTGTAACCAATCCTTTTCTGTCACCATTTTGACGGGGGATGAAAAAATTACCATTCTTCTGTTCTCTTGGATATTCCAAGCAATATTAATACATCTATTGGATTGTGAAATATTGATAATATTAGTACTACCAATTTTGGATGGATGCTAATAAAGATACTTCATTTTACGACAAAGTATTTTCAGTCCAGTTATTGCGAATGCAATATGTATTAAAAAATGGTAGATATAAGATTGTAGTTAATGAAAATTGGCATTAGTAAAAAAAAAACGATTAAGTCAATTCATTGAGTTAGACAATCATTAATTCCATAATGTTCCACTGCCAATCTCATCCGAATTGTGATTTTCCTTTAAGAAAACAGTAATTTAACATATTTTTTTCATCATGTAATGTGTCACGAAACTGTTAAAAATACCGTGTTAGATAATTTCTCACATTTTACAAGAGCTTTGCTAGTGGAGATGTAATGCATTATATTACATAAGAATGTTATTAAGAGTATTAATATCTTTGTCTAGAAATATCTATCATACCAGCCCTGCAAGGTATGAGTGTCTACAAATATACCCCTAACAACGTTCATAGATTAGTCTCCATCTGCGAACTTTCTATAATATGTAAAAATACATTAAATATGTTAAAACATATTTTTTGCAGGGGTGGTGTGATACATGCGTGCGAATTTTTTTGGAACGTAATCGATTCTTTAATTTTTTTATGAATAAATATAATACGAAATTACTGTCATACTAGTGACTGAATTAAAAATAGTAAAACATCACTAATTTTGGATTTAAATAAACGAATAGGTTAACATTAAAAACAATGAAGCAGCAATATAAAGCGTAGATAGTATATCCTTTTCTAGCAGATATTAATCACATCAAGCAATACTACGTATAATAAATATATTATGTGTAATTTCATTTTTGTCAATTATTTCACAAGACGTGAGACACGCACCCTCATTTCAAAAGCAAAAAGATCTATTCATATACTTTATTTAAACACTGATTTCTTATTTTGACCGCAAAGATTCGTCACGTGTCTTTATTGCTGCCTGCGACAACCCTTTCAGGAGCTGTCTGTGCGCCTGTTGATTCATGCAGTAAATAAGGGTAGTTTTAGTAGTGGACAGGAAACATAAAACTAGACACGCCGGATGTATTTGGGGGTAATGTTCAAAGTAGCAAAAAATCGGTAAAATCTTCAAATCTAACTGAGTAGGTACTTATTGTACAAAAGTTCATTATTTTTAATATAATGGGAAATAATTGAGGCGCACAGAAATGTATTATAATTAATTCGTTACAAGAAATTGTATTTATCCAGTCACGTTAAAATATATACACAATAAAATCTCAGTAGAAATATTAACATTTAACATTTAAAAAAATCATGAATAAGTTTTTCAAATATGCTGATAGTAAAATAAGAGAAAAGTCATAAAATCAATTAAACTTAAATTTATATGAAACGTGTTAATTTCATAACTGAAATTGAATAAGAAATTTGATTCGCAAGGCTGATATATCAATTAATATCTGCTCAAAAAGTTTTTATGCTTATATTTGCTTTTATAGGTAGCATTTTTATAGTACTCCCGTTTTAACAGTACAATTATCACCCTCTAATAGATGATTCAATCAATCGATATTTTCTAATGTACACTAAATGTAATCGTCCTAAGGTATGGGCACACTATATATTTAGAAGTATGTAGTTGCTCAAGGCTCCATGCTGCCACGTTATTTTTATTCTCGTGGTTGAGTAGGGCCAATATATTAAGACGGCCCTGATCATAAACGTAATTTCTAAACAATCGACGTCTGCAACCGTTAATACGACATTACCCGGTTGTATTTAACCTTTACCATACCGCGATAGAAAATATCCGTAAGTAACCATGCTGTTAACTCGTGTTACCATTAAGTATTTAGAGTATTTTTTGTTGCATTTTTAATGAAAAAATGGTTTTACGAGCTTAAATTGCATTAAAATAGTTAATGACGTACATTTGCTCTAAATATCGAGCAATAAAAATAAAATAATATATGTTATTCGTAGCATTCATTGATTCATGTTCTATACAAAATGACATTCCTTCTTATTATTCTTCATTTAATTAGTGAGAAAGATAAATAATTATATTCCTATGTTTGTTATTCTTTTCACGGTGAAACTATTGTTTGATATTTTTTTGTCATACTTCAAATACTATTTTTTCCAACGTATCAATTTTACAAGGAATTGAATTGAAAAATAATTACTTTTACATAATTAGTTATAAAACGAATTCTACAAATCGTTAGTCTTTTAATTTAGTTAAAATATTAATTTTGTGCTGCACGTACTTACGGAAATATATAGGTTTAATTGGGGCGGTAGATCTGTGTTACAGCATGGCTAGGGAAGGGTTAACAAGCCGCCAGGTATTTTCAATAGATCGTCGAAATGCCATTTTAACATTGCCATTTTTTTGTGGAACTATTAGATAATTAACATCTGTAATATTTTACAAAGCGTTTCAGTAAAAATAAATTTTATTTTCACTATTAAATCTTATTAACTCTTAAATTCAATTTTCGTTTACCTGCGGAATAGTTAAAGGATTATGATATAATATAAATATGTATATTTCACGGTGAAAGCATTATCAATACCAGTGTTTATAATATTATATTAATAACCTCAAAATCATACCGTATGTAATATTATTTAAACTAGGATATAACAATAAACCAAAGTGAGCAATAATAAGCACTTACGGATATGAATAAGAATTGTATCTGTAGTCTTCTTCAGTGACTCCATAATCCGGCGGAATCAGGGACCAACTGTTGTCGTAATACTCGTCGTACCCCATCGTGGGGACCAACCCGCCATTTGCGCACATTGTCATTATTTTGTTTAAGGTATTTTTATTATTTTGTCAACTTAAGAATGAGTTAAACGGGAATAAAAAACACACACATTGATTCAAAAATTTAAAATAAAAACCACGTTTAAGTTATCAATGATTTGAATATTTTACCGGCCGACCCTTGAGACTGATGTTCTGTGAAATGTACAAGAAAATAAAAACTTATGATGCGTATTTATCAGAATTATGTCCGAAGATGGGATTATATTCGTGCGATCACCGAACGCTGACTAGTGCCCGTGAATTGAACGTGCCGTTATAATAGAAAGATAACTATATTTTACCCTTTTAGTTACTTGTACAGTCCTTATCAAGAGGCTTTTGATGATATGATATCGGAACACATTTTTTTCCCTTAAAGAGGTGGTCGCCAACAACACTGATCACTGGTTATGTCAAAACTAACAGATTCATACTTTTTAAATACCCTAATGAAGTACAAATTTTCGTAAACATCTGAATAATCTAATCTTAATTAATTTTAAGTGGAGAAAATGTATTTTATTTTCGCGATATTTTACGTTTTTATATATCTGTTCGAATGGAGGTGTTCAAAAACATTTTACGTAAGTGTAATACTTTATATTAATAATTATACAAAATACTTTTTTTGAACTACTATTTATTAATTATTCTACATGTTTCGATACCTATGGTATCTTCTTCGGGAAATAATGTATACTGAATTAAAAAAATACAAGCATAGATAAAAACAAAACTATAAAATGGTGAATAAGTAAGAACTAATGTGAAAACAAATTTATAAGGTGACTCTTTGCAAAAAGGATTTAATTATTTATAATATTAAGCTTGCTATTAACACTTTTTCTTATTTCTGAAATTTCAAATTTATCTAACTGAAAAACCCCTAGTATTTATTTGTAAAATTTCTAAACTCTTATTAATATCAAAATAATGGTTTGATTGGAAAATTCCGAATAGTTATTATTATTTCGGCACCTCAAATGCTCCTTAATTCTAATATCAAAATTTCTACAAGTTTTACCAATATAAAAACAATTGCAATCATTGCAAATTAATTTGTAGACCACCGATTTTTTTTAAATGTCGTCCTTATCTTTGTCATTTAATATATAATTATTTAATTTGTCATAAGTGTAAAAAGCTGGTTGTATAGAGTTTGAGATGTTTTATATATAGATCCACATCTATAAAAATATTGAAAGTTGTCTATATGTTAATATGTGGAATCATTTCGAATATCATTACACTATCGCTATCTATGGACTAAATTTGATATTAATTTTCCCTGATACAGCATATTTGTCACAATGAGAATTTAAGAGATCGTAAGCCCCGTAATTATCAATACTTCCATATCTTGCCATTAAATATAATAAAAAATAGCTTCATCTCTATGAGATATCTATTATTTGTTTAATAATAGTGTCTTTGTATGTGAAAATCTAGTGTTTGTGTGTTCTTGGACATATTTAAATAATTCTGAAAACATGTTAATTTAATGTAATTTTTTAATAATAGTATAATGAAATAGTATTTATTTATATGAAAAAGTGAAGCGACTAGATTCAGAAAATCAATTCTCCACAATATTACAATCCGTACGTCAATTTCTACTTTACATGTATTGCATTAAACATAAAAATATTACTATTATATGATAGTACAAGGTAGATTCAAAATATGGATAATAGTTGACAATAATTAATAGGTCTATTTTTTAATAGTTTCTTCAACACAGTACAAGGTTTGTATAAGATTTTCTCTGATTATGTAAGGCAAGTACGTAAGTACAATAATTATTATATTTTAAGCAATACGTTAAAAGATTTAGATAAATAATACCAATACTAGCGCAAAGATACATCTGAAGAGACTATTGAGCTGATGATATGCAGGACCAGCCCGAGGGGGTAGCGAGCTCGGGCCACGCCCGGAGGCGTCGAGCATACTGGGGCGCAGAACAAGCCGAAATAAAAAACAAAAAGCGGAGAAAGAGCTGGTTTGAACAAAATAAAAAGTTTACGAGCATTACAAAATACATAATACAAGAAAAGCATGACGAATATCATCTAAATCCAGAAGAACCATCTTCTGCTTCTTCAAATATCATTACATATGTCTCCGCTTAAATGTTGCCCTGGAGAATGACAGATAATTTTCCAGTATCACAATAATTACAACTTGTGAGATGCTGTTAAAAAAAACTGACCGAAAAACTCATTTGGGGTGTAATCTTAATAACAACTGGGAAATGAGGTAAGAAATCAGTGAAGATTCGGATATTGGAATATTTTGCCCATGTGAAGCGAAACTTGAGAGATATATGTAAAAAAATACTCTCCACCTTATTATCAGTGTAAGATTGAATCACGAAAAAGAGGGTTTGGTCGCAGGAGGACGTTATAGCTGTGAAATTTGAGAGTCTGAAATAATAGTTCAGCACATACACCGGTTTTTTTTTAAATTACTGATTGGGGCGCCCAGAAAAATTTCGCCTCAGGGCGCCACAAAGGCTAGGGCCGGCACTGATGATATAAGGTGATTAACGAATAAGAAACTTATCTCGTAGCTTCAATACAGTCACTATATCAATTTTTAATTAATTAATTAAAACAATACAATACTTTTGATGGTATATTTTTTCAAATTACTATAAATTTGTGTAGCAATTATTATTTGCATATCGACTGTGAAACGGTAAAAGGATATAACCCATTTAAAAAAATATATATTTATATGTCAATGCTCATACGGGCTTTTACATTAATATCATCAACACGTATTCAACAAATATAAAAAAATACTCACTACTAATAAAAAATAAAATATATCTCACAACAGATGCATAAAACTCTGTATTTTATAATAATATATTAACATGTTACGTGTTTACATTAATTTTAATGGGAATAAAGTATGTGTAAAAAATGTGGTTGATTTTTTTTTTTAATATTGGAGAGATTAATTAGAACAAACGAATTTCGAAGAAGACATCCATTCAAAATGAAGGCTATAATCCTTTTAACTTTCCACAGTCGATATATACGCCAAGTGACAACATATTATTGGAAGATGGTTCTGTTAGAAGCGATAATAACCGGCGATCTTGTATGAGAAGATGTATGAATGTGGATGATGCGAGAATTGTGTATCAGGACAGAAGAATGTGGCGCTCTATTCTCTCTGCCTACCCCTGCAGAGAAACTACGTGGTGGTAAGTTAGACAAGATATTAAAATTTATTTGTGATGAAAAGAAATATTACCAAAATTTACCATAAAATTTACGATTTAGTGTTAAAATTAGGATTAAAAATAGAATTTCTGACATTATTAAGGCTTTTATAATATACATAAATAATCGACTATTTGAAAAGTATTGAGTAACATACTTTATTTATTTATTTCATCGGTATTGAAAGGTTGGTGCGATATTCAATTCTTCATAAACTAGCAATAAGTCCAAGAACACACAATTACTGGATTTTTACCTTAAAAAAGGGATAAATGAATTTTCAAATTTAGTCCATAGATGTTGGTGGTGTAATGATACTCGAAGTGATTCCACATGGTAAAAATTAGTGAACTTTATATTTATATAAAGTGATCACTTAAGCCAGCCGAAGACAGGTCGTAAGTCCTGTAATTACCCCATACTTCCATATGTCTTCCATTAAATATCATATAAAATAGCTTTGTCTCTATGAGATATCTGATATTTGTTTAATAACAGTTCCTTCATAAAGTATTTACATATCTTGATAAAAAATACTACTTATTAAATAATAGTAGGAATGCTTCGGTTTGTAATTATTGTCAGTTTTGAGGTGGATTAATAAACTCTTATTTACAATTAATGGTAAATATAATTTTTTTAAATAACGCTGTAACCGAGTTTTATTGTAGGTATATCTATAATTTGTGTATGTATGAGCTAGTAATAAATATTACCAGTAATATTTAAGGAATGTGGGCGATATAAAGAGTGTTTATTGTACAGCAAACCGTTGATTTAAGAAAGTCACGATAAAAATAATAAGATTTGTTAAAATTATGTTTAGCGATCGCTGAATATAGTTAATATAAAAGCATAGTGATGTATTTGTGAGCTAACTCACACACCGCCGTGTTGACACAGATAATGATAACCGTGTTACACCTATGTGAGGCAAGCCACCCACCTAGGTAGATAGCTACCCGATATCTATACTAATCACCATGGATACACTTACCTGTTGTCGTGAAATCAAACGACAAAGTAAACATTGGGACCTATATACATAATATATACCTATTCAGATATAATACTTTCAGCATTTCCAAGAAATTAATTAAATACACACACGTTATGTAGATGAACGCACAGCGCTAACTATCGGCGATCAGAGTGAATTGAAATAATTTTAATACACATAAATAAATTAACATTTGATGGAAAAAATCGCAGATATGTATTCATTTTTAATAAAATTATAACCAATAGTAACTTTGCATTTTTAACCACGTGAGTTTTTTATAAATATACACCGACCGGTTTTGAAAATATAATTTTTCTTCATTAAACTTAAACTCAACGTTAAATTACTGTCTCATGTTTCAATTTTAAATTTTAAAAAAGAATCACTTTAAAAATCCATCACCTTTTGGTAACGTGGTTTATTCTACGCTTAATTCAATAAAATTTTATAAAAATAATTTGTTAATGATCATTGCTCGATACAACTAGCTTTCGCTGAAGGATATTCTTCTATACCTTGAAATTGTCAAGGACTTATCTCGGGTCTGCAACTTCTGACGATGCTAGCTACGAACCAGAAATTAAACTATGCATGGGTATGGCGAACAGCTCTACGCCCAGACAGACGAGATATGGAAAAGCCTCGGTACATCTAAGATACTAAGGCTAGTTTTGCACAGTCTCTAGTGCATTAAATATGGCTGTAGTGTTGGAGAGACGTGTTACACATACCGTGGATAGTGGATCACATATACGTCTCTTTTCTCCAGGAACCACACATCAACGATGAACTTTCAACTTAAATTAAATTAAATTTTTTAGACATCTTACTAGAAGAGAAGATAACTTGTAGAAGCTTGTGATGGTGAGCCACGTCAAATGATAGAGTTGAGAAGGAATGTGTACTACCGATTGGACCGATAAAGTGGAAAAAGAAAATCTGGTGACAGTATTATTGATAGAATCGGCGTTAACTTTGTAGAGTTTCATCATAATGGATGGATATAAATGAAAAAATGTTATTACTTTACTTGAGTTTATTAGCACTACTCGAGTTTCAAGAGTATTAAACTTTGTACGTAAACTGTTTAATACTTCACCTGTCGATGAGAGCTACCGTTTCTCTCGAAACTCGAGTAGTGCTAATAAACTCAAGTAGAGTAATAACATTGTTTCATTTATATTCATCCATTCTGGTGACAGTCTTCAGGTCCGCAGGGTGCCCAGAAAAGCGGATGCTTATAATCAAGAGGGTGGGAGCTCAAGAGTACTAGTCAAGAGGGTCCTACATGGAAAAATAAGAATATATTATTAAGTTGATGCATAATTATCCACCATTTTATTCGCGACGTTTTTCACCACCGCTACTGATGGAATAACAATAACGAGCATCAGGAGTGGCGAATCTCGGAAAGAAATGGCCAAAGGAAGTACAACATCAACAGCGGCGTATATCTGACCCAGCTTGATCGCCTTTATACTGCCATTCAGCTGAAAAGACCGCAAAAAATGAACCAAATCGTTTTCCACCACGACAACGCTCGCCCTCATGTCGAACGCCGTGTGATCGAATGCATAGCTAGCAAGAGATGGGATTTGCTCCTTTATCCGCCCTACTCTCCCAGCGAGCCCCCCATGGACTACCACATCAACCGCTCTCTGAAAAATTGGCAGATTGGCAAAATCTATGACGATTTAGAAGAGTTGATGGGGATGTCAAATCGTGTATTTGCTTCAAAACAACCAGCGCTTCTTCGCCCGCGGAATCGACCGTCTTCCAAGCATTAATTGACGTTGATGGTGACTGACTACACCTCCGAATGACAATTCTACATAATATGTTTTGAGTTTTTTTTCGTTTTTGGTTATGTTTCAATATAATGGTTATGTTAGAATACAATTTTTTAAAAACGGCGAATAATTATGCATGAACCTAATAGAAAGTTTTTTTTAAGGAGACCACATTATTATTGTGAAGTTGCAGTTTTTCAAAACACAGTTCTGTAATATTTAAACAAAAATTAAAATTACATGCATCGGTTAGAAATATATATACAAACAGATAAAATCAATTTATCGAAAAAATATTTTTACTCTAAGCTATTTGAGATTCTCTTTAAATATAAAGTAGATTGCTTTTAAAAAATGGAATAGCATTAATTATAAATATGAAAGTGAAACAAAATATTTTTTCGATAAATTGTTTTTATTTGTATACCTTTCTAATTGATACATTTAATTTGTATTAATAGTAAGTTAATACACGAAGTTGATTGTGGTCAAAGATGTATTAGTTTTGTAATTTAGCTGGTGTTGGTGGGAAATTAATTTAATAAAGGTATTTACTGTAAATAATTTAGCGCTTTTCGATAATTGTTATTTAAGTATAATAAAACTATCATTATAAATATTTCTAAATTTTACGTAAACATCGGCCGTGATGCCAGATGAAGAAAGGGCATCGATCATTTCCTTGGCTCAAATTTTTTGAAGAAAGCTTGTTGAATTTTGTAGCTGATATGTAAGGTAAAGATTCGAAATTAAAATTCCATTTTTTTGTCAACAGTTATTTTCAATTGTGAAATAAGCATAATTTAATAGATTTAAAATCTGTTGCTTCAATCTGAAATAATCAGTTGAGATTGTTTATTGCAGTGCGTATTTAATAAACAATCTCAATGCCCAGAACTCCTTAGTAACAACACCACTTGATTTGATGCAAGATAATTTTGATAATCAATTTTGATATTGAAATAACTAATGAAAATGTTAATATGTTGTTCTAATAATATAGAGTGATCAACGGAAAAATTTCAAGATTAAATTGTAATTGGTCGTAAACCATCAGAGTGAGGTAAGTGGGAGGGATATTGTTCGACGTGCGTGTTTAGTTACACGTTATTATAAATAATTAGACAAAATACTTTATTAAAACCACTATTTATTTATTATTCTACATCTTTCGATACTAATGGTATCTTCTTCAGGTAACAATGTGTACTGGAATTAAAAAATATAAGCGTAGATAAAACAAAACTATAAAGTAGTGAATAAGTAAGAACTAATATGAAAACAAATTTAAAAGGTGACTATTTGCAAAGAGGATTTGGTTATTTATAATAGTTAGCTTGCTATTAAGACTTTTTCTTATTTCTAAAATTTCAAATTTATCTAACTGTAAACCCCTAGTATTTGCATGTATAATTTCTAAACCCTCATTAATATCAAAAAAATGGTTTGTTTCCAAAAGGTGATTGGAAAATTTTGAATAGTTGTCTCAAATAGGCATCTCCAATGCTCCTTAATTCTAATATCATAAATATTTTGTCTAATTATTTATATAAAATGAGGTCACAAAGTAATTTTGCAAATATTGAAGAAAACACATTATTATATTCGTCAACATCGTTAGTCTGTATCTCTTCACTGCTGGATCTAAGCCTCCCAAATGTGCCCAAGTATCGCCAATTCTCTCTCTCGTCACACTCCTGATATCGTTGCTCCACTAAGCCTGAGAACAACAGTTTTTCTATCAGGCTCCACTTCAGGAAATTTTTTCCCCACCGTTCATCGTCTCTTAGGCAGATGTGTCCAGCCACTAGAATATCTGATTTGGCGGTCGGAAGTTTGAGTTTCGTTCCAGGAGATCATCATGTTAGTCCTATTCTCATAACACAAGCGTTTAGATTAGTTTGAAAATATTAACAATATTGATGTGACAATCGATATCATTTTTTCTTTTTATCAGAAACGTCAGCAGTACCAATTATTTACAATCTGTATATTTAACCAAGACACAAACCGTTTTATAGTGGTCTTCTAACGGCTCACTCGGCACTTGGTTATTACTTGGAAGGCAACACATTCGTGTCGCGTAATCGCCGAAACTGTACATCTTATATCTTAAATTATTTTAAGAATGTGTCCGATTGGGTATTTGTTTGTGTTAATTGATTAACTAGTTTATTGTACTGTGGACCATTTCTGTTTTTTTGATAATAAAATGTGTTTTTAACCTTGAAAAATAGGTTTTACGGAAATCGCCCCGGCCACGAAGTGCTAGTTTAATAATATAATATGAACTGATTAGTGACGAATCTTTATAAATAATTATTAATGTGATTTGTGCTGTCTTTAATGACTTTCTGACTGAACTCTGTCCAATTTCAACTATCTCGGTACAGCTAAACTTAATATTTCACGTATTAAAGCGACAACAATGTTTAAATAAAATTGCTAAGCGATTACAATAACCGAAGCATGTACGTATTTATTTAACGGATAAGCTGTTTTAATCGCACACACAATTCTTGCAACTTGAAACTTTCAAGTCAGCTCCTTTTCTAGTTCATGTAAATAAGAAAAAAATATTGTGAAAAAAGTTTGTATTTCAATTTTACATAACTAAATAGATAAACTTCAAAACGACATAACCCCACTTTTAACTTAAATTGAAGTGTATCGAGTCTAATTGGAAATCTCCAACTAAAATATTCACGTATAAATAATATAAAATATTATATATAAGGTAATTAATATAATGTAATTAAAAATATAATATAAATTTCAATCACAAATACACATGATATAATCTTTTTCTAAATAAAATAAATTTTAAAAATAAGATCGTAGATTTATGTGGAAAACGAAGCTTTTCTTCTCGCGCATTAGATTAAAAACTATTAGATTAAATTTATTTATACTAAAAAAAGTATTTGTTTACCTCTGGTGGGACTCGAACCCACAATCCTCGGCTTAGGAGGCCGATGCCTTATCCATTGGGCCACAGAGGCGCGGGTGTTTGGCGTCCGCACCGTGATATAAAGCGATATGAGCACAGATTACGTCAGGCGAGAGAGAAAAAAACTAATTATATACGATACAGCGGCCGGCACGTAAGTCGTGTCACACCTACGGACACAGCGCAAGAATAACTATTATTGTTGCATGGCGTCACAACAGCGGGACAACTCGGAAGAACTCCTGACTCTCTTGATCAATATAATATAATATAATATAATAGATATCTACATATTGTATTATATGATGCTTAGTTAATACGTCATTCTGATGAGGATACTTTAAAAGTGAGATAGTTATTTTCGCATTAGATAGTTATTTTAGTTTTTTAATTATCAGTCGATAATGCATTGATTAAAGGTGATATTCTTTTTTAGAGATATTCTCTTCTCTCTATAACTGTCTCCACGGATCCTTGTTCAGTGCCGGGTCCAGTGGCGTAACTACAAAAATTGGGCCCCGGTGCAAAATGAAAAAAAGAGCCCCCTAAACAAGTATTGTATGTAAGATATGCGAATTACTGTATTCCATGGTTTAATAATAGTAATTGCCAGGAGAGTGCAGTTCATTCAAGCAAAAATGCTGTGCATTACTAAAAATTTTGGGAAACAAATATAAAATAAATAATTGGATTAACATAAACGGAAGTATTTTTTTACAATTAGCGTCATCTGTGTACTCATAAAGACTTTAAATGCTTAGTTCTAAAAACTACCACGACAACTCACCGCTGTAGTTATGGTGCTCTTGTGAATTCGCCGCATTGAGCTATTTACATTCTGTATTCTCTGTTCTATCTTTAAGCTAGTGAATTACTTAAGTCATATAATTGGGAATTCACTGAATTGAAAATTCCTTTCGGTTGATCTGTTTTGTATGGAATCATTCGTTACCTATGCTGTTTTTCAACAGAATAAAATTAGAAAGGGTTACAACTGCGTGCAAATCATTGAAGTGTCTACTTCCTCTTTTACCAATTCGCGAATTTTACTATCTTACTGTTTTTAACGTGTTGATTTCATGGCCGTTCTATTTGGTGCATGAATATATTTTTGATTTTGAAAAACAAAAAGTAATTAGCATAACTATTTCCTAAATAATAACCTTTAATAAAAATTATTATTTCGTTTAGATGACGTGAAGGATTTTCAAACAATAAAAGAATCATGTGCAGTCATAAAAAGTGTTCTTAAAAACGTCCATACATTTTTATATTGTTTTTTATATGGGTAAGAAGGTATTATTTTACGTCAAAACTTTAAATACACTATTACAAATAAATACGTGTAAAATCGTATAAACGACGGATTTATTTTGTCTAAAGACGTTGGTTAAACGAAAGTACATAATCCTATGTACGATATATATTGTAGTACATATATTATATATGATTGTATAATATCATTGGTAACAGCATAACCTAAATCTATATTTACTGCACGCCACTGGTAATTGCCAATAAATAGTAAGAACAAAGTTAGTCTCTTGTCTCATATAATATTCGCACTTACATGAAAAAAATACACGTGTTCTTAGACATTTATGAACACTTATAATTTAAAAAACACTTATTGCATAGTGGTAGGGTACCACAACTGTGTACATTGATAATTTTTTACGTGTCTTCGTAATACATGTGAAAAATAATTATATAATTCCAAATCTTACTATGGAGTACTATTAAAGTTGGGAATGGTATATATTTGCAAAACTATCAATGCAAATAGATTGTATGGCGTAAACTTTTTGGGGCCTTATGTAAAGTGGGCTCCAACGCACTACTTTGGCTATATTGGCATAGTTACGTCACTGACCAGGATTTTTACTTCTCGGTAGCTTCTGCATGTACTTGTATCTTTCTATCAGTGTGGTACATGACTTAAATGTTTCAGGATAATTCTATTTTCCTGTATATATATATATCATCTATTTGTTCGACGACGAATTTAAATGATTCTTGTTGGATTCTGGTTTGAATCCAACCATTGATATTTCTAGGGGGAAAATGTACGTGTGAGTTTTATTAATTTATTAGTTTAATTAATTTTTATTATGTTCTAGCAGTAAACCATCTAGTGATGGTTTAGTGGAGGTTCAAGGCTCATTTAAGGAGACCACCAAGTTAGGTTATTTTCATAGTATAGCTTAGTTTGAAATATCTCCCCGGAGAAATTTTGATCTCTCTTCTCAGAGATTTGTTGCTAAATAAGTTACGCAATTTTACTCTGTGTTCAAAATATACTCGTATACATCGATTTGTTTGCACTCAACTCTTTACTGTCGTTTAGATTTAAGATTGAGACGATCCGAGACGAATCTCATCCGTATACACGAGTCATCAAGGTGTCTACAGACACTCATGACAACTAGCGTTGAGATAAAGATCGCTGCCTAATGTATTGATTGGTTGAATATTTTTCTTAAAAAAATGACAACGTTTAAATAAATTACTCACTAACTGAACGTACACAGCTTTTAATGTCATTTTCGCCGTGTATCGTATTTTATATATGTACACTGTTCTTGAACATAACTACATGTAGGCTGTAGGGCCTAGCAACAGCTTTCAGCTATAGTCGATTGCTTTCTGCCAAGACACAACTGTGAACTATTAGTGTTTTTTAAATCGTTATTTAAACCTTTATTGTGATTTAAATTGATCGAAATATTTTGGGCCTAGTTTTAAGTTTACTAATAAAGTAAATAATATATTTTACTAGGTACTAATAAACCTATACTATATGGTGGATATACGTATCAATTATTATAGTACAGGGTCAAGATACTCGTACTTGTCAGAATGATGCGCCGATAATTAATTAATGTAGTAAACGGCAACAATGCACGAGTTATCATTTTTTTTTTACTATTAAACAAATCAGTATTTTCATTTATTGAAATATTCAAATAAAATAGTTTTTTTAAGTAACATTTAGCAGATTCCATCACGTTATCGGTTTCATAACAAAAATATCGTCAGCACTTTCGTTCGGCGCTGTAAACAAGCGTACAGCTCAAACGAAAATGTACCTAACGGACGTGTTGTCGCCATACAACGCAACTATATTATAGCGTACGCTTTTTAATGAAGTTGATAAGTGCTTAACTAATCAATTTATTCTCTCTGACTCATGACGCATGCGGTTGCTATGTGTTCTTATGTAAGCTCAAAATACATCGGGATTGATTGGCGAGAGACGATACACTTACGCCATTTCACGAACATTTTTACATATGAACTATTTATAAAATAATGAATCAATGTTAGAAATAAATAATAAGAAAAACGCTTCGTTTAAAACCGCTATTTATTGTTTCGATTTATCATGTTTCGATAACCATGGTATGCAAACAATGTGTACTAAAATTGAAAAACAAAAATTTAAAAGTGTAACATGTTGATGTATCAATTAATAGTAGTTTTAAACAAAGTGTTTTTCTTATTGTTTATATAATATGTTACCACAGAGCAATTGTGCAAATATTGAACAAGTAATTATATAATTTTTTTTATTTTTGTACATGTTTTTGCCTCACATTTTATAATATTTTATGTAGTTTAAAAACAAAGTAAAAATATAAATATATATAAACATACTAGGTGTAAATTTAAATAAAAACCAGCTGACAGCAAAGTACATAAATAACTCTTTAAACACATTTTTATTTTGAAGTTGCGATTTCAGATATTTAGTTCTGTAGTATTTTTAATACAAATTAATTTAATCAATCAGAAAGATGTACGGAAAAAAACAATTTATCGAAAAAATATATTTCCCCGGATCAAAAGTCCAGGATCAAATCTTGGTAGCAATTAAATACTTTTTCGATAAATATTTTTTTTCCAATTGATTCACATAATTTGTATTGAAAATAAAAAAAGAAAATACAGTGTCCCTTCCTTTCATATCACACGCTTCCTTATAGTTTCTCAGCCATTTAACAACTTTTTTTTTAAATGCAGGAGACAGAATTTTCTGTATTGGAGTCTAAAACTTCCATATCCCGATGTATGACAGACTTAATATGGTAAAAAAAACATACAAATTCTATATGGATGTAGCCAAATAATCATAAGCGTAATCGGCTTAAAATAATTCAAAGATCTATTCCCCGCACTCCTTTGTTCTACAAAAGAACAATAAAAAATATCTCTATAATGAGAATTGGGCATTGCCGGATAGCTTCTCATTTATTCAGATTGAACTTGATAGATTCCCCAATGAGTGAGTGTGGTGCCGAGAAGGAAACCCTTGACCATGTCTTTTTTGCCTGTCCATTGCGGATTACAGGTTTTTTTTACAGTAATCTCGTCAATGGTAATTTTCAACTCCCGGTTAATTCGTGTCATCTTCTTTCCTTTAACTCGCCACATTTAATCTATGTAACAGCAAATTTTTTGAACGAAAATGGTATTGACTTGTAATATAATATTTCCTATTCTATAATATTATTGTACTCTTTTCTATAAAATAAAGTTTTAACTTGATTAATGGCACAAATCACTCTTGAAGGGTGGATTGCCTATTTAAAAGAAGTTTGGGTGCTAGGAATAGGGTTTAGGAAATATCTTTGTCCAAATGTAATTTTTATACGTAGTAGTTGTATTAAGTTTTGTGTTGTTCTATTCGTGGAACTGTGTATTGACACATAATGTAATGAATATGTAACACAAGCCACATTAATTAAAAAAAATAGTGATTTACTGTGACATCCTTTTTTTAACAAAAGGATTTTATACAAAAAAATTAAATTAATGTCTCGGAACGAACGTCAACAGCCCTAAAAATAAAGTTATAAGTAAGGTTAATTAACTACTAACTTACCATCATAACGTTTCCTCACAGGGATAAGCAGAGGTGATAGATGGTCACGTTATTCTATCATGGCAGACCTCTAATAAGGAACAGCTGAAGGGGGGGGACTCAGCCTTTCCTGGGACCGGTTTAGAAGCTAGGGCTTCCTTGTCGGTCCTACTTATCAAAGGTAATAAAAAATACGCGACGCTACAAAACGAAAAAGGAGAAGATATTCAAGATGGTTATTAGTAATTAAGATTTAATTTTTTTCAACCCTCCAGCGTCCCTTAAGTCCTGCCTTTATTCATAAAAAAATCATATTACATAAATCCTTAAAAAAAACGTAGTATTACACGACAGACCTCTGTGGTCCCCTAAATTTTTCTGGGCGCCCCCCATCCATGATTTAAAAATATAAAAAAACGGTGGATCTGTTAAGCCATTCTCTTTAGACTCTCAGATTCCGCAGCCACAACGTCCTCCTGTGATCAGACCCACTTTTTCGTTATTCAATATTGTACTGATGATAAGGTAGAGAGTGGTGAATTACAAATATCTCTCAAATTTCACATCACATGGCATAATATTTTTTTAATATCTTAGTTCATTTCTCAATCATTGCTATGATTCAATTCAATTAAGTAAAAAATATCAATTATATATAAATATAACATAAAAAGAGGGCGCAAAGGGGTGCGTGTGCGCGAGTTGGCGCACCTTTTGAGTCCGGGGAGTAAAATATGTTAATTCTATATAAACATGATATTTAAAAAATGTTCGCCTAATACCTACTTAACTTAGTGCGTCTTCAGCACCAAGCGAATTGATGCCTTTTCTGTGTCCAGCCAGTAAAATAAGTTAATTCTATAATATATAAATATAATATTTTTATTTATATTTATTATCTTTGTTTTATTAACTACTTAGTTGAGTTTCAGTACATCTACTGGTTTCGAAAAATACCATTTTCTTCTTCAGGATGTCACAACTAACTAAAAACATATATTATTGTTTCTTTACCAGAATCTATTTTAAAAAAACACAATTATTTAAAAAATAAACATAGTACCTAACTCAAATTGTTACTTAACAAAAATTTACTAGAATAATTTTTAGGAAAACATTTTAGAATAGGACTCGTTTATAATTTACTCTTGTTTATAATTTTTTGATTAGTTTTACACGTTTTATTTATATCCAACGATTACAAATTATTTAATTTGTGACCAACACCGTTTATATGCAAAATTGACAATCCCAAATTTTGACCATTTTCTATCAAATGATTAGAAAATTCTGAAAACCCACTATTGTTTAAACATCTCAAATGCTCCCTTACTCTTATATTAAAATTACTACCCGTTTTACCAATATAAAATGCAGCACAATCCTTGCAACTAAGTTTATAGACACCAGAATTGCTAAATTTATCATCTTTGTCTTTAGAATTTATGAGTAAATTTCCTATACTATTATTTGTATAAAATGCCGGTCTAATATTTCGTGGTAGGTGTTTAGATATTTGTTTCGGAAGGTTATTTATGTATAAAATCCTACACCAATAATTATTATTATCATTATGTTTTATCTATGATTTATATAAAAATTTATTATTATATTCTTTTAATTTATTTTTAAAACAGTGTCTATCAAACCTGAATTATACCCGTTATTAAGTGTTATTTTTTTTAATTGTATTCAATTCAATATTGAAATTGGATGTTGACATAGGAATATTAACTAAACGATGTATCATGGAGTGGAACCCTGAATGTTCGTGTGATAATGGATGATTAGATTCATTGTGTATGATAGTATCTGTAAAAGTTGGTTTTCTGAAAATTTTGAATTCAATTTTATTATTATTTTTAATCAATGTTAGATTCAAAAAATTTTGGGTCGTAGAAGAAAATGGTATTTTTCGAAACCGGTAGATGTATTTAAACTCAATTAAGTGGTTAATAAAACAAAGATAATAAATAAAAAGATGAATTTTAACCACAAAGTTAATATTGCAAATTTTATAAGTAATATAATATTTAAAATATTTCACTCTACTTGCTCGGCGCCCTCGGGTGGGGCCTTAGCTCCCCTCCCCCAACCCCCCTTCTCACTAGGGCTGGCCATGCTTGTACATTTTCTCATACACGGTTTTCGATAGTTGAGCTTTTTTGAACATGAACAGGTCTTTTGTGGATGCCTTCTGTACATATTTCCTTTAACATTCACCTTAAATTTTCTTTACCATTCTTACCCTGCTCATACATTCCACATGACCAAACCAACTCAGCGACACTTTTTTAATATAATCGACTTCTCCAAAAAGATCTATTTTTGTTTATAATTTATTCAATTCTTTACTCTATCGTACATATATATTTCTTTCGCATATTTCACTCTGTCGTATATAGAATTTCCACAAATATCTACATCCCCCAAAGCAAAATATTTAAAAATAAAAATGTAAGCCAAAAATTATCATTTATAAAACTAAATACTAATTTAATGTGTTAATTAGAAAGATATGCACATAAAATCAATTTCATCAAAAAATATTCTTGCCACCGGAATTCGAACCTGGATCTCTTTTCGAACCGGGGAAGGTGCATTATCCAACTATGTTACATCGACATTATTTTTGACGACAAATTTTAGAACCTATATGTTACACTTTTTCATATTCTATCTATTTTGTTTTTACGGAGTCTCAACCGATAGTAGACGGAGATATTTAATTATTTAATTAGTATTAGTATAAAATATCGCAGACCTATGTTCTAAATAATTACAACTTCATAATAAGAATGTGTTCTCCTAGTAATTTATAAAACTATTCTCAGATCGTAGCGAAACGTAGACCCTTAACCCCGTCAAAAGAAAACATGCTAAAATCTAAAAGAGCGAGTTACTTCGAAAAATTTGGATCCAGATGTGAAAATTGACAGTGGAGATTTAGGTGGAACCAAAGAGGGGGGTTATACTAAGCTAAGACTAAGCTGGGACAAATAATAATATTTCCTCCAAGGTTGTCACATATATATATGGAAACGAATCAGCAGTCTCGAGAAACGCGACGCAAAACGAGGACGCGATCTCGAGAAAGACCTAGAAGAAGATTGGGCGACAATATAGAGAAAGAGTAAATTAAAACATCATGTTTACGATTGAAGGACTGTCTGTAAATATTTATTTATTTATTTATCAACGCAATGGTTTTTACATTTTTCAATTATGAATCAATATATGCAGGCTTATATATATATATATATATATAATTCAGTTTACAAGACACATTATACATTAGACATATAAACAAAAAAATAAAATAAAAATTAGGATGTGTATAGATCGGCTCAAATATCCTGATCAATTATACCGTTGTCTCAATACAGCATCAAAAATATTACTCTTATATTTAAGCATTGATCAATAGAATATATCAACAGGACTATAATCATTAAGAGAACGCATTCTTATTGTGAAGTTGTAATTATTCAGAACAGACGGTCTGTAATATTTTAAATATGAAATAAATATATTAATTGGAAAGATATACATATATTTAATTCATATTTAGAACTATAATCGTACCCAAGCCTGTGAAGTCTTTGTGTATGTATGTTACAGTAATAATTTAAATATTTACATAAAAAAACGCCAGCGGCCTTGTAAATACTTCGAACATGTACATGGTAAAAAATGATGAAAGTAAATTTACAACAATACAGGTTATTACTTCGATGCTATTGACATTCCAAATTTTTCTTACTTATTTTAAAAACAAACCTTTATAAAACATTTTACTAAAATGATTTTTTTAAGGTGCTTGCTTTGTCCTCAGGTTCATAAAGTTTCACATTAATAATAATCTTGACATTTAGCTCATAAAAACAAAAATGATTTATCCATTATATATACTAAAAAATCAACCCTTGTTCCAAACATTCAGTCCAAATATGAAAATAAAAGCTGCTAATAAAATGTTATATAATATCTACAGTAATGAAGAAAAACTAAAATAAACAAAATTCAAAGTAACATTTGCAATACTACATACCATATTATAGTATTAAAAAAACTAGAAGTTGTTAAACAATAAATATTTTATTTATTTTAGATTGTTAACTTTGTTTTATTAACCACTTAATGAATTAAACACATCTACCGGTATGGAAAAATATCATTTTCTTATTCAGGATGTCATCAACTAATCAAAACCATATGTTTTATTGTTTCTTAAACAAAATATATTAAAAAAATAAATTATTATTTAAAAAGTAAATGTAGTATCTATCTTAAATTTAGTACCTACCTACCTTACTTAAGTTGTTACTTGATGATAAAAAATTATTAGAATAATTTTTAGGTAAAAAAATTGGAATCGGACTTGTGGTTAAATTTAGTTGCTTGTTCATAATATTTTGGTTAGTTTTATACGCTTTATTTATTTACGATGATTCCATTTTTTTAAATTTACGACCAACACCTTTTACATGTAAAATAACAATCCCATTTTTTTTATCAAAAACAAAAAATTTTTGAAAATTCTGAAAACCACTAACCACCAAACATCTCAAATGCTCTTTTAATATATTACGTATATTAAAATTTCGACATGTTTTACCAATATAGAAAGCATCACAATTCTTACAACTAGGTTTATAGACACCAGAATTGTTAAATAAAGCGTGTAAAACTAACCAAAATCTTATGAACAACCAACTAAATTTAACCACAAGTCCCATTCTAAATTTTTTTCCTAAAAATTATTATAATAATTTTTATAATATCATCAATATAACAATTTAAATATCATCAAGTAACAATTTAAGTTACTTGATGGTACTAAATCTATTTTTAAAATAATTATTGTTTTTTAAAAATAGATTCTGTCAAAGAAACAGTATAACATATGTTTTTGATTAGTTAATGACATCCTGACGAAGGAAATGATATTTTTCGAAACCGGTAAATGTATTTAATTCATTAAGTGGTTAATAAAATAATGTTAACATTCTAAATTAATGGATTTTAACCACAAAGTTGATTTTGATAATTTTAAAAATAATAAATATTTTGTTTTCCACCTCAACAACGAGAGAATTTATCTTTCACATAATTTTTATTGTATCATATTTTTATCCTACATGAAAACATTAAACTCTTTCTTAATATGACATAAAACGGAACGTTCGTTAATATTACAAATTTTATACTTACTGGTGGGATAAGATCCCGTGGACTGTATCAATTAAAATTAATGGTTAGTTGACACAAACCGAATTGGAACAAAAAAGGAAATTTGGCAGATGGATCTGGTCTACCTTGATCTCGGTCCTGGGTTGGACGTTAAGTTTCACCTACAGTTGACTCGCACTTTTGTAGGAAGACTGCACTTCCGGAAATGTTTAGAATACCGCTTCTTCATGGTACAGATTTGTACACACGGCGATAATTTTGATCCACAAAAAAGCCTGTTGACAGCTCGGTGTCGTAATGTAATTATTTCCAAGTCGGCAAAATCTCTAAGTGATTAGTTGGCCAGAGCGGGAAAGGCATATTAAGTATTTTTGGATGGACAGAATGCAGAGAGAGTAGGTACTCGGCTTGCGTCAACACTTACATTAGAATACTACATTATTTTTATTATTATATTTTTATTCAATACAAAATAACAAACAGGAGCTGTAATTGAATTTAAATCATGAGACAGAGCTGTATTACTGAGATTCCCCCGAAGCGGAGCGGCGTCTCGGATAACTTACTTTGGCACATTTTCGATCACTTCTTCAATCAACTGGATTATTACTGAGAAATATTAAATAAGATTAAAAAAATCATCGTGTACACTGTTTTTTAGTCCAGATTCTTTGACACATGTAATATAATTATTTCTACAAAAGCATTTCTGTTCTCTATGTATTTCAGCAGTTAATTTAAAAAGTAAACCGAGCTTTTCGTAGTTTAATACGGCGCGAATACAAAATGATACCATTACATTAGTTCGTTACAAAGTATATTTAATTCAGATATGTAAAAATGTTAAAACAAAGAGCATACATATTAAAAAAAAGTTTAAATATAATATCAACTGACAGTGTCGATGACATGGAACAAGCTTCTATTCGATATTATATGAATGTATAAATGAAACAGAAGAAGTATGGATATCTAACATATAAGTACTTAGTTATATGTTAGATATCCACAATAACATAATAAAATGGCCTTCATTATTTTTATCACACAGATTTTATTCCCTATCGCATTTTCCTTTTCCTTTCCCCTGGAATATTTCTATGTTTATATTTTTATATTCTTATTTTCAACTCTTTCTCCATTAGACCTGAAAGTGCTTTATTATCATTTTCAAATTGTCCTCGCTGTTTAAAGTATACTGTATTTTCAGAGAAGACTTGTAACTAGTTTAATTAATGTTTAGCTATCATTATGATTTTTGTTTTTACAGATAAACTGTATATTTTCATAATAAAATTAAAACAATTAAATACGTCAAGAAAATGAAATAATAATGGGCAGAGCATATTGCTCAGAGTTATCTAGCGGCACTCAACTGATTAATAACAATGAACTGAGAATAGTGGGTGGTCTTCATCCAGCAGTGGATAAAAAATGATTGATAATAATGATGATGATAATATTAGTTTTCCAAAATTCATTAATGAAGACGCCACGTATATTATTTACACGGAGCAGGATTTGTTTATTTTTATTTATTTATTTATATATTTATATGGTACGTGGTTCAAAGATTATTGGACAAGCGCGGCAAAGATTATTTACAGAAACTAACCTAAAGATATTACATTTTTATATTATGACGTATATAATTCAATTTTGAAGGTATTATAGTATGTACGTCAAAATAGTTAATTATTTTTATAAAACAAGATTTTATTTAACGCACCTTTTTCTAATGTGCCCTTCATTTACTACAAACTGACGAATAATTTACATAAAAACGTGATTACATAGATATACAGGAATCCAAAATGTATCAAAATAATTGCATTCAACATTTTTACATATTGTATGTCATATGTAAAATAAAAACGTTTGCTTGTATCTCTGTAAACCAATATCGCCCTCATAAGTTTATAGAAATATGTTGCGTTAGAAGGATATGAAATGATAATGATAAAACCGCCCTCATACTTTGGTCTATCAATAATGTTATTATATAAAATGTTATACTTATGATTGTAACGTGTATGGTAGGTCCTGGAGCGAGAATTTGAATTTAAAATAATCAATTATTTTATATAAAAATCACCAATCAAAACTCTCACGTTGTTTTACTATACGAGAGTTCTGATTTGATTTTGATCCAATTATGTGTATTGGTATCAATTTATTTAATCGTACATCGAACGGCTCTTTTTTGTACATAACCAATGAAAGAATCAAAATGAATACATAATTGATTTTATTTATCAATCTTGCAATTTTGTTAAATAAACATTAAAAAAAAAAATAACATCAATAGTCATTTTCTAATGGCGATATTTATCTCTTTTTTTTGGCCACAGAGGTCGGGGGGACGCGGCACAATAACCCGGAAAACTCTACACAGAAGTTTCAGAACGAACGAAAAATTGTACAATATTTGAAAACTCATTTTTCTATCAATGACATGAATTAAAAATATTTCGTATTTGTGAAGTTATTGTCGAAAAAACAAAGAATACGTGCCATTTTGTGCGATTTTACAAACAAAACTATATATTTTTAACATTACTTACTATTAAAATATATCTTTAAAGTAGTCCTTTTGAATTACTTTTTTTCCCTGCACAATGGTTATTTTATTTTAACTTTTTTTTTCAGCTTTTGGTATGATATGATCATTTAAACAGTCATAATGGATTTGGAGTGGACTGGATTTCAAATTTACCGCCGTCTCAGCCGGCATCGATGCTAGCGACATAAGGCTACCGCTACAGGTTTGGCCCAATCCCTCACCGACGATCTCTCTTTTGTTTCACCGCTCCGCAATGGCGGTCTCGCCCGGCCCACGCATGCCAAGCGAGACCGCCACCTCGCTTCACTTTCGTAATTCAAGTTCACCTTCTGCATCTTCTCATTTTTTCATCCTATCCGTAATTCCGTATTCTTTGTTCTATCATACTGTCACAATAATTATCAACACGCCAATCATCACATTTTCATTTTACCACCGACCAAACCCCAATGATTTTTTAGCATAATAATATTAATATATACATAAAATATTAATACATACAATATTATTTTTATATTACAATATTTGTACGGCTGATTTAAAAAAAAAATAATTTATTGGCAATCGTCAAGGTTGAAATAATGATAGAATAACCCAAAAAAATGTATTGTCTTTTATTTGATCTGAATTCCATGAAAACTAACAAATGTATTTAATAAATTTACAGCAGATACCATTGGATTTTTGAGAAGAAAACATAAAAATCATAACATCACTTCTTTCCCAATCGTGGAAAATATGTTGATGTATCTACACATGCAAAATTGCATTGCATTCTCTGAAAAGCGATATTTAATAATAAATAGTCTGCAAAGGTGCCGAGTTTTGAAAATAAATGAAAAAATGCATAAGAAATAATACATTAAAAACAACAATAAAGGAATGAAATTAATATTAAACTTTCAAAAAAGAACTCTAAAAAACAATAAGAGACCAATCTGTGCAAAGTCAAGTATAAATATTAATAATTTAAAGTAGTTTTTGCGTATAACAATGCAAAAGTTATTTTTATTATAAAATGATACAAACAAGAAAAAAATTGTACTTTATTGACCTTATCACAAATGTTTTCACTTAAAAGCCTTAAAAAGCATACACTTCATAGACAACAACTAATTTCGTTTTTCGCGTTAAAAGTCTATGACACTAATCAAAAACGAAACTACCATAAACAACTGTCAGTCTGACAAGTCTAGTGGGTGTAGTATTTTGATAATAATTGCTTTTTGAAATGTAAATAATACCCTTGCGTTATAATTATTATTGCAGTTTTTGAAATTCTCGAAGTCCGGCTGAAACATGCACGAAGCTTACGAAGTATCGCCTTTGCTCAAACTGACTGAACAAATTGAATCAATAGCTGCTTACGGTGACTAAAGTTTCCGCAATATGACTAATGAGTTTATCACATATCGTGTTATTGTTAAAACATTTTTTTTTTCAGATGATAACTTATTGCTTGGAACTAGACAGGGGCACTTGTTAATGTATCTGGTCACCCAAAATACAGATGGTAACAAATATAAAGTGCAGGTGCTGAGATATCACAAAACATTTAGTAAAAAACCAATACAACAAATTGAAGTCATTCCTGGTAAATTTGAAAAGTTATTACTTTATTTAAGTCGTTGCAGCTATTTTCAAATATTTTTATAAACCTTTAAAACACTCTTTTTTTTTCTATAACTTGTATGAGTATTTATTAAATGTGCAATTAGGAATGAAGAATTTAATTTTTTATCAAAAATTTTTCAGAACACAACTTACTTTTGTGCTTATCGGATAATATCCTAGTTGTTCATGATATCAACATTATAAATTTTCCCATCGTACAAACATTGCCACAAACCAAAGGTGCTACGTTGTTTGCTTTAGATAATAAGGTAAGAATTTGCTGTTTATTTTAATACATTTATTTTCAATATTATTTACTTTTTTATTTAAAATTGTTACTCAGACAACAAAACAATAATGACATGGAATATATGTATACAGTAAGTTATAAATAAAATGGCACCGAATAAGAATCAAGGATTTTATAGGTCGTTAATGATCCTAATATATAATTTTGAAAAAAAACATATTAAAATACAATGTGAAGATGAAATGTTAAATTTATTAATTTTTATAATTAAAAATATTATGACAGGAGATTAATAATATATTAAGATACAATACATGTTTTTGTGGTTGAAAAGTTAGAAGTTTAGTTAAAAAGAAAGAAATGTTTGTTACAATTTGATTATTTCAGAGAATGAACAGAATATTAAATCTACTGAAAGTATAAAGTGCATGGGTTCCAAGGTCAACGATGTTGGAGCATGTGATACACGACAGTGCTTGCCATATATAGACAGCAAATTTTATTAGAAATGAAAACTAATATATCAGTGTTCCCTGTACAATCAGAATATTTTCTGGTATACTAATGTATAATACTATGAACGCAACAACCCAGGATGGGTCAAGGCTTCCGGAAAAATTCTTTTCAACCGGTTCCTTTACAAAGTTGCTGCTTGTCAATTGATTTCCCACACATTCTCTATGACATTGTCCTTCTAATGTAGTTTTGGCCTCCCTCTTTTCCTACTTTCCTCATTGCTAGTTTCTGGTACATTATCTGACTAGCGTAGCCTACCAATTGAAATCATCGTACAGTGAGTCATAACATTTTGAATCATTTGCTCAAATATATTTGGACCCTTTCATCTTGTTTTATCTAAGTTCAGGTTTCAGAAGCGTCAATGAGTACAGGCTAATCAGAGTATTTTAAAGTGCACATTTGGTGTTTCTGGAGAGAAGACAGGACCTGAGTTGGTGTTTAAGACTGAAGAAGCGCCTATTAATGGACATAATTCTTGCTTTAATCTCTCAGCTAACATTGGACCTTCAGTCTGGACCTCTTCAGTCATACACTGTATGCACCAATTGTGCTATGAAATAAAGTATCCACTTAGGGTGTTACATATGCAGGTATATATTTAGTTTTGGATTAATTTATCTGGAGGCCCATTCTTCTAGCAGAGGCTTCCAGTGGGTGCTATATAGTACTGTAGGGATAGGTAGTATGAATGAAATGCGTGGTTAATGTAGAGTTGTTTATTCAGTCAGAGGATAGAATAGAGAGAATACAGAAAGTAACGGAGCCTGAAGAGTAGAGTAGCGAGTTGGCAGCGTTTGGTCTCGGTCCTGCCCGGCTCTTGAATGCTGAGCGAGACCCGTCATGATGGAGCGGCAAAGCAAAAGATGTGCCATTGGTGAGCAATTGGGGCAGCAGCATTCTACCGCCGTCTAGGTCCTGAAAGCAGATGCCACTGGTATCATACTGGCTGGGAACGGCGGTGAATTTAATTCGCCATCCCTACAGTATATTTTGATGTGAAAACATCTGGCCATATATTAAATTTTTCAAACTGAACTAAAACCGATTGGTAATAAAAATGTGGGATGGAAACATATTGTCACACCCAACTAGTCTCTGACCTTGCAGAGACTTACTTGTCACTTCTGTTTTTGTTCCGACTTGCTTCTCCAGTGAATGAAAAAGTATGGAGATTATTAAAAATTCTTTAAATTGTTAAAGATGTTATCTTTTTATTCCTAAATTTTTTTAATCTCATTTAAGCCATCATGTAAAAACAGTGGTTTGCTATTTTACCTAAAGGAAAATAGTTATAAATGGTATAGTTAAAAACTACATTTACTATATTTTCGTTTGGTGATATTTATAACCCCAAAGTATTACATTACATAAATATTTGAAGAAGAATGCTTAGTTTCTGTTAAAAATAGTCTTTTATATTGCTTAATTTTTGTCAAAAATGATTGAAAATTTTTATGCATTTGATTTGTGATAAAGAAATATTTATTGAAATGGGAAATCATAGACAAACATTGGTCACAACCATACTTCATATGAGTTAAATAAATGAGACATGCTTACCAAAAAAAAACTTAATTACTTCAAGTTGCTGATTCCCAGTGACGGTATCATTGCTTAACCTGACTAACCAATGTTGAATTAAAATACATATGTATTGATATTCACACTTTTCTGATTTACAGACAACTATATCTTTATCGGGAGACAAGACTTCAGTCATAAGATTATGCGTGGCTGTAAAACGGAGGCTACAGTTGTATTATTGGAAGCATGGGGAATTTAAACAGCTGGCTGAAGACATTACCATTGGGGACATACCAAAAGTTATTATGTGGGGTGAAAGTATGATCTGCGTTGGATTCAAGGAGGAATATACGCTTTATGATGTAAGCATTTCACTAAAATATTTTATTGTTATTTTCAATAGCTTTCTGAAATAATGCTGCTCCGTGTTGATAAATTGTCAGATGCGTACTCCAAAAAATGGCCCAGTTGCATACAATGTTTTTGGTTTTGTGTTCTTCATTTACTTATTTTAGAAAACTGAAATGCTGTAACAGTGGGTCTTTTTAAGCTTTTTTATGCACGGAGGTATCAAATAGAGAATCAGTTTATTTTAATGTAGTAATGTTTGATTGCGTATTTAAATGTTTTTGATAAACATGTATTATTAAAAGTAGAAGTAATGGATACTTTGTGCACTACAAAGAAGAATTTTCATGACATCTTCATATTTACTTAATTTTGGTATCACATTTTCAAAATTTTATAGACGAAGCAAATAAATATTGTTGATCAAATCCTATTGTATGATGTGCTTCATCGTCATTATTGGATCTGTACATTATTGGATCCGTATTTGGATATATAAGCGTCAAACGTATATGTCAGTAAGAAAATATTGACATATAATATGTCAAACGTGTTTTTAGTATCTCTAGGATAAAATTAGTTAATTGTTTTCTCTTTTATATGTTCAATAACAGTACGTAAATATATATTCAATTTGAAATGAAGTGTACATTGTCTTGATTACGAGTAAGAAAAACGATTCAATTTCAATAATTATATATGTAAACATGATCTCATTTTTTTCAAGAATGTTTTTAAGTGGAATGACGACAAATAATTAATTAGATATGTATAATTCAAAGTCGATATGTAAGAACACTGTTTGTACAATTCCAATATCGCCTTTTGCTTACTGCTAGGCCCTAAAAAAGTTTTTTTTATCTTGGTTGCATTTTCAATTATTATGATAAAAATAAATATTGATAATTTACTAAGATATCCAAATTTGCAGCTAAATGGCTCGTTACCAGGTCTGATTCTGTAATTATTCATACTAGCAAATAGCAATTGGCTGTCACCTATTGACCTTGATTGCAAAACAGCCACCAAATGAACAAAAATGACATTAAGATTATGATGTCAGTATTGCGAATAGACAATAATAAACACAAAAATGGTATTTTATCAGTACAATGTGCATTTAGGTAAAGACGGAATCAGATGAATGGTTTTCTCACTCAACCTAGAACATATTAAAATTTTTGATTATGATGAATTATTCCCGCACAGATTTTGACAAATATTAGGTCACAAACATAACCAAAAATTATATTATCATAACCAATAATAACATAACATCTCGTATCGCTTTGACATTGCGACTAAGACAGGGCTTTATTCTATAGTAAGAGCATAGATATGAAACGATGACACATGGTCAATATACTTGCCAGTATGTATATTTTTTCTTACTCGTAATAAAAACAATGTACGCTTAATTTCAAATTGAATATATATTTACATACTGTTATTGAAAATATAAAGAGAAAAAATTCAAGTAATCTTAACCAGGAAATATTAAAAACATTTATGACATTTTTGCTACTTTGATGATTTTTTTTTACTGGCAAATGGCACTACAGTCCAATATGTCCAATACAGTACAGTAAGTCATAGATAGGGAAGCGCAATATTATTATGGATAAAAATATTCACTCTTTTACCCAAACATAGTTTATACGAAAAGAGGGCATTTCTTGAAACTTTCAAGAATTTTTAGACTACTATCATACAACTTTGCAGCTCACTGGCATTGCCAAGGAACAATTTTTGACAAGCAGTTCCCGTTCTCTAGAGCCATGCATAACTAAACTTTCCGACACATCATTTATGCTTGGACGTGATCATACTTCTTTTATTGTGGATGAAACGCAGCCGTCCTTGCTGACCAAAACTGTACTCAAATGGAATGAACCTCTTGCTGGTGCAGGTAATATCGTTCAGAAATAATACTTAATATTATTTCTAAACAATAGATTATTATTAAAAATGTTTATACAACTTTATATGTTTATTAAACTCCTATGAATACTAGAAATAACTTGTCAATAATGACAGGAAATTATTTGAGAATGAATTCTTTTTAACCTTAATTTATTTAAAAAAATCAACTACTTTGTTTGAAGCAATTAGTGCACGTTTTAATGTGAATTGACAGCTGATCTTGTTCGTTTTATGGTACCATAGGACACAGGTGTCCGTATATCAACATCTAAGAAGCATCATGATATAAGTCATTTTTGATAATTTTTCAGCAGATAAATTTTATTTTTACTTCTTTTTCACTTGGATTTCAATACTTCCAACATTATTTTACAGATTATTAACAATGTATTTTAAGTTAAAGGCAATTATTTAAAAAAATCAATAGGTTATGCTATGTTGCTGTAATTTTTTGTGAAGTTATACATACCATACTTTTACCTCATTTTTTCTTGAACTACAAAGTTTTTAAAGTCATCATGATGTAGTTGAGTCGCTCAGTATAGAAAAGGTTTCTTCCTTGTTTCTTTTGACAACCTTATGAAATAATAAGGCAAACATATTTATTTTCCTCATATGGTGTTCTCGATGACACTGTGGCAACTGTCTACCTTCATATAACTTGCCTCTTCATGCTCAAATTTAATAAAGCATTTGATAGGACACTATTACGATTCTGATTTGTACAACCATCGGTGTAAATTACAACCGCCTTTTTTTCTTTTTCAAGGTATTTTTCTATTTCTTTGCCCAAACAAGATGAGAATGTTGAAGCAACTAAGTTGCCCTCGGATTCAGTGAACCAACAGCAAAGAACGTCATGGTCACCCAGGTTATAGATGGTATAATTATGAATAGTTAATTTCATTTTGTAATACAATTAGTTTTCTGGTATTTGAGGTAGGAGTTTGACCACCAAAATCACTCACTACAAAAGGCGAAAATTTTTCCTTCTTCAGCTAATAGCTTATCTTTTGCTTTCTCGTCTTGTGCTAGCTTTTTGCGAATGCGGTGAGCCTCATACATTTCACTTGTTACGTTCTTCATTTTGTACTTATAACACAAGTCACACTGATCTTTGCGAGGGGTGAACATACTGATTCTTTTTGATTTACACTTTCTATCAAACACGAATTTGCTTAAAGGGGTAAGTTTTTCTTCTTTGCATTTGTTTGTGTAAATGTTGTAGCGTTGAGCTTTCGATGTTATGTCAGTTTGAAAGTACAATCTCCTTATAGATTGGTGATAATAATGTGATGGCAATTTGGAATATCCTTTATAAACTTGTCCAAGTGGTCATGACGCACGGAAAGGGAATGGAATGTCCGGAAATTGTCGTGATTTTGATTTAAATTCACAAAAAATAACTAAAAACATTGCAACACTCATTTCAACATCATCCTAACACACATCATCCATGGTAACCGTGTGAGTTGTGTCATGATGCTTTACGATTTTAGTTGTGCAGTGATGACAAAAGTCGCTCTGCAATCAACTGAATTGTGAAACTAATTTGACAGATCGAACCGGCGCAAAAATTTGAATCCACCCATACCATAACTCAATTTTTCTTAAAAAATTAGTTATGTCACGCTGCTTCTTAGACGTCGATATATTTGTTTTTTATTGCTACAATACAGAAAGATGGAAATAATAAAATTATTATTATTATAGGCATTTGTTTGATAAATGCAATAAGTTTTTTATTATTTTTCTTTATTTTAGCATGGGACAGCCCTTATATATTAGGATTACTTTCTGACCAGATTGTAGTTCAAACTATTGAACCTAACATGTTCATTCAGACCCTTTCGGAACTGAATAAGGCAAGATTATTATGCAGGTATGTTTGAAATGTTTTTGATATATTTTTTGTGAAGTGGATATTTATTATTTGATATTTTTTTCACATTCAACACAACATTAAAATCATTATACAAGTTTTTTGTATAATACTTTTAATCATTTATGACATTTGCAGTATGTACATAATACTCTTTAGTTGTATGTTGTCATGAGTGAGTTGTCTTGTCCTAGTTTGATTTTCTATTTAGTTTTTCGATATTGATTGAAATTGACTAGATTATTTTGAAATATAACAATATCAGTGATGCTTTCATGATCTTAGGGCTGGTTGTGTGATCAATAGTAAATTTTTACCATGGTAGGTATTTACTGTAGTAACTTATTACTATTGCCCGTGGTAATAATCAATTTCGGTTTGTTGGTACATCAAATTTTCTACCGTCAAAGACAATTTCGCCTTTCAACGTGTGACAAGGTGAATAATCATGAAATATGCTTTATCTGTGGCTTTATTCACCCCTGCGTTCGAGACCTGTCACTTTGGTGGCAAATTTTTTTCAGATTATGTCCTAATGTATTGTTACGGTGTGGTCTGGGTCCTGCGGATAGGACATTAGGGCACCAATCAAAATTATAAAAAAAATAAAAATAATGTGAAGTAAAGCAAATTGGAAATTATACAAAATGAATAGAACAAAAAAAAAATTATACTAAAAAAAATAACAATAACTTTGTATGAAACCATGAAATTTATTATACGTCAACCGGTTTCACTTATCTCAAGCTTCATCAGGACATATTTAAAACTGATTATAAATACAAAAAGAGTGCACTTATATATACATAAAGAGATAAATTAACAGTGATTTATGATCAGTTTTAAATACGTCCTGATGAAGCTTGAGATAAGCGAAACTGGTTGACGTATAATAGATTTTGTGGTTTCATGCAAAATTATTATTATTTTATTTAATGTAATATGTCAAAGTGATTACTTTCTATGAAAATATAAAAAAAATATATATATAAAATTAAAGAAAGTTTATTACTCAAAATAGACATTTTTTTCTTATTTGGTTATATTTTTTTGATATTCATCAATATTAAAGAGAAACTATTGTATTTGAATAGGTTAAAATCTATTTGTTTTGTATATAGATGTCGTCGAGGCCTGTTGTATATTGCTTCAGTCAGTCAAGTATGGAGAATTGACGCTGTAGATATTACAAAACAACGTCAAATGTTGCTCAAGGATAAATATTTCCAGCTGGCCCTTAATCTTACGGTATACACATGTTTTTAGATTTATTTGATTTTATTTATTATTATCAATGATCTTTTTAGATTCGTTAACTGTCATATATATTTTTTCAGAATATATCAGATGAAACCGACGATGAAAAGAAACAAAAGATAAATTCAATACAAATGCTTTACGCTCTGGATCTCTTTGATAATAAAAAGTTTTCAGACTCCATGAAGATATTTCTACAATTGGATACGGATCCCTCGGATGTCATAAAATTATTTCCCGAATTATCTTCAAGTCACTCCTCCAAAATGTCAGATCAACAACCAAAGTCACACAACCAAGATTCAGATAGTGGCTTGTTAGCTTTGATAGAGTATTTAACAGAAGTGAGACAGAAAGTGCAGAAAAATAACGGTAAAGCAACAGATAAAAAAACAGAAAATGAAAGTGAAAGAGAAGCAGCTACAAGACGTACCAAGAACATGCTTGAAACCATTGACACAACATTACTCAAGTGTTATCTTCAGGTGCAATATTTTTAAACATTTAAAAGGTTGGGCGGAATAATGTCTTACATTTTGGAATTTTTTCCTACCATCTGACAATTTTGCAATTCAGTCAATAATTTTGGTGTAGAAACTTTTTTATTTTGACTAACTAACCTAAATAATCACAAATATCACAACTATATAAAGATTGGTTTTATATGGTTGTGTTAATTTTTTTCTGTATTAAAAAATCGAAATGGAAGTTCTGACCCCATCTAGTAGGTATTTGAGAAACATTTCAATTTAAAAAATCGATGATGCTCATCTTCTAGGCTGTAGTTTCCAGCTCGGAATTTTTGGAACCAGCGTTGACACTAGCTTACGTTTATTGTCTGATCCCCATATACTGCATTAATATTCCTCGCACTTTCCGTTGTGTTGTTGCCTTTATTGAACTCATATAGCTAAATATGCTCCATTGTTACTTCCATTATAGATTTGAAAAATTACTGTTAAAATCAAACTGCACTCTTTAAAACTTGCACTAAGAATAAGTGTTTAATTTTATTTATTTATTTATTTAGACACATAAAATATAAGTATTGTACAGCTACAAAAAAGACAGTTTTTTACATATATTTTACACAGATTTTAAAATGCATTGCCCAACTAGACAAGCCTGTTTTAGGGCAAATTGGCAAACAAATTACATTTCACAAAACCAAATAACTCATTGAAGGCAAAACACAATCAAATAGAATACAAAATATACAAGACAAGTAAGAGAGAGAGAAAAAAATACCAATGTGCAATACAATATGTATAATAATGTAAGCACATAAGTATAAGATAAAGGGAAATATGCAAGATAAACAGAACACACAAAATGCAGAATTATTTCATATATATAAAACCTGTTTTTATGGCAGGTAGTAATTAAACCTGATGCAGGCATTTTATCCCGCCCCCCTCAGACCTTTTGTTCGTTTCATTGAAAAAACAACATTATATATGGGATCATGTAATACATTTATTTTGTTTGCTGTAATGGTGTTACCAGACAAAATTATTTATGAACAATACAATATTTTCTTTCATTTTGAATTAGCAGGGTTTAGCATGTATGCACTGTAATATATATTTTTTAGTCTCTTTAATTATGGGGTGGTGAGGCTCTATTATAGGGACATAAATACACCTTAAAAAAATTTGCATGGAGAACCCATCCAAAATTACTTTAGATATTTTACTGTTTGTAATTTATAGGTGTTTGTTTTATCATTTTACAGACAAATGATGCATTTGTGGCACCACTTCTTAGGCTCAATAATTGTAAAATAGAAGAGGCAGAACAGGTTCTGCTCCAACACGGAAAGTATAGCGAACTCATTATCCTCTACCAGACTAAAGGACAACACACCAAGGCATTGCAGTTGCTGAAAGACCAAGCCTCACAACCAGATTCCAGTCTAAAAGGGCATCACAAAACCAAAAACTATTTGCAGCATTTAGGTAACACTTTCGATAAATTATGTGTCCAAAATAGTAGTTCAGTCTAGCAACCAGTAGTCGAATTCCAGAAAGAAGGTCCAGAGTAAAAAGCAGGGTCAAGGCGAGGTGGCAAAAATAAAACTTAGAGTGCGGCGGCGAGAGTGACTTCTTCAGTCGCTCTCCCGGCGGTTTATTTATACACCACGACATGGGCTTGGCCGCTTCAGGTCCCCCGTTTCACACCAAACCAATGGGAACAGGCTTAAAGCCCTAGCCCTGCGATCTGGCAGGTCTGCCGCCTGGCGGTAAAAGGTGTAAACTGTCGAGCGGCGCAGCGCTCGGGCCGGCAGATTCTACTTTGTGCTTACATTTTGTTTCATTTCAAATAAAATCTTACAGCTAGGGGTATCGCAGGTTTTTTATTTGTTTATTATCATTACTCCCCGCGGTATCCCGTATATTACAAAGTGGGGTGATCCCCTGTGATTTATTTAATAAATATTAAAGGTATAAACATTACATGAAATACAATCTGTTTAAATGGCATTGTTGAATATACTGTGAGGTGTCAACTGACGGACCATCCTCCACCGACCAGAATCAGTGAACATGAGAATGAGTATGTGAAACAGAAGTTACCTACTTACCATAATGTTGAGATACACCTTAAGCATCTTCTGGGAAAAAATCTTTAATAAAATAAAATACTAGATGTGTAAATCTAGCAAAATATGCAAGGTGACATTTCAGAATAAATTATATGTTAAATTTTATTACAAGGAAAAAAGAATAACAGTAAAATGGCGAATGATTCATCGTTAAATTAATTCAAAATAAAAATTAATCATAAATACAGAGCTACTATCTAATCTCCAAATAATCAAATTTTACATCAACTGTTGGAACAGACTTGGTGTAAAAAAAAGGCGGTTACAATAATAATATTTCATGAAAAAAATATGCCGTGACCTTGGATTGTAGGGCGGATCATCCAGCGTCTGCCATTAAATTCATCAGATAAAACTTCATGCGTAATTCCAATACAAAATCCTGGTCTGACCCCTCCGCCATCACTACGGAGCGTCCTCCCAGGTAGACAAAGGTAAGTAATTCAGGAGTAATTAAAGAATTTGAAGCAAATAAAAAATAATACGATGAAGAAAGAAGAAGAATAATAGAAAAAAGAAGAAGGGAAATTTAACTATTTCCTATAACAAGAAAAATTTTTGATACAATTAGGATTCAAAATACTAGAAAATCATTGCTTGTAAAATTAATAAATTAACTGGATTTAACCCTTCAAGTATTTCCACCTCGTTTTGTCAGAGTAACGCTCACTGACGTTGGCCCCTTCCTCCAGCAATTGTTGGTTTGATTGGAGGTCTCCATCTTTTCAATTTTTACAAAGAATATGCGGATTACCAAAACGGCGTTCCTAGGCCCCAGCCGTCTGGCGACCCACACCAGCTCAAAGCCATCCACGGGGGATCACCTCACATTATTTCCACAATCACTGGTTTCCCGGATTCGTGGGAACCTCAGGATTCATTATCGTTTGGGTGGTTCCAAAATGGGCCCTTCTCAGAGCCGCCAAGAAAAAAGGGTATTTCTCAGGGCCGCATAAACGAAGGAAAATCTGGCGAGTGTGATTCTGTACGGCACATTATGTATTGTTGGTCTATGGGGTCTAATGGCAAAAAAATATAGCGTGCACACAATTTTTAACAAGACTTCTTGTTCATGTGCCGCATTCTTTTGAAGGTTGGCCACCATGTTGCAGTATTTTGATTTATCCTGTATAAGATCACTGACATTGTGTACTAATTTATATGTTTTAATACATTTTCATCAGTAATGTGATCAATCCAGAATCTTCCAGTAGCCTTATACTGGTGGGGTAATGTTTTTATTATTTCCTCCCTCAGTGCATAAAAAATAGCATTGGTCCTTAAAATTGCACAAAAGATTTTTTATGGGCATACTGTGATCGAAATTTAGAAGGAAAATTGTTTATTGGGTAGTCATTTTCTGATTCCGGGTATGTGAGTCTAATATTTGCCAGATCCAGGTACGAATCTGAGTAGCTTTTTTACGAAATTTGTATATTGTTGTTCTTCTTAGTAAATTAGTATCCTTTAATAGTGTAGTGTCAGGTTTTCAACATATAATGGTGCACAATATGTGCTGCATGATTTCAATTCATCTCATTAACTTTTAAAATTCAAAACTGAATTAAGTAATAAGAAATAAATATGTTTTGCATAAAACTGATATTGTCCTGGTGTTTAATTGTTTATTGCTTATGACATATTAACCAATATATATTTTAAAATAGTATTTGTAACTATTTTCCTGAATACTTTGCCGGTGCATAAACTTTCCAAGTACGGAAGTCATTTATATTCAGCCAGGGATTTTCGGATTTCCAATAGTACTAATAATAAATAAAATATTAGGTTTGGTATTGGTTGGACGAAAAGATTATAAATCACTTTGGTTTAAGAGTTACGCTTTTTTTCTATAATGATAGACATAATGATATTTATGAGATTAATTTTTTCAGTAAGATTTTTGACATACACTTATTTTAGTTTTACTATTTGTAGTGTGCAAATAATAAAATATATAACTTAGGCTGATTGATAAGTTTCTGAAATAATAGATTTAAATGTGTTTAGATTAAAAAATATCTTGTTTGAATGTGTTTTTAAAATTTTGCATCAACATTTGGGTAAAAAGAAGATTTGCGCATTTGCTCTCAGTCGATCATAAACTTCACCGAGTGGATGTTTCAGAGGAGTGTTTGGATCTCTTTAAGCGTAATTCCAGAAAATCTTTGCTAGTTGCGTCACGGTTGATGAGACATGAATCCGTCATTACACACCAGAGACCAAATAGCGGTCTAAACAGTAGGCAGAAAGTGGCGAACCCGCACTGAAGAAAGAGAAAGTGAAATTGTCGGCTGGCAAAGTGATGGTGACTGTTTTCTGGAACGCTCAAGGAGTAATTTTCGTGGAAGAATAATAAATGATGAGTACTGTACCGGCATGTTATAAAATGTAAGTGATGAAATCAAGGTGAAAAAAAAAATTGTTTCATCAAGACAACACTCCAGGTTACATGGTGTTGGTTGCAGTGGCTAAAATTCATGAATTGCACTTTGAATTGTTGTTCCATCTACCTTATTTGCCAAACTTGGCCTTCTCAACTTCTATTTATTCCCAAATCTCAAAAAGTGGTTAAGTGAAAATAAATTTTCTACCAATAGCGATATCATACATGCTGTAAGTGACTATTTTGAATGTCTTAAGAAGTCCTTCTGTGAAAATTGTATAATGACCCCGAAGAAGCGTTGGGCTAAGTGTGTTGAGGTAGAAGGAAACTATGTAGAAGACTAAATTACTTTCATAATGATATTTTGTATTTTCTTACTCGTTTTGGAAACTTATCAATCAACCCTTGTATAAAGTTTGTTCAAATTTTATTACAGTTATTTTAAGTAGTATCAATTAAAACCTCATTTTAATATTGTTATTTTTTTCTTTCAGGTGCGGAACATATAAATTTGATTTTCCAGTTTTCCAATTGGGTTCTGTCTGAACAACCCGAAGAAGGATTAAAAATATTTACAGAAGACGTTTTAGAAGTGGAAAATCTCCCGAGACCGAAAGTTCTCGATTTTCTTCTGAGAGAACACGAATCATTAGTGATACCGTACCTTGAACATGTCATACATGTTTGGGAAGACAACAACCCGTTCTTCCACAACGCCCTCGTGAGGATGCTGAGGGAGAAAGTGATGGATAAGAAAGGGACATACGCAGATGGTCAAATGCAACATTTGAAAGCCAAATTGCTGGCTTTCTTGGAGAAGTCTAATTATTATACCCCTGAAACAGTTTTAATTCACTTCCCATCGGATTCCCTGTTTGAAGAAAGAGCTGTGGTGTTGGGGAAATTGGATGCTCATGAACAGGCATTGTCAATTTATGTCCACATTTTAGGTATGTGTGTCAACTCATTAATATTTTTAAAATATTTTTTTTACATAAAGGTTGTTTTTTTAGAGTTGAAAAAATGAGCCCAATAATATTGTTAAGCAATATTGTTTTTAATTTTGGATCACCGTGTGCGCACAAAAAAATTCTTGTGCAATTTTAAGGATCAATGCTACTATTTGGGCGCTGAGGGAGAAAATAAGAAATACATTACCATACCAGCAATGTTCCCTCCAAGATGTGTGGGTTTGCACATGCACACTATTTGGCATCATAGCGCACAAAAAAAAAATATAGTGCGCGCTCACAATTTTTTACAAGACTTTTTCTTCATGTGCTGCATCAAAAGTTGGCGACCATGTTGCTGTAACATACCAAATTGTGTGTGTGCCTACACCTTAGAAGGAACTTTGGTGTTAAGGCGCATGTATATGTATACATTTAACACATAGACCTCTTCTCTTGGATATTTGACGGTAATGATTAATAAGTACAGTCATTCTGCTTTGCGTACAAATGCAATAAACATCTTTGCTCTTTTCCGCAATTTCCGCCCCTGTGTATATGTTCTTAGTCTTATGACATTTCTAGGGGATGTACCACGTGCCATAAGATACTGTGATATGGTCTGTGAAAAGTCAAAAGAGGCCAAAAAGGATCAAGATGTCTATGTTATTTTGATAAGGATGCTGGTGAATCCGTCGCAAGAGGTTCTACCGAGTGGACCTCTTAGCAATGTCCCGAGGAATCCCCTGACAGCTGAGCCCGACATAGACACAGCCCTCAAACTGCTTGAAGAGCATGCAGATAAAATTGAACCTATGAAGGTACTTAATATTTTTTATCTGCAAATTTTAATTATGCATCATTCTATGTCATCTGCAAAAATCGCTAAATTATTATATCACAATTAAGCATCATCGCTTTATGGCAAGTTTAAAGCATATGTAGCTGTACAAGGTTTCCAAATTAGTTGATGTGCATTTTTGATACCTGAAATTACAAATTAATTATTATTTTAATATTTTCGGGTCCAGAGAAAAACGGTGTTAAATCCTTTTTATGTGTGAAGTGAGGTTTTGATACAGTTGTGTCTTTTAATTTTAGAGAGTACAGAGTTGTCAAATAATTCAAACGCTGAATCCCACATAACGGCAATTTGATATAAATGCGAATAGGGAAGAGATGTGCTTAGTCCATTGGAAACAGGGAAATAATGGTCTTAATCCAGTTATTATTATTGCTTAAATAATAAATGCGCCCTCTTTTTGTTTCATATAATCTTTTCATATTTTATGTATATGAAAATAAGACTTTGAAAACTTTTACGTCTATCAATTTATAAAAAAGGATAAAAAGGTCAAGTGTACTGACAGCACCTTTAATGACTTTTTAATTCGGGGTTGGCATGTTATTACTTATTCTTCTGTTTGAAAAAATATTTTTTCAATGCATATTCCAACAATGTATTAGTAATTTTAAGCCCAACACAAAGGTATTGAACCTTAACTAATTAGATTTCCAAGTCTGTATATTTAAAATTTATTTTCTGACAAAATTGAAAAATACTAATCAGTGTCTCCTTTGATATTTTTTTCGGAGGAAATATTAACACTCATTTGAGAAATGTGCCCATTTATTAAAGCAATGTGTCGTAACACCTAATTAAAAAATAAAATAATTACCAATATGAATTACTTTCTAGGCATTGGCAGTTCTACCAGATAATATACCAATAGGTAGGATTAAGAAGTTTTTAGAGGGTGCCTTACACAATCAACTAAATAATAGACGGCAAATTCAAGTCTTGAAAGGTTTACTGTACGCAGAGCACTTGCAGGTATGGTTTACAATTTTTGTATATTGCTGAAAATATCACCTTTAACCTTTTGGTCTTTTCCCCAGAATCCGGCACCTGAGAGTTTGTTGCAATACACCTTTTTTTTTTTTTTTTTAAATATGTATGATTTCTTTTTTGAATTAAAAAAATGTTTTATAATATTTTCAGTAAGGTATATTGGAAAAGTAATGCCATTTTTTTGCAGCTGAATTTAAAAGAATAAAACAATCACTTATTTTAAAACTAGCCTGTTCTAAGATATTGTGTCTATCTTTTGAAATCTAATTGATTTATAATTTTATTATACATATAAGATGTTGTGATTAATACGTGTGAAAATAAATTAATCAAATAAAAATGTAATGTATATATTTTTTGAATTGAATTGAATAGTAGACTACAATTATCAGTTAGTTTAGTTATCACCTGATGATATGAGCGGTTTCACCTCTCAAAACTAGTAGTGAAAGTAACGCAATATGAGTGTAGTACAAAGTTTTATTGTAAATATTAAATAATCATGCTACACCGCAAAGTACCAGCCATGTCAATTAATGATATGTATGTAATAGTTTTATGGTTACAAAAATATAACACCATGATAATGTTTACTCATTTTTACTTTGATTAGTTTAACTGTCTTAATCCTGACTTGAGCAAATTATTAAACATATTTTTTATCTTTATGCTAAAAAATTTAACCACACAACTAAGAACATCACTGTTCTATGTATATTTCACTAAATATAATAATTTTTTGTAATATTTACAGGTTCAAGAGTTAAAAATGATCCATGAATCTCAGAGTGTGACCATCGCCGATTATAATGTGTGCCCAGTTTGCAAAAAAAGATTTGGAAACCAAAGTGCATTTGTAAGGTATCCAAATGGTGAAATTGTTCATTATTCCTGCCAGGATAAAAAATCTACTGCATCATAAGAATATTTAAAATATTACATTAAAAAAATACATTGTTTAATTAATGTTATTGACAAATGTATTAAAACTATGTATATTTTCATCAGTAAATGTGACTGTTATTCCATATTTACGTAATAAACTATATATAAAAAAAATAAGATTTTTTAAATAAAATTAGTTTCAAATAAGTTCTCAGGTCGAAAAAATCTTTTGAACAGAGTTTTTTGGGCTATTATGTGATACTGTTACAGTGTAACCATTACGTCGGCCAGAGAAGTCATAATACATGCGTCATAATAGAAAATTCAGCAGCACAGAATGTAATGTAGCTCATAATTTAATTTGTATTTATTTTAATACAGACATTTCTCTTTCTATTTAAGCTTAGTGTCAAGGCATTTTAAAGAATGTGTAGTTAGATTTTCTCGTATCTTGTTAATTATTTTATTGCCATTGTTTTATATGTAAAGAAAATTATTTGTTTTTCTCTAATATTTATGTGTTAGATATTTTTAAATTTGCGTTTGAGTGGTTTACGTCTCTTAGACTTTTCTGTATTTCATTAAATTTAAATTAAAACATTTTTATGATTTTGACAGATAATTTTATATTCTCGATAATAGCATCAATGCGAAACTCGTACAAAACACAGACAGTTGCTAAAAATCTAATTAATACAAGAGATTGACAAAAAGTATTATCCAAAACAAAATTAACAGATAAATAGGTGACCCCATTAATGAGGTTGTCGACAATATTTAACATGATGACAGAAAGAACTTTATCGTTGAAAAGCGAATGCCAAATGTCGCCACGACTACCACAAAACAAAAGTTTTAAAAGCGCTGGAAACTATCTTCAGCGGAGAAACGGCGAATTAACAAGTTTGACTATTATGTCGCTATTAAAAATGGCGTGAAAAGATGGTCCATTATAATTGTGTTTTTTTAAGAATAATATTGTGATTTGTTTACACTGTATTTTGACAACTTGTTTGTTATTGTTAAATGTATGGATATAGGTGTATATAATTATTTCGAGTTGCTATGAAAAAAGTTAGTATATAAAAAAAATCAAATTATTGAAATTTTTATATTCATTATCCTAAATTGTTATTCAAACTTTTTTCTTGCCCCTTAACTTCGAATAAATGGGATTTTACTGTATTATTGATCATAAATCATTTGTTTAGGCACCCAATGCTAACCTCTGTTTCAGAAAATTAAACAGTGAATACCTACAACTAATCTTTACAGAGAGCAGAACAAATATAAAATACAGAATGCTTTAGTTAATTTTAATGGTAAGCTTATTTTGACTCTGTATTGTGTGAATATTTGTTCAATTAAAAGTAAAGAAAAAGAAAAAAGAGAACATGGTGAAAAATATGCCTTGTGGAATGAATGAAGGTATGAACAGAGACAATAAAAAGATTGCAATTCATACTTTTTTCTGCTTCCACCTGCAAAATAAATATTATCTTGGTTTTATAATTTTCTTGAGTTTTCTTAGCCAATTTGACTTGTTTAACCGTCTGGTATGAAAATAGAAATTACAAAACTGTTGAATAATTTAGTATTTGGAGAAGCGACAGACCTCTCAGAAAAAAGTATCATTTTCTCTTATCTGTAAATATTCTCATTCACTTTGTTTCTAAGTAACATTAAATGTTAAAAAAAAAATATATATATATATATATATATAAGTTATTACATCGATTTTTCTTTAGATGACATCTCTCAATCTACAGTGTAAGTTATGTGTTCAAAATTTAGAAAGAATAAACTAAGTCTAATTTTTATCAACAGATGGCAAAAATTATTATCCGCTAAATTATTTCGGATGCCGATCATTATTGAGCCCTGTTTTCAAGGAAAATGTACGATTTAGTTTGTCAATAATTAAAAAAAACTTTGTACAATATTATTTGACTGCGAGAAACTGACGAATTTGTTAAATTTGTAAGAGTTTGAGGATGGTCAGAGGGAAGCGACAACGCCCACCCCCTATCATCTTTTTTTTTAACCGGCCGATGACATCATCCCGCCATTTTAATTTTACTCCGCTAAGCATTTAGGAATATATGCGAGATTAACAAGTAGTACATCAATTTAAAGAAGCAAAGAGTTACTTTATACGAAAAAACTGAAATATTATATAACTTAATAATGAGGATAAAGTACTTATATAGTGTTTAAGACTAATTAAATAATCTGCGAACTATTTTCTGTAACAGTGCGCATGACAAGCCGACTTGTATTGGTTTTGGTGAGTTGAAGTTGAACGAGTGGATACGGGACTGTTTCGAACGACGGGGAGTTTTTTGGAAGTGTGCGGCGATTTAAATGTGAATAAAGTTTGTGTGGTTCTTGCCGGAAATTGGAATATATTCACTTCAAATTAACGGTAAGTTTTAAATATGAAATGAGTGCACATTATATTAACTTGGCGGCTTAATGACAATACGCTTGATATTTTAATATGGCCGTTTTACTACCCAGCGGCAAATATAGTTTTCGTATGTTTTTATGACGTTTTCTCAATAATACGTTTGATACGAAATGTGTTTTCTATGAAGCTCACGTTATTATATTTACTGATGATTTCTTCGTCTCAAAATACTTCATTTGGGATATGTCAAATGGGCGACTGTTTTGCACATCGGTGTCAGTGATGTCATTTGTCAATTATATCATTTTGTTTGTAATAATGTCTTAAACTTCTTTTCAATGCTTCTTGCACTTTTGACTATGAACTTTGGTTGCAAGTAATCATAATTTCTTCGCTAAATAAACCATCCAAACAATAATTATGCGTACTGGAAAAGAATGTAAGCAATATAGTGAAATTTTGAATGTCAGTTGATACAGGAAATCCTTTCCATTTCTATATATCTACGAAGATGTCAACTTTAACATTTCAAATAATGTGTGTCGAATGAGACTTGTTTCCATTTTGATAATTGTAAATCAGTTAAATATGGGCGTTGTACTTTGCTCTTTGAATGTTTTTGGTCACCCCTAACACGGGCAATACCTAATCATATACATTTAAATTTACTAAGCATGGCTTCCTCCACTTTAAATTTTAAATTAGTTGTTGAATACCATGAGTTTGAGAGAGTGGTTATTGTCATTTACATACCCACTTCTTAATTTTATTTATGTGTGCTTTATACTCTAATAATTTTGTTCATTATACTGAATGTGTCTTTTGAAAACTTTTCATTGATCATACTTTTGCTGTTTTTAGTGGTTGTAGATTTGGAGAATGAATTTATATCTGGTCCCTTTAAACTTGTCAATTTCAAACTTTTTGGCTTTAGATTAGATCACCCTGATTCATAATGGAATCATGATATTTGCATTTTAAGAAACTTTAATACAAGTCCGTATGATTTATAGGGATGTTGTACACATTTGTTAAAATTGTAATATTCTAAATAAAAATTAAAAACAATTCATGGTTTTATACATTTATCATATCTATCTGGCCTGCACCAGTAAATACCGATATATATATTCGGGTTACTTTACTGATAGCATATACTTTAGTTTGTCAGTAACACGGATAAGAAACCGCACCCATTAGATTTTCTACATTTAAAATTATGTAATCATAATAAATATTTTCAAACAATGACCGAAAAAGGTAACAGAATCAAATTAATTAAAAGTATAAACATTTTTCTGCCCTGCGAAGATTGAAATTTGAACACATTTTCAATGAGAACAAAGTTTTTGGTTTGGTAGAACTTTTTCCTATTTCTTCTTTCCTGTTCACAGGCAATTAGGCTCACCCACTTCAGATTTAATGTTTATGTCCAATTTTACTTTGCAAAGAATTATAAAGTAAAGTCTTTATTGTGTAATAGGTTTAGGCATAGGTGGTCTAAAATTATTCAACTGAAGTAATAATTCTTTTGAGTTTTTCTTATAGCTATACAGATTTTTTTAAATGAGTGTCCTGTTATTCGAGAGATCTACAAAGTATTATATAGCAACCCCTTATCAAAGTATAATAATTCATTTGAAAGTTAAGACATTTTTATAATTCATGGAATTAGATTTTGTTTTGTGCATTTGAATTTCAATTTGTTAAGTTTTAAACGTTCATAGCTTTTGACCTATTGGTAAGAGCTTAACTACTCTTGGTATTTTTATTCAGTATATAGTTACTTTATGTAACTTATTACATATATCTTTTTAGATTTTTGGATATAAAATAATATATTTTTCTTTTCATTTGTTCCCTGCCCATTCACTAGATCAGAGTTTGTATTGAGGTGGGCAGTGTTTTTCTCTTGTATCATTTGTAATAGATTAATTACACTAGATCAATCAATGAGAATGTAGATGCACGGTTGTGAACATGACATATATGTACAAAGTAGAGAAACATATAGATATGTTAGATAAAATAATCAATGAACTTCTTCTTTTAAATAGGCAATCCACCCTTCAAGAGTGATTTGTACCATTAATCAAGTTAAAACTTTATTTTATAGAAAAAAGCAAAATTAGTATTATAGAATAGGAAATATTATATTACAAGTCAATACCATTGTTGTTCAAAAAATTTGCTATTGCATAGATCAAATGTGGTGAGTTAAGGGAAAGAAGATGATATGAGTTAACCGGGAGATGAAAATTATCATTGACGAGATTACTGTAAAAAAACTGATCCGCAATGGACAGGCAAAAAAGATATGATCAAGGGTCTCCTCCTCGGCACCACATTCACGCATTGGGGAATCTATTAAGTTTAATCTGAATAAATGTGGGCTATCTGGCAATGCCTAATTCTCATTCTAGAGATATTTGATATTGTTCTCTTGGAGAACCAGGAAGTGCGGGGAATAGATCTTTGAATTATTTTAAGCCGAAACTCAATGAACATGATGTATAAAAACTTCTTTACAATTAATTGTACACATCAAAGTTTCAATTATGTATTCATGTCACATCCATATTCTTACTCTTACCATTATCAAATTAAGTAAACCACTTGAGTCATGAAAATAGGACTAACTTGATGGTCTCTCGGGACGAAGTACAAACTCCTGAATACTTGGATCACTAGGAATGTACCAGCTAGGGTTAGTGCTGCATCAAAGAAGTCCTCTTTGCTAGCAAGACATGTCGATTTATTAAAACATAAAATGTTATATGTGACATTTGTCATGTGTTACCATATTTTCAATCAATACAATATAATATACTAGGATAATCCATTTACCTAATTAGTTACCACATTTTAAACATTGGCTATTTCACTTATTTTGCATTTTTATAGCAAATAATGAAGAAATCTCATTTTTAATGCAACTTAAGGATGCATTTCTTAGGTTTGAATAAATTTGGTGCCCATAAAGAAAGACAATAAAAAAACAATTTCAAATATACTAAAAAATCAATTTAGCTTATTTTGATTTTTGAATCAATTTGAATATTCAGTACACATATATTATATGTAGGTATCTAAATTAGCAGGTCGCAAGTACCGAGTGACTGTGATAATGAGTTGTAACCGATTTAACGATGATTGCTAACTAAATTTTAACTGCTGGAGGTATTATAGATATCTATTATGGATATTCATCAGATTTTCTATGTAAGGAGTAAAGTGTCCTTGACAATTTTATATGTTACTCGTAGAATATTTCCCTTCAAACATTTACTCACATATCGTGGTTTCAACACAAGACAATGAATAAACAGCTTCACACCTGTTTTGAGGGCAACAACGACATTCTTTCAACGTGTCTATATTTTTTTAGTTCCAAAATTGTACAACACACTTAACACTGACTGGAAATCGTTCACTTACAAAAAAAATATGCATATATGGACTCAATACATGATTGAATTGGGTAGAGATCAGTCAGAAGCATCGCTGTTTAACATTCCAGCTAAATCACAATACAATATTGATTCACTTTATAACACATTCACTGCATTTTTTTATAGTCTCTATTTTTTTTTTTTATATATCTCTGTCGAATTTTACTCTTTCCTTTTAATTAAATAACAAAGTAGCCAGCACAATGCTTTACATATCAGAAGTGGATACCTACTATATCTCACACAGTAAATTAATAAATGTATTTATATCATTGTATGTTCACTTCTGATGTATAAAAAATTTGTCAAATAAATAAATAAATTCGTTTTAGTGTACCTAGTCGTTGCTCGAAGAATTACGAATAGTTAGAATTAGTATATGTTACCAATCATCACTACAATCAGACATGATCTCAGTCCCAATAACAATTTAACCATCACAAATATTTTTTGATGTTAATAAAATTTGTTATTTTAACATTTATTCACTAAATAGTTCGAGTGGTGAAATAATAGAGAAATTATTATTGATGTATTTGTCATACTATTTGTATAACTTGATCATATCAGTTATGCCATTTTCCACTGTTTATTTTGAAATAATTCAACTTCTATGATATCACAATTATAATTTTACTCACTTTGGGATCTTCTCTTATTAATTATTTCAAAGTTTCTGATTTATTTATTTTTTCTTTACTCTCGGATGTAGGAAACCTTCTAATAATATTATAATATTATTCAACCATGTCTTGTAACTTGAGTAAAATCAACTTGTCAGGATAGCTTGAATCAGGAGGCCTTGTATTTTAATAGCGGCATGTGTGCACCAGGATATGCAGGTATTGCATGAGTTTCGACATAATATATGAATTATGTAACATAATGGTATTGGAATATTTACCATCTATTTTATATTCTTATATTCATAGGGCTCACTTGGATGGGCCGCCTTAACGATTGAATACACAAACCAGACAGACACCTTGGATTTAATTATTTATAACATTACAACTAATAGGTGCATTACTTACGCATATATTTTTTTAGTCTTCTTTTAGAGAGTTTTTAATACATTGTATACATTTAATGCTCAATTCTTTGGTAAAAATATTTGGCACTGATATTTGCAACTTTACAATTTATGGTTTCGTAGTTGGCACTTACGTAGGGGAGACAGACATCCACTGCCTTTTATTCATTAGAACATAGACTATGTATATATGTACATTATTTATCACATGTACATTTTATTACTACATTAGTAATAAAATTGATTAATTATTTCTTGTAAGTCATTCTATTGTTATTCTTGTGCGTCACGTCTTCGCCTGTGACTTTATGCACAATAATTATAATGTGTTTATTTAAGGGTCGAATTTCATAAACATTTCAATATACAGATGAGTCAAATCGTACTGTGTGGACGGTGGCGTTTGTATGAGGAAGACCTGACAGTGGTATGAGTCACCACAATAAATTTAGAATTACAAGTCGAGAGGCCGTGATCGCATTACAATAAAATAAAAAAACGATTTTGCCGTGTGTTGTCATTGTCCCGTTTTTAGTGACTAATGCACGATTATATTCTTTCATTAACCTTTGCCACTCTGTCGTGTGTCATGTCAACTTAAAGGTACACATTATATTTGTTTTCTAGACGAAGTTATGAAGTCACATTTCTGAGGACAATCGTTTCATACTTGAATTGTTGATTTATTTATACTATCAGAAAGCAATCGGCTGTCGCTGATCGGTTATCGTTATCGGCTACGCCTGAAACGTATTTTTCAATTATGAAAGCATAATTTATTATAAAAAAACGGAAATGGTCCACCATAGTACAACCTAATTAAAGCAAACAGTTAATATAAGATAGCCGACAGAGGACCACTGTAAAGCGGTTTGTGTCTTGGCTAAATATAAAAAGTGAACATTACTGGTATTTCTACAGTAATATAATAATACTAGCAGATAAGCAATCAGCGATAGCTACGCGGCCATTGGTAACCGCTGCGCGGTCAGGGTCTCAATATAATCTATATTTCGACGATGAGAGCTTTTCCAAAAACAAACCACTCGTAAATAAAATGACGATTTCTATGGTAAGTAAGATTTCTCTCTTACCATAGACAGTACAGATAAGAAAATATGCCAGATGTCAATATACTTGCCAGTCGTCTCGTACGATTTCGCTAAAATATGTTATTTTTTTCTTACTCGTAATAAAGACAACGTACACTTCATTTCAAATTGAATATATATTTACGTAATATCATTGAAAATATAAAAGAAAAAACATTTAAGTAATCTTAACCTAGAGATGTTAAAAACACGTTCGTTTTTGTCCTGCTCGCGTCTCACAGATCTGGCTATTTAAGCTAGCACAACCATAAATGACATGATTGATACCGTCACATACAGAAAGTCATAGATATAGACTGGGATGCGTAATATTATTATAGGTACTCTTTCCGCGATCTTCATAAATAGTACTACTAAACATTTATATCGCATTTAGAGGGCTTAATATTTTCAATAATACGCGTACTATATGCCAAAAATTCAACCACTTTTAAATATAAATATATATATATATATATATACTAACATTTTATTTGTGTGATTTGACGCAACACAGCGGTGGCATTATGACATAATTGTTATCTTTCCTATTCGTAGTTTACTTTCATATTTTTTTCCGCACATATAATAAGTCACGTTTCATACATAGTGTACGAATGGGAATGACTTTTTAAAAACGAGTTGTTCTATAGTCGACGTTTTTCGTTCGGCTCGTTCTAGGACCGTTCGCAGAAACACCGCCACAGCGCCGCCCAGTGGCGTAACTAGGCCGGGGCCCCGGGGGTGCAGCTCTCTCCGTAAGTGCGCATTGAACTTACGGAGAGACCTGCGAGTGCTGTCTCTCGGCTAGTAAAATGTTTCGGCACAATGTATGACCGGGCCGTTGGCTAGCGGGTTCATTAAACAATACTAATATAATAAACGATTGAACGGACAAAATTATATACGCATTGCTATTTCTTTCTGGAACTATACTACATGAACGAAATATACATGAATAATAAACGGTATATGATAACATGCACGGTATCAGAGTTTAAATACATTTTATAAAAAAGTCCCCAATATCAAAACTAAATTCTTCACTCGCGCCTTTTATTTATTCATCACTACATCAGAACGTAGGTAGATAAAAATAAATTATTAACATTTTATAATTACATTATTACAACACGCGCCTCATTTTATTTACAAAGGTAAAATGATGCTATTTATGTCATTATATATTACAAATCAGAACTATCTAAATTATTATCGACAATAATGCGCTATTGACATGTGTGTTTTTAGATTATAGAGATTTTATAATATTATTTGTTTTTTAGTTCAGACGAAGTTTACAACGTTATGGACAAATCTGGGTGGATTAATGTTTTTCTAACTAAAGAATTTTAAACAAATAATAGATATCTCATAGAGACGAAGCTACATTTTATTAATGGAAAAATATGAAATATACAGGGCTCACGACCTGTCTTCGGCTGACTTAAGTGATCACTTTACACAATGTAACGTTCACCATTCCATCCAATCAACCACCTCCATATCTATAGAATTTTTGAAAGTTGTATAATATGTTAATATGTGGAATCATTTTGAATACCTATCCCCGTTTATGGACTAAATTTGATAGTCTTTTTTCCTGATACAGCATATATGTCACAATGAGAATCTAATTATTATTACTATTATTTTTAATTATTTAAAGCAATATTCTTCATCTGTAAAATGTTTTTAATACATTATATATACTCTAGAATACGCCTGAAAAATCAATATTTTTCAATTTTTAAATATTTTCTTATTTTGACCAGTGTATTAGCAGAACACGCAATTACTGGATTTTCACCTACAAAGGCATCGTTATTGAACTAAATTTATAAAATAGCTTCGTCTCTATGAGATATCTATTATTCGTTTAATAACAGTGCCTTTGTAGGTGAAAATCCAGTAAGTGTGTGTTCTTGGGCATATTCAAATATTGCTAAAGAATTTTAAATCGTAAATCTTTATTTTTTTATTTTTAAAAGTTTATTTGTATATTCGACAATTATAAAACAAAAGTAAAGTTATGCGACTTTCAACATTTATATAATACAAGATCAGTATAAACTAAATGTAAAAATTTGTTTATAACAGATGAAAAAAGATTAAAAATATATGCATACATCTATAATGATACAATATAAAAGTTAACAATATATAAAAATGTTGGGAGATTGATCAGATTATAAATAGGGAAAGACGTCAAATACATAGATTAATAATTTTGAATACCTTTAATCCATTTTATAACTTCTTTTTTGCTGCTAATTTAATTGATTTTGGCAGTTGGTTATACAGTCTAGGAGCAATGTATGATGAATGTCTCTGTCCTATTCCTAGTTTGGACATTTTAAAAAAACAAGTTCATTAGTTTTGCTCCTAGTCTGATAGTTATGGTGATTTTTTATTTTATCCTCTTTGAAATGAAATAAGACAGTTTTTTTTTTTTATGTAAAGAATAAATACAGGAAAAATCTTTTAAAACTTGTTTGGTTGGGTAATCTCTAGTCTTTTTAAAAAATATATTTTTATTATCTTTTGAGTTGTAATTATTGGTTTTGAGATGTATGGGACAAGTTCCGCCCCAACCTAGTATTCCGTATAGTAATATTGATTGAGTATGCAAATTACAATATTGTCTAAGTATATAAAAGTAGAATAAAAATCGATGTGTGTCGTGCAATGTGGCTTGCCGCCGCTGAACACGAGACGCACTCCGCTCGTCCGCATCCCGGCCGAGCGTATCCTGCGCGCCAGCGTGTTCGCCGAGCGGAAGAGGTCAATTTAGTATTCAGAGGGTCGCGCTGCAATGGGGGCCCCTGCCCTGGCTGAATGGTGTCTGTGCCATCACCAGAGGTCATGAATATTCTTTCAGTTCTTCCGCACTCCATTCACTTCCTGGCTGCGAGCGGAGCCCGGAGACGCACGGCCACATCTACCGGCGTCAGTCGATTGTTCCAGTTTAAAGGTTATCTCCCGGTCTCGTTTGACACTGACGCGACAGGACGCACACACACGTTGATACTACACGGCTAGCCGTTTTATAATAATATGTTATGTCAGTTGTACGTTTTTTTTCAACGGTGTGCCACGAGACATGCAGTTCGTTATCGCTGCGAGCCGTGCGAGAGTATTTCATCCAACTCGACAGTATTGCCGGTGACGTAATGTATATATATGTTTATATGTACTGTATGCTGTAATAAATAATGTCATGCGCGCATTGACATTATTTATTAATCAAAATGTAATTGTTCTACATTAATTGAATGTAATTTGCAATTATAACCAACGAATCCAATGAATGTAAGAATGAAAACCAACATTGGCGTGTTTTTATGAACCAGTACATTATTGTGACCTAAGACTTGTACTTATTATTCGATAGATAGTAAATATTCGTTCCAATGTGAGATAAATTATTGTATATTATTTCCATTATATCTGCCGCGGTAGGTTGAGCCATCTATATCTATATTAAGTAAACATATTTAATGAATAATGACTGCCAGGAAATGATAAAATGTATGTACAAATGAAATATTGATTTTTTCTTCATAATAAATATATTATGATTTAACCCAACTAACTTACCTTTACTTCACACGTCACCTTCACACACGTCTTCTCATTCTCGTCGATTGTTGATCCTTCTAACAGGATCATCTTCCAGTACCTTTGAAACCATACTTTGAAAGTTGAATATCAGATTCTCATAGTGATGATATATATGCTGTTTCAGGGCAAACTGAATTATAAAATTTGGTCCTTGATGGCGATGGTGTAGTGGTATATATATATATATATATATATATATATATATATATATATATATAGATATATATATAAAAACGTAAACCCTGTAATTACACCATACTTCCATATATTTTCCATTAAAATATAATAAAAAATAGCTTCATCTCTATGAGGTATCTGATATATGTTTAATAACAATGTATTTGTAGGTAAAAACACAATGATTGTGTTCTTGGACATATTTAAATATTGCTGATTTTGATTTTGTTTGTATATATATAAATAAATAAATAATAATAATAATAAAAACTCTTTAATCCGTGACTTTACTGTTTTAGTACTGAGGCAATTTTATTAATTTATTAATACGAAGCAGAATCAGCGCTCACGTCCGACAATGCTTTATTTCTGATGTTATCGTTCGTTACCGAAGGTCATTTATTGTATTAATAGCTTCGCCATTTTCACTAACCAGAATTTCCAGGTCTTAATAAAGGTCCCCCTTTAAGGTTTGATAAATAATATGTGATAATTCATTATTTATCTATCAGTACATAATACAGTTTCAGTTCTTTATAATATTATATTAATTCACATTTCGTTCAATTCATGTTTGATATTTATTATGTACGAATCAACTTACTGTAGACATAGAGAATATGTATAATTTTACACTCTTTTATCTTGATTTGCCACATTCACTTTGATTTTTATTGTTCAAGGATTGCAGCAGGGTCATCCTCCAGTATTTTTGCTCAGTCATACCAGTGCTTTCTTTAATTATGTTGCCTTCGAAATTCGCGTCATATTCTCGGACATCTTACGTTCTAAACAGCTTAAGCAGATCCGAGAAGGTTAAAAGTTCTAGAATCAGATTCGAGTCCGTTCCATTTCTTGTGCTGTTCTTCAATCTATCTTTTGTATAGTTTCCAGAATATTTAGAAGACGAATGGCTCTACTAAAAGTGTCAAACTAAATTCTGTTATTACTGATGATGGTTTCATATGTTTTAATGTTCAGTTAATTTATATGTATTTGAAGGCAGTGTCATCTACGCGTCTGCGGGAGAAGACTGGCTGAAAGGTGCAAGGTCGTGGGAAAAAGGGTATAAGCTGGCTATTCAGACTGGTCATTAAACATTGCAAAACCATTGTCTACTGATATTTTGATGGTGGTTTCGTTTGAAGTATCTTCCACTTAAGCTTATAAGTATATAAAAATTGGACTCATTGTTATTTGGGGGCCGGGGTGATTATCGATTAACTCACGGTTGAAGGCTACTCGATTACTTGTAGTGATTACAAGATAGTACTTTTGCTGATGGCTAATAGTGATGGTAAACCGTTATGTGACGAAGATTGCTAACTATGATTTAACATGTTTGAAGTTTACTTTCTAATGTATCAGCCATTGCTCGAAGAATTACGAATAATCAGTTACCAATCGTCGTTACTATCGAACCCAATAACGGTATAAATAACTATTTAATCATCACTACTAGTTAATGTTGCGATATCTGTGTAGCAATGAACGAAATACAAAAAACGAACATTTTTGCTACCGTAGGATAGGTCAATATTTTTTTATCCGGGTCAAATTTTTTCCAATTATCTTGATTACGAGTCCGCCGTGCGCTAGTGATATGGGCGATCCGTCGAGTGCTAGCGGTGACCGATCCAAATTCTGACAGCAATTGGATTGGTCACCAGCGTAGAGATATCGCCCCAGCGACACGGGTGATGTTCAACATAGGATAACCGAGTTTCATGTCGAGCGGGGCATCCTTGGAACCACCTTACGTTATTATGTTAATTAAATGTTATACGTGTGTCGTGCGAAACGGTTGTAGGTATGTTGAAAAATGTAATGTAAAAATCTCCGAATACGCTGGGAGACGTCAGAATTAACAACCCAATATTTTTTTCTGTATCTGTATTATGATTGCGCTTCGTCGCTATCGGATCTGGATATATAAGTATAAATACTAAATTAATGTATTAATTATAAATATATACATATAAAATCAATTTTGTCGAAAAATACTGTTTTAGCGTCACCGGGATTCGAACCTGGATCTTCATTTCCAATCCGGGGAAGTGCACTACCTTTGTGCTATAACGCCAGTATTTTTCTTGATAAATTTTCGAAACTATATGTTACATTTTTCAAATTAATACACCTGTCGTTCCATTATTTGAAATAATATCAGTATAAGAAAAAATATCGAAGTAGCGATTAGTTATTCCAAAGTAGTTTTTTAAAAATCCTCTAGATGGCAGTACAGATTACCAAAAGCTTTTAATAACATTCTGACGATAATCATATCAATTTAAGATGTGTATAGCATGTAACATTTTATTAATATTTTGTTTACACTACATCGTGAATTGTTATAACAATATAATAAGGGATTTCCACATTGAAATATAGATTCTACGGAAACCCTACCCGCGTAGCGGTCGCTATTGGACACGAAGCGGCCACCAATACCCGCCCGCTGGGCTTAGCAATTAGCAGTCGTATCTTTCCAATTGATTAATTTGTATTAAAAAATATCACAGAACTGCGTTCCAAACTTTCAACTATTTTGACTGACAAAAATTTGTTTTCATTAAAAATAAATGAACGAGTTCTAAAAATAATTTCGCTCACAAGTATGGCGCATCGTTTTCAGTGTTTGTGGCAAGTACCGTACCTAATATAAACATTATATGGTACACGTTTGCAGTTTCCCAGCGATTGCATAAGTTTTTTTTATGTATTGTATAAATTTATTTCCGCGAAGCCGAGTGGCCTATTTAAAATCCTGATTCAATCCGCGAGTTATCAAGCCAATTTATGCTGCTTCACGGCGCTTTGTAGCTGAAACGATGAGTTATCGCCATTTCAATGGGTGCTCACCGCAGTGCAGCGCACACCGGTGTGGAAAATCAGAGAAGGTCAAATAAGCGTGGATATATTCAGTATTTCCAGAACTGCCTGGCCATATTGACTGCATAAATATTAATTGCCCCGTTGACAGCATAATGTGTCTATTTTTTCGTTTATTTTCGTAATGTTGACGTCATACACACCATTTAAAAAAAAACAGCTATTAAGATGTTTTAAAGATGTGGTAATGGTAGATGAGTATTTGTTTGATCCTAGATGACTTTGAATCTACGACACGCGCGTGAAAGGTAACACGCCACAGCTTTTTGGGCGACACGCTAGCGTTCACTAATATCAGAGTTATCAAAGAACACGCGTCCCGCCACCAGACGTCTACCCAACAACAACGTTCGACTTTATCACTACGTACACATTACATGTGTATTATCTCTTTTGGGTCTCACTTTGTGAAAAAATAAAACAATTGAAATAAGCAATTAATTAATTGAGATCAAATCAAATACTATGGGTTCCATATTTTTATCCAGTTAAAAATTTTTTTTTTAGGGCGGGGTGATACGCCAGTAAAGTTAAGTTAGATTTTATGAAATTTTGACACGCCGAGCCCAAAAGGTTCGCCGTTATTGTTCTAGATAGATTTACGATTTTTGCCTATTGCAAGCAGCTATAATCAAACCACGATATAGATGTCTCACATAGACGAAGCTGTTATTTTTACATGGGAAGTATGGAAGTCTTGGATGTTACAGGGCTTACGACCTGTCATCGACTGGCTTAAGTTATCACTTTACACAATGTAACGTTCACCTATTTACCCATGCTACCATATCTATAAAATTTTTGGAAGTTGTATATATGATATCGTGTTAGAACATTTCAATTATTTATTACCAACTATGTTGTCGCCATCTATTGATTTTTTGGAAAATTTGATATTCATTCTCATGTAACAGTATAGACGTCTCTGAAACTGAGACAATTTTTTTCTGAGGTTTTGGGGCTATATTTTTACGTGTATATATGAAATTAATTCTAATTATTAACATATATACTAGAATACGTCTGAAAAGGCAGTATTTTTCAATTTTTAACTTCATATTAAGACAAGTATATTTCACAATATTTTTAAGTATGTCCAAATCTTTGTAAAGTGATCACTTAAGCCAGCTGATGACAGGTCGTAAGCCCTGTAATGCCCAAGACTTCCATACTTTCCATGTAAAAATAATAGCTTCGTCTCTGTGAGACATCTATATCTTGATGACGATCCCTCAGTGGATAAATCTCAATAATTGGTTCCTACAAAGAAGTGGACATACTCAGAAATATAATCAAACCAGTTATACCAACCAGTGGTTCAGATGGGGTGACGAATCATCATTAAGCATCACAGTAAGCCATACGGGGTTTTGTGCTCAGTTATTACTGTAGGTTCATTTCAAGACTAATTAAACCCGTACCAACCCAGTTACAAGTTTAATCACAAAAATTGTAAAGACTCTTATTAAATGAATACTTTATGTTGAGTGACGTGGTTCCCTTGATCTGCGATGCTCCAAAGCAAACTGTATGTATATCAGGTATCCAAAGCAGACTGCATGTATAGCACTTGGAGGCACTGCTCGTCGACTGTTTCTCCGCGGTTTACGCGCCTTTCCCACCTTTCGGTGCAATGTGCATCTACTTTATCCATAAGTTGCGTTGCCGTCGTTTAATCGTTAAAGACTACTGTTCTCCGTGTTGATTTTTTATACTACCGAATCGATCGAAGCTTATACGGCATTGCGGCATAGCATGGTTGGCAAGTAGCATTAAAAAATGCCAACCTGGCGGTGAATATGAAGGACGGATATGAGAACTTTTGCTCATAAATCGATCCTTGGTAAGCGGTGGGTCACCATTCACTGTCCTTTGTATTGTATCTACATCACAGATCATCATTAGTTATAGAACAAATTTTCCAAGAGGATATTTATCATAAATTTATCAAAACCGTATCGAGGATTAACAGTCCATGTTTCTAATCAAACGATTACATGAAAATTTTTACCTATGCTTTAATTGAGGCAGTAAAAGCAAAAATGGACTAATTCAGGGAAGCTTTGTTTTGAGTAGGAGTGGTTTTTAAATACAATAACAATATAAATGCTAATAACATTACAATTACACATTGCTAGCTAGTGATCATTTATTAAAACAGGGTCGGTCCACTATCGCAATTAAAATATTTCAGATTCATTGTTATTTAATATCATTACTCATGTATATATAATTCGTGGGTTAGTTCACTTTCGCTCTCGCTGCTTCTATTTTTATCACAATTTGGCGCCCAACGTGGGGTGAATTTGCAGTCTCAAAATAGAATCACATATTCGCCAAATGAGAAAACACAAGGCAACTTCACTTGACTAAGAATAAAAGGTCTAGTGGGTGATTGGGCGTGTTTCACTTAATTAATTTGCATAAGTCATTAATTTATGGTTTGGTATTTTGCTTAGTTATTTGTATCCTTTTTTTCCCGGATCTTTTTGCTTCTTGTCGTTTTGCCCACAACACCCGTCCCGCGACTTAATACAATAAATAAACCATATCATGAAATTTGTCGACGGCAGAACACGCGCATGATCGACATCATCAGTTGTAGGAATGAGAATGTGCAAACCCTGGATCAACAGTTACAGTGTGCGCGGATTCGCCAATCAACACAAATTGGACCGTCCTAATTGGCCGGTGCCTCGTTCCACTTTCGGTTTCTTTCAAACGCACCAATCGGGGCATCCGTCCTACCCGAATGTCGGAGCGGTACAATTTATCCGAATTTCAGCGAATTGTCAGTTAATTTTCGACGATTTTCTAGTCTGCGCGACTCGACTTGTCACGCGATGGCCATTCCGTGACGCGATCCATTATGGCCCAGGGAGTGTGGCGAGGGGGAGAGGGCTTTTGGATTCGCGTTTTAGGGGGAAATGCTTCACTTCAAATCTAAACTTTAATTAAATATAGTCGGAACGGTATCCGATGCCGCCCGCCCATCTTTATTGCGCAAGTTGTTGTCTCGTATCGACACAAATGTTGACGTAAATCGATATGTGCACGGCGCTCAATTGCTTTCAAATAACAAAGCAAATGCAATCTGTTTGTATTATGATTATTTGAATGCTGATATCGCTGCTAAGTATGTGTACACACTAATATTAATTCTAACGAGCTTGTGCACTGGTGACACTGTTCCCTTGTCTCTGAGATTTGGGGGTCAGCGATCAGTTAGTCATTCTGCTCTACAACATGCAACAGACAGAATGACGAACTCGCTCTGCGCTATCCTTACAGGGATGAGACAAGTTTCATCCCTGTAAACACACTTTAACAGGGAGTTTAAACTGAAAACAAGTATAAATTTCGGTGCTTGTTTTGCAGGTGCTACTCGTATACAACATATAAAATATTTTTTTTAAATTTGGGGTGGAGGGGGGTAAATGATACATCGCTTGGTTATTATTTTTAATATTGTACTAAAAACTGACCCATTCCCGTCACGTAAACCCGTCATCTATTTTATATTTTAAATACTAATTAAACGTATATTAATTATAAAAATATACATATAAAATCAATTTTATCGAAAAATATTGTTGTCGCTATCGGGATTCGAACCTGAATTTCTTCCAATCCGGGGTACGAGTGAGTAGCCCGATTAAGGTATTTGAGATGGCTTTTAAATAATGGAACGATAGATGTATTCATTTGAAGAGTGTAACATGTAGGTTTGAAAATTTGTCGTCAAAGTACTGTGTACTGTAGCATAATCGTATAATAATAGATTCAGGTTCGAATCCCGGTTGCGACAACAATATTTTTCGATAAAATTGATTTTATATGTATATATTTATAATTAATGTACATTTAATTAGTATTTAAAATATCACAGACGTATGTTCTGAATAATTATAACTTCACAATAAGAATGTGTTAATAATACTTTATATTTACCTATTCTATAACAGAATAATTAAATATAACGTGTTATGAAAGAATGTCACATAACACCGTCAATCAAATGCTCTCGTGTATGATTTCGCCGGTATAACAGGCAAGCGCCTAAATTTCATAATTCCCGCTGTGCACAAAACTATTTTTTTTCGGACGTATATTTATTCAATTGTAAAGTTAGAATGCTCAAAAAAAATTGCCGAACACTTGTAGTCAGTTATATTGACTCGTACGCGTAAACATTTTAAATATCTCATAAAGATAAAAATTCAACTAAATGTTAATGAAAAAACGATGAAATGACATCACTCGTCGCACATAGAAACAAATTTGATTCTCTCAATAATACAAAAAAAAAATATTCATATGATTTTTTTTATTCTCTTAAAACTAAAAAATAGTAAACATATTGACATATTATTTATTCCGTTGAAAAGTTTTCAATAATATTATTGGAAAATTTTCTACCATGCGTTGGGCTCTATAATGGCAGAATTATGTCCTATCTAGGCTGTGTCGGTATCTATGTATTTTCTTGCCGTCTGATACTGAAGTGTATTTACTTAGCTTTAGTTCTGTTTGAAGTTATTCCTTTATCAGATTCGTTCAAATATTTTACTTCTTCCGCTTCAATAGAACCGATCCCTGAATACACACACACTCACATAAACACAACTATTTTTACTTACCTGAGCATCTAAGAGTTATCTAATGCGACTGGAAATATATGCCCGACTATAAATTTCATAATATAAAATAATATACAGAGTGTATTATGTTTTATAGGTGGATATCTGACTAAATTACTAGTCGAAAATGTTCAAGGAGAATATACAAATTATGTACTGTTGAGGCAAATATCATTGTATGTGATATTTAAGTCTACGTACTTGGAAATAAATATTTGCGAAATTGGCTCATTATTAATCTATATTTTTGCTTCAGGCCCTAAATCATCTAACAAAAAACAGTGTGGCCGCTAGATGTTCAATTTCTTTTTATTTTTTTGTATTCAATATATTATTTGGAATCAATAAAATAATTAAATCAATAAAAATAATCTCACGAATACAAATGTTTTTAAATGCTTGTATCTTTCACACGGTAGATGCAGCTTGAACATTTTCGACCCATATTTTAGATGTGTTATACACCCAGTATAATATAAAATAAAGTCTTGCGCGTGATTTACTGCCCGATACGTGATAATCTAACGAAGGAGGTTAAAGTACTTGGATTGCCCCCAGATATCACAAGTAAGGTAAAAAAAAGCAAGAAGGCTGCAGTGGGCGGGATATGCAACGAGAGTACGCGTGTCTCGTAATACGCACAAAACCCAATAAGGTAGGAAGATGTCAAGATGGACCTCCGAGAGATAGGCTAGTGTTCAGCAGATTGGCGACGTCAGGGATGAACAGCCCTTTGCAGTGACTGCGGTCATGCAGCGGTTCCGCGAGGCCGTAGAAAAAAAGGAATACCAACTTGTGAAACGAAATGTGAAATTTTTTAATTTATAAAATAAATTTTAATTACATGTCTCACACACGTGTATCATACTACCCCTGTATTATAACATATATTTTTTAATTCGCCCCGCCACACTTCGACAGATCATTGTATTTTATTTTAGTCTCATCGTCTGAATTTTATTTCAAGTTCAGACGATATTTTTTTTAGCTTTGTTGAACATTTCTTTCTATTGGTGTCGATCGTTGGTATTTTTATAAAATGTTACGCGCAGTAAAACGCTTTTGGCTTGTGCTACGTTAAAAGTTCTTAAATATACAGTTAAAATGTAAATAATTAAAGTATACGTTTTTAATCTAACAACCTTGGGTATTTTCCGTTTTCAGATTTATTACGTTGATAAAGTTCCTATTGCATGAATGTCACTGTCACTTTTTATCATTTGATTAACACGCACGAACTATTAAAATTTCTTTAAATATTAAATATATTTATTTTCTATTTTTTTATTTAAAGAAAACAAAAAAAAAACTATTTTCGGGTATTTTTGAATTCTTTCTAGATACTTCTCCTCGTGATTTCTGATGTCTTTTCTGTTTATTCAAGGTAGATTGCGAGATACTCAGTATCTAATGATGTGTGTACACGCACGAGACTTTTGATCGTTTCGGAAATTTGACGGTAAAGATCTGTACGTATTATAATATTCCGTGTACAAAATAGAATGGACAACGAATTATAGCTCGCTCTGCGATCAGCTCTGTACTGCCCTCTACGCGGTTTTAGAGACATGTCTCATACGTGTAGATGCTCATGATGGCCCGTGTTCACGCATGAAATTTCACTCGGAGATTCGACAAGAGAGCGCGCGCATTCACCAATGACTCATCCAGTACACACTTTCTCGACGATTTCTCAGAGATTAAAAGTCTCATTGAGATATCATCGTGACCATGAATTGTAAAGGAAGGCCAAGGAAATATTTGCCGTCTTTCGTACATTTATGCACCACAAATTTATTATTTTAAATGTTGCCACTTTCAATTGGAAAAATGGTTAGACTAAACTTAAATAATAAATTATCACAAAAAGTATTAAAACTAGTGGACTCGATTATTTAGACCTCGAACAATATCAGTTTATGGAACAATAAAATGTATCGCAGACACGATTTGCACTATGTTCGAGTGAGATAGCTCTAAGGAATAGCCTACTGGTGTGTTGGAAAGTATACATCTAGCTCCTTCTACTTTATTGCCGGAATACAAATATCCTACCAACACATTCGCAAAACAGCAGTCATCCATGGAAAATGCTCTATGTGAAATGGCACGGTTCCGCTGAAATAATAATGGCTGGTATCCTTGCTGGGGTCAGAGGCCTCTTTCTTCCGTTTTATATGCTTGCTGTAGTTTTATTATGTTATTGTGGTCGTGGAATGGGTTCCTTTTTTTGGCGTGCAAATATTTTATGGTGGCACATTCGAGCACTCACATTTCTTCTATATATAAATATAGCACACCTAGATCAATACTAAGACAACTATAAAAAAAAAAATTGAGTTATTATTGTATTCGGATACTATGTCATATACGCAACTAATTTAGCCTCAGTTTTCAAATAGTGTCGTTTTAGGATATATTTATGACCTAAAAAGTTATTTAGGTTCATAACTTTAGTGACAAAAAATGGAGAGAAATGTTTCAATTTTTTGTCTACTAAAAATGACTTTTTGAGTTGTCTTAGTTTTGATCTAGGTGTGCGATATGATCTGTGGGCAGTGACCCGTTTGTAATTAATTGGCTTCCATATATTCTAGGTTGAGCGAGATACAAGTTTTGAGATGAATAGTTCAGTCATGTGTGATAAGTAAAAATACTTTAAATTTTTAATCGACCTCACATTTATTTGTTCGGCGAATTTGAAATTTGTTCTGCGGTGATTTTTACACTTACATATTCCCATAACAATCGTATGTATGGCCTGGACAAATTATTATAAATATAAAAAATATAATTAAAACAATAATAATAAAATATGTACGATTAAAAATGAATCGTGTCAAATTTCCGTAATGTAAGTGTTGACGTATAATATAGTAAATACAAATAAATTCAGTTCGGTTCAAGAATTTCAGTTACGGTCGTTAAAGAAGTTAACAAATTTAGTGGGAAAATATCAATCATAGTATATTTATAGCAATAATATATAAAATTTGTATTGTAGACTGATTAATATAAAGTAAAGGAATTCCCAAGTGTACTAATCCAAATTAATCTTTTGTAGGCGTGCAGGAGGAGAATCGATATGATTATGGATTATTTTATAAAGGCATATTAGATCATTCATATTTTTCCACACCTCGAAATACAAAAGACACTAAAATATAGTGGTTCTATAATAAAATTTTCACATTTCAAAAATATTACGTTTGTTTAATATAGGTTTATAATAAAAATAATTAATAGTGAGAATTTTTAAATATTTTTTTTTGAGCTTCAGTTTATTGTTTGAGTAATGATATGAAATTTATACTACGTTTTGCTACGTTATACGACTGAAGCGTTCAAAGTGTTGATACTCATTGACTTGGTTGTAATGCATGTTTTGAATCATTTGACCGATCATTTAAATTATTGTAATATCTATACTGCAGTGTAGTACATATTTCACACCGTGTATCGCCGCGGGGTCAAGCGCCAAGGAAGCCCCCGACTATTGACCCTTTCACCCCCCACGCCCCCTACAATGTACACTATGGGTCATCGCTAGCCGTCGTTCGTGTCTAGCGCTAGACTGACTGAACATCCGATAAAATAAATAAATGTCTTCACATGTCCATATTTGAGTTTCCGCGCTTGGTCACCGCTTTATGGTCTGACATGTCCGCTACCGTCTTTGAAATTTCTTGCTTTTTCATGCACGTGTTTAATATACAGGTACATATGTATTTTAAAAACATATTTTGGCTCACTTACTTAATAAAAAATATCCACCATTATTATCAATTATTTTTAAAACTGTAAATTACACGAAGTACCTAATTCATTTTGAATGGAAGGTACTAGGTGTTTTTGATTCATTCTCAGTACATTTATTCCTTTACAGACTTTCCTACACAATATAACCAATGAAATTTAATGTACGTTACGTGGGAATTATTTAAAAAAAAATGTTATTTAAAAATTTATGTAATAGTGATTTCCTTGTAATATCATCCGCCCTTCGCAATATTTTAATATATATTATTTCATATTAAAATACGGGTGGTTCATTTTCAGAATGTTGCAAATTTTTCTGTAAAAATATCATCTAGGATTGAACACGTTCGTTGAACATGTCGTTTGTACGACATTCAAAGGAGCATTCATATAATATATAAACGTTTAATATATCACGCGTAAGGGAATAGAGTGAATTGTCAATTTCTCTGGAGGACCATTAAAAATTAGAAAAATGGAATTGATAATATTTATTGTTTTTTTTTGTAGATAGATAACTACACGGTTTCGAGCTTCTTTTTTTTTTAGAAATATTCTACCGTTAATCAAAGTTAAAACGTCAAACTAATATTCAAGACGTTGATTGTTAAAATGAGTTTGTGGTGTTTAATTATATGGAAGATGTTCCAGTTTAGAAAAAGCGACGTTTAAACGACATCCTAGGATGGGATTAGTTATATATTTATTTATTATAATACACGCCCTATTCAGGCATTAACAGAATTTGTAAAATAATAATAACAACAGAAGTGCAATACACAAAGAAAAAAATTTCATAGTATCAGCATGTTTTTACATAACCAAACTTTAAAATAAATATAAAATATGAAGTAGCAATTTATCCGTCACCATTGAGTTGTAAATCACTAAAAAATTGTAATAGTGTAGCTCTATAAAGAATTAAATTAACAGCAAAATGTCGACTGCCTCCGCATATTCATATCCCCCAAAGAATGCATTCTGGGGACTGCGGAGTTAGCTAGTGCATGAGTTCAGACATTACCACTGTAATAAAGCAATGAATTGTGTCTCGATAACCTTAATGGTGCTTTAAAGTCAAACAGACCAACAATCTGGGGGCAGTCAATAATACCATATGATATAATATATATGATAGTATATGTATAGGTATATATGATATAATATATATGATAGTATTATATTATATATACCTGCATTACTAGTTTTCATTTCATGTTTAATATGCATTTAGTATAATTTAGCCGCTTACCACTATATATAGAACAATTGATACAAATTTGGTTATTGTATAACAAATATTCAAATTTATAATGTTTGATTTCCGCGTCAGACATTGTGTTATTTATGACGTTCATTTTCGACATTGGCCTAAGCCGAGGATACCCATTTAATATTAACAATCGCGCCCGTTATGTATCGAGGATCGCGCGCCGCCACCTCGCGGAGGATGTGCGATGGGCGTGAGCAGACTGCGCGAGTACAGCCGGACCCGTTCACGGGAGTCGTCTGCCGGCTCTCGCTTAACGTATTCTGGGCTCGGTTGTCACCTCTTACTATGTTCACCGAAGTATTTTATGCCACCTCGTGCTGTACCGTGGCAGCTTGCCAATCCGTAAAAAAGTAGGTCTACTCTTAACACAGAAAAATAGACTAAATGCAAAATTTGGATAGCCTTTAGCGTACCGTATTGATTGTAAATAATATATGTGTGTAAACTATACATCAAAATTTTATAAATTCTAATGTGTAAGGCATACGTCGAAAGACCTAAATAAAATAAAATATCGAAAATAGTTTACAACTTGAACTCTGATATCGACTAAAACGGTATACTCACATGAAATACATGAACCATAGACATGAACTAACGCGAATTCTTTATTTCAATATTTTCAATTTTCAATCATTTTGGCATCACTTATGCAATCAAATAGCTCCGTGATTTTTTAAAAATATGTGACTCGATTAGAACGAAGATTTAAATGCTGACAACACTGTTGCATAAATCTGTCATATACTATCGGATTTATGTTTCCACAAATAATGTGTAGAATTTCCCTCGCCCCGCAACTAATGTTCCAAACCCTCCTCCTATATGTACACTTTATTTCATGTCTATTCATTTATTGGTCTGTGGGTATACTCAACAACACATCAACTTAATATCAATGATATAACAAAGATTGAAACTCTAAAACTTATACACAAGCTTGCTTACTAATGTGGAAATAAAAGAAAAATACGTTATATGAATATTAACAAGTAACACATAAAACCAGCTAAAATAAAAACACAGTAATAATTGTCATTCATTTATAATGGATAAAATTTAATTATACATCGACTTAAACAAAAATAAGATAAATTGATACATTTAAAGAAGAAGTGACACATATACTAATCCGCGCGCAAACGTAACAAGCACAAAAAACCTTAATTGAATCAAATTTCTAAATGTTATTTTCAGAAGCTTCCCGGATCTCTTATATTTGTTAATAATAATAAAAATACATTGCCTTTTAAACGATCTTAAATTTTTACGATTTCAAAATGTTCATCAAGCTAAGCATCCCAAGATGAAAGCCATGCCACAAATCTCATCTCACACTTATATTATTGATAGAATCGACGTTAACTTTATAGTTTCATCATTTATGGTCACCTCTCGATGAGAGTTACTGTTTCTCTCGAAACACGAGTAGTTCTAATAAACTCGAGTAGAGTTATAACATTGTTTCATTTATATCCATCCATTTTCATCTCACACTTTCATTTTCGTCTTTCTTCGTATGACAGTAAGGTAATGTGTACAGGCAGGCTGAATATCCAGTTTCTCTGCGGTTGTCTCGTGTGCATGCCTACTTATGGGATGCCCCTGGGAATGCGGTGATTGGGTATTTATTGAAAATGTGTTGTCGTCGTTTAAGGAGCTCTGTGACATGAGGGTGACTTCTTCATCTTAGTCAATGAAAGCGAGGTGGAGTGGCTGACCGAGGTGAAATACCTCGGACTGACACTCGACCGGCGCTTGAATTGGACACGTCATGTGACGAACACACGCCTGAAAGCGAACCAAGCAATTGGCGCGCTCCGCCCCCTATTCAACAGGACAGGCGCACTATCCACTCACAACAAATCAATATTATACCACAGTATGGTTCTGCCTACTATCACCTACGCAGCGCCTGCCTTCAGCAGCATACACAAATCGAAATATACGCAGCTTCAAGTTATTCAAAACAAAGCACTTAAAATCATACACAACGCCTCACCCAAAACAAATCTATCTAGACTACACCACCAGCACAAGGTGAACACAATAATACAATGCTTTGATAAATTATCGGCAAGCTTCCACAAATCCTGCTCTCATCCTTCTCAAGATAATCCCCTCATCCGAGCTCTCGGCTCGTACGAGCACAACATCAGTTTAATGCCTTTCAGATACAAACATAGATTGCCCAGGCACTATTTCCTGAAGCGAACCAACGCGCTCGATCCTCCGGACTGAGACGCACACAGAGGCGGACAGCGTCGACTGAACTCTCCAATCCATGACTTTGTAAACAATAAAACAATATTCTTAAGTGTAGTTGTAATTTATTTTAGTTACCTATAAGAATTATGATAGAATAAGGCGGCACTGTACATAAAGTGTCGCGCCTAATTAATTTGAAGCATTTAACTTCCAGTAAATTGTTTAGAGGGTTTTTTATCAGAATTTTTTACCCTTCCAATTCATGTATTAATATAAAACACACATGATGTTTATTACAATAAGTAGTTAGTAAAAGTGTCAAAGCGATTAGCGCTGATGCACTTGTAGCAGTAGATTTGGCGGTCTAGCCGCATGTAGAGTACTCAGAGTATCGTAGACTCTAAGGAATTGGAAAAAAAAAAAAAAGGGTGACTTCTTTAAGTTCCATCTGTTCATCAGATATCCATGTCGGCTTTGAAAGCTTTGTGTACAATTCATACAGCGGTTATTTCGCTAATTGTATAATTATCACGATGCGAGTCCTAACCTCCTCCTCGCCTTGGCTGGATGTAATAATTTCATAAATATCACAAAATAAGACATCTATGAATATATAATAATATTGTTAAATTTAGAAAATCACTTATTTATGTTTAAAATCTTTGTTTTTAATATCGTTTATATAAATACAATGCACAAAGTTATATTTTTGTTGCGTTATGTAATTAAGGAAGTTGATTAATTGATGTCACGATTAATATGTATCTACAGATTATTTACTTATAAACTAAGAATATTATTAAAGTTGTAAAAATGTGAGAAAAGACAAAAATGTTAAGGATCCGTGTGTAATGTGTATACGTATTAAATTAAATGTCTTCGTTAAAAACTAGGAGTACACGAACGACTTGTGCGCGAGCATATTCGTTCTCACGCCCATGATGGGAAATTGTTGTCGTTAAGGCATGCAGTATGTACATATAGCATTTCAAATATATGATGGAAATACTCGTACATTATATTATCGACGGAATCGGCGTTAACGAGTTTTATCATAATGGATGGATATAAATGAAACAATGTTATTACTCTACTTGAGTTTATTAGCACTACTCAAGTTTTAAGAGAAACATTAACTCGTCGACAGGTGAAGTATTAAACTAACTACACATAAATATAGGAGACAAGGTTTAGGTGGTAAACGTACAAGGAGTTAGGTACTGACCGATGGAGGGGGAGGGGGTCGAGTTACTTGTAGACGGTGGAGGGGTCTTTATAACAGGAATATTGAGAGGAGAGGAAATTAGTTAGAAACGAGTTACTGGTGGAGGGGTCTTTGTAACAGGAATATTGAGAGGAGAGGAAATTAGTTAGAAAATGTAATATTGTTTTAACAAATTAATACCAGAGTTCAAGTTCCTTTGAACTGTTCACCTGTCCATGTGAGTTATTGTTTCTCTCGAAACTCGAGTATTGCTAATAAACTTAAGTAGAGTTATAGCATTGTTACATCCATCCACGAAAATACATTATTTTTACTCACTGAGTGAGCACTTCTAGTAATGTGACAACTTGTCTGCTGAACGCACCCGCTGTTGAAGTCAGAATGAGGAGGTCATTACAAAGGATCCCTAAATGGAACTGCCGATAGATACCTTGGATCCGTACCGGAATGTAGAAGTCTATGTATTTATGAAGGTGCGCTGAGTCATATTGAAAAAGTGGATGTTCCTGGAATACGTCCTTGAAGCGACTCCTTTTATCACTTAGCAATTCCGATCAATTCTTCTTTCATTATCTTTTACCAAGAAATAAATGCTGTCACCTTATTCAAAGATTTCAAGAACGCTAGTTATAGTATATTATTTTGATGTGCAAAAAATTGCACTAATTTCACAGCGCGATGTGTTTGAATTTTGAGCTGACTTGCAAAGTTGATGTTTTAATTTTGTGGTTCCATTTGGCAGGTTCGTCGGCGCCTCGGTACGTCACCCTGTTTCCTGCTAATGAGTGTCGATTTATTTAAATAACATTTAACAGTCTATTTATATTATAATAGCTGCGAATTTAAATCAACGAATATGATAAGTAACTCCATGTGATTATCCTGTCATTCTTTTATTTAATCCGTTCGATTATATTATATGTTGGAACATTAAGAATACCTTAATACTAATTTAAAGATGGAGTTGAATTATTGAGCCAAACAACAATACTATATTGAATTTATATGCGTGTAATTTGTATAGGTATAATTGCCACGTTTAGCTAAATGTACACACTAAATATTAACTTATCAATACCAACATTTTATTTTGCATATAATGCTTCTGGAAGCAATATATACTAAAATTAAAAATACAAACATAGATGAAAACAAAACTATAAAATGGTGGGTAACTAAGTAGGAACTGTTATGAAAACAAATTTAAAAGGTGACTATTTACAAAGAGGATTTGGTTATTCATAATATTTAGCTTGCTATTAACACTTTTTCTTATTTCTTAAATTTCAAATTTATCTACCTGTAAACCCCCAGTATTTGTACGTATAATTTCTAAACCAAAAGAGTAGTTCGTTTCCAAAGGGTGACAGAATAGTTGTTGCTATTTAAGCATCTCAAATGCTCCTTAATTTTAATATCAAAATTTCTGCAAGTTTTACTTATATAAAAATAATATAGAATATGGGATATTTTTTATAATTGAATTTGAAGTATGATTATTTAAAAACACGATTTTTCTCCACTGCTTCCCGCTATCAATTATTTGTGGGTTAACATATGATCTGATAAATTAAATTGAAGAAATAAATTTAATCATTTAAAAAATACACAATTATTAATTTTATGAGCTTTTATCAATTATGTTATTTATTTTGGGGTTCTACTTAATAATAATAAGTAGAAGTAATAAGTATTTTTTGAAAATATTTCACATTCGGCTTCAGTGTAGGATAAACGCGTAATTTTACAACTACGGTAAATATGATCATCTTTATTTATAGACGACTAGAAAATTATTATTTATAATTTATTGTTCAATTCAATTCTCATTTGCTTGCTTTTTACACAACAGATATCTTACAACATATATATTTTCAATCAATTAACGTTATATTAATTATTAGCAAAAAATCGCTTGTAATTAGTTATCTGATAATTATACGTTTTGTGAATTTTATTTTATCCGTTCGTAATTTGAATTTTAAAATTATCTATTTATTTTACAAAAGTGTTTGGTACTACCACTTCGGTATTCTTCTAGAGGCTGTTAAGTTTTCTTTTACATACTAATCAACTGGTATGTGGGACATGTACATACAAGGCGCTTTTATAAATAGACAATTTATGGAATGATACTACTGCATAATTGCGTGCCTCGATAACATCAACCTAATAATTATTGTTATAATAACGTAAAAAAATTAAATTTACTGTCTTCTCTTAATTAGCTAAAATCTGGGTCGAGTGAGCATCACTTTTGGGGTTATTTATAATACCGTGATTTGTTGTCTCGAAGTATTTTGGCTGTAATCACGTTTTTGAAACTAAAGGTTGTTTTTTTAGAAGTATAGAACTTTAAAATGAAATAAAACACATAAAAATCGTGGTAATGGCCACGGTATTGGCTTTATTGGAAAGATAATTTTATACCATTAGTGTATAAATATGATTTCGCGCATATGGGCGCCGCGGCTGGCTCGAATAAAGCGCAATCTGGAAGTCCAATTTTCGACCACTTTTTGGAGCAGTTGGGGACATATATCGACAATAACGCGACGAATTTTGGCTTCCATGTCGTCTATCGTCTCTGGTTTACCGGCGTAGACTAGCGACTTCACATATTCCCACAGAAAAAATCCAAAGGTGTTAGTTAAATCATACGATCTCGGAGGCCAATTGACAGGTTCATTACGCGAAATTATGCGCTCATCGAAAGTTTCCTTCAATAAATTGATTGTGGCGCGCGCTGTGTAGCATGTTGCGCCGTCTTGTTGAAACCACAGCTCTTACACATTAATGCCATTCAACTGAGGAACGAAAAAGTCGAAAAATTGCTGTGCACGATGGCGAATCATCGAATCATTTGGGTCCTCCTCAATACTACGCTCCACCGCAGCAACAGCTTCTTCGGTGCGCACTATTGTACGTCTCTGCGGAGGCGTATTATCAATTAGAGTGTGCGTGGTGCAAAAACGATCCATGCTTATTTGAACTACTTGCTCGGATGGACGATTATATCGACCGTAAAATGAACGTAGCGCATGGTTAGTTGCGCGAACTGAACCACGATTTTCGAAATAAATTTGCACAATTTGCAAGAGTTGTTCTGGCGTAAGCCTATTCATGGTGACAGCAAAAAAAAAAATAGGCTGTAGCTGGAAAGTGTTGCTAATTAAAAAACAAACCTCTAAAGAAAACATCCTTTACTAATTATTATTCTAAAACTATATATAAAATGCTAAAATTCGCTTTTTAAAAATTTATTGCATCGTGTAAAATGTAATTTAATTCATAAAAAAACATGAAAAAACGTATTCACTAAGAAAGTTACACGGAACATTGTATTTAATCATCGGTATTAAATCATTTAATGCTGATCGATTTCAAAGCACTTCTCTCCCAGGGTTGTATAAAACTGATTATTTTGTCGTATGTGTTTGTCTAACGTATTAAATAGGTGATTCATTATTCAAATGTCATATTAAAATGTCTCGGGTCTGGTGTGGGGGGTAAGCTTATATTTAGAGACAACACTAGTTAAATACCATTTAAGTAAATTTATATAAAAAAATTGCAAGTTAAAATGTCTAACTATAGAGTTACTTGCTGCTTGAAACATTAAAAATAAAAAATTAATACTGGGTGTGCATCGCACAATATTTTAGGGGTATCATATATACATATTATAAATATGAGTAAAAAAAACTCATCAATATCAGAGATTGGGTAATTTGCATTTTAAAAAGTCGTCGTCGATTCTTTCGATTAATTCGACATATTTTATTGATTCCAAATTATTTATTGAAAAAAAAAAATGTCATCAAAATGAACTTCGAGCGGCCAAACTGTTTTTTGATAGATTGTTTATAATAATTATAAAATGCCAACCGATTTCGGAAGATATCATTTCCTTCTTCACGATGATAAATTAACTCAACTTATAATAAAAACAACGATTATTTATGGCCTGAACCAAACATATATAATAATATTTTGTCAATTCCGTCAATATTTATTTCGAAGTACGTACGTAAACTTAAAGTCTAACACGATTTTATAAAGATCTCATGCAATAATATTTTCCGTAACGGTGCAGTATTCGTACATACACCTTGAACATTTTTGACTCGTAATTTAGTCAGTAATATAACATTACGCCTGTATTGTTTAAAAACCTCAGGTATTAAATAATTATAATTCATTAGATTAATCCTTATTGAATATTTTTCTGTCGTGTATGTCCGTACCATATCCAGCTGACCATTCGGCTTCACCCAAATCTATACAATATGTAATTTTTATAGTGACTGTGTCGACACGTAGCCGTGTTTCGAATTTATCCAAATGTAACATAAAGATTATATTATTATATCGATTTGAAGAGTACGCGTACATAAGCGCTAAGTGGATTACGCGATAGAAATAAAATGTACTTTATTGGCGCACCTGAAAAATATCATCGATAAAACTTGTTCGCAATCTTATCGATTTCGTTTTTTTACTCGTTATCTCGAGAGTGATATCAAACAGTTTTTATTTATATAAAGGCAAATAGACACTCGTTATTTTATTGAATTGATCGCCTCAAACTCGATGCACAGATAATATATTTTTGCTTTTTTTTTTTATCATTTGCCGATATGTCTTAGAGTAATACTGTTTTTTTTTTTTTGTATGTTCCTTCGCTAAAGTAAAATTTTATTTATGTACAGTAATTCTGAGTCGTAAACCCCTGAGAGATTGAATGTGCACGATTTCTTTAAGCGAATAGTTTAGTTCAAAGGAGGAAGGTAAAATAGATCCATCTCTGGTGATCCTGCCTACTTTTTTTTTCATTCGTTCATTCATTTTATTTCTTGAAGTTTTTGTCGGCACTCATTTTATATAGTTGATTGAATGAAATTTAGATGGCGCTGGTAGTCACATTGGACAAAATAGATTTCTACTAGTGACAGTAAAAATCGTTATTTTAACTGTTATTATGACTGATTTTGTTCGATTGCAACGATAATTGATAACGTAATACATCTCAGTCACGTAATTTCTACTACACAGATCTATCGAAAAATATTTAGTTACTACCGGAACTTTTTCTGTGAATATCTTTATAGTTGATTAATTTAATTTGTATTAAAATACCACAGAACTAGATATGTCTATACAAAAAAGTGTGTTCTTAATTAATCAGATTATCACTAATCTTTGTGAAAAAGTATGAGAATATTACGTAACATTATATTAATATACATATCTACAAGGGCCGTATGGTACCCGTGTTAGGGAAGAAAAAAACAATTTAATTTTGAAATTTTAATTATTTCTCAACATAGTGTCTTTTCAGCTCGATACGCTTAGTCCACCGATATTATAAATTTTTTAAGCCATACAAAAATATGATACAGATTTTGCGTCAGTGGAGCCGTCAGTCGTTAAACACGGATACTTATCATACAGCTCTCGTAAGCGTGACACTCACTGAACTGCAGATTCCATAATAACATCGTTTTCATGTATTTCGTAGACGATAAACCTATCATCTCCTCATCTTCCATACATCCAGTGGGTGCCGGATCATTAAAATAATTCACACTACAGATCGGGACAAATCGACGCAGATTAAAAGAGGGAATGATGACATCCATTTCAGAATGATTATCTTAGACACAAAAATAAATTGTCCAATAAATGTTGCGTGTACACGAATGAGATTTGTCTCGTCAGTTATAATGTCGACAGAGTTGAGCACGGAGCATTGTGTACGCGTACCATTGTTGTAATGATGCGTGTACACAATGCTCCGCGCCAAACAAGGTAGACAGCATATTATGCTGAAGTTTTTTCACACCTTTTATTATTGTATCGTTGTAAATACCCAAGCCGTATATATACAATAATATATTTAACAAGTCGAGGCATTGTATATCGTAGTGGCGTGTTTGCGGGTCGCGTGTGTGAGGTAATAATTACATATCTCTTCAAGAATAATAGGTACTACTTTACAACTCTCACCGTCGAGTTACGGTTGCGTCATCGGCTGATGATTCTCTGAAGTCAGCCGACTGTGATAGAGCGATCTGGATTTTACACTTTCTTCAAGTAGTGTGTGATGAGCGGTGAGTGCTCTCCTACAAGGAATAACAACAAAGTAATAAAATATCTGCAAGTAGTGATGAGAAAAAATGCTACTCTCGACTCGCTGATGCGACTGTGATTGTTATTCGATAATATCAGTGACTGTGATCACAGTTTCAAATATCATAATACGCGAAATAAATTTAAAAAAACATAATTTTGAACGTATTTATTTATATTATTACAACTTTATTTGCGTATAGAACGTATTCTAGCATAAATAATTAGAATAATTAGTAGAAAATTACTACACGTACCTACAAAATGTAAAATAAAAATAAGAACAAATTAAAATTGAGTTACCAGCAAGCTAGCATAAACATTACCAACAAAAACAGATTCCAATAGATGACGCTAATCAAATTACGAAAAATCAGGTAGATGTCGCTGATTCGAGTAATATTCGATTTAAATGGCGGCGTCAGAAAATCAATAGAATTTGTAACAAAAAATATTCAATCGCTGATTGTGAGTGTGATTAACTCACGGTTCGCGATTTTGTGCTCATCACTACCCACAAGACTAAGAAATGTGAGTGAAATCGAAATGATTCGACTGTTGGTTGACCTCACTCGAGACCACACTCCTGGAGTAAATAAAATGAGGTGCGATAATAATATTATAATGCCAGACGATTGAAGCTATCTTCAGAATATTTTATGCGTATATAAAATTCTCAAATAAGTCCGCCCCGTAACATTATCTGATATAGATAGATAGTGGAATGTCAAAACTATAAAATCTTTAGCAATGTTTGAATATGTCCAAGAACACACAGTTACTGGATTTTTACCTACAAAGGCACTGTTATTAAACAAATATCAGATCTCATAGAGATAAAGCTATATTTTTATTGTATTTAATCGAAAATATATTAAAGTAAGGAGTGATTAGAGGGTTTACGACCTGTCTAAGTATGTATACAAACACATACTATACATATATACAACTTTCAAAAATTTAATAAATGTGGAGATTGAGGGGTGAGAATTGGTGAAAGTTATATATATATATAGTGATCACTTATGCCAGCCGAAGACATTAAATATATTAAAAACATACATTTCCATTAAATATATTAAAAAATACGAGTAGCTTTGTCTATCTTTACTCGCGAGTATTATTTACATTAGTAGATAAAAATAAAATACAAATTAAATGTAATAATTAGAAAGATATACATATAAAATCAATTTATCGAAAAATATTGTTGTTGCTTCCGGGATTCTAATCTGGATCTCTTCCTATCCGGGGAAATGCATTAACCGATTATGCTACACTAACACAGTACGTTGACGACAAATTTTCGGACTTACATGTTGCACTTTCAAATTGATACATCTGTCGTTCCATAATAAATCGTGTAAAAATAAAGAAGATGGCTTTCAAATAATGGTTTATTCGTTCTGTGAATCTGCGTGAAAACAGAATTGTTCGTAAACCAAAACAATTATTCCCATAAGAATCAATGTTAAATTGTATTAATCTGTTAAAGACCCTCAAGCAAATGACTCTTTATCATCTTTATTTTCTACTTCTTGCTTGAAATCCTATAAAAGCATTAAAAATTCATGGTTTTAACATAAAGTGAATTGGAAGTAATAAAACGAAATGAATAAATGTAAAGATAAACTTTTTTTAAACTTATCTTAACAATATATTAAAGTGTTTGGAAGGGGATTCTTTCATCAGATTTCTATCTCACGAAAATCCTATCCAACGATAATTGTTTCTTTTTGCTTTTTATAATGTTGCGGAAATGAGACATGACATTATCATTTAACAGATTTTTAACACGATTTGATAAAGTGTTATCAGGGAGATATTTTTCCACAAAACTTTGCACCTCACTCCACTTCGCGCACATTTCGTGGATCGAGGACCTAGGAACATCTTCCATCCACTCATCAGTTTCTGAAAATAATATTTTCTCTATCACCGTCTTTTACTGTTCATTAAGAAGCTGTTCCAGTTCTTCCTTAATCTTTCCTCTCCGATGATGTAAACTGAGTTGACATTGCCTCTAGTTATGTGAATATCTCTGTAAATATACTAAATACAGAGTTCATATTTTAAGAATGCCTCATATTTATGTAGTGGATAAAATAATTACAATATATAAATATTTACCATACGCAACAATAATAAATGTTTTCTCGAAGAACCTGCCGCAAATTTGTCAATACGTGCGGAGTGGTGTTGGATGCCGATCGTCGCTTTAGTCGCAGAGCATGCGCTGGCCGAGTTAAACGTGTCTTATATATCTTTATGCTGTCGTTCGCGATGGTCAATGTTTTTTCTCATTTTTTAGCACTTTTACACAATAATATATAATAATGTATGTCAACTATTATTGTAATGATTTACATATACATCAGTGATAAATCTAAAATATGAATATTTATCCGACTTAAAAACCACAAAAGTCTACATGTAGACTGAGTTTACAGCACCGGAACGCGCGTTTTTATTTTAGCACCTTAAGGGAAAGAGGTTAATGAGTTCTGAGACCTGAAGCATTTTTTTTTTTGTAAACAGGGTCGGTCGTTACCCGAGCCTCCACTGTTTCTGTAAATTCCGAAACAATGGAAGCAAACTGATGTAAATAAATAGACTACGGCATTCCAATTCCGGACTACCCTCAAATGTCAGCGGAGTTTGACGATCTTCCGCGAAATGTGAGGTACGCACTGTTGCCCCGTTGTCTGGGGGTGACGGGCCGTGACGCCGGCGGCTTCCGTCACATTGTTTCCTCGGCCCGCTGGTGATGGTGATACCGCTGACTATTTACCGTACGCTCTTTGTTTTTTTTTTATTTATTTTTTTTCAGTTTAGCATTCGAACCGCGAAGTTTTGCCTCTCTGATGCGAGCGGTCACTAATTACTATGAACGCACCGTTCTAGGTTTTAAACGTGTTGAATAACGAGTTGTGATAAAATAATGGAAATTAATTCTGTTGAAATGCGGCGTTATTCTCATTGTTTTTTTTTCTCTGGGTATAGTGCCGGGCTGGACTGGTTGGACACTTCTAGTTTAAATAAATATTAACGCATGTTTTAACAACTGCTATTAGTGAAAGAGATTGCTACTCTTTGACTAGCTGGTGATTGTGATCGGTAATTGATGATATCAGTGATGAAAACTGTGATCACCATTTCAATATTGTTTTTTTTTACTATATCTAATTTTATGGATTTATATCATTTACATCTCTACCATTTGCCTGATACGAATTTTTCAATTTTTTTGGCATCTCGCGAGATGGGAAGTAGCTTGCAGAAGCTTGTTGTGGTGAGACACATCGAAGGACGAAGGGGAAGATCCCACACTCGTTGGACCGACCAAGTGGAAAATGCGACAGTAACTTGTCTGGTGACAACCCTAAGATCTGCAGGATGCCGAGGAAAGTGGAGGAGTATGGTCAAGAGGATGGGAGTTTATGGAGATCGCGATTCTCAGTCACGAGGGGCTGACATGGATGATGACATCAAAACTAGAAGTAGAATTGTAAGCTAAATCCAGTCCAGAGTATATTTGCTATGCACACATACGAGCACGGTACGAGTGTGCTCAGATCACGTGCTGCCTCGAACTGCATATATAAATATTTTGGTAGGTGATTTAGAATCACGAAACACTATTTTCATCACTGTTAGTGATTGCGACTTACAGATATCAGTGATTGACTCACAGTTAGTGACTTTGAGATCGCTGGTAATTTTTTTACGTTTCTGTAATTATAGCAGTCAGTGTTATAAACTATTTTATTATAATATTAGTAAAATAGCCACATCTTGTACGCTATTTTTTTGTTTTTGTCTTGTCTTAGTAAGATGTATTATGAAGAAGCACGGTCATCATTTATTTCTTTTATCTTAATACGGCAAGAATTATGCCCTGTAAAGAATTCCAAGGGTCTAACCTATCAAGGAAACAAAATCTGAGGGACTAAGTTCAAGCCTCGGCATTTAACCATATATTCGATTTTTGTTTAGATTTCCAAAAATGGTCAGAGATTTTACAGTATATTTATACGTATTTTAATACTTTTTATCCAATCGACTTATTCTTATAATATTTACGCATCTGTTACGTAATAGTATTTTTGTTTCATGTATGTAGATCTGGTAAAAATAAGATATTAATGCATATATTAGCAGTTAAGTTAGAATGGAAAGTGCGCTGTTAAATTTTTAATTTAAGGTTATTATGGAACGTACGAATTCTTCCTCGTGCAAAAGAGAATTTCAAACGATTAAGCCCTCCTTAGACAGGAGGTTTCGCAGTCCTCTTGAGGGTGCTAACAAATATGTTCACGCATTCACCGAAAGGCGCTTTAGACGGATAGTCGCTTAGGGATTTCAAATTTATTGTGTTGTTTCAAAATAATAACCAGCTTCTAGTTTGGAACAAGTCCTGCCCGTATAATAAATGTTGTAAATTGTGCGCTATTGAGAAATATCGTGAAATTTATAGTTTAATAATAATTGTTGGTATTTTAAATGCGATGGTTTAATTTTCCCTTTTCTCATACACTCGAATACGTTGTGATGTTATTTTGCGGAACTTTCAAGGCTTATGAAACACTAGCGGTTCACTTCGGTTATAATTTAAGATGGGGTTTTGAGGGTGGGGTTACCCTTGTTTTGCGCAGGCTTTATGTAATAACGATGTACGCAAAATTTGGTCCATGCAGAGGGAGGGTGGATATCCGTTGGTCGGAGCTCCTCTCCTGTCCAACACTCCAGCGGGGTTTTTATATTTTCGTCAGGGTCCGAAAGAGTAACTACGCAAACTTTGGAACAGGTTGTATTTAATGTAATGCACGTTTATGTTGCGGGGGGGGGGGGGGGGAGTGTGGCCAGGGTGAGGGTGGCTTGTATTTTGCGCGGGGTCTTAAAGAGTAACTATACAAAAATTGAAACAGATGGTATTTATATCGGGGGGAAGGGAGAGTCCTTAACCTTTCCCTTACGGTGATAAATAAAAACGCCGGTTCCGGTGCTGTAATGTACATGTAGACTTTTGTGATTTTTAAGTCGAATAAATATGAAAATTTTACCTTTATTACTTATATTGTTCATTAAAATAATATTCATTATTAATAATATATATATTAATGTGTAAAAGTGCATCAAGAACGACAGCATAAAGACGATCGGCACCCGACACCCCGCGCCCCGCGCACTGCGCCGATCGCACTTCTCCACACGTATTGACAAATTCACATCGGGTTCTTCGAGAAAACATTTTTTATTGCTGTGTATGGTAAATACTTTTATATTGTAGTTATTTTATTTAATACATATATATTACGGAGGAATACCTAAAATATGAACTCTGTTCTTATTTAGTATATTTAAAGAGATATTTAGATAATCAGAGGCAATGTCAACTCAGTTTACATCATCGGAAAGGAAAGTAGCTGCGCAAAATTTGGTTTAAATCAGTCAAAGAGATCGTATAGAGAACAGGCAGGCTTACATTCAGTTTTATATACATACTCGTAGATATCAATATGAAATTAAAAGCGTTATTCGCAAAGCTTTAACTTTTAGAGTTATTCACTTTTCATAAAAGTATAATATATGTTTATAAAGCAATTGAGTGTCTCTGCCAGTGATGAGTTGAGAGATTTTATCATTACTCTTAATGACGGTAATGACTCTTCAAGTGCACCAGAGCGAGAAGTTTATTTCCTCAGCCGACGCATGATTCAATCCGAAGAAAGACCGGATGACGTGTGTGTGTAATTATTTTGCACAGAAAAGATTATTAATCTATCGTGACTTAATACAAAGACTCGCCGTATATTCGTTTCTCTTTCACGCGAATAAACTAAGTGCAATAAAAATAAAGCATGTTTTGAGTATGTCCAAATCTTCGTAGGAACCGATTACTGGGATTTATCCACTGGGGCATTGTCATCAAGATATAGATGCCTCATAGAGACTTATTTCCACGGGAAGGTAAGTATGGAAGTCTTGGGCATTACAGGGCTTACGATCTGTCATCAGCTGGTTCCATACTTCGGTCAACAAAAGAGTCTCAACTTCGGCGACTTCTATACTGTTACATGAGAATGAATGTCAAATTAAAAAAAAAAAAAAAACATAAATGGCCACAGCGTATGATTGAAAGGTTTCAACATGATAACATATGTACAACTTCCGAATATTTGATATATGGGTAAATAGGTGAGCGTTTCATTGTGTAAAGTGATCACTTAAGCCAGCCGATGACAGGTCGTAATGCCCAAGACTTCCATACTTTCCATGTAAATAAAAAATGATAGCTTCGTCTCTGTGAGACATCTATATCAAAATAAACCGTGTCTTCGACTTGCTACACTAGTCGGAGGCAGTTGTAAAATTACTCTCACCTAATTAAATAATGTGGTTTTAACTGTCGCCATTATATGACGTAAATTTTGCTCTTAATTATATACTATATAAGTTTCTAGGTAGGGGGTAGCCTTTCACACTGTTGTTGTTTCTGTCACTCGCACTGCAGTGCGGCGGGATGTGCCCGACGATAATCGTTCGTAACAACTGGCTAATCGCTCTATCGATATTCTCTCTACCGAACATCCTTTCCGAGCAGTGCCGCCGGAAAAGTTCCGTAGCTTATTTCCTGTCCACAATAATGCCAGGAATTTTTCGATTTTCCGGTAGTCCAGTTCCCATGGACTTCTTCAATAGATTCTTTACAATTAGGTTCTTACTCAAAGACATTCCCATTGTATTAAAAGGTCACGTACATCGATGTAAACCAATATATATACATATATTTAAATTATACGTTACGTCACAAATAATACGTCACGTAGTTTTAGTCGACATGGGGATAGAAGCCTAACCTGAGTATGGGAATTTTTATTTTAATATCAATTGTTAATCTGATATCATATTTTATTTATATTAAGGCCACCGTGACTTAGGTTTATATGAAAGGTCAAGAATGTTTTAACCAATAAGCCGCCCGGAATTTATTTTTTTCCCCAGTTCCAAAAATTTTATATTATTGTAAATTGTTTACTTTGTTTTATTAACCACTTAATGAATTAAAATAAATCTACCGGTTTCGAAAAATATCATTTCAGGATGTCATTAACTAATCAAAAACATATGTTTCTTTAACAGAATTTATTTAAAAAAAATACATATTTTTTGCTGATTTTGCTAATCCTAAAAATACTAAAAAATTTCTAAATAAAAAAGAAAAATTAAAACATTTGAAGTACTTTACTTAATAAATAAAATATAATAAATAAATAAAATAGTTTTTTTTTTTGGCGTATACGCCTTCGATTAGTCAACCGGTTTAAAATAATTGGATTTACTCAAAATATTACTATCCTGTTTTAGCAGAATCAATGTCGAATTATATATTTTTAAAAGCAGAATTTCAGCTGCGCTATTCTGTCTTTAGTTGGTTTTTTCATAAGCCGACGTTTTGAGTCAATTTTCAACTCACGTGGCAAAATAAACAGTCACCTATTGTCATCTTACACCCGAAATAACAGTCACCTATTGTCATCTTACACCCGAAATAACAGTCACCTATTTGTCATCTTACACCCGTGAACGTCTAAAATTATATTATTTTGATTTTAATTTGTAATATCATTAATACTTTCTGGTGAAACATGAATTATAATTTTTTTTGACTAAATTAAATTTTGTACTAAGCGCACGTTTAAGTTATTTTGTTATTACTATAGTGCACCTCTAACTATAATAATGACAAAGTGACATTTAACGTACAATATTTAGTTTAGTGAAAAATAAAAATCATTTAAATTTGACTTATGTAAAAATAGAGTTCAAAATCGTATGACTATCAATTAAAAAAAATATTTCTTTCAGATTTCTATTTTTTTTTTAAAGCGATCATTAATAGTTATGGCCTTGCCCGCGTCTTCATCAATTTAATCTCGAGATCGGAGCGCTGACTTTATTACGAGCGCACACACTTGGCTAGGTACTTACGTAGGCACCCTCTCGCCAGTCTCCGAGCTCCTCTCATATTGATCTTCGCAGGCTCCGCCCCGGGTTCATCGCATCGGCCTTAAATTGACCCAGTGACTTGCGAAGGGTTCGAGCTTCGAAAAACTGAACAAACCTCACGTTGTGTTTACAAGGTAGCAATCTTAATACCCAAGATACTTTAATTCTTTCATAACCGTCAGATTTTATTAAATCGATTTCAACTAGTTATACAAAATAATAATAACATTATAGTGATATAAATAATGAAAATGTATAAGGAACAAAAAAATATATAAGCATTTGTTTTTTTAAATATAGATGCGTGCGCGGATATCTCATATTATAAATTTTTTTACTATTATTACTATTTACTATATATTCAAACAAAGCGCTTGTCCATGAAAATACTAATAACTTGCTTATCTCCCGGGACAAGGCTCGTACCCCCGACCGCTTGATCAATAGGCGAGTGTATTACCGCTAGACTTCAAATGAAATGTTTCAAACATTTAAAATTGATTATAATTTAAAAAAATTGATCTGCATATTATTTTTTTTTTAAATATTAATAGAATATAGTTGAATGAAATATAATACTCAATTTAGATTAGTTTTAAGTTTTGATAAGAAATGAGATTTTAATGTTTTAAAGTATGTTAAATTCCTTCTTTCTCGGAACGTGATTTTCCTAGTGAGATTGACTCAGTGGGATTTATGCAAGTAAGTTTTAATGCAAACGTATTTAATGATTCCTTCCATTTATGATCAATTTTATAACTAAGAACATATCCTCTTAGGGTGTTGAGGATAGTTCAGAGTTGATCGCGAAGCAGGCAGCTATTTGTCATCTATTGTATTTTGTATGCACAGCAGGATGACCAACTGATGTACGCCGACCGATTGCCGTCAAATAACGAGACGCAACATAAAGTTTCATTCGTCGACATGTACTCGTACTCTAGAGGCTAATTTCAATGTCAATTATCTAAATCAATCTTTTATTATTCGGTAACTATTGTAAATTACTGTATTAGGTTGTTCCGTAAATAATGGCCGATTTTAATCTTTAAATTTAATTAAACATAACTTTCTAGTAAATAAATTTTATTAATTAAAGAGCTATTTGATTCTACGCATATTTGCCAACGAATTTCAGGCTGCAGAATTTAGACACTAGAACGTCGTTTTAAACAGTACTATTAGCAGAACATTCCCCAGACTCGAGACCTCATTTCGCTTCACTTCACTTCATTTCATTTTCAAGACCTAACGTTTTCGTTCATAAATTTTTCGAACCAGCGCCGCACTATTCATTCAGAAGTGGTTCCCCCATCCCATGCTCGGTTAACATTATGTGCTGTTTGAGATGCCTATGTTTAAATTCATGCAAAAAAATACATTTCTTTCTTTTTTCAATCCCATTTCTAACGAGTCAAAACAAAAACTAATGAACAAATATTTCGTAGCAAAAAACTTCCATCTACTAATGATATAGCAACTCAGAAAACTATTTTAAAAGTTATCCTCAAAATCGCAATCACAACGAGCACTGACGAAATTTTTAATAAATTCGACGTCTTTGATATAAGACAAATGTATTCCCATACTACTCTTCAATACATATATAAATACAAACAGATAAATTTTAAAATTACTCAAAATATAATTTCCACACGGACAAATACACGTAATCTACAAACCCCAAGAGCACATACAACATATGGCCAAAGGATCTACAAATATTTTGGACCTAAACTATTTAATAGATTGCTGAAAGATTAAACCCAATTGAATTGTCCCAATAACTTGAATCTGAAAATAAAAACTTGGATTCGTAATATGGATAGATCTAGTATTGGTGCACTCACCCAAACATATCGATTCAAACCTTTAATAATTATTGCCACAAATTTATCCGAAATAATTGATTTGAAAGTCCACTTTAAAATTGTTTTTCACATACGCCTTATGTATTATTTATATAAATTATTCAAATATTAATCAATTTTAAAGTGGACTTTCAAATAAATCATTTCGGATAGATTTGTGCTAATAATTATTAAAGGTTTGAATCAATACATACATATACATATGGTAATAAATGTTAATTCTATCTACTACTTGTAATATTAATTCATTGTACAATTGCTTATAAACTATGGCCGTCTCAACACATAATTTCTCTATTGAGACGTACACAGCCCAAACATATTTTTACATTATATTATATAGTTATCAAAAAATAAATATAATGAAATCGGCCATTATTTTCGGAAAAATCTAATATATTGTCACTAGGTCTAGCATGTCGCAAGAGCAATTTTTTTTACATAAATTACAAAATGTACCAAAACGTTTCGCGATATTCACGTACTTAAGATACAGTAATACCTCGACTTAGGCGAATTCAGAGTTACGCGGTTCGTTTGGCGACACTGCCGCTAGACATTGACCATTGACAACACTGACCGCTAGACTGCCGCCCACTATATTCAGTGTTTCTCTTACTATGATACGCATTGGATGTGTTTCGCGAGCTGTTGGATTCACTTAGTCAGGAGCTAACAATCGATGAGCTCATAGAGATGCGTAAGCAAAACGACAATGAAGACACTTCAGACCCAATTCCACCTGAAAAGCACATGACAATTGCAAGCTTGACAGAAGGTCTCAGCTCGATTGAAAATGGCTTAAAAATTTAAAAAAAACACAGACTCCAACGAAGAATGCGTTATATAGCTATAAGGCAAGGAATAAAAAAATTATTAGCTTGCTACGAAGAAATTCTGCGTGAAAAAAGAAGACATCGTGTCGTCAGACGAGTTTGTTAGATTTTACGAAGCCATCGACATCGAAATGACTCTTTTTTTTACGCAAATCATTATTTAAAAAAAAAAATTGTATTATGTATAAAGAACTGCAATTTTATTAAATATTTTTCTTCTAAACTAGTGTTTTTGTTAGTCCTTGGTCCCAATTAATCAAAATTGTATATATTTATATGTAAATGTACCCCGACTTACGCGAATTCGAGTTAAGCGATTTTCGTCGGTCCCCCACCTATCGCGTAACTTCTGGGTATTACCGTACTGTGGTTCTAGGTAGGTAGGCACCTATTACAATAGACACGGAATTTATAATAGCATTCGAAGCGTACGGTCGACGGGCCTTGACCTCATGGTTTTTTTCGTTGCATAATCTATTTCAACTTTTGTCCGTGAGTTCGAAGTATTTTTTTAATTTTTTTTTATCTTGTCTGTTACTTTGTTTCGTATAACTGCAATGTATTTTTTTTTATCAGAAATTCAGTCTTTTCTATTTAACGATTTAAATAAAATATAACAATTTATAAAATCGTCATATTTTATTTATTAAATGTTGTTCGAGCGTGTTGCTTATTATATAACTTTTTAGAATGATGCATTTTTTTATCACTCAAGGCCTAACTTCATTTTCATATCACTTTTGCTGTAAGCGTTTTAGTACATAGTAGGTATCTCTGTCACGTTAACTTATGTAACGCGGTCAACGGCAATAAATACATGTACATACAAATTTAGTCATGTACCCATACATGGCGTAAATCATTATACATAAGGTAGACAGCATTTAAAAATGTATATGTATTTGAAGTTTAAAGCGATATTTAAAAAAAAATAGCACTCTTTGTATGATACTCGTTTACCATGAATGTAGATGAGTTCACGTCACTCGCTTTCGGACGTGATCCGACATCGTTAATTTTAGAACCCAAGCGCTTTTGTACTTAAGCGGTAGTTTTTTAAAAATATTTTATTCATTTTTCTCAATTGTCAATTTGTAACATATATTTTTATTTATTGAATAGAACACTATTATTATTATTATTAAGAAGTTGCAGTTTTTCAAAACATAGATGTATCAATTTGAAAGAACTGCAGCATATAAATTCGAAAATTTGTTTTTAACTTATTATATTTGTGTGGTGTAATCGGTTAACGCATTTCCCCGGATTGGAAAGGATACAGCATCAGGTAGCAACAAAAATATTTTTTCGTTAAATTGAATTTTTTTGTATATTTTTCTAATTCATACATTTAATTTGTATTATTATTTTTTTAACTGCCTTTCTGTCTTTTCAACCGCAAAAAAAGTGTATTCTATTAACACTTTGTTCTCGTGATTGTCTCAAAATTTGTCACACATTTCTATCTTCATATTTTACTTTAATGTCCTTGTGGAATTATCTAACAAGTTCATTAACGATCTATTGATAATCTGCGTATATTAAAAGTAAATAAATAAAACATTTTTGATTGATTTAACACCCACTGATTTCTATAACATTGTATCTTCGCTGGGACGGACCTACACGGTGTACGTCTGTCCTTATGAAGATACAGCGGTATCGAAACTGGAGAATGATAAATTGATCAAAAGTGTTGTATACAAAGTTTCTTACATTTTTAATTTAATAATTAAATATATATATATATATATATATCGTAATTACAATTATTCGTTTTGATTTTGCGGTTTTAAATAGAAAGAGAGACAAGAAAAAAAGCATACATTTCTGTTTATAAACGTGTTCTGGTCTTGCCCATAAAAAATATTAAAAGTCCATTAATGCAATGAGGCGGATAACCCACCCAATAATCTGATTATGAAAAAATTGTTGCTGCTATTGTATTTGATATACACAATGCTGTTGTCTGCACCCGTGCCCGAAGGGAACCTTAGGAATCTGTTTCTGTCATCTACAAATTACGATAATTGAAGGTCTTTTTTTTTTTTGTATTCCAATTTTCTTGCTTCGAATACAGCACCATCATATTCCAATCGCGCCCTCGAGGACTTTTAGCGCTGTTTCGATGGACTTGTTGAGCTGCTCACACATCCGTGCGAAGGGTTCAGAAAACGACATCAAATACACTGTTAGTGTATGAGAAAAAGAGATAGACTATCCGACATTATTCAAGAAAATGTCAAAATGTTGGCCGGAGTGAAATATTGTGTTTGGGATAATGGAGCAAATAAGAGTGAAACATGTTATACCCGCATTATTCCCATAAATAATGCTGTGTCTATGTAAAAACAACATTTATAATAATATCTTTATTTATTTGTGAATTTAATTATATATTTTGTTTAACCTGTCTCAATTATTTGATTTTTAATTAAGTTTTTACTCCGCGGGGCATTGTTTTGAATTTTGAAAATACAAAATATACATTTTTGAAGATTTATATTTATATTGTTACTGAGTCACAATCGATGATAAAACATACATATTAATAACAAACAAGACTCGCTGTCAATTCAATGACGCGAAAGTGCGCGATTATTGCGTCAAACAAAGTAAATTATTTTTCTATTATATTTTAGTTGATTTTTTAATTAAATGAAGTCTAAAAAAATTATTAATTCTATAATGATTTCCTGTCGATGTCCTGTAATTTAGTTATGAAAACTAAATTGTCTATGGTTATTACAACTTTCAATTATTTTTTGTGCAACTTTCAAAACTATACAAAATGATTATGTGCATAGCTTACTGCAGGTATATAGTGCCGTGTGCACTTATTGACATTTTATATTGTAGGATCCGTGATGTAAGCTAATGTCGATAATGGGAGGTTAGGTGCGAGTGGCATAATAACCCGAAAATTTCGCTATTTAAATCTTTAAAATGGTGACGAGCGTTCCGGGAGTGCGTTAACAATAATAATAAGTTTAATAACAATGTTCGTGTTTTCTTTTGTAATAATGAGATCGAGATTTGATGAAGCTTTCCACACGATTTTCGCTCCCGAAATGCTCAACGTTTTGCCTAATGAGGCTGGAAATTCCTCGATTTATCTAGGTACTTAAGATCAACTTATCTTCAGAGCTGACTGACTCGTAAGCAAAGATGAAGATAAAAATTGAATCATTATAGAAATATTTAAGATATAGTAATGTACTCCCAAGGAATATTTATATTTTTGGGATGTTATAAAATGTAACTATTTTAATTTATTCTTTCCTTTATTTTATTCTTTGGAATCTTTAATTACTCGACAATGTTGATCATCATTACTCAACATTGTCTTATCATCCTATAATATATTGTACACTTGCAAAAAGCAATCTGTTATCGCTGATAGGCCGAAAGCCAATAGCTCTAACTTGTTAATGATTGGCTGTGCGTCGCGCATACGTGATAATGTAAATTATAATCTTCCAATAAGATAAAATATTTTAATTATTATTTCTCAAAAATGTTAAGTTTTCCATCAAAATAATAATATTCGTGCTCGCCTTCGAATTATTATAGATTTTTCTGTACAATTTTGCAATCTGACTGAGGATGATATACTATACCGGTATTACAGACGTACAGACAAAGATTCCTATTATGCATATATACGAAAGACGTGTGTTAAAATAAAAATAGTAAGAGGATTAAAAAAAATAAAAAGTTACACGATTATATTGTATTTAGCCACTAAAATAAATTTTCTTACTATCTATGGTTTTTTTGTAAGTAAATGTTGCAATTTATAATTTAAAACCCTTTCTACCCAGACAGTACTTTAAAGTACTATCAACTTTATTTAGTTATATATTTTACTGCGGTGTCAATTCTTCGACGATACTATTAAGTCTACTCAGTTTATTTAGACTATTAACATTAGTTTTTTTCTTTTTTGTTATGTCAACACTGCGGCGGGTGAAATGCCGGTTGCGCATTGTTACAAGGTTACATTTGATACACTTGTATTCCTTGTGATTATTAATAGTTATTTTTACCAAATTTTTTTTTCATAAATTTTCAACTCTTAATGTTTTTGACTATTTTGTCTACTTCCATGTGTTATATTTATTTTTTTGTGTACTTCATGTAAGGTCTGACTGCACTTGGAAGCATCGTAAAATTATAATTAATAATATTTATATATCCAGATTTTTCTTTTTAAATTTTCCATCCATGACAATTTGCTTATTTTATGTTTGAAGAATACTCCAAAAATATACAGTTGCGCTAGGCACTTAAATTTAATAATTTGGGGGTAGAAAGGGTTAAAATATTAATTTAGTTATAATAAAGGCACCAATCAACATCCAGCCCGGTGCAATAAATTTTTTTCAATTTAGAACGTAAACGCACATCTATCTAGTTCAAATCTTTCGCCAGCTGGCCCATATATTGTTTTTACTTTATTGAGATTTCTAAATAGATTTAGTCAAACAAATTAAATTACGTGTCTTTATCGAGAGTATACAAATTCCTCGATTAACATTATGTTACCCTAACAAACATCGCATGAGTCATCCTTGAAAATGCTGTAACAGTTCGTGCCTCGATAACCGCCCACGTCACTCGCATAACCAGATGTACCCTTCTCGCGGAGCAGAGGGAGAACACCCTTAGAAAGTGGGACTGGTAGCGTGAACTTAGTGAATTAAACCGTAAGTCGATATATTTTTTTTTAGTATTTTAGTAATTAATATAGTAAATATTCATCAGTAGTGGCAACCCCGTCGACAACGCTAGACGCACATTGGTATATACGTCCTTAATCCGTTCCAGATCTTTGGACTCATACCAAACAGGATGTATACCAAACAAATTTTTCCCATAAGAAATAAAGGGAAAATGATTAATTCGTTCTCATGAAAAAAAATCCTATTGTTATTGTCATATTTATACATTGATGGGGTTGTATAAAATATTATATATTAAACACTGCTTAATACTAAAATATGTAAATACAAAAGCAGTTAAATAAAATAAATGAAAATTTAACAGGTTGAATATCATCAGATTTGACGTTTAAGTACTAAAAATTTGTCAAAAGAAATTTGCTTCTGCCTTTTCTTCAGGATGTTTCGGAAATGTGATATTGTCTGGTTATTCCAGACAATTTTAAAAATAATCATGCGTAATTCATAGAGTTATAGCGCGCGCTGTTTACCGAATGGTAGAAACAGTCGTACTGACGCTCGTGGGCAGTTGTGGCAGAGATATACCCTCTCCAAAAACCGAATTCAGCCGAACGAGACCGAGGATATAAGCGCGCACCATTTGACGCACGCGGGTCGTCGCCAAACAACGGTCGTATACCAAGTTTGACTTATACCAAAGCAGACGTATGCCGAGGTGCCACTGTATTGACTTTAGTTCACCAACACTGTCTATATTTTTGTCCCCTAGAGCAGTTTCCCGATTGTTTGTGTAACATTAAGTGTCTAAATCATATAATTCACAATAATGCAGTGTAAAATGTAATGAGAAATACATGATCTTTACACTATATTTTTTACATAATAATATGATACGTACAATATATTATAGTCAATAAAACAACAGATAAATGGAAATTGCAATATTTTAACCATATCTTGAGACATCTAAAAAATATCAGTTCTTGTTTCTCTACCAAAAGACAGAGGCCCTGGAAAACAAATAAAATAATGGTTAACGGTCAATAACAATTTTGTTATCTTTCTTTATTATTAAAATTAGATTTCTAATTTAAAATTAGCGTTCGTAATAATAAAGAACATGAGGATTTCTAGGTGTTGTATTTTAACAAATTTTGAATATGGTCAGCGAACAACAAATATTTCGTACATGCAAAAAGTTATTTTTATATAAAATGATCTAGAATCTAATACATCTGTTAATATTATCAATAAGGATTGTAATTAAAATACATATTTGAAAAATGCTTGATTGATTTCCGGTACAACTGATGCTGTTTTTGAATTTACGCAGAAAAGTTTGTAGGTTATATATGGGTAGTAATTATCCGGCCTGTTGAATACGTGAAACTGCCTATTTATTCATTTGAAAAAATGCAATGTCCAGAGAACAATATTTTATCATAACCAATCAAGAGACTGAGTGCTAGACGATTAAGGATTATATTATTCGAATTGTGCGTGCATATACGGTTTGCGTCATTAAAAATGTGACGTACAGACGGCGAGAATTGATGTCGATTATTACATGGCCGATCCGTGATTTTACCCATTCAGGTCGCGCTAGGTGACTAGGGTAGGTGTGTGCCGCCGGGCGGTGGCGGCGGGGTGGTGCGCGGAGCGGGGCGCCACAGGCGTCGCCGTCGGGGCGCGTACGTCCCGATCGATAGCAGCTTAGTGGGTTTATTATGCGTTTAGGTGCACGGTGTACTCTCGAATATCCGCATTTTATAAATAATACTACTATTTTTCAATCTTATTTATTATTCTATTATATTTTTTAAGTCTTCCATAAATTTTTCAATATTTTTAAAGCAGAATGCTTTACATCTAACCACCTGTTTTAACGGTCATACATATTTTCAGCAAATAATGATATTTTCCTTATAACAAAATCATGATTTTTTTAATGTGACAGCTATTTCGCTTCAGTCGCATTGATTTGTGTATATATACACCATCATCAGAATAATTTATATAATATATAGGTTAAATTGATTTATTGGCAACACATATTATATTAGGTACAGGTAGTTTTTAACTATTATATTTATTTACAATACCGGTTAAAAACGGTTTAAACTTGTTAAATGGTTAAATTTATTATTTAAAACAGGCGTGTGGTATCGACTATAAGCTTCATATGATCAATATCTATTTAGTCTAGAAGTAATAATCGACGCTAATTTATATTCCGATCATTCATAAGTAATTTAGACTAGTTATTAGAGTTCAAATTATTCAATATCTTTATTCTTGTCGCATAGTAACACAAAATAAACAGGATTTGTTGTCAATTCTATCACGTGAAAGTGTGCAGTTATCGAGTGAAACAAAGTTTTTTTTTTTTTTTTACATGTATTTTAGTTGATATTTAAATAAATTAACGTTATAAGAATTATTACTTAGCTAATAATTTCCCATCGTTATCGGGGGGTTATGTCTTATATAATAATCAATTGTTGTGTATTAAAATTCTATACAATTAATAATTTTAAGAATAATACAAAATTGTATAACGTGTTTACGTTTAACGTGGAACGTTATACAGCTTTGTGTATTTTATTTACCGAGTTTAACTTGTAAACTAAAGTAAATCAGGAATTTAACGAGCGCCGTCGCGTCACAAGTTCCAGAATTTTCCACCGGCTGGGATTTCGGCTGTGATCAGCTAAATCGTCACCACCAATAATAGTGTGTGGAAGCACTCGCGAACCATGGAATGAGTTCACTTCTTTTTTTCGGTGACGTTCAAAAATGTAAAATTATCTAACTGAAAGTGCACTCTTGTGACAGTTTGAATTATCATCATTTAGAAACGGTCGTAATAAAATTATTTGCCACGAATGCAGATAATGCGGCCGAAGTTTGTGTATTTTTCACAGAAACTTGCTCCAGTTAACATAATTTTATTTGATTAATTTAAAAAAAAAAAAACATAGTAAGTGTATGTTTGAAGAGACCAATACAAAATACAATGATCTGTATACACACATGTGCCTGAAACATGTAACGCGTTTTCATGCGTTTTTTAAATTTATTTAATGCAATGAAAACACCTGGAATGTATTCGATTTTTAGAGTATTTAGTATTATTTACCATTTTGTTTTTGGTACACTAACATCATAAGTAAATTTGTGTAAAAAATATCGTCAGTTTTTTTTTTTTGCTATTTTTAGAATTGCACTTGCGCAGTAAATCTATTTATGTGGGTAGGAAATCTACAGTTTATTTAATTAGATAAAAAATGTTATTATATTAATGAAAAATGTTATAATGCCGCATGTTATGGTCGCGTTCAAAAAAATTCTCGTATCAAAAATTCAATGAGCATTCCGAACGAATGGAACGAACTGCTAAAATAAACGAACGCGGATTAAAAGGAATCTCTTTTTAACCAACTTTCGCCGCGAGTGTTTCGGAAACAAGAAAGTAATACTGTTTTTCGCCCTTCAATACGGCGACTATCGGCAAAGCTAGTATTTTAATATTTTTCTCACATTGCTTTTAACAACTTATCATGATAAAATTAATAAAAAATTATGCTCCGAAATATAAACGTATTTTTGACAAAATGGGGTATTTACGTATCGGTTCAGTTAGATCAGTATTGCATAGCGCAATATATTTTGTCATGGCAGCATAAAACAAAAACTTGTATATCAAAATAAAACAATTTTCCGTCCGCGCAAAACTATGTGTCGTTATCGCGTCAAAGTAAATTATTTTGCTATCGTATTTTAATTTATCCCGCACCACAGTATCAATATTTCTGCTGAATTATTTATAATATTTTTTTTGACGTTATGTAAGCCATTATCGTATCGAGGTTATCGCTGTTGTTTTAAAAATTATTTTCTCTTTTTATAGCGTGTCAATATTTTATTACGCGAATAAAATAAACAAACGGCACGGCTTATTCCCAAACTGATTGCACGTACTTAGGTACACACCCGCCCAAGGTATTTAACCGTTTTAGTGCTAAGCAATTTTCGATACAAACGATCGCAGCGCTTTTGCGACGCGTAGCATTCAAACGGTTAAACAGCTTATCTTCGAATAAATTGTGTACGTGTTATTAACAATATTTTCAATACTCGAGTGTGTCCAAGAACACACAATTACTGGATTTTTACCTCCAAAGCCATTGTTATTGAGACAAATTATAGAGATGAAGCTATTTATATTATATTATATGGAAAGTATGGAAGTGTAGATATTACAGGTCTTACGACCTGTTTATAAAATATAATATATATATATATATATATATATATATGAATAGCTTCGTTTGTATGAGATATTTATGATTTGTCTTAATAACAATATTTTCATTTGATTTCGATTGTCCTGCATTTTCAAAATCGATTCTGCTTACGCGATTGAATGTTTAGAAGTAGTTTATACAGTAACTAAGATCTAGATGTAATGTTTTTAATCGTGAGCTTTATTTAATTTATATAGCAATATATTTTATTATGAATTTAACAATATTTTTTTTTACTTTTCAAATATGTATTTAAAAAATATTATATATTCTTTATCTGTGTGGGTCAGGGGTTCCCAAACTTTTTCAGTTCAGGGCTTCCTTGGTGACTCGGAATTTTTCCACGGCGTCCCAATTGTTTCTCTGCGAATGTCTTTCAGTTCCTTTTTGACTGCATGTGAACTTGTTGATATTATCCTCCTTGAAAGAATTTTTCAAACCTTCTTCAAACACAGATTTTAAGTCGCGAGATAAATCAACTTCATCAGAGATAACAAACTACCGCAACAAAAGAAAAGTATTTTGAGTCTTTATTTAATAAAAGTTCATAGTTAAAAAAAATTCTGAAATGTTACGTGTTTTTCATACACTTTAGGAACCGCTAGGCATTATATTATATGTATATGAGTATAGGTATGTAGATACATATATATATATATATATAACTTCAAAATAAGGCATGCAATATTTCTAATATTCTCTTTTATTCATTTAAGAATTAATGTAATGAACTATTATAATATATAAATAAATAATGAAATTTCTACACTTTCATGTAATATAACTCACCATCTGTTATTTTATTGTGTTAACTTTGTCGTGGCGTCACAATCCCGGGAGTCATCTAGGCCGGCACATTGTATAGTCTACACTGTAGACCGAAGACACACCTTAGTTACCTTCCACCCCTATTTATTTACCTCATCCCCCATCTTTGCCATCCCTGGGCGCGCCTGACCTGATTATCATATTATGTGAAACAAATAATAATATTTCATATATATATATTATATTTAATATAAAAGAAACTCTTTAAGTATTTAATATTTCTTAAATATTGACGAAATTACTTTGTGGCAACATATTATATAAATAATAAGAAAAAACACTGGGTTTAGAATTAGGTAAATTAGAAATGTTAGAAATAAGAAAAAGTATTAATAGTAAAGTAAACATTATAAGTAACTATAATTATTTTTTGCAAGTAGTTTTATCCTTTAAATTTATTTGTACAGTAATTCCTAATTAGTTACTTCATCACTTATATTTATAATTATGTTTTTGTGTATGCTTGTTTTTTAATTAAAATATATGTACAATTTGTATCCTGATTAAACATGTTGATAATCAATATATAGTGGTTTAAACAAAGTGTTTTTTTTTATTATTTATATTTAATATTTGTTGAACATTTCTTTATGTCATTTTGTTTATCAGTTACATTTTTTTTTTTTTTTTGATAAAAGTACTAATAATGTATTAATTTTATAACATGGCATTAACACTCTTAACATTTTTTTTAAATAATTTCCACAGGGTGTTCATTTGTTATTAAATGTTATTTCCGAATTTTTTAGTATTTGTAATTCAATCCCAAACTCCTATCTAAATCTAAACATGGCAATATAATGTTTCCCTAAACATTCTGCCAAATATTAAACATAGTCTAATTAGGATTTGTAAAATTTTGTAATTATTTATATATATTCATTAACCGGTATAAATATCGAGATTGAAATGCAATTGACTAATATTATTTTGTGTGAATACATATCTACTTAATATTTCTTAGGAATAGCTTGCGTATCGCACGTCATATTATCACTGCACCTTACATTTCGAAATACGTACATATTGCTTATCGCTATGAAGTAGATTGCACGTTTATACTAGAAATTCACACCTTCACTTCCTACATATAAGATACAACGCATTTTTAATTAAATTATGCTTGTTTTAGTGTTTAGTTCTGTGTTTAATACTCTCACAATTGTGTGTAAGCTTTGCATGTGTGTTATGTGTAAAGTTCAACGGGAAGGAAGAAAATAATTAAATTTTAATACTTTTAACATTTTAAATTTTAATTTGTTTGAAAACGTTCTCAAACCTACAGATATAACCTACACACCTAGGTATGTATTATTTTTTTAATTATAAATTTTACCTGCCGCGGTACATGAAGTATGTACTGAATAAAATATGTAGCCACAACTGTAACGTGTATGACGTATTCATTTGGCACAATACGAAAACTTTTGGGTGGGGGAGTGCGAGCTGAGGTGTAAAGGTGTTTTAAAAACATTGTTATTTAGTTAGTTGTTTGCAGTAGTCATCTTACCGTTTCGAACTGCCGAAAATTCACGTAAGCGTTCAGTATAGATAAGCATATCATTTCTTAACAATAGAACGCATACGTCATGCGATTGTTGCATCAACAATGTGCTTGCGAAATATAACGAAATGTTTGTTATGCGTTTAGCAGTTTCCGGTTCCATAGTCTATAAAAATTCCTCAGCCGAAACCGGCGACACTAAAATGTAGTTTTCATTTATTGGTTGTTGCACTTGTGGTAGCAGCACAAAAGCCGGTATGTAAAAGTCAATTAAGTAATTCAGAAACAGTTTGTGACCACTGCCTGTTGCCTCCATTTCCCATCGGCCCATTGTGGATTCATACTATTGACGATGTTCACAGTATACCTCGATGGTTCCTCCCCTTCAATCTTCTCGGTGAAACTTGGTGAACCGTGACGATGCTCAAATTAGATTTGAAGGTCATCTCGATTGCTGTAATTTTTGTCGTCTTTGTGATCATAATTGATGACATAATTTAAAAGAACACATTCTTATTGCGAAATTATCTAATCTTAAATGTATTAATTGTAAAGATATACATATAAAATCAATTTTATCGAAAAATATTCTTGTTGCGCTATGCAGATGTCTTTCAAATAATCGAACGACAGATGTATTAATTTGAAGAAGTGTAACATATAGGTTCGAAAATTTGTCGTTAAAAATACTGACGCTGTAGCATAGTTGGTAATGCACCTTCCCCGGATTGGAAAAAGAGATTCAGGTTTGAATCCCGGTAGGGCAACAACAAATTTTTCGATAAAATTGATTTTATATGTACATCTTTATAATTAATATTTAAAACACAATTTATTATTATTGCTAGCTACGCAGCTGGCGTGCCGCATGCGATAGGTACAATTTTTACAGATCTTGAAGCTCGTGCTGTGGAAGTGCAATATTACACATATTATACAATATATAATGAAATTCACATTTATGCATGAAATGATGTGCAAATTCAGTGTAATTAGTTTAAACGCCGTCCTAGGATGAGCGCCAAAAACGTACATATGATTAGGATGTTTGGCGTAGTAGAGAACATCAACTGCACGTCTAGTTTGCGTTTGTTCCCATCTTTCTTGCACGTGACGATTTTTCCTTACCCAGTCTGTTTAATATCGTTACTTTATTGAGCTCGTCATTTTTACAGTCTTTTTTAATCTAGGTAAGCGTTTCTTTTTCTGGACTGCATCGTCTTCTATGTTAATGAATCATAACACTCGTGATTTCACGTGTTTTAAATTGATAAGAATTTTTGGCTTTTAGTTGTACCACAGCACAATAAAAGAGGAAAATATGGCATCAAAAACGGTTTTTTGACCATGGGTGGAGTTAGCTGCTTTGCAGATTAAGGTATCGATATACACTTTCGAAAGTATTCAATTTGACAATTTGTATGAATTTCCCATTCATTTTTCATTTGTGACATTAATTAGGTTAATTACAAAGGTAATGTTGGGTTGCCGCGTAACATGACATAACTCATTAAAACTGAATGATTTGAATTGAAAGATTATTTATTATTGACCGAGTCACTCACCTCTAAGGGTCAAGACAAGATGGGCGAATTTTTTGACCTTTTGCCAAAATATGAAATATATTTTGAACCCGGTTCGTGTATATTTGGCTGAGCATCGTAGATTTTTCTGGGTCGGTTTCCAATACATCACTGTGGCTTATTACATACTGTCTGTCTTAGCGGTGGCGCGCCATTAATTTTATAATATGACTACCGATGAGTGGTGGTGGTTCCTCACGCTGGCTCTGAGGAATGTCACCAGTCCCTAATTATCTTTGACCCCCGGGGTCACGCGGGGTCAAGTGACCTCGTACAATAGTGGTCGAGTGTTGGGAATCGGAGAACTTTATCTCGTTACAGTACGCTTCTTATAAATTATTGCATTCATATGTCAGTTCTGAAGACTTTATTGTACCCGTAATTAATTCATTTAATAATAATTTATTTATTTTTCTTAGCTTACTTATTGTTACATATTTTTCAAATTATTTTTAGTAGGTATGGTTTATAAATATTAGTGATGATGCTGTATAAATGCTTTATTTTTAAGGAGAACACATTATTGTTATTATGTTGTACTTATTATTGTGAAGTTGCTGCTTTTTCAAAACATAGTTCTGCGGTATTTTAATACAAATTAAATATATCAACTAGAAAAAATTAATTTATCGACCGGAATTCGAACCTGGATCTTTTCCTATCCGGGGATATGGAGTTGACGACAAATATTCGAATTTATATGCTGCAGCTCTTGCAATTTGATACATTATGTTATTCTATTTTTTTATTTTTAATTATCACCTTTATATATATTTTTTCTATTTCTAGTTGATAAGTTTAATTTGTATTAATTGCTTTATGATTTTGCATTGAAAAATTCTTTGATTATTTCGCTTTGGGTGAAAGCATTTTAATTATCTGTTTGCTTAATTATTTTTATCATTCGTTCGATATTTCGCTTAGATTATCTTAATCAATTTTCCAAGTTTCGGAATCCAATTTTGTAATATTCTAGAAATTTATGCAAGTGCTTCATCAGTGTTTTATTTGCGAAAATCAATGTGTTCCGCATGTAGTTGACAAAAAAAATCTACAAAACTGCTTATTTAACTCAAATTATCCGAAATCCGTTTCAGGATTTAGGAATTAGGCACTACACATGCTAAAATATGAATAAAAAATATTTAAGCTGCACCTCAACCATGTCAGAGATGTGAGCGTTCTTAAATTATCGTAGTTAGTCATCGAACTTCGAACGGCCAGACTATTTTTTGTTAGATGTTTTAGGGTATGAAGCAGAAATATTGATTGATATCGAGTCGATTCCGTAAATATTTCCTTCGAAGTTACTTACAGTTTAACACGATTTTGTAAAGATGTCATCCTATAATATTTTCCGCAACGGGGCGTAATTCGATCACATTTTGGCCACACAGTTTAATCAGGTAATGCACCCATAAATATTGTAGACTAGATCTGTTAGAACCTGTACATACTGCGATAGTATTTTTTTTTTTATATATTGACATAACGTAAAAAAACAACTGTCGTCAGCCGCAGGCACAGGGTACCTACCTGGGCGGATTGATTTATTTGTTACATAACATTTTATATTATAAACATTTAAAAAAAAATCCTATAAATCTCGTTTACGAGTCGACGATCGACGTGATGTGTGTGCAGCGCTCGGATACCGATAGAGTTCAATTGAAATAAATGTTGAACTTGTTTTACATCGCGGCGGTGACAGTTCGTGGTGGTACATCGCTCCCGGGTTAAGAATCCCGGCTGATTTATGGTAGATTGATGACATGTCAATGTGAATATATACGGTTCACATTTAAATTGGTCGAAATTGACCAGGTTTATTTTTTCTTTCTAGTTTCACGGACAAGAATTATTACGTATCGTTGTTACCATTTTTTTTTTTTTTGCAAAATCAAGATTACGATTGATTTGTGCAGCGCTCGTTGAAATATATCCATCTCGCTCTTCAGGGAATGTATCTAACGAGAGCGAGTATTGCTCTTGTTAGATTCATTAATTCCCTGAAGTGTGAGGCGGATGCCATTCGACGAGCACTACACGAATCAATCATAATATTGATTTCGAAAATAAAATGAGTTACGTGATATTAAAATTAAAGTAACTATATATATATATTGTGTTAGACGGCCTTTATAATGAACAAATGCTTGTCCTTCATTTTGTCAACACATTCAATTGGCACTTGAGTTCTAATGTAGGTCACCAAACAATGGTTGCATGCTTTCAAAACATATATAAATTAATACCTCTATTTAAATTTATTAAATAATATGCACTAACCAAAAATACAAAATTTCAATCGAAAATTGTTCCTGGAATTATTTTATACGCATCGGATTTATACTTATTAGATTATATTTTAGATTTTTAAAATTTAAATAAAGTAAAGTTTCGTACACGAAATACGTGTCACATTTATATTCTTACTAATTTCAAACTATGCTTGTGTAATAAAAATAGGACAAACTGGTGGTCTCCTGGAGCGAGGTCTTTTTGAACCCCCCGACTACTAAACCACTAGGCGAGTGTCTTAACCACTAGATCAACAAGCTACTTTATATTTTATTGTGACACTTGCATTTTATCAGTCAAACGCAAAGTTTTTGGGATATAACTTTAAAATAATAATAAATAAAAATTGCTAGATGGCACCACGATTCCTAATATTTTTTTTATAATTAATCAATTCAACGTTAAAAATGTTTTTAGATTTTCGGTCAGAATCTTTTATGTATAGTTTCTACATCTCTAGTGACGTCTCGGGAGCGACATGTTTCTATCAAATTTTGTTTTATAAAAAATAATTTCATTAATCATCTCATTTTATGTATATTGTTACCGGCTTAGCTGAAGCTCTTCTTATTCCATTTTTTGCCATTTGGAGCGCGTTCGAATTGAAGAGCTGTCAGCCCGATGCGGTCATCTGCCCGCGCACTAATGCGATGTGGGCGGAGGAATTGTTTGGAGCGAATTTGCCTCCTCTAACTCCGGGGGTGATGATGTAATATCCCACTGGGATTACGGCTCATCCTCAGTCCGTTAAGTAAGATGTACGGTTGAACAGACGACAATGATCTTAACCGATATTTGTAAATATTCGTGTATCGGTGGTGAAAATGAACTGGAAACTCGCGGTTGGTGTAGAGTCGTTTATTGTAACTGGATAGAACAGAGAGTACGGAAGGTATGCGTGTATACAGAGAGGCGAAATGTGTGGAGAGTAGAGGAGCGAGTTGGCGGTGTTATGCCAGACTGTGGCGGCAGCACTTTGCCGCCGGCTAAGTATTGAATGTAGATGTCGGTGCCGGCTGGGAATGGCGGTGAATTTGAACCGCTGTCCCCTGCATATGTTTTGTATTGACCGAAATATATTGAAATATTTGGGATATCGTTATACATTCATCGCGAAATCAATCAAAGCGAAATTGTGTTATATATGGTTAATATTTACTCGAACGTGCAGGTCTGTCACGTGATTAGACTTCGTTGAGTTTGGAACCCGTGCACTTTTGTATTCTTATGGTAGTTTTTCATTTATCTTTTACTCTTCTCAGTTGTCATTTTATAACATTACTGTTAATTTTTCATAATACTTTGATTAAACGTTTAAATTTTATCGATACTCAAATATAGTATAATATTTATTTTACTTATCTATCTATCTATCTATGTATGTAAAACTATACGTAAACATAATAAACTTTCTCCTTAATCCTGTTTGCTCTGCTGTCTTTATTATATTCTTATAGTTAGACGGGTGAGACAGATCTCTCGTTTCTGAGATTTGGTCCTAAAGGATATGCGTCAGATAGTCATTCTGGTCTGTGCGCAAATGACAATAGACGACAAATGACATCTCGCTCCGCTTTGAATTCTACATTGTGTATATGCGCCATTAGGTATATTTGAATTCAATCTAATTGAACGTTATTTTGGTAATGAAAGGTGAGAAAATATATGATTTGAATGAGGCGATAATTGTGTGTCTGCTCGTGTCCCGGAAAAACGGCATAATTAACGGTTAAGTTAGTTGAATTTGTACCGTGAATTCGTATAAAATTGGCAAGCACCTGATTATGTCAGCTGGAAATATGACTAAAATTGATGTCAGTCGAAACGAGGAAACAGGCAATTTGGTGCGTGGAGGCGTCACCACCTGTTTGACACGTCATTGTCGTATTTTTATCCAGCTTTTATTTATTTATTTACGTCCATGTGTCACGGTTATAATTTTGAACACACTTCAGCGTATGTGGATAATTATCAAAATTAGTTAAATTTAATAGTAGACAGCTACTTTCTTCATGTTGAGTTCTCTAATAATTTGATTATTATTTATTAACATGAATACTATAGTTATATCAAGTTATTTTGTGATGTTTAGTGCTAGAGCTAATATTCTCTTAATGTTGATTTAGAAATGAGTCGGTCTAAAATGAAAATATTTCTTATGGATCGCGCTAATGCATTACGACAAATTTCCTAAATAGCAGGATGTGAGGTAGTTCAAGAAGCAATTTATTCGGGCGCGCTGATCAGGAACACTGGTGACGGTGGGCAGAAAATTCGAAGACGCGTTCAATTAGCTAAAGTTCCCATGAACCAACTTACTACAATATGGAAATACAGTGACATCAAGCGAACAACTAAAATTATGTTGGTTCACACTCTTATCTTTACAATCTGCATGTATACAGCGGTGACTTGGACAATCCGCAATGGCGACAAGCTTAAAATAAATATTTTTAATATGTGCAAATTGTACTGTGTTCATTTTTATAGATAATTTAACTTTGATGAGTACCTAATTTACAAACTAAATCGGGTTCGGAAAACATAATTTCCTGAAATAAACAAAGTTTAATTATCTTCTTTTTTTATTTTTTTTAATTTTCTTGGGAAACTTTGTGAAAAGACATTTTAAATTATATTTAAAATAGAAACACGTTTACTTTCACTGATTTGTTATTTATCATAACGTTTTCAATGCTGACGCATCATCTTTAGTAATGTTACTAATACTAAACTTAAGACCAAAGGATTGCGCGCTACTTAGGGTTGAGGAGTGGAGGGGAGATTAGAGTTGGGTGGCTGTAGGAGCTTGGTCAATAAGCGCTGGAGAGGGAACGTAATAGAAGGTAACAGAAAAGGAGATTATAATGAAAACCTGGAAGAGTGCCACAAGACTGAACACCGGGACTTGTGAAAGTGCAGTCATCTAATTGAGGTCACTATATAATATGTAGCGCCAAATTAAAAAAAAAAACCCTAAAACGACTGCGTTTTTGAGTTATCGATGAAAACGTATATTTTGAAAGCAAATGTACAAAATGATTGTTTTTTCATCAGCATTTTTTGAAAAGACATTCTGTAATGTATTTTTTTCTGTATATATTGTTCTGGCAACCATACTAGATTTTAGAACACGTGATCAACAAGCGTTGTGATTGGCTGATAACATTTTGGAGATAATAGCAACTTATACTCTATCTGCTTTTAGGGTTTTTTTGTAACTAACCCTGATTTAGAACATGCAATATCGATGGATTTAAGCAGGTTTTGCAAGAAACTATGTGTTCTGATAATTGTGTTCTGTGTATTTAACTTTAATTATCCCAAATCCGTTTTACGGTGTGTTGGAATTAGGCGCTACATGTCAACCCCTCAGAATAACAAGGTTCCATCTGACACTGACACTGTTTTAAGATAATGAGCTCAAAGGTGTTGATTGAATTTCAACATATATTGTTTTCAGTATTATCAATGACCACTGTGAGATGAGGGAAATTCAAAATAAAAGTAAACACTGTAAACTAACAATAATGATCAGTTGGAACTACAGCTCTTGCTTACCCTTTAATATTCGTTAAATAGAGTTTTGGTATGTATGGAAGAAATGAAGAATAATGCATTTGGAACCCATTTCACGCGATAACTAAAATTAGCCCAAAATGTTAGTTGGAACCTTGTTATTCTAAGGGGTCAATATGTCAACACTAACATGAAGGAGGGAAAATGAAGATATTGTATTTGCCTGGATGATGATGAAACAGTAGATGAAACAGTACTTCATTAGTCGATAGCTCGTCTATCCCATATCCCTAGATTGCGGAGCTCGTTAGCGAACATAACTTTATTGGTCTAATTTTCACGGCACACAGTACGACTCGAAAGTATGCCGACAATGCACCGATGCGATGATGGTCCTCGTCCAGTTCAGATGTTTCGCCCCCGCTTGCATTCTGTTAATTGACTTACTTCATTAAACACCCTCATGACATGGCTGGCATGTTATGTGCTATGCAGTCATATCAATAACCCTATTGTCGTTCACTTACATACTTCAACACATGTAATGTATGATCTTAATATCTTTATTTATTCTTACATCAGCCAGCGGCTCTATAAATAGACACATTTTTTTTATTTAACCGCTGGCTTCATTGAGTCAACAATGTTATTATTATTCTCCGTCGATTAATCGGCTGTGAAGCGATCAAGCTTTTTACTTTTCATTGTTTTAATTGTAGTTTACAACGCGTTTAAGAAACGGTTGAATTTTTTTTTTTTTAATATTTCAATTATTTGTTACTGTTGTAAAACACATTTCGGGGATATTTAAGAATTTTTTTTTAAATAACGTGCGAGTACAAATAGTATTCTTTCCTATTAGCATGGTGTGAACATGGCATACGTATGTTATGTGCACAATTCACTGGGAGGGAAGGAGTGAATGAATTAATGAATAAATATTTTATTAACTCTATATACAACTCCGATAAGAATGTTTATTATTAAGTATGGAACGATAGATGTATTAGTTTAAAAAAGTGTAACACAAGGTTCGAAAATAAGTAATCAAAAGTACTGTCTGCTGTAGCATAGTTGGTTAATGCATCTTCCCCGGATTGTAAAGAGATCTAGGTTCGAATCTCGGGTAACAATAACAATATTTTTCGATAATGTTGATTTTATATGTACATTTTTCTAATAAATACATTTAATTAGTATTTAAAAATGTTTATATTGCACTGTGCTTATCTCACTAGAAAATGAAATTTCGTTACATTTATTTTTAACATTTTAAAATAATCGTTTGTTAGAAAACAATTGTTTAGCATTGTACTTAGTGTAGGTAGGTACTGTTTTTTTAATTAAATTTTTTAGATAGTTACCGTGTTTTTTTTTTAACCCACTGGGACGTGAAATGACATATTTTAATTTTCGAACATACGAGTGTCGTGACTTACGTTCATAAGCACTGAATAAAATATCTAGTCACCGTGGTAACAAGTATAACTTATTTGTCGCATATTTTTCTGAAATTACTTTAGTAGTAGTGTCTAGTGAGTATTATATCATGTGCGATGTATGCAAGGACAGCGACCTCATTATGAATGTCAAAAAGTCGAAAGCGATTGTTTTCAAGGAAGTAAGGGGGACGCCGTGCAAAATACTTGTAGGTAATAAATGTTTGGAACAAATAGATGAGTATTTGGGAAGTATGTTTGATAGAAACAGAAATGCTGAAAAAGATATTGGAAGGAGGGGTGGTGTGACTGCAGGGAATAAAGTGAACTTATCAACCGAGGCGAGACTAGCGGTACACAATGGACTCCTGATGTCGACACTGATGTATGGAAGTGAGGCATAAAGCTGGCAGAAGGGGAAAGTAGACTGAATGGAGTGGAAATGAGATCGCTTAGGCGGTATATGCGGCAGATCTATACACGACAGAGTAAAGAATGAATAAGTAAATAAAGAATGTAAAGCTGGTCTTAGTATAGTAAGTAAGATTACGAAAGGATTGCTTAGATGGTTTGGTCATATGGAGCGAATGAATGAGGAGAGATTGGTAAGAAGGATATATGACGCAAATGTTAATGGCACCAAAAATGGAGGACGTCCCGCGGAAGACTTGGCACGACCATGTAAACCAGATACTGGAGGATGGTCCTGTTGAAGCCACAATAATCGGCGAGTTTGTATGATAAGATGTATAAGGCGAGAATTGTGTCAGGATAGAAGAGTATGGCGCGCTATCTTTTCTTCCTATACCATTTTTTTTTTTGTGTGGGTGGGGAGAGGGACACTAACTAACGGTTTATAATATATCAACAATATTATTCAATGTTTGTTTTATTCCAGTACCGATTAGGCAGACATCATTTAAAAAAAACCGCAAAATTTTCCATCAGTGTTAACAAAACAAAGCTACTCATATTTTTTCACATTATTGGTGGGTATTTATAGTTAGAAAAACCTCGGCGGATGATTTTGTTTATTCTTCTGCCACATTTCAAAGATGATGTTATGTAAACATATTTCGGATGCCCCCCCCCACCCCACACTAGGGCGAGTGCATACACTGGCCATCAGCGGCGAAACAAACGGAAGACCCGCCCCACCGTTTATTAATACTTTCTAAAGGTTTAGAAATATCCACGGCGGTATGTCCCGGGGCTACTAAAAAATGTCCGTAAATGGAGACTACGTATTTAGTTGAATTTATTTTTTAATATAATACATTTATTATATAACAACGATATACGGTCTTAAAAATGGAATATTAATGTTGTGTTTTTTAGTAGCGACAAAATTTCCTAGCTTCAGGGATAATACTTGTGTACCAGACTGTTGTGAATAGTATCGTTTAGAAATTATGCATTATAATTCATATTGAGTGCGTTGATCTCAATAATCATCTTTGCGTGTTTATCGAAACATTTCTCTTGTACGAGGCGCCATTTTTATTTTTATTTTTTTTAACCTTTGCCATACCATGACATAGAATATCCGAACGCAGCCATGCTGTCAACTCGTGTTACCGTAAATAACAGTTAGAAAAAATGTTTTTATTACCTTAAATGGCACGAATTTACTGTAAATATTGAGTATCCAATTTTGAAAAAATGATTAATAACATAATTTAGAGCATTCATTGAGTCGTATACAACGTGTCCTTCCTTCTTATCTCTCTTCATTTAATTAGTGAGAAAGAGACAATTATATTTGTATGTTTGTTGTTCTTTTCACTGTGAAAGTAGTGTGTGACCTCTGTCTTTCATAACACAAATTGTATTTTTACTAACGTATTAACTTTACAACGGATTAAACTAATTGTTTTTGTACGATTCACTTTTCATAATTGGTTTTTCAATAGTCATTCCTAAGCACTAATATTTTCTTTAGGATTATCTAAAATATGAATTTTATGTTGCACGTATTTACCGAAATATTACAGGTTTAATTATGATGGTATGAGCATGGTTTGGGAATGGTTAAAGAAACAACATTTTTACAACACTTTCTTACTTTCTTCGGACGCTACACACCTTAAACTACTTCTCAACATAGTCGCCACCGTTATTATGCCACTGATTTTTGTATACTAAGAGCTAGTCTCTTTTTTTGGAGAGGTAAGCTAATAAAAAGCACATAATATAAATATGTTCTGAATAATTACAACTTCACAATAAGAACGTGTTCTCCTTAATAATACAGTTTTTAAACAAGTACGAGATTTTTTATAAATCGGAATGTAAAAAGTGCGCAGTCACAGTCACCTCACTTAACTATGTAATATTTTTTGTTACTTACTGTCTTGTCTTTCTTGTGCGTAAGAACTTAAACTTTAATAAATGATTGAGAAAACATTTAAATTTATTTTAAAGAAAGTTATTTTACACCCCTACCCGCTTTAAACGAAATATATCCTTCTACTTTTTAAGGTATTCTCGGTGTTTCTAGAAAATTTCATGTCGTTGGCCTAAAACTTAATTTACAAATTCATGTCAAGAAGGTACTACTGCCGAAGCTGCTTGTCGAGCGCTTTTCTTTTCCCGCCGTGTTTGCTAAACCATGGTGAGATCGCTTCAACATGTAAAGCATTAAAGTGGGAAAGTGCCTGCACAGCGACATATAATGTACAGTAATACGGTACCCACGAGGTCTATAATGCCATGATGCCAGATATTGTGAACCAATCTCCGGATAAATATCTCAATATATAATGAAGCAAAAATAGAAAATCTCAATTATTTATTTGTTTTTAGTTCATTTATAAAGTATCAAATAGGTTAATATCCGAGCGATGATAAATTAATACCGGATTAGCGTACGTTGAATAGCCATCTGTCATTAGTGACTGCCCGTTGGTGACACTTGGCGTGTTATTATTAGAAAAAGTGCTCATTTTAGTGGTCAATTCAAAATTATTCTTGTGTTATTAAACATTTTTTGTCAGACTTTAACCCGACTCTCTTCCCCTGTTGTTCTCCACAGCCGACTTCAATGTTTTACTGCGTACGACATCTGAATTCACTTGTACATCATTTTACCTCTTTGTAATACGTCATTTTTAAATATAATTTGTAAGAGAAAGTGTTTTATTAGTATTCAACTTAAAAATAAACCTATTTTTAGAATGACAATATTGTAATATTTAAAATTGAATAGTGAAATAAATCAAACATTTTTGGTTACTTTATATTTAACTTCGTTGAAACCAATGTGTTGTTTTTACATCAACCGGTTTCGATAGTATCTTAATCAGGACTGGCGTACAACGGAACTTTTACATAAAATTTTAACAACATCCATTACGAGGTGTAGGCGGAGTCTTGGAGTGGTGGTGATTGACAGGGGGGGATGGAAATAGGGAACATATTAAATAACGGGTTGTTTGTAATGTTTAATTGGTTACTAATTATATTAGACTTATTCTACGAAGACGAAGATACGTTAGTATCGAAATCGGTTGACGTAAAAACAACGCAGTGGTTTAAACAAAGTAAATACAATTTTAAATTATGTCCAACCATAAAGTTAACGCTACAAACATCAACAATATTTTTATTACGTTTAAAATATTTGTAAACAAAAATTGTTGTAAACGTAGTAGAGCACGTTAAAAAATATTTTTTTATTACCTCAATTTAGAGTTTTTTGCTTACGTACTTCGTACATTTTTTTTATATTCACTTTTCTAAATGGAATATTGTACGAGTACTAAACCAGTATTTTGTTTTCATAATGCACGTCTACTAGTTTGAAGGTATTTTCAAAATTTTTTATTTTTTTTAATGAGTTAATTTTATCACAAATTTTAAATTCATTGATCGCGTCATTGTTAAACACATATTTTTGATACGAGGAAGGGACAGATAAGCTCTGCAGTGTCTCTGGAGTGAGTAATATTCTAAAGAATGAAAATGCAAAAGTGGTATTCAGCTAATATTCATCACTGATAACTGGTTACAACTGTTCTGTTCTATTAACAAAGGCCCTTTCATTAATAATTTATTCCACACTGTTATCTCCTTTCTCTGCCCGTTATATGGTCTCTCTGTTTGGAGTACAAAGGCTGGGCCTTTCACGTGATACGCCATGTGGTTCTCAATTGATTTTTACAATTTGGCTTTATTACTCGGTTAGTCGACCTTCGCGATGGAGCTTTCTTCGGTGCAGATACGGCGACAAAATAAAATGGTAGATGCACAGTGGAAGCTAGAATCAAAACGATCACGTGCATCTAAATAAATCCCACCGTTTTCTTTTTGTAGACATCGAAATGAAATTGATACATTATATCGGAGTGAAGTGTCAATTTTCTTTAAAGTACGAATTAAACCTTTTGCATCTGAACCTATGATAGAAATTAATTTAAATTATATTATTTTCATATTAATCTTTGTACCTACTGTGAATTGAAACTTAAGGAATCTACTTTTTTTTTAAATTATTGAATTTAAAAAATTCATTTTAAAAACAAATTGTTGCTTTATTTTGACAGTCGATGCTTCCCGAGTACGGATTGCGGTGCATTCACAGGCCATGGTAGAAAAGTGTTCATTGATGGTGAATAATGCGAAAACCACTTCCTATTGTTGCAAGGTCATGAATAGACATAATTAAAAGCTACATCGAAACTTTGAAATAATTTAGAGGTTATTGAAAAACTGAAGAATTGGGAAGCATTTGTACAAAACACTCGCACTGTAATGGATTGACGGATGAACTTATAAGTATATTTAACAACGTATGTAAAGAATCTACATCTCTAGTTAAATAATAGAAAAGGAAAGATGTTAAATGAAAGAACAAAGAAATTATAAAACTCACGGAACAGAGAGATAAACAATTCAGCAAATGGAAAAACTGTAACCAAGTAAACAAATAAATATATAAAGATGGAAAAATTATTGCTGACAAATTTGTTAATATATATTCAATAACTCGATAGAGAGCATTAAAATATCCTGCAGCCAAAAATTATAAAATTCAAATGATTACACCAGTGATGCACCCCGAACAATGTCTATGCACTTGCCACGAACAACGATAACAATGATATCTGGAATACCGTTATGATGTACTAATATGTAAGAATCGATTAAGAAACGTGCCGACAAGCCGTAACGGCTCGGCACGATCTAGAATAATGTAAATTTGTAAAAAAATATAAAAATTCATTGCACGATTAACGTGACCATTTATTTTTTTCCTTAAAACAGGACATCTATTAATTTTTAGGGTCCATATGGGCTAGGCTAAGGTTCTGATTATTAATTCCGACATTTTTAACATTTGTCGTCGGATGATGTACTTATTTGCTTTATAAACGGGTACTTAGTTTGTAACATTAAAAGTGCACTTGCGTTTAAAATGAAGGGTTCACGTACAAGAAATTTAAAAAGACTACAATAAAACACTTCAATAAAAAACAATAATCAATCGTCAAGAAAGCTGTCGCGTATTCGCAACCGAAAAGCGAGCGAGCTAGTAGACTTCTAACGGACCTTTTGCGTGTAGATGTATTGTGCATGCCGTCATCGCCGCGCTACTGGGCGCTACCGTCGCATTTTTTTGATTTTTCGCACCTTTTTAAATTTTTTTTACCGTTGATTGCTCTCTGAAAACGGGACATTTTAGCGTCCCGAGACTGTGCTTGGCGTCAACGAGACGTATGGTTACGATATGTATTATTAATCGATATTAAATCGTTTTGAAGTTCTAATTAAATTAGTTTGTAGGACTGTTGAATGGCGTTAGAGGGATAGCTTACATCACAACCAAAACGCTGCCCAATTTAAATGACTTATTTTGTAGTACTACGAATTTTAGTACAGACATATGACAGGTCTGATGAAAGAGTTGCAACTGGCGAAGGAAGAGTAGTAGACGGTTGGTAAGATTTTTGGACGACTGAGTGAACAGTGAGGTTATAAAGAAAGATTATCCTGTTGAAGAGTGCCACCAGAGAGTCGTGGCTATACACGAGAACGCGACTGAATTTTTTGTCACGAATCTTCATATCGGTAGAGAAAATGCAATATTGAGAGATGTATTACTATGTAGTATTATATTGTTTTAGCTCACTGTAGGTATTTTTTACTATTTGAACAAATGTTTTCTCAAATCGAATGCCTTCTGTACTTAATGTTGTATTTTTTTTCCATAAATGATTTTGGAAAAAAATTTGATAAATTGATTATTATATAATTTATTAAAGTTTTGTTTTATTCCTGATAATTACAAAATTGTTGCCCTTACGAAGGATGATATCCTTGGCATTCGATTAAATTTTCAAATTTCTTGCATCGTATCAATGTTACTCGTCGACAGAGTGTAGATACACTTCCAGCAAAAACGACCTGCTCTATCGATGGTCAATATTCTGGAAGACCGCAACTCGGTGGACTATATTTCCGTTCACCGCCGCGTGTCTCCGCCGGCGTGGCACTCGCCCCGCGGACATTCTTCCGCCACCGCGATCCCTTCCACTCACCTTTGTGTTCGAAATTTGATTTCATTTAGTCTTTTTTTCGGGCCCGAGTCGTCGGGGCTTTATTATCCGCAATGCCCGCGGAGCGAGGCTCCGCGCCTGCGCCCCCCGGCCCCCGCCGCGCGTCGAGCCGCGCCGCCCTGCCGGCCGACCCGCGGCCCGCAGTCCGCCGCCGGCCCTCGCACGGGACGCACGCCCGCGACCCGCCGGCTGAGCACACCCAAACACCAATCAGGAAGCTTCGACCTCCGCTTGTTTTTATTTCAGAGTTTGATCCGACCAGTGTTTCGGGTGTGACCGAAGTTGAACTTGCTCGCGCCGGGTACGAAGTTAGTGACCCATTTTTCGGCGTAGGGGGAGAAAAATCATCGTGTGCTTTTCCGACTCTGATATTGCGTGCGCGTCGTCGGCTGCGAGCTTTCGCCAGTGATGTGAAACTCGGTGTGTTTACTGAAAACAGTTTCCAAGTGTTTGTTGGATTAGTGGCGCACTGAAGGATACTTGTACAGCGGGCGTCTCGTCCGTGAGGCGGTGAATACTTATTTTGGTTGGCCCGTAGTTTATGATTTGCCAGGGGTAACCTTGCTAGTTGAAAGGTATATTACATCTCTTGACCTTTACATCACGTTTGCTTCCCGTGTTTCATCACAGCTGACTGGAGTATAAAACGCTCGGATGGGAGACTGCTACTCGACACTTCCACTTCTGCATATACGCAGTGTCATTAATATAACAATAAAATTGGTAAAATATTTTTTCGGGAGTGTCGGGAGGAGTCTCTAATACTTATTAATGTTACCTAACGGGTTATCGTTTTTATATGAATCTTAATACTTTATACTTAAGCGATTTTCAGTTCATGGAATCAATTTCCCCGTTGGTAGGTATATTCGTTGTGTTCAATACCAACCCCATACGAATCTTCGCAGTCGTATAGGGTGGGGAATACAACATCTGGACATATTGGGGTAGGTTTGCTACCTATTTCAATCATTACACATTTTTATGAGTTGGGGGAAGAGGCGTATTGTTCTACATGTTTTCTTCATTTCGACGAATAAAAATATTTATTTTTAAATATGAAATGGAATGAATGAAATGGATGGATTGCGAGCCTCGCCGACCAGCAATAGTTCGCGAAGTTCTCGGTTCCCAGGATGACAAAAGTGTATAAATGACTTTATAATGAGAGCTACCTATTCAAATTTATTGTGTTTCGGTTATATTTCCCAGACACCGATCACACACATTATTTGAGCTGTGACATCATGTACTCGGCACATATGTTGTGATAATGCGGACAATTTTAGAAACAGTTTCTAAAGATTTCTGGAAACTTACTTACTTACCATCACGTCGTTTCTTCGCGGGTGTAGGCAGAGAGGATAGAGCGCCACGATCCTCTGTCCTGACACAATTCTCGCCTCATCCACATTCATACGTCTTCTCATACAAGCTCATCGATTGTTAAGGCTTCTAACAGAACCGTCATCCATTATCTGGTTTACTTGGTCATTCTTTCCTCATTCATCCGTTCCATATAAGTAAATCACCTAAGTGATCTTTTCACAATCTTACTCACTATACTAAGACCAGCTTTACATTCTTTATTCTATCATAAATGGACCTGCCACATACACATCTAAGTGATCTCATTTCCACTGCATTTTCGTTCTTCTTCTGCTAGCTCCAGGCCTCACTTCCATACATCAGTGTCGGTACCAGGACTCCATTGTGCACCGTTAGTGTTGCCTCGGATTTCTGGATACGAAGGTGGGATTTTAGTCGTGCATATAAAAAGATCTTTTCATTTATGTTCATTTTTACTGAAAAGCGAGTTGTTAAGAAACGGGTCAAATTTATTGGTCTGAGTAACTCTCTCGTTTTAAAATTGGATAATATTATTTTTAAGTCTCGGACAGAACGCGCGCCCGATAAACAGATGGCGTCATATTGTTTTCAATGCTATCTTTCTCAACATTATTTTGTGTTGAAATAATAACTATTGTTCACACGCGATCACGTTTCGGTCACTTCTATTTTAGTATTTTCTTTGCCGTCACTTACATTCAATTCTCGTACACGGTTATATTACGTCGTCTACATTCGCTGCTGGTTCTGTTCCCACATTTTTGTACCTTGTCCCGGGCGGTAACAACTGCATAACTCGTCACTCCAGAGTTCAGATGGTTTGATAAATAAAACGCCGTTTGTTTTCGTGGATTTGAAAAATATACAGGCATTTTTAAAATTTCGAAAATCTTAATAAAAGTCAAAATACAATTTTAGAAAACTTCCCGTTTTTTCCATCAACCCTCAGATATCCTTGAATACTTTTTCCTTTGCTTGATTTTGGATATTGTTGTTTTTGCCGGTGTTTTCTCTCGATATCTTAAAAATATAAATAATTTTGTATTTCGTCCATTAGAATCCAGTCAAACATGATTATATTGAAATAGGTGTGTATACGCAGCAGAGACGAGAACCTATTTCTTACAATTGATACGTGCGTGCAATACGCGCGCTGAGGTCACTTGTCTTCACTTGACCAATATTACCGTGTTGCACGACTAATTAATCACATTTTATTTGTTGTCATGATTTTTCAGAACATAGTTCCTTTATAATTAAAACAAATTAGATGAATCTACACTAGACCGCTGTAACCAATTATGCTATAGTAACACTATACAATGTTGTCATATTCTAGTTGCATAATAATTATGTTTTCTAATTAGTGAGAATTTGCAGATATATTCATACGACATTGTATAGTGTCACTATAGATTAATTGGTTAAAATTGTCTACAGTTAAATAATGTTACTGGTTCGGGTCCCGGTGGTGACTATATGTTTTTTTGATAAAATTAGTTTTTTCTGCGTCGTATTTCTAAGTGATTAAATTATTTTGATCAATTAATAAATCAAAATACACGTTTGTACTGATTTGTTTTTCATAAAGTTTTGCACTATATTTTATTTTTGACGATTTTCTCCGGTCTATACGCACTGGACATCAAGAAATCGCTACCCAGTTCTGAAGGCTTAGTGTCTAAGAGCAATAGATTGAATATTTTAAATTCAATTTACAAGTTTAATTATTCATATATAATATATGTATTTTAAAGGAACTTATTACAACTGTGCGGCAGTTTGTGTTAATTTTTTTCAAGCATAAATAAAACAATCTAAATATACGGAAAACATTCGAATCTTTTCAATTCGGGACCTTCGGATTAGCCGACTCTTAATTTATTAATCCCAATTACTAAATTAACCGCGTCTTTTTTTTAAGAATGTCAAGACATTAGACAAAAATATTGTTTTTATTATCAGATTAGTTTTACATTTTCTATAAAATCTAGATTTAATGTAAAAAGGTTTAATTATTTATTTAAAATGTAGAATTAATTAAACTTATTTTATTAAGGAGAACACATCCTTATTGTGAAGTTGTAATATTAGGTCTGTGATATTTTAAATATCAATTAAATATATGTAAATCAATTTTATCGAAAAGTATTGTTGTTGCTACCGGTATTCGAACCTGGATCTCTTCCAATCCGGGGAACGTACATTAACCGATTATGCTACAGCACATAGTAAATTGACGACAACTTTTAGAACCAATGTGTTAAACTTTTCAAATTGATACATCTATCGTTACATTATTTGAAAGACATCTACTTTTTTATTATAACTTAACAATAAGAATGTGTTCTCCTTATTTGGCCAAGGGGGTCACTCTTTCCGGAGTTTTTTCCTATTAATTCCATATCCCGATGTATGATAGATTTAATATGGTAAAAATTTGTACGATTTCTACCTGGACTCCACAATGGATGGATCCAAATAATCATAATTAAAATAATTCAAAGATCTATTCCCCGCACCCCCTGGTTCTCCAAAAGAACAATATCAAATACCTCTAGAATGAGAATTGGGCATTGCCAGGTAGCCTCACATTTATTCAGATTGAACTTAATAGATTCCCCATAGTGTGAGTGTGGTGCCGAGGAGGAAACCCTTGACCATATCTTTTTTGCCTGTCCATTGCGGATTACAGGTTTTTTTTACAGTAATCTCGTCAATGGTAATTTTCAATTCCCGGTTAACTTGTATCATCTTCTTTCCCTTAACTCGCCACATTTAATTTATATAACAGCAAAATTTATGAACGACAATGGTATTGACTTATACTGGTAATGTAATATTTCCTATTCTATAATATTATAGTACTTTTTTCTATAAAATGGAGTTTTAACTTGATAAATGGCACAAATCACTCTTGAAGGGTGGATTGCCTATTTGAAAGAAGAAGAAGTGCTCTCCTTAATAATATATAAGTTGTATCAATGTATCCAAAATTTAATAAAGATGAATTGTTAATTCTGGTGTCTCCTGGCAGATTACGCAAAGGTATTTGAGATTCCGTAAAAATAAGGTAGGCTTTCAAATAACGGAACGATACATGTATATTTTTCTTATTATTTAATTTGTATTTATAACTTATTTTTATTGTTGTTTTTCTTTACATATTAAATTTTTTTTTAACACGATTAATGTACAGTATTCATTATCTTTACATATATTATAAAAATGTGCACAAATTTCATTATAGTTTCATATTACGTATAAAAAGTATGATAGATTATCGAATATAGTCTTTAGCAACAGATATTGGTATGTACAAAGTTGCAGTCAGCTGAAAAATCAAATAACGTTTGGAGAATATTTATCTTATTAAAGCTGTATTTATTTGTAAGTTGGCATTATGTACCTATTTACCCGTTTACACAGACTGTCTTCGTTTGTGTTTTCATGATTTCTCTAACATTTAATGTGCTCACAGTCATTGCAACCAGCATGTCATGTGTGTAGGTGACGTGGGTTCTTTGGCAGAGTACACACATGTTGGTGCAACCGAACCGGATACTCTTTTTTGTACCTAACTTTCATCACCGCGTCTATCTATCTATCTATCTATATATCTAATCATCACATGCATGAAATCTTCCCGCAGAAGTAGACACCTATTAGTGGGAGGGAAATGTCATCTTGTATTTTTCACGTATCAAGTTCGAAAGCAAATGGTGTTTGTGGGCAGTTTCAAATTCCACTGTATTTTCTACGGCACTGTAAAACCGCAGGTAGTTATAAATAAACCTTTATTTAAAATAAATAATAAGGTAATGACACTTTGTTTAAACCACTATTTATTGATAAATCAACATGTTTCGATTCCTATGGTATCTTCTTCAGGAAAAAATGTAAACTAAAATTAAAAATGGATAAAAACAAAACTATGAAAGAATAAGTGGTGGGTAACTGAATTAGAAACTACTGTGTAAACAAATTTAAATGGTTAAATTTACTCTGAATTCTTCAATCACCTTTTGAAAATAATCTATTCTTTATTAACAAGGGTTTCGAAATTATACATACAAATACTAAAGGGTTTCGGTCAGATAATTAGAAATAAAAAAATGTGTTAATAGCGAAATAAATATTTTAAATTAGCAACAGTAGTTCCTAATTAGTTACTCACCACTTACACGTTTACAGTTTCTTTTTATCTATGCTTACATTTTAAATTTTAATATACATTGTTTTCCCGAAGAAAAATACCATCAATATCGAAACATTATTTAAAACGTTTTTGTGACTATGTTCGATTGTAATGATGATTGATAACTGATTATTCCTAATTCTTGATACACTAGAAAGTAAGCCTCCACCAGTTAAATCTCAGTTACCAATCATCGTCACAGTCACATAACGGTTTATCATCACTAGCCACAGGTGTAGATATCATTATCCGTAGAAGTTAAATTGTTTTTAATACAAGAAAGACAAGTTATTAACTTTTGCCAGATCAATTTCGCGGTTGTCAAAGTCGTTTGTGGTCATATTAATATCCAATTGGCGGTTAGGTCGTGTATACATTTCGTAATTTATCAATGCGTTTGATAATCTAGTATTTGGCTGATCTATTTAAATCATATCGTGTACATTTTCAATTAGCATCTCTAAAGATTTCATCTGTTACGAGACATGTAGCGCTCGCAGCACGTCGTTCTCGCTCTATTGTCTGTCCGTCCTTCGAGCGAGATGTTATAGGCTTTGTGGCTGTTGTGCCGCTGAAAGCACCGGCCACCGTGTACGTGGAACAATAACCCGTGAACGTGAATTGTAGACTGACCTTAATGTGGAGAGTGAGGCTTGGCCTGATGGATTTAACGTCACAGCACGCGCCCTTTCTGTGATATACCGCCTCGCTGTGAATATTTCATTAGATATATTCAAAAAAATGTGTCATGAAATATGTCTGCTTACACAGTAATAATATACTGATCAATTTTTGATATACGTACTCATATTTTGATGTACCTATGCTCTATTTTTTATTATTAGATACCTATTTTAGAATTTTAAATACGTTTGGTTAGTAAGTAAGATTAAGTAAGGGTGACCTAGGTGGTTTGGTAGTATGGAACGGATGAATGAGATATTGGCAAGAAGGATATATGACGCAAGTGTTAATGGCACCAGAAATAGAGGACGGCCGCGGAAGACTTGGCATGGCCAGGTAAACCAGATACCGCAAGCTGATCCTGTTAGAAGCCCCAATAATCGACGAGCTTGTATGAGAAGATGTATTAATGTGGATTAGCCGAGAATTGTGTCAGAATAGAGAGCGTGGCGCTCTATCCTCTCCGCCTACCCCGCCGAGAAACGGTATGATTTTAAGTTAGTTAAATAAAACACTTGCTTAATAGTCAAATTTTAATTTACCTCAGTCCTGTGCGCTATAAGGGCAGTTTATTATTCATAGATTGCTATTTTTTACTTTCTGACACGCGATCCGACGACTTATTTCATCGCGTGCAGGCTTTATGCTGATATTTTTGCCTCACAATGTAAAATGCTTTAAATATATGACTATTCGCTATCAGTCTTACCCGAGTACAACAAAGTAGGATTATTTTTGTTAAGAGTTAATTTAATTTTAATATTTTTCAAACTGTTGGAAAACGTGACGCGCCGTATCTGCAAATGCGAAATGCCTCTTCTGTTTGTTGCTTTTACACAATTGATCATTAAGAACTCAAGGCGCTCGACCGCCGCTGAAGTGGAGAGGCATGTCGAGTGCCATCGTGGATACCCGGCACACTCTTGAAAAGGTTCTAGAAATAACGTTATCCGACAAATAATTCATTATTAATGTTTGCTAGACACTCCCATCTCTTCGACATTTCTCAAATATTTGCGAATGTTTATTGTTTTTATTTAGTTTATCGTAACGCTAAATAGAAAAAAGTTCGCGCAAAATTGTATTTTACTAAAATATTAAAAAATTGAGAAATTTATCACGCGCAGTATTAGTTATTATTTTATAATCGAACTACCCTTGCTGAATATTTATGACGGTACGAGTTTCTTCTTCTTCAGCAGTCCTCGCATGACGACTGATTAGCCCTATCCTTAAACTCCATACCCTTCCAAATGTTGTGCAGGTGCATCCACCGGGCAGAGGGATTCTGAGGGATTTTCCTCCTTTTTCTTTATCATTTTCCTTTCTCACTTATTAGGGCAGTCCTCTTTCGTTCACATATTTTCCCACCGCTATATGTCTGTTGACGCCATTGCTCTCGATCATGGGTCGTATATTCCCAGTGTTCAGGCTCGAAACCACTTCTGTTCAGATTCTCCGTCAGAGTGTTTATGAAACTTTTCCTTAGAGATTATTACACCCTGGTTTACGATTTTATGGGTTGATATCTGATTAAATTACGAGTCGAAAATGTTCAAGGAATATGTGCCTAATCTCAACCATGTCGAAGATATAAGCGTTTCTAAAAAAAACCTAATTATGCGATTATTTAGATATATTTATTGAATATAAATAATTAAAGGTCATCGAATTTCTAGCGGCCGTAGCGGAGTATTTTTTGTTCGATGGTTTATTCAAAGTGTTATTTTTGTGAAAATAAATTACCTGTTTTTTGATTCAACTCGTTTAATTTATTAGAGACAATTATTTAAAAAATATTATTCGCGTTGAACATAACTATTTCCTAGAATCGTGCAAACATATAAATTCCAGATTACCAAAAATGTCTCTTGGCGTACAGTCTTCTTAGATTGTAAAAATTATATAGCTGTCTTTTTTTACACATTACCCATGACGTTAAAACACCATTAGTAATTAAAATGAATGATTACTTGGAACCATTAGAAACATTCAAAATGTATGGAAATCCTCAAAATTGCAATAAATAATGTTGTCTCTTTTCATCTCATGTAAATAAAATTGTATAGCTGTCACCATTTATAGTTGTAAATACAAGTTGTTGAGTTAAAGTGTTAGTTTGACAATGCCCTTACAAGGCGAAACGCATCCAAGTAAATTAAATGAATAGATTAAAAAAACAAGTGTTTTATTTACACATATGTGTTATTTTTGCTTAATATTAATATTTTTGACACTAAGTTTTTATCTTCTTGATCGAAATATAGATGTCAATATTAAAATATGAGAGTATAATATTAAACAAAAGTAACTATAACACAATTTAACAATTCGTTTGGATAAATTTGATCACTCGATTTAATTAATGAATGTTTTGAATATAAAATGTATTCTACATTTCTAATAATAGTAATATAGTCGAACTCGGTTATATCGAGCACGGTTATAATGAAGAAATACTTATTATTTTGATTCAGGCCTGTTTTCATACAACTCTTCACTGTAAAAGTGAGCCCGCTTTATTTATATAATTTACAAAAATATTGTTAACGTGTGAACAAAATACAGTACACTGTTTAAAAACACTAATTCTTGAGATGTCTTAAAATCGAAAGAAGCGTTTGCCGACGAGGTTCCCTATTGTTTACGATTCCTTTCAGGTTTGTGAATTCTTAGGAAAAAAAACAATGGGTGTTTATTTTGTGTGCATAGAAAGTAGTAATAAGTTTTAAACTTTAAAACAGCAGTATTTTGAATTTTATTAAGTTATAATGTGATTGAATATAGTTATTTACTTTAAATGTTTTTGTTCATACAATGATGGTTTTTTGATTTTTAATATGTATTTGACTTGCTTTTATTTTTATTGGATAGTAAATGTTTTTTGTAATAACGAGTAATGAGTAAATTTAGCTTATTCCTACGTACTCGTTATAACCGAGTTCGACTGTATTTACATGTCTCTTTATTTAACGTAAATATATGCATTTTAGAAATCTAGAAATTGATCAATTATTCTAGAATATATTTTATTTAACCTCAGGTTGTTTTATTTTCCACTCGTGAATGTATTGAAAATGCAGCGAGACTATCAAACCGAACCTGAGGCTCGTAAACAATGAAGATGAGCGGCCAGACTTTCCGGAACGTCTCCCTCTTCGGGCAGTGTTTGTTGCCTCTAACGACGCTCACGAAATACAACAGCAGCCGCAAGGAGTCACGGCTCGCTTCCCGTCAGCACGCACAACAATTTACAGCGTTGTTTTATTTTCAGTTATTTTTTTTTAATCTTGTGGCATTCGGGACTGAACCGAGCCCATTGTGCAGTCTGCGGCCCTTCATATAATTTTATTAATATTGACTGTATTTCACGTTTAGTGAGCGCGCTTCATTGAAATATGAATGTAGTATAATACTTCAATATGAGGGGTTTAGAAACAAAACCGCCACTATTTAACTGACGAAATTTACGATTGATTTTATAATCAGGACGGAGATTTTAAAATTAATACACTTTTAGCATTTCAACCCCTTAGAATAACAAGGTTTTCCAACTAACATTTTAGACTAATTTGATTTATTCCGTGAAATGGGTTCCAAATGCACCATTCGTTACTTCTTCCATATACACACTAACTCTATTTAACGGATGTTAAAGTAAATAGTAAGATCTGAAAATTCCAGCTGCATCAGTTATTTATATTCATTATAAACTATAGACAACGTCCTAGATTATATTATAATATTATCTCGCTCATGTGTGCTAAGAAAATAAGTCGAAATGAATGATATATTTTACACTGCAAGTGAGCTGTCCGGACATTCATTGCTTTATTTCACATTAACTTATTTAACAAGATAGATATTTATTTTGTTTCTGGGATCTTCACTACATTTTATCATATTTTTTTCGACGATAATGAACCGAAACACCATGCTCAACTGCCATGCTTAATGCCATGCAGCCAAAGCTTCGCCTGTTAATGACCAACTATCACGAAACTGTTGAACTTGAGAATTGATCTCTGGTAGTTTTTAGAGCTTCTCATGTTCGATGTTATTTGAACCGGTTAACGAATCCCATCTTCCGTCCAATTAAACGGAATGACTGCTTACTTAGTTGATGAGCGTTGTGGCGTAGTCCTGGGTCTGGATGATCAGCGACAGATGGCTAGTGTCACTCGAGGGGCGAGTCGTGGGTTCACTCGTTTATTTATACGTAAACGCGTGATACTGGGTACGTTATTTCACTCGAGAGTCGCTATTTCGGAGAAGAATTTGAATACAGCATTCTTGATGCACTGTTTAACATATTTATAAAAATTCTCGATGGAGCGAGCATTTTACGAAAGTTTAAACATCGTCGTGTACTTTACATAAAGAACTTCCACTCACTGAAGAACAAAGGATTGCTATTTGTATTTTTGAGTCTTGTCCTCTGTACGAGTCGGCAAAATTGAAATCATGATATAAAACAAATGAGAAAAATGCACCGGGACTCTGGTAGACTGTTTTTATTAATTACGCCATAGTAACACAGTATACAGGGGTAACAGAACTAGTCCACAATATGTTATGGGTAAATACCTGACCAAATTACGAATCGAAAGTGTTCAAAGAGTATGTAGAATTTCTGTACTGTTACGGAAAATATTACTTGGAAATAAATATTTAGGAAATTCACCCATTATTATTCCACATCTATAGTTCGGAATCAATGAAATAATTCAATTAATCAAAAATATTGCACAACAACGACTTTTTTAAATGCCCATTTCTGATACGGTTGAGATTGGACACATGCAGCTTGAATGTTTTCACTAGGCGTATAAAATATTGTGCACTAGGTTAACATCCAGTACATCTTATTTTTTATGTGAGACATCTATGTTTTCCCGTTGGAAACTGCCATCTTTTCTTTTTAAACTTATTTTTATTGTAATATTTCTCAAACTCCTTGAATAGAACCTGGTAAATGATCTTTCCAAATAATTAATTTAATTATTGTGTCCAGAATGTAACGTAACAATATTAGTAGAATTTCAAAGTATTCATTCCCCTTTCATATTTGACCGTCTACCGAATTATTTTGCAAATGTTGCTTTCATCAAATTTAAAATTGCATTAAGCAATTCAGCCTTTTCAATCGCTCCTCTCTCGATCTGGTCTTATTTTCATCACGCCATGTCGGTTTTTGCCCAGATTCGTCGTGAGTTACGGCACCGAACCACTCTTGTATATAAATTAATAAATTGGATATACGCGTACACTTGTGCAGTTTGTGACTGTCAGTGAGATCATCGCGGTGTTGTAATCGTGTCTGGTCGGCTACACAGCAGATGTACGCGTACCATACCGGGTAGGCACTTATACGGTACATCCGACCGCCATACTGAACGCCCTCCGTGACCGCGTCTCCGTTGCGCGATACGGGCAATGAATTAAATATTATAATTTTATATAATCGTTCGATGGGCGGTAATTTTAGGTTTCAGGATCACGGGTCAATCAATGTCACAAAAGTAGCCACTAGTGATTTGGTTTCATAAAAAAAACAGTTGCTCTGGGTTCTGGCGCCAAGTACGTCATCGTAGTAAATAAAATATTAAAACAGTATTGTGAAATGACTAGGTATATTTTCAAATGTACACAGAGTAGTTGGTATGTATATCTACCTTCGGTCCGAATTAAATTGTTATTGAACACGTAGTAAGTAGGTACTTATCTTAATTTAATAAATTTGAAAAAATGCAACGTTCAAAGAATAATATATTTTCATATCACAAACTGCCAAACAATTATTATTATATAGATAAACGCAGATTCAATATAATTATTCGAATTAATAAAATCTTGCTCAATGATTTCGTAAACATAAATTAATCTACGAAGAGGTTTTTAAAATATTCAGAATGCTTCAATTTTATAAAACACTTTGTAAAAATCAACTTTCTCTTGTCGAGTTAAATGTCTGCATCAATGCCAGTTAAAAATAATATGTACAGTTTTTTTTTAGCAAGCTGTTCGTTGCAGCAAGTTTTTTTTTTACTTTATATTCGGAAATGTACATTTATAGATAATAACGTGTATTATTTTCACCTTTCGATTGATGTGAAATTTTTGTTTGAAGCACTTAGTAATTCTGAAGATGACTGACTTGTGTGTGCCAGATGAATTTCACGTTTTCGCGACAATTTTCTTTGAAAATATTTTTCTTGCAAAATGCGGAGAATTTTCGAAACCAAGTGTTTTGTATGAGATGGGTACATGTAATTTAGGAAGATTCTAGGGAATTTATCAATATAACCAAGGGTTATCACTAATAAATTCCTAAGGGCTTTAGTTATAAAAGCTTTCTGGAGAAGGAATCCGCACCATAGGCGGACGCTAAGTCTTTTTTACTCCCACCGCGCTTCGGGCGTTTTCTTTTAGAGCCTCATCGTTATTTGTGCATGTATTTTTAAGCTTCCAAGAAAATGTATCGACTCACTTGAGTGGGTCATCAGTCAGGAGCTCACTGTACATAAATACAATCTGTCTCATGGGTACATATTTAAATATAGTTTATGTGTGTAATATTTTCATTCAAGGGTCTAACACGATTTTTTTTTTACTGGTCCGCGTAGGTAGATGCACGAGGACTCAAAAATACCAATGATGGCGCCATTTCCATTCAATTTTCTAATATCTCTTCGAGAATTGGGAATGATCCAAGTCTGTTTGGAAACACGCGGAGTTCTTTTTGATCTGCGGGAGGTCTTCTGAAATATTTAATTATAATTGCCCAATGCCCTAGTTATACATCATACTGTGCGCTATTTTGTATTGTACGTGAGTTGTTTATTTTGATTTTATTATATTTTTGATATTACAACGTTAACTTAGTGGTTCCACATCATTATTAATTTAACGTCACAAAATTTGTAAAAATAAATCACTCTTGTCACACAAAGTATAGTTGGATATATTTATTAATTTATATCAAATATGGAATTGTTTTTGTGTTATATAAACTATCATTCGGTTTGTTTGCGATTCCTATTCTACATCAAGTGATTTGATTTTACCTCTTCTCTATAAACATTTATTTTATTTGAACGTATTATCTGTAGATAGATGCATCTCCCTTTTTCATTACTTTAGAGTTTACTTATACTATCATCTTCTTTTTATGGTGTCATTTTATGATTATTGAATATCTAGAATAGGGTGGATCTCTGATCATTTCGTCGCCCGATTACAGTATGTTGATTATGGCAATGCAACGCTAAAATATAAGTGTTAGTCCACGTTAACGAACGCGCGCTAACAACGCCCGTCGTTATTACGGTGAGTGCCATTGTGTCATCCGTTACAAGGCCGTTGCCATTTTCGAGTGAACCCCTCAACTGGTTGCAGGAATGGCAACAGTACAGCAATAGACAACCATGTGGTAGATTGCGACCCGCAACGGCACAAGAAGAAGTGTATGATCATATTATTCTCCAGAATGACTGCGGGTCATTTTAGATTACGCTCGTGTTAAGATGGTAATTTTTTTTCTCCTATGCGAGGTAATTTTGCGTCTATCGCTAAGGGCTCGATATTAACCGCTGGACATATTTTATAGTAGACGACTTTCTAAGAGAGGACTCAAAAATCTTCCAAATTGTATGAAAATTGCAATTATTTTAATGAAATACGCATTAGTTTAGTGAGTATTTAATTTTCAAGTCAGTTTACGCCCCCACCTTGACCTATGGCCATCGACTTTGGATGCTGACGGAGAGGAATCGGTCGAAAATCAGAAATACTGTTTATGTATCTAATTTACATATTTATTCTGTTGATTTTCTAGAACTTGAATATAATATGAAGCGAACAGTCTGTCTGCGTGTGGGAGAGAAGTGTTGAGAAACATGCTTTTTGGAACTACGTTAGCAATGTATTCACATTCTCTTAAAATTTGTTTTCCACGTTACATAAATATTTACATGTGAAGGAAATAAAAAAAGAATTAGCGATTTAATATTTAACATGGTTTTCGACTACTGGATGCAGCCTTATCTCGCAAAGCAACTCGTTTATTTTTGAACGAGAATACTCCGTGACGCAAGATGACCGAATTGGCTTGCTGGAAATTGCACGATTACAAAGATTAATATCGTTCATATAGAGATACTAATTTTAAAATGTCTGTATTTGATATTTACAGAAAACCTCAAGTATTGTACGGATCGAATAGGTTTAGCAATATTTTTTTTTAACAACTGCCGTGCCGGAATTCACTGAAAAATATGAACAGCGTGTGGTTAACTTTTTGGATCGGCTCCAATTCTATGATTGTGTTATTGTAGCCTGCAAATTTCAATTTCCGTGGCAGTGGATATATTGTGACCTCAAATCCGGCACCACGGTGTGATCTTTCGACTTTTAATTTCGACGATACAAATCTGCCTCAGCTGCAGCGCACCGATCGGTGCAAGATTCTCGCGAGTAATCTAACAATCTTAATACAAATTAAATGTATCAATTTGAATGATATACAGATAAAATTAATTTATCGAAAAATTATTCCGTTTGCCCCCGGGATTCGAACCAGGAATTTTTCTCGTCAGGGTAAATGCGTCAACCTAGTAAGTTTTCGATACATTTTCGAACCTGTATGATACACCTCTTTCAAATGAATACATATATTATTCATTTATAAGTACTCCACTTTATATATTATGGAGAATCTCAAATACCTTTGAGTAAAACCCGATAGAGAACGTCAGAATTAAATGAATCATTTAATTATTCATTTTTATAAAATTTTCGGAACATTAGTACATTATATATATTTTTAAGGAAAATACATTATTATTGTGAAGTTGCAGTTTTATTTATTATTAGTTTTCTGGTATTTTAATACAAATTAAATATGACCTTACAATATTAATGTGTTTTCTTAATTATTTAAAAAAAATATTAATCATTCGTTTAGTAGTTTCCAATTGTACCTAATGGTTAAGAGTCGCTGTTCGTTTAAAAACGATAAATATCCATTGCGTTTGTATACAATATTGACCCTAACGAACAAAATTATTTGCAATCAATATATTCGTATCCCGTCAGTTCTTGCGAAAGTTCTTTTAATTGGATGTGGCCAATTGCCAATCAATCAGAACAATCTCCATGTACGGTTATGGTTTTAAAGCCGTCAAAATTTACTGGTGGCGAGTTGAATTTCTCCGCTTAAGGCCACGACAATACTTCATTGATAATGGCCAGGTGTCACGGGATACACTTGGCCATTAGAGGTATAATTATCTTCAGCGTTTCTTTAGTCGACTGGTAATGTTAAGTTTGTTAGACTAATTCGGCATGGATGGATGATAAGGTAAGAGATGAACAGCGATATTAATAATTGTTAATTGAGTAAATAACTACTACGTCGGCTATCTGATGTGAACAATTTTATGGTTCAATTGACGAAAATAATCTTGGCTCGGTCCACTGAAATGCTTCTCTCTTTATTTATTCATCTCGGATTTTAGTAATCTAAGAGAGACATTGTTCGTTAAGCTTTTAAGGTTTTACAATTGATTTTTCATTAATGTTTTGGAAATTTAAAATTTAACGTCCCGTTATTCAGTTACGGAATGATCACAATTGTAACACTCATTGTTGTCGTGGTGGCATATTTACTTGACCTTTCTTATCAGAATTCTGTTTGTTTCTTATGTTTCTCACACGATTTTTTTTTAACATAGAATATAAAAAGTGTACATAATAGAATATGTTTATTTAGTGCCCCCCAGTTAAATTTATAATGTAAACTTGCGTTACAAAATTTTGTAACATTACATTATTTTACTTTTTTCTGTATATCTTTCTAATTTGTATTATTAACATTACAGAACTATGTTCTGAAATTGCAACTTCACAACAAAACTGTGTTTTCATTAAAAATATATCAATTGTGTCAAAAGTTTATTCAAATTTAATAAAATTGATTGATTTAATTCTGGCATCTCTTAGCGTGTATTACTCAAAAGTATTTGGGATTCATTGCAATATGAAATTGATTACTTTTAAAAATTGAATAATGAATGTATCATCATCGATACGTAAAAATATATAGATTTTAAATAAATAAATTTTCGTAAAAATAAATAAATTTTCGTAAACGTAATTCATTGCTGTAGCGGAATTTTAACACTTTTCCCTGGATAGGAATAGGTTCACAGGTTTGAATCCCGGTAGCGACGAAATATTCTTTTCGATAAATTTTTTTTCTGTATATCTTTCTAATAGATTAATTTAATTTGTATTGATTTTTTAATGTTTTTTTTTTCTCTTGTATGTGAAGTACTTTCTCTCGCTGTTTGCCGAACCACCTCATTCTTGTCTCATTCCGTATTCAAAGCATTACGCAACTGCCTGCAGGGGAAGTTTCGTACATTTTTCCTCTTTCCTGATTAAAGAGAGGGACAACAGGTGGCCGCCCTTCACGATCACTAGTGCGAGGGGATCGACGATAGTTTTGTACGTTCGTTTGTTCCGAAGCTCGGTCAAAGTTGGGTACACTTGCCGGCGCGAAGGTCGTCGACCCCCAGAGAGCTGGCTGTCTGTGTCAGTGGATTTTGTATTTATGTTTAATTTCGTACGGAAATGAATGAATACAGTTGGCAATAATGAAGATATCCATTTAATTATAATTTTTTTGTAACATTTTTGTTAAACCTCGCTAAGCTAGCTAGCGATAATTCCGGTTTATCTTAAAGTTGTTGTACTTCGTTTATAAAACAAATATAAATGTTACATATTTTTATTCACTGTTGATTTCTCACTATTCTAGTGAACTATATTAGTGAAAATTCGTTCCAAAGCTTGCCGAATAGTTAGCAATTAATATATAATTTTATCATGGCAAATACAATTATTTCCTACATTTGTGAGCAATTTCAGTCTTGTCGGAATTTCAGCAATCTCCGTATATATTTATTGGGAGAAAATCATGAAAAACTAATGAGAATCTTATTATTATGAATGGCAACTGCTATAATTTGATTTAAAACACAAAATAAATTCAACACTTTCACAGTGTTGTCAGTCAGAGTACCGACGACGGTCGAATCGTAATAAAAATTGTGGCAGGAAAAAGCAACTGACTTTGCAGCTAATAGCGATTTTAAATGGTCAATTTACATCAAAAACAGCCAAGTTTGATTGTTAATTTATATCATTAAAACAGTCATGTGATAGAAAATTGCATTAAAAGTTAGAAAAAAATATATAAATAGAGATTGCTGTCATTGCAACTACATACATAGTACGTACCATAAATTGTTGCATAGTGTTTCTGGTTAACCGCAGTTAATTAACGTTTAAGATTTAATAAATTATTAACTTTAATCTGTTTGCCTTTACGGACATTGAACAGTTATTTTTAAACCCTTTTGTGTATATTAGCCACTGTAAAAACTTAGGAAATCAGCGCCTGTCGCCTTTCAGTCTGCAAGGATCCATTGTTCTTGGCGTGACGTGTGAACGTTAATAATTCCCCACTACCAGTACCGTTGTGCCGTTATGAAACGCACTCATAAACCGACTAAATATTCCGGAGCTGTATCATTCGTGGAATTGGGGCTGTAGGCAAAGGCTTCCTTACGGGGTTCGAATAGTTATGGGGTAAAATTGAGTTTTTTCAGTCTAGCCTTAAACACCAGCGGCGTGCAGTCAGTGTCAGTACTTAATGAGAATTTCTGCGAAATAAATTGAAATTAAATATGTATCTCGTAAAATTATTATCATTTTATTCAGATTTTAATATATTCTGTCAGTTAAATATTTAATTTCGCAATATTTTTCCAAATATACCATTTTGAACAGTTTATTTCAATATGCAGATCGGGGGTTCGATCCTCGACATGGGTAGGTATGTACACGAAAACATGTCATGAATATTTTTATTAAATACAAGTTAAGTGTATTAATTAGAAAGATACACATGTTAAATCAATTTTATCGAAAAATGTTGTTGTTGCTACCGGGATCTCTTCCAATTCGGGGGACGTGCATTATCCGATTATGCTATACAAACAATTGACGACAAAGTAGATGACCTTCAAATAATGGAACGATAGATGTATTCATTTGAAAAGTGTAACATATAGGTTGAAAAATTTGTCGTCAATCCACAGTGTTGGCATAACATAATCGGATAATGCACGTTCCCCGGATTGGAAGAGATTCAGGTTCGAATCCTGGTATCATCAATATTTTTTGATAAAATTGATTTTATAAGTATATCTTTCTAATTAATACATTTAATTAGTATTTAAAATATCACAGACCTATGTTCTAAATAATTACAACTTCACAATAAGAATGTGTTCCCCTTAATAATATTTTTATTATTTTAGATTTAACTTAAGCGCTCGTGCTGTGAATGAACGAACACATTAAACGAATTTTATATTGCAGATGTGTACATACACAAAATAGTACGAACATTTATGTAATCCATCTGCACTGAATTGGGACTTTAGTAGTGGTCTTAAAAAAAGATCACTTATAAATTATCTTCAGAGAAAAGATTATGTGATTTTTTGGTTTTCTGTATTACTAATAGAGAGGGGAGGGGGGGATGGTTTTAAAAAACATATTTTATTATTCAACTCTTAAGTACCTACCCACTTGTAAATACAATAAGGCAAAATCACATCGACAAACCTTAGGCTAACTGTATTGCAGTTACTGCAAAATACCTTTCATTTTGATCCGATAAAAAGCTTTTGTATTTTATTCATATCAAAAACGTATAATCGTGCGGCTATTTTTCGCTATATTAGGCGTGATTGAGCAGCGAAAGAACTCGATGCTCTGCGTGACAAGGCAAAGCGAACGATAAATCGGGAAAACTTTTACGTTGTTTGATATAAAACAAATATAAGATTTCTGCTTGACCGACGTTCAACACACAAATCTTTTTCGAGTCTGTGGACAGATTGGTATCGGATTTCATGGTCTGCATTGGTTTTTTCGTCTTATTTACACCGTATTATCTGACTGATGTGATTGACGAATTTTATTTCTGACCGTAAATATTAAAGCAAAAAGTCTGAATAATATATTACCCTTGGACTGATATATCGGTTTTCGAATATTCGCGAAAAATACCCTGAACCGATATTTCTATTTTTCAAAATCATGTTTATATTCCGATGTATGATAGACTTAATGTGGTAAAAAATTGTACAATTTCTATCCGGACTGCACAATGGATGGATCCAAATAATCATAATTAAAATAATTCAAAGATCTATTCCCCGCACCCCCTGGTTCTCCAAAAGGAAAATCTCCAAAAGAACAATATCAAATATCTCTAGAATGAGAATTGGGTATTGCCAGGTAGCCTCACATTTATTCAGATTGAACTTAATAGATTCCCCAATGTGTGAGTGTGGTGCCGAGGAGGAAACCCTCGACCATATCTTTTTTGCCTGTCCATTGCGGATTACAGGTTTTTTTTACAGTAATCTCGTCAATGGTAATTTTCAATTCCCGGTTAACTTGTATCATCTTCTTTTCCTTAACTCGCCACATTTAATTTATGTAATAGCGAAATATTTCCTATTCTATAATTTTATTGTACTTTAGTTGACGCATATATTTTTTTGTCGTTCCCTATTTATTATATTAATTTTTTTTTACGTTGCTTTTCGAATTATTAATTAATTATTACGAATAATAAACATGCTAAAAGATTTTTGGAGACTACAAAAGAAGCTCCCAGAAATCTATGTAATTTTGTGAATACGTTAATCGATGAAATGAAAACTTTTCTTGCTTTTTTGTAAATAAATAATATCTTTCTATACATAAAAAATACACAAATGTTTCGTTCAAAAAAAAGTTACATTAATTAGAAATAAGTATTTCTTCGTGTATTTATGGTTAATATATTTGGCAATTCCGAGGTATTAAAAGGGTTAAACACAGACCATCAAGTATATAGACATAAACTAACGCAAATATTTTCATTTTGGTGTCACACACGTGATCACTTTGGTATCATTTACGCAATAAAATAATTCCGCGAATTTAAAAAAAAAGATTTGATTGGAACGAAAATTTAAACGCTGACAATATCAATATGCATTAATGAAAAAAATACGTCTTGTTTACACAAAGGTTTAATTTTCGAAGATTAAATACTTCTATTGTTGCATAAATGTGCTGTAAACTATCGGATTTATATTTCCACCAAGAATGTGTGTAGAATGGCCCTCGTTCCGTAACTAATGTTCCTAACCCTTCTCCCATACGTACACTATATTTCATGTCTATTCATTTACTGGTCTGTGGGGTGAACAGTGGAAATGAGCTCCATTTTGTTGCTCTTGTTATTTATTTAAAATGTGTTTGTAAATATAAAAAGTATAAACGTATACAGTTATGTAATATATAATATATTACGTTTGTCACCGAGCAAGAGAGACTGCAGAAAAACCTAATTTGCATCGCGATCTCGAATAATTCGAGCCGAACTGAACTTGTCCACAAAAAGTGTGACATCGAGTTGCCTGTTTGTTCTTTTAAGTCGTGTCGAAAATCGGGTCGGTTTGCAGTTCCTCAAAGTACCGTTGACTATAGGTACAACTATTGTAGGGGCCATTGCACTGGGCCGGTTGTGATCGAACGTTGTGTTTGGAAGCCGGACAATAGCTTTAGGGATAATGCTCGTATTGCTTTGGGGATATATCGTGTTTCTTCTATTCTGCTCATTAATACAGCATTAATCGGTACACAGTACACTCATTTATCCGGTGACAAATTAGCTGGATGGTGTAATAAAAATAAATAAATAATTTATTAAAAATGTGAAGAATAATCTTTAATTCGATTACCTAACACCTAAGAAATAAACGGATTGGTATTCCCGGTCGATTAGTGTTTGCAAATTTATTTTCAGTGCCGATAAATCGGCGTTTATTTTTAAAACAACATTCCTTTAAAGCTTGCAACAATGAAAAATCCTTAAAGTAACCGATACACCAGAAAGTACAAGTTTTGATACTACATTCCATTTATATGGAAGTTTATTGGCCGCTACCTACCTCGCTGGGTACATATAAAGTACCAGTTCTGAGGTAGGTAGCCATTAGGTTCCATTAGCTAGATTATAAGTTGGATGTAAGGTGACAATTTAAATGGTCATAAACAGAAAAATCAAAAAGGAGATAAGTAGAGAATAAGTATTATGAACAAAGTAAAAATTTTGATACCGATTAAAGACATTTGAGAAGTTAAAATAAAAGAAACAAGCAGGGATGTAAAGACAAAAAAAATTATTTGTTATATGGGCGCGCTTAGATTCAGTGTTTACTTTTGATAGAAGCTATTTTTTGGCGCTTTTTGCTTTGGAGCTACCTCCCCGGATAATCGTGAGTCTACTGTACCTTGAAGTAATTTTCTTTGTATTACACCGGAATAGTAAATTTATTTTATATAGGTATCATATTAAATTTAATACCGTTTATCTGTGATTGTTTCTAATGTTTATTTTTACACTTTCTTTTGGCCACTATGTGCCGTTGTCGTCTATTGTCGTTTTGTCTTGTCTCGCTAGAAACATTTTCACATTGTCGTACAATGTTGTTACATTGATCAAACAAACATTAAAATTATAATTAGTACAGTTCTCTACCGCCGATCCGCCTTTTCCAACGTTGTGTTTTATTACACATTTTCATGTTGTTATGTTTGAATAAATACAGATGTCGCGATGCTTCGGCGACGGTCGTAAAATATTTACGATCCCCGCCGAAGGTGAAACGATCGGTGTTTATTATTGCATTTGTCGTCCCAATTCACCTGCAAGACGTGCGCTGTTTATCTTGCCCAGATACCACTATCGCTCGCCTAGCCGCACCTCGGTAATTCGTTAAGTAAATATTGCACCAAACCCTGATTATCGGTCTAAATATATATAAGTCCATCTACAGTCATGATCTTGGTATTTGCTAATGGGCTCCTGCTGAAACACTACTGAGGTATTCGGTTGTGTCGGTATTTGTATTAGCTAATATTTCGGGTCTCCGTTCGACGATACTACAAACATAAATTAATATTGATTGTTAATATTGATTTATGTTATTTTATAATATTTTTGAATATTACTAGTACCTGGCATTTGATCAAAACTTCTTCGCAAAATATAATCACGTTGACCACAGCCCAAAACAGGCATTCTCTACCTTACTTTGTTTATTGTTTTGTTGATTGCTTTATCTGTTCTCAATGTGTTCTTAAAATTAAATTAGTTCATTTTTAAAGATTTTAATAAATCATTGCTAGAAATAAAGTAAAATAATAAAGTGAAGAGGTACTTACTGGTGATGAGAAAAAATGCTACTCTTGACTCACTAGTGTGATTATGATTGGTATTTGATAATATCAATAACTGAAAACTGACTGTGATCAGTTTCATTACTCATGCGCATGCGCCGAACGATATCACAATACTCGAAATAAATAAAAATTTTAACGTATTATCTTAATTATTTTAACTTCATTTGCGTAAAAAACATATCCTAGCATTAATAATTAATAATATATATATATCTAATTTAATATTATTACGAAGAAAATTTGAGTTTATTTTTCTCTAGATGGCGCTAATCACGATTTATAACGTCATTCCTTCATGAATATTTTCGTCTCATATGCACATGCGCGGAATCACAGTTCACAACCAAATATAAATAAAATTATAAAAATGAATCACGAATCACAATATTTCTAGATATTCAATCACTGATAGTGAGTTTGACTAAAATATATCAGTGATCGACTCGCGGTTCGTGATTTTGAGTTCATCACTAATACCTACTTACATATTAAAATATTAGGTGTCCCGAAAAAGAATGCCGTTTTCACGATGTTCATGTTCAGTTCAAACTTTAATTTAACATAATATATACTGACGGTTTAGGATACTCTTGGTTAAGTGTGACGCTACACTTGATCACTGCGAAAAAAAAGTTGATTGGAGTTTAGGAAAATGAATACCGTACCAATTAAACGAAGACAAGACAATATGGACCACACTGTAAACACCTAACCTAACCTAATCTAACACCAAAAAAGGTTTTATTGTCTCTATGTTATATCTAATAAAGGAAATTATATTTTAGCTTCATCAGACCAGTCACTTTGCAGGAGAATTGTTGACAGTGGATCTGACATTTTTTGCTGCCATTTGATTCGATCTATCGTATTTTGGAGAAGAACTATTGGTTGAAGCTTTCGATATATTTGTCCAGTGGGTGACCTATCATGTGAGCGCGTTCTTTCCTTGACCCACTAGTAATTAATAAAATAAAAAACATTAAATTTACATGATTCATTTGAGAAACGCAATTTTTTCGATGTACATTATATTTTTAAATTATTAATACAACCACTAAGAATAATTTTTTCAAATAGATAGATTTTTATTAGAACTTTATTTTAAAATTCATCTACTCTCTTAGGATGTTTAACCATTTCTACCCTGAGAGTCTTTAAAGTACTATCAACTGTCAAATAATACTCTACTCGATTTATTTAGACTACTAACATTAGTTAATTTTTGTCATGCCAACACTGCGGTATGTGAAATGTCAGTTGCGCATTGTTACAAGGTTACATTTAACACGCTTGTACTCCTTGTGATTATTAATAGTTATTGTGATTTAATTTTTTTCTTCTTAAAATTTCAACTATTCTTTTAATGTTTTAGAATATTTCTTTCCTAATTTTTGTACTATGCTATATATTTATATTTTTTTGTACGTCATGTAAGGTCTGTCTGTACTTAGAAGTATCACAAATTATAATTAATAATATTAATATACCTACCTAGATTTTTTTTCCATCACATTTTGCTTATTTTATGTTTAAGAAATACTTCAAAAAATATACATTTGCTAGATGCTTAAATTGAATGATTTTGGGGTAGAAAAGGGTTAAGAATCCCTCTTATCTCTGTGCCTTTGCCTTTTACTCTGAAAGCAAACAAGATCCTTTTTGACCGACCCTTGTTTAATGCATCTTCGTCATATAAATGCCTAATTATTAAAAATCGATCCTTTCTCTCCACCCGTTTCAAGGATCCAGTGATTCCCGCTGTTGTTTGTTCGTTCTTTCGTTCGTTTGTTCATTTGTTAATTTGTTTCATAGTGCTTTCGAATGGATGCAATCATATTTTTTGTGCATGGCAACCGATCCTATTTTAGATGCCAATGATAGCTGGATTCGACATTGAACATATTTTTATTAAGACTATTATAATTTTAATCGACGGGCCTTCGTATACATGTGCTGCGAAATAAACACGGATCACATCATAGTACCAAAATAACTTAAGAAAATATTAATATAAATATTTTGGTATTTTTCTCCATCGGCTACTGTCATTTTGTAGATAATGAAGTCAATCATTCCGCTGTTGGAGTATTTTTGAACCTACGTGACGTTTATCACAGAGGCTTATGAGCCACGCCTTGTTATTTATTGTTCTGGCTTCATTACGTCTTCTGTCATTTTAATTCGACTGAACATAATTCTTAACCCATTTCGTACGACCGTCGTTGGACAGACACGTATAATATTAAAATTTGTATAATTTATTTTTTCATTGAGCTATCTTTCTTAAAGAGATGGATAGTATCATCCATATATACATATATTATTATTTATTGCCTTCCAATTTGCCTTGACTTTTAATTTTGAAGTAATAACGCGTTCAACATTTGACTTTTAAATCGATATATTGAATACTAGTATTTAAAACCTGTACCTTTAAATTAATGTATTGAATACCTAGTGTTTAAAACCCATCTAGGACGTACTGTAAAGTACATACTTGTATGACAGTTTCGTAATCAATTTTTTTTTAATAAAATTGTTTACATGATTAATTTAGTAAATATTATATCTTAATGCTTACGCGATGACGATGTGTTGACCTTTTAGTTCATTTCGCCGAGCACCGCATCTGAGTAGTAGCCAGTTTTTGTTGTTGTTCTTTGCAAAACGTATGACCTTGCCTCTAACTTCAGCCTAGTCTCGAATCATTAACAAATAGTTACTTTAAAAATCGTCATGATCGGAAAGAAATTAAAAAAAAAAGATAATTATTCAATACAACCTACATATTTATTATTTAATACATCCAATGTTATACACACTTGTATCCGTAACGCCAGCCTCACTGGGCCGTGCCCGTGAGAAATATTACCGTTTTCCAATTCTTATTTAAAAAAAATTGACAATATTAATTAATTAATGAATTTTCAGGAAGGATAGGTCATATCCACATATATTTCGAAGGAAATTGACCCTTCACTCCCATGTAATGTATAATTATTTTAATAATTTTTTTACGCTTGACGTACATACATATGTATGTTATGTATAAGAATAAATCGTACATATTTAATTTGCATTATTCAGATTTTCTGTTGACACTTTAATTTTTATCTTTAATCAATAGTAGAATGAAAGGAAAATTGCAGTAAATTGTGTAATGTCCAATTAATACATTGCGAGAAAAAGCCAAATTTTCTAATTCTTGCACAATAAAGAAATGTTTAGACACATTAAACATTGCATGGTTCGTTCGATTGTCACGGAGATATTTCTGTGACAATGATTCAATTTAAGTTATAGTGTACTTACTGTCCATTTATCCCTTTTATCTAAAAATATCTGGTTTATTATGTAAAATACAACGTTTAATAAAGAAGCCGGGCGTAATTGAAAGTCTTTTGAAAGGTCTTCCGGATAAATTTGAAATTCTATTCGGAATAACAAATAATACAAATTGTCCGCCAGTATGCTCTGTTTAATTCGCACGAGCTACATTCTTCATTCTGGTCGTGGCGGGGGGTAATCTAAATAATTTTACATGTAATTACGACCCTTTCGGGGCGACCCCCGTAAGCCGTCGGTTTGAAAATTAAAGTGAAAAATATTTTCACGGTTTGATTGAACACGTCCCAAAAACATAACTTTTCAATCAAGCTATGAATATTCAAATAATTTTTAACCCTTAAAATGTCGCCGCAGTTATTTTAATTAGAGTTTAAACATATTTTATGTCAATTTTCCAATTTAAAAAACGCATTAAATAGAAATCCCCCCTCCTCCACCCGGTACATTAACTGACAGCGGTATCTCAAAACTACAAGATCTTCAATCGCGACTATATTATCAATCAGGACCTGAGAAGATGAATATAAATAATTAAATCATTGCAGTGTACGCCTCATTTTATTTACCAAGTGAAAACAATGCGACATCTGTTATTCAGATCAGAACTATCTAAATTATTGTCGACTATAATGCGCTATTGGCTAAGGGGCGACACCTATTTTAGATATTTGTTTCGCAGTTCGGACGAAGTTAATCGCTCCGGAAAGATCTAGATCGCTACAATACAGTACGTTGATTCAGTTTATATGCTATATTTACAATATCATGTACAAATAACACGCATCTAACTAAAAATATTTTTTCTGTAAATCTTTCAAGTTGATACATTTAATCTGTATTAAAATACCACAACACTTAAGTTCTGAAAAACTGCAACTTCACAATAATAATGTGTCCTTAAAAAAATAATGTTTATGTAAATGCCTTCGATAGCTGGTTCCCAGGTTTCAGATTAACAATAAGCTCACATATGATACATGAAATGCACTAACCTCTTTCATTTTGTTGTCTTTCTGGTCCGATGTTGTTGTTCTTTTAGCTTAGGGTTGTCTTCTTTAGATTTCGTCCGACCGAAATGCGCACTGGTGGTTTATTTGGACCGCTGGACTGGTCGAAGCACGGGATGTAATAAGAATGACGCCTGTCGGTCACCGTCTTATTAGGTTTCCGAAAAAAGGGTGGCAATACTCACACACACGTACATTATTATAAACCAAGAAACCCAGTGGTGCCAATCGAAGTAACAAGACGAGTAAACACCCCCCCTAACCATGGCCGACTTGGTTTCTAAACTGATGGTAGTCTGCATAACTTAGAATTAGGCCGAAGTAAGACCCCATTTTGCGTTCTTACCTCCGCAACCCGAATTATCCCATCATCGCTCGGCAACAACCTATTATTACGCGAATGTAATATTATTAACAAAATGTATTATAAGATCTAGTATACGGGTGTATCTACGTGTATGGTTACATGTTTAGGTGAAGTGTTGTGTATATTGTACTTACAAAATTGGATCGTAATAGAGTTATCAAATTAATTATCGATCGAACGAGTACCTACATCTGCACACTATCTCGGGCCAAACAAATGTGTCCGTTCTTATTTAAGAACACCCGGTATTTATGGCGATTCATTTAATCTTTTAATAAATTCGCCCTCTGCGATGACCTGTCAAAACAACCCTAAAAAATATATTACACAGAAAACAGTGCGGCCCAAAATAACTTTTCGAATTAGCTATAAAATTGTTTGTAAAATTAATGTTCCAGCGCATGAACGCGTAAACAGCGTATATGATCAAGTTTAAGTGGTAGTTTAGAGTTAAATGTGGATTCGACATAAAAGTGCGAGGAATTTAATATATTGCAAATACGAAATGCAACTCATCATACTAGATAGTACTAATAATTTATTTATTTATTTAGACACTTATAAGCATTGTATAGTTATTAAAAAAAATACAGTTTGTTACATATATTTTGCACAGATTTTAAAATGCATAGCCCAACTAGGCAAGCCTGTTTTAGGGCAAATTGGCAAACAAATTACATTTCACTAAACCAAATAACTCATTGAAGACAAAACACAATTAAATAGAATACGAAAGATACAAGGCAAGCAATCGTGAAAATATATAAAAATATTTTAAAAAAAATACCCATGTGCAATACAATATTTAAAAGAATGTGAGCACATTTGAGGTAAAGGGAAATATGAAAGATCGAAATACACAAAATGCAGTTATAAGAATTATTTAATTATATAAAACAGTTTACTCTCAGTATATGCTCTTCCTAATTTCAACTACCAATTTGAAATATAATTTTTAAAAGTCTCAGTTTAAGTTCTAATTTTATTTTCAATTTGATTGTATATTCTGGGAGCTTGAAAGGTGAATAATATTTGACCAAAAGTAGTTTTCATCTTTGGAACTATTTTAAGATTACTTGCTCTTGTGGGATAATATCTTTCAGGACTCCTCACAGATGGAGCGCTTATTTTCCTATGAAAACTAGTTAGTATATTTAGCACATATAATTTTCATATATGCAAAATTTGAAATTACCTAAAAAGTGTACTGTATGGTAATTAGAGAATTGGGTAATTATATTATTTTGTAAATAATTTTGCTTCTTAACGTTGATCATTTCATACATATTTACTTAGTTTCAGATAGGCAGATAGGATAGAGCGCCACACTATTCTGTCACACACTATTCTCGCCTCATACATCGTTTCATATAACCTCGCCAATTATTGTGGCTTCTCACAGGACCATCTTCCAGTATCTGGTTTACCTGGTCGTGCCATGTCTTTATTTCTGGTGCCATCAACGCTTGCGATCTTTCTTACCATTCTCTCCTCATTCATCTGTTCCGTACGACCAAACCACTTAAGTGATCTTTTCTTTATCTTACTCACTATACTGAGATCAGCTTTACATTCTTTCCTTATTTCTTCATTCTTTACTGTTATAAATACGCCTAAGTGATCTCATTTCCACTGCATTCAGTCTACTTTGGTTCCTCTTCTGCCAGCTCCAGGCCTCACTTCCATACACCAGTGTCGGTACCAGGACTCCATTGTTTACCGCTAGTCTTGCTTCTGTTGACAAATTCCCATTAGTTATAATTCCATTCAAAGCACCGTTCACTTTGTTCCCTGCAGTCACCCTCCTTTTGATATATTTCTCTGTCTTTCAGTTTCTTTCAAACATACTTCCCAAATATATAAACTCATCTACGTGTTCCGAACATTCGAACATAACTTTTTTTTTATATGTAGGGGCAGTTGGAGGGGGGGGGGGACCCAACCCTTCCCGGGACCGGTTTAAAAGCTAGGGCTTCATTGACGGTCCCACTCACCAAAGCTAATAAAAATACGCGACTTTAATTCAATTACATATTTAAGTACATATAAGCAAAACGAAAAAGGAGAAGAAATTCAATGTAGTTATTAGCAATTAAGATTTAAAATTTAGACCCTCCAGCGTCCCTTAAGTGCTGTCTTTATTCATTAAAAATAATATAACATAAATCCATAGAACATAGTTTTACATACAGATGGAAAATTAAGGTGCAGTAGTTCCCGGCCGACACTCAGGGATCCATTCATCAAAAACACTCCCAAAAGAGGGTCAGTGGACGAGATACTAAATGGATTGAGCATTACATACAATTTTTTTTTACGTCGTTCATGCTTTCCTCTTTCTTGAATACCATCACTTTCGACTTGTTGACTTTCATACATATTTAATTCTATATAAGATACTCTACTAGATGAGAGCAAGATACAGAAATAAATTTAGTATAAATAACTGCTTTAATTTAATCTCTAATAGTTGAAAAACCGCTGTGACCTTAATACATTGGGTTTTAAAGGATATTTATCATGTTGCCTCTTCTGTTGAGGCTCTATTACCGTCTGCCATCATTCCGCCGGGCCTCATTCGAATTTTCCATTCCGGCGTTGTAATCGACTCTGCAGGACCGGAGATTTATAGTCCATTTAGTGGCGTCGGTGCCCCCCCCCCCCCACTAATACCCCTAGTTTGGTTCGTGGACTCGCGTTCCGTACGCACTCGGATAAATTCGCGTCCGTTCTACGAGTGCGTGAAGAATGTCGGTGTTTCCCGCTCGCCCGCTGCTATTTCCGTGCCGGCACTGCAGCTATTTTTGCTTGCGTCCGTTTTTCCACCAGACTGTTCCGAACGGTGCACGGTGGTTTTTTTTCGTCAAATTACCTGGCCATAAATCTAGTCACGTCTCGTGACAAATGCACCTGCAAAATAAAATAATAATAGACATGACTGTTTGCTTACTTGAAATTTGTCCGCTTTAGACTATAGACATGATGTGAAGTATCTATGTAGGAGAGGGGTTTGGAATATTATTTGGGGGGCGAGGGGCATTCTACACATTTATCCAACGATACATAAATTCGATAGTTTATGGCACGTTTTTGCAACAGTAAAAGTATTTACTCTTCTAAAATTAAATATTTGTGTAAACAAGACGTATTTTTTACATTAATGCATATTATATTGTCAGCGTTTAAATTTTCGTTCCAATCGAGGCATATTTAAAAAAAAAGTCGCCGAGTTCTTTGATCACGTGGGTGCAACCAAAATAAAAATGTTGAAACAAGGAATTTGCGTTAGTTCATGTATATTATTTGATGGTTTGTGGTTACATTTTTGCAGACAATAAACTTGGGTAGCATTGGCGTAACAAATTACCGCCCCTACTGGGCAAACAAATACAATATATAGGCACCGTGCCCCTCCCCACCAAGAACCCACCTTATTTTACGTTTTTTAAAATAGTTAGAAATTAAAAAATTACTGTTATTGTTTTATCTGATTGGATGTTCATAGGTTAATGATATTTTATATTAAATTTGATGTTATATGTACCGTTATTCATTCGTAACTAAGATTTTTAAGACCTATGCTGTACGCGATTGTTGAACTTGTTCAGCGATTCCGGACCCCCCCGAAGTCCGGGCATTTACTTTGTGTGCAGTTGACATGTGTGCGGTTTTCTATGTGTGGACATGCATGTGTGCAGTTGTCCCGTGTGCAGTTATCTGGTAACCAAAAATATATTTCATTAATTATGGTGAAATATGTTTTTCGATTCGTGAGAAACAAGAATGAATAAAAAAAGTATTTGAAATGTGTTGTTTACAGTAATTAGCGCTCTGGTTATCCTACTTTTCAATTATTTCCAACATAACAAGTAATTTATGATTTTGAAAGTAAAAGCCATCGTGCGACTACTGGTGGCGAGCATCAGCGACTTTATGTTTTCGATTTTTACGCTACCGAATATCGGTCAGCATATGATAGTCAAGAGATGTTCCTGGTATGCGAGGCTCTGACTGCATTCGTGTGTTGATTTGCCATTGCACTCACAAAAATAGCAACCGTAAAGCTGCATTCCTATTGGGAAGTTATCTTTCACCGCTTCCATTCTATACGTACACGTATTCGCCGGTTCTTAAACTATCGATATTAGTTTCCTTCAGAAATAATAAAAAAAATTTCGTCTCTAGATTTAGTGGGGGCTTCTATTTTTTTTTTTCATACTCATTCTCGCATAGCATTTTGTATTTCTTTTTCCTTTAAAGGCCTCCAAAATTCTGTTGGAAACTTATTTAAACGTAAATTTCTGTTGTAAATATGTGAGTAAAATAGATGCACGCGTTTGTCTTACTCTTCACGTTTTCTGAACACGCCATTTTAGATTTCCACACATGTATTTATTCTAGATTTTCAAGAATAATCTTGTGATTTCCACACATGTATTCATTCTAGATTTTCAAGAATAATCTTGTGATTTCCACACATGTATTTATTCTAGATTTTCAAGAATAATCTTGTGATTTCCACACATGTATTCATTCTAGATTTTCAAGAATAATCTTGTGATTTCCACACATGTATTCCTTCTAGATTTTCAGGATTATTCTTGTGCGTGTTTTAGGTGCGCAGATCTATCTTACTCTTGAAGTTATCTAAACACGTCATATTAGATTTTATTGTTGAACTAAACGTTATTGTGACTGCGTTTGGTATTTCTTTTATAACCATGATTGGTAACTGATATTTTACTGTTAGAGGTTTAATTTCCACTATATCAGTGATTGGTCGCCGAATTACGAATAATCAGTTACTTATCATCGTTACAATCGAACACAAATTTCACAATCACAGTCACAATAACGGTTTAGCTCATCACTATTAGATTTCCATACATGTATTCTAGATTTTTAAAAATAATGTTGTGATTTCCACACTTGTACCATCCTAGATTTTCAAGAATAATCTTGTATGCAAACAAATCCGCATCAAATCTCATATAACGTTTCTGCTTCCGCTACAGAAAGCTCTTTCAGTGAAACCGGATCGTCGCATTGTTCAGCACGGCGGGAAGAGATGAATTGTGAAAATGCAGTAACACGAATCCATCCCGATACGAAGATTGGATCATGTCGCCGATTGCGACACGCGCAGGAAGACGTGGGCGAGCCGCTGCCAAGTCTGCGTATCGATTGCATGTAAAATAGTTTGCAGGCGTTATCTGCACTTGCTCTCCGGTCTATTTACTCCCCCAGTTGCAGTTGAAACCCATACATCTGGGAAACGGCAGTTTCGCGACTGAAATGTAAAAAGTTCTCGAGACAAGACTTGTATTTCCAGTTCCTGTTTAGGAATGCGATGTTTTTTGAAATTATATATCGACGATTTTATGCTTCGTATTGTGCAGAAGATTGTTTACCACGTCCACCTGTACTGATTCTATTTTATACACTTGGTGCAACGCACAATATTTTAGAACGTATTAAAAAATGTTCAACCATTATTGGTTTTTTTAAATTTTATTCCTAACAATAGCAATTTTTCAGTGTACGTGTTTTGTATTACACGGCGAACAATTAATATGTAAAACAAAATGATATTTAAAGTAAAGTGATAAAATGAACACAAGCTTAGAATCTATATCGCACAGGATTGAGAGATCGCCAGAGTGACGCCAATAAAGTGATGTGATAAGGACACGAGGCGGTTGCTATTACGGTAATTTAAAAATATAGAAACGGCGAATCATCAGCGGAATGCCAGACAAACGTGGGGTAGATTTCGACAGACAAAAATTGTTTTTTTTTTAATTTTTTTAAATAAAATCACGAACGGCGAGTCAATCACTGATATCTTTGAGTCACACTTACTGTCAGTGATTGAGTATCTTGGAATATCGTTATTCATGATTCAATTTTATTTATTTTTAATTATGATTTTCTGACGCCATTGTTTAAATCGATTATCACTTGAATCAGCGCCATCTATCAGATTTTTTGGAATATGAATAGCGCTATCTAGTAGATTCTGCCAAAACGTTTTACGCATATTTTCTGAGAATTTGACACAAAAAATAAATTACATTTTTTTAAGCATTTTAATTCTCTTTGTGATGATATTAAATTAGATTTATATTAATTATTTATGTTAGAATATGTTTTTTACGTAAATGTTTTAGTAATATAAATAAATACGCTCAAAATTATACTTTTTTTATTTCGTGTATTGTGATATCGTGCGGCGCATGCGCATTAGTAATGAAACTGTGATCACAGCACAGTTTTCAATCACTGATATTATCGAATAACAATCACAATGAGTGAGCCGAGAGTAGCATTTTTTCTCATCACTATAAAATATGCCTTACTGGCGACTGTTTCAATCGTTTTAAATTAGTCGTAGTTGTGTGATAATTTAGATTGATTTAAATTTTCTATTCCTTTCAAATTAAAAAAAATATACATTAAATAAAAGATCATCGAATCTAGACTATTTTTTGATTAGATGATTTAGGGTCTGAAGCAAATATTTAGAATAATGAATAATGATAGTCAATTTTCCAAATATTTATTTCGAAGTACCTAGAGTGATTTAACATTATAATATAAGTAATTTAGTAACACAATCAAATATTGTGGACTCTAGATCTGTTACACTCTGTATTCATTAACATAGAATATTTTTACTGACTGGCGTTTTATGGAAATCACTTTGAAGTTAGATTCGGTGGTTAAATTTGTTGTGACATTAGATGTCATAGAATCAATTCCATAATTTTGCATGATACCGTTAAGATTGTGTGCTTTCGCTAGTATATAAATTATAAGGACACTGAGGAACGTGCTCTAGAACTAGTTGAGTGGCAACATCCAATATTAAAATAAATTTCAAATGTCAAAATAAAAAGTTTAAATTACAAAATTAAAAATGTCTGATATGTGTAACGGTTTTTTGTTATTAAGTAATATGATACAATGAACAACATTGTAAATATAAAAATATACCAGTATCGTCTCCAATTTCTCTCGTAGAGCATGTTTCCATTATATTTTATAGAAACCATCTGCCTAGGTTTCTTACTGTTAAACGACAATTCAATATTATTTAAATTGTTAAAATAATTTATTGTAATTCTGGCAAAATCTATGCAATCTGGGACATGTATTTACACAGTTGTATGAGGGGCTCAAGCTCGCGGTGTAACATCGAAATATAACTAATTGAACTACGTTTTTGTCTGACAGATTTTAAATATTATTCTAGAAGTACCTAATCTAATGCGTCGTTTAACTAAGTTAAACTGGTGACGGATATTATTGAACTATTAATAATACTTTGTTAGCTCATTTTCTAATGTGTTTCCCTTTTCCTCTCTTGCATCTTTTATTTTTTATGTTTATTTTCTAACGCCGTGTCTTTAAATACATGATATTTGTTTTGTTGCAGTGAGCGCGCCGCGGTCACGGAATGACGACGGACATCTCGATGGTGCGCTGGGATCCGTCCCAAGCGCCCGGCCAGGAGTTGATAGATGACTATGAATATGATGGCGGGAACTCCTCGTCCCGGCTCTTCGAGCGGTCCCGCATCAAGGCTTTGGCCGGTAAGTGTCTCCAAACTAACGAAACAAAATAAAAATGTAGATAATTAGTAGCAATTTTAGGAACTAGCTCGCGGATAGTAAAGCTGATTTTAAATGTCTTTCGGTAAATATATTTGGAAAAGGAAATTGAAAATGTTTTTTTCTAAGAACATATTTTTTTGTTGTGAAGTTGCATTTTTAGAACATAGTTTTGTGGTATTTTAATACAAATCAAATTAATAAACTAGAAAGATATACAGAAAAAAATCTATTTATCAAAAAAATATTTAGTTGCTATCGGGATAATTAAAATACTACAGAACTATGTTCATAACATAAAATGTGATTAAAAATATTCAAGTTTATCTAAATTTAATAAAATTGTGAAAATTAATTTAATTCTGGCGTATCTTATCGGGTTTTACTCGAAGATATTTGTGATTCACTGTAATATAAAGTTGATTGCAGCTTTTGAAAATGGAATAGTATATGTATTAATTGAAAGTATTACATAATTTCAAAATTTGTCGAAAATGTATTCGATTGCTATACCTAAAATCGAGAACGCGTTTCTTCGGTTAGGAAAAGGTCTAGGTTCGAATCCCGGTAGTAACTAAATACAGGTCCGGCAGAAACAACTCCCAGATTTGAAAGGTTAATAAAATAGACATAACAAAATTATATAAAAATTTAATATATAATATACTGAAAGAACAGGATTTTCCATTTATTTTCTTCACGTACCTTTTATTAATTTAAAAATATGATGTTCATATGCCGACAGGTTCATGTCTATACAGGTCCCCAATCTCTGAAATTCTGCATTACTTTTCTTGTTATTTACAATTCTATTATTGCGGCCATTTGTTGACGGATAGCAGCATTCATACCATCGAGGGTTCTTGGCTTCTGTTTAAAAACTTCAGCCTTTAGATGTCCCCAGAGGAAAAAATCACATGCTGCAAGGTCGGGAGACCGTGCAGGCCATGGGATATCACCTCGTGAAATAGGACGTTCGGGAAATATCTCTCTTAGGAAATTCATTGATTGTCTTGTTGTGTGAGCGGTGACCCCATCTTGTTGAATCCATAAATCGGCGTGTAAAATTCTCCTTACAGTCCGATCAGAAATGTATAACGCTGCAGCGTCTTTAAGAGCTGAGCGACGCTTCGGGTGTTCGATTTCTTCTTCAAAGCTGAACTGGTACCCCTAAAATTGGACACCCAAACTTAATGGTCTTCTTATCGGGTACCATTGCGTGTCGACCTAGCCGAAATTGTCGCTGCGTGTTGATAACAGAACCACCATTTTTAAAATACGTTTGAATAGCGAACGCGCGATGCTCACCACTCCACGCCATGATGGCAACTAAAATGGCAAAACATTGGGTATAAAATGGTGTGCCGAGACCACGCCCTGTACTACTAGCGCTCCAGGGAAATCGGGGAGTTATTCCTGCCGGACTCTTGATTTTTTCTGTATATCTTTCTAGTTGAATAATTTAATTTGTATTAAGTATTTTTTAATTAAGAACAATACAAGAATCTATCCAAAGTATTTTTTTTTCTTTGAGAAATAAACTAAATTAATTTGTGCATATAAACAACATCCTTCCAGATAAACACTAACCTATTATATATATAGCCGGCCGATCTCTCAATTGCAATCCGGACTGCTCGGTGTACTTCCGCTCTGCTAATTCTCCTTGTTGTTTGTTCCGCTAGTCGGTCTTAACCGGTATTTTTCGTCCTAGATCTCACGTGCCTTCAGATTTCACACCTTCAAAAAACTCAGGATGTACAATGCGCAAATATATTTTTTTGAAACAATGTTGAGCAACTCAGAGCACAACATTGTTCAAACACATTTATGTAGCTGTGGTAACGAGTACTGATTCTAGTTCCATTATATTAATTGATTTATCATTCTGATTATTTAATCATATCGGAGACAGTGACTTGTCTTTCTCAATTAAAAGGGATGAAAGATATATAAAATATTATTTAAAACTTTGAACAAATCCGTGTGATTTCATCGCAAACGATTTGAGATTTTTAATTGCCGGATTTATTTCGATATGACATAATTTATTGTAATTGAACGTTTTAACTACCAAGCGGTTAATTTCACCCAGAATAGAGAACTCACTGTAAAACCAGGACGTTGGGTTAATGAATTATATTTTCGTTTTATGTTTGTTACTGTGTTCTTGTAATTGCTGCAATCGGTTTTGAACTTAGAGGGTTGAAATATTTTTTACATTCGGTTTACATTTTTTTATTACTACTTTATTACTTGAACTCGGAACAGAGATAGATAATCGCAGGCTGTTATTTGTAAAGCGATTTCTCTTATCTGATTTCTGTGTTTTTTGATATCATTCTTCGTAAATATTATTTTTGTCTGATAATAAAAGTTGAAAAATATACTATTGTATATATAACTTATATATTATAAAAGTTTAGTAATATTTTTTTTTCTGCTATCACTCAATTTGATAGGGCAGGTCTTGGTGATATTATTTTATATTATATTTATTTCAAACGTTAGTTATATATTTAAAAATATATTTAATTAGGATTTTTTACCGGGTTCGATTTTGCTGCCATTTTTATTATTTTTTTTTATTTTGATCAGTTTTTCTTTAAGTCCCAATTTGGAGGTTTAAATTTATTCTCTGAATATTTCATACTGTTTCAAGACGAGACTTGACAGTTGGCAATAAAACGAATCTCACTACATTTTAAAGCGCGTTCATTTCACACCAGTATTGAAACAGGTGTTGTGGAGAAGTTGCAAGGGGCACCGCTTTCAGTTCTTAGGTCTGTGGCTAAATAGGGAAAGGCCTCTAGCATATTATTTTATATACTTAGCCCATATACAATTATATTTGGAATCTTATTTTCAAATAATATTATTATATAGTGCACTTAATTTTCCGATATGGAATTAATCTATTTTATAAATTGGAAAAATATTATAAAAGAGACTTGCGTTATAAGTCTTAGAATATCTAATATATCATTATGAATTACTGGACATAATATGCATCCCTTAATAAAATAAACGTCGGTAACATTATAGGAGTATATTTTTCGAGAAAAATTTATAAAAATATACGTACTGTAGTAGCGATAACCTGTTTGAGAATGAACACCTGAAAAAGACTGCCGTGCTTACACCGAAACGTCGTGTAATTGGCTCAATTCCGGTCTAACATAGGTATTCGTACTATTTCATGAATAAAGGATATTCTTTATCCTTATTATTGCGTTTCTCCATGACTTTCCGGATGTCTTGGATGCAGTGTCATTTGAGCACCTGTCATCCTGTAATAGATAAGAAAAGCATCCTGTCATCTCATCTATGTCTCATAGTGATATCGCGTCGCACTCTATGGTTTCTTTCCTTATTTATGGTAGCACTGTCAAATGTGACATGTTAATGTTTTGTTTGTGTTTCGAAGTATGCTTTGCTCATATTTCGTAGAATGTCTTTAAGTGGATATATATATTTCAAAGTTAATATGTAAGAATGCACTAACAGAAAAGCAATCTGCTGTTTGCTGGTATTTGGAGATTTAGGTGGGTATTAAAAAATACGCATCTTCATCATAGTTTTCCTTCCCTTAAAGGGGGGTTGGGGAGAAAAATGACATGGCTTTATTTTTTTTCGTCTTCTCCCGTCTTCTACAGCTTCAGTACTATAGGACCAATCACGACCCGAATGTCTTCCTGTAGTTTGTGTTGCTGTCTTTCTCAGCTTAATCTGGAGCAACCCATCGGCCGCCTCCCTTCTGGATTTGACAAGGTACATCTTGGTAATCATTTCTCTGGCACTCGCAAGACGTGTCCAAGGCACCTTAATTGCGATCTTTCTATGTGTAGAAGTAGGTAATCTTTATCTCGGGACTGCTGGTACTGTTTTACGTTCCTTTTATAGTATCAAGACCAAACTGACTATTTTTAAAACTGTGTGTATGCCCACTTTAATATGTGGAAATAAATATGGATTCTCACAGAGAGGATGAGATCAAGAATCCTGGCTGCCGAAATGTAACATTAATGGATTGAGTTAGAACTAAAAATTATTATTTTAATTTTATTTTTTCTTTGAGTACCACTGCACTGGCGCTAGTTTGATATGGCAGTTGTTTAATCTACAAACATTTTGACGGGCGATAAAGCTACTTCAAAGTAGGCATTTCGTCATTACGTAATTCTGTTAGTTTTGGTCGTATTGTACGTTGACTATGTTCCGTAGGCGCTCCAACAATATTATCTCCCCCGTTTTTTAGATGATATTTTTATCGAAATTGTCGGTGTTATTTATGCCCCGTTTCAAGTGATCCGCTACCATTTTTATTTTTTTGTATGTCAATTTTTTCCGTTATTTTTTTTTGTAGTTAATCTTTTGCGTAATTCGACAATCTTTACCGTGGTTTCGGACCGAGAGTTTTTCGTTATCAACTGGTTGCAACCGCTATCTCTCCCACATCCACCGTCGACTTCCTGCCCGCTCCTGCATTTGACACACGCACAAATCGTACACTTACTCAACATGTTGACCAATCGACACGGTGAATTACTGGTCATCGAGCTGTCCCGGTTACCCCTTTTCGATTTAGTGGCTTCGTTTTGTTTACTGGCTTTCCCCCGTTCGCGCGATAAGTTTGTAACCCGAGCTGTGGCACTATCGTTTCGGCTATCTGCTAACATTGCCAGTCTTCTCGGAGACAGCGGCTCATGACATCTCGGCCGTTGTCTGTTAGTCTTTCAATCGTGATTAATATTTTTTTTGGAAAAAAAATTACAACTGCATTCGATATTTAAAAGTTTTTTTTTTGGTTAAATCAGTGATATGTTAAATCTAGTGATATAATTACGTAAATTATACAGTAGTGTATTTAAATAATGCATTAATTCCTATTGGATTTTCCATTTACAACGTTTCTGTGGTTAATCCACATCCTTCCATCTAAATGACATTTTTTTATGTTTAATATTTGCTCAATCGTTTCCCTGTAAGGGCGTGTCTTTTGTTTTATTATAATATAATCGTTTTTCTAAATATAAAGTGATTTACAAATAAACTATTGGATTAATAATATTTAAACGTGACTTATAACAAAAACAGTGTGCTTTTAAAAAGGCTCTTCATTAAGCCTGTAGTGAAATATTTATATCAAACTGTAGTGGTAACTAATTGGACGATGTTATTAAAATGAGAATATTTATTAGTGATTTCTTCGCAATAATTGTACGTAGGAACGTGTAGTTATTAAATTTTTTTTGTGTAGAGTGAGGTGGCGTTAGTTCGGTGAACATGTCCGCTTCGGAGGGATATGACTTGATAAGGATGGGCGTAAAAGCCGAATGTCCGGGTTTGGAGGTCTACTTCGATAAAGTGGTCCTCGAATTGAGAGGTATGAAAATTGTTAAATTTTTTTGTAACCCTTACGTTACCAAACGAAAATGCTACGTTATGTCAAGAGCGAGCTTTCATTTTTCCAGTTTGAAATTCGAGAAATTCTACATGAATTTGATATGATTTCAAGACGAGAGTAGTAGTTAAATTCGTATATGTTCCGAATAAATAATTAATGACGTTATATGTTCTGTAAATCACGCGAGAGAGGAAGATTTGAATAGAAAGAGACGACAATAGAATTGTTGATTTTCTCGCATTCAAACATAATGGGTTTCATAATGTTTTTCATATTAATATTATGGAATAAGTGTTGTCATTTGAATCAATCTATCGAAAATTAAACCATTTTTAGAAGTACTTAATTCACATATATAAATACGTTTTGAAATCAGACAACGTACCTGCATATATTTAGATGATTGCTTAAATCAATCTTCTAAATTAAAAATTATTATGACAGCTTCAATTAATTATTTTGTCTAATGTTGTCGATTTAAAACGTCACGTTGCCGTTTTGGTGATATGTCTTGTTTCATAATTATATACTATTTATGAAACAAACAGCTTTGTTTAAAGTGCAACAGTGTTATATATATATATATATATATATATATATATATATATATATATATATATAAACGAAATATTTAATTCCAACTTACATAAAAATTACGTACATAAAATGTTTACTTTGTTTAAGGAAACGTTGTTTTCCCTTAAAATCAGTAAAAATACATCTAATTGATGAAATTTGCTACTAATGTTAAGTTCAATATTAATTCATTCTGTGGGTAATATACGAAAATTATAACCGCGCGGATTTTATAACCGTCACAGCCGGATCGAGCGGCGTATTGAAGTTCCGTTGGATAATTAAAATTATCGTATTTTATAAGACTGAAAATATATTCTTTAAAAACTGATTATTGTTTTTGATATAAAACTTTGATTTAAATAGTAGCTGAAGCCTTAAAGCATGTGAGTAAACTAAAATTAACACAGTTTTGTAACACGCGGAAAATGGGTCTAATGGTCGCGGTCTTTCTTATAATGCTTGTATTATCTTAATTATGACAAGTAATGTTCAGTTTATTAGTTTTAAAGGAGTATAAAGATCTTATCTAAGTAATGATTTAAAAAAAGTCAAATCTAGTGTATAACTTTTAATATAAATGAATAATAAAAAGTCACATTTTCGTAAAAATCGCGAAAATTTGAATTATTATTGAAAGTAGCCCCTTAAAATTTTACCACAAATGCAATGTCCCTATTTGGCTCTTCAAAAAAATATTTTACAAGTGCTTTGATAATTTTTTTTATAGATTTTTGATACTTCTAGAAATCAGAGTGCAATCGGGTTGTAGCATTATGTTCTTGTTATCTTTTGAAACCTATCATGTTATTTCATAACAATAATATTTCATACATTTTGTGCAAACAAACTTTTCATTCAAGTTTAATCAATGGAACCATTATTTATTAACATCTGACCTTATCTGCGTCTGTGTGAATGTGTACTGTTAACTCCGTCAGGGGCGTAGCGACTACAGAATAATACTCGGGGAGGCGGACCGGTCCCACAATCAAATCAAGTAATGATAGCTACTGTGCGTGGAAAAAATGTAGGGTTAGAGTTACCCACAAAATTAAGCATCTGTAAGGAACACTGGATCCTTTTATAATTATATTTTAGAGACGCATAACAATGGAATTAAACGTATTGTTTAGCTTACGAATTATTTTTCACAAAAATGTGTTTAATTTTGTTTGTTTTTCAAATAGTATTTAGTAAATTTCATAATCCAACAATTTTTAGTTGAAATCTACAGTATGTTTTCAAATTATCTTTCCTAAATTGTGGCGGTTTTATAAATTACGTATTTTCACTATCAATTTTATACTGAGCGTTATAATATCGAACTCAAATTTGACTTTGATAAACCGTTGCATGACAATGTGAATAGTAGTAACCGACATCGTGTATTTACATTCGCAGCTGCCTCTGTTCCCACCCTTGTTCCAGCTTGTGCTTGTTCTCAATAGCCTTTAATCAAAACCATTCAAATCAATATACAAAATGACGAATTACAAATAAGTTTCGTATAAAATGCGCGTACACGGCACACATCCATTTTTTTTTTGCTTCGAGATAATGTTTGATGTTGTAATATAGTATCATCAACTGGGCTATTTTATTTTTTCTAGAGCATATAAATCGAGGATGCAATAAATATTTCGTTGTGGACTATTACGTACAATATACGATACAAAATTTATCGTACTGTAATTAAGTTGCTCCGTAGTTGAGATGTATTCACGACTGTTTTAAGAATTTTTTTATTTTTATTATAACCATAGTTCTTTCATCGCATTGAACCGTTACGGAGAGAGTGATTTTATTCTGTGCCCTTCTTAAAAGGTTTGTTGGATTATATCTATGTGTATTCTGTTTACATTCCGGAGTTACATATATATCTTGTTTACATCTTGCATGCCTGTTGAGAGTTTACGTTGTTTGATCTATAAATCGAGCGGTGGTGATGATTTTGTGGAGAGTATTAAAAAAAAATACCAAACGGGGTTTTGAAAAGGCGGAAGTGACACGGCACATCGCTCATTAATTATTATGAAAAAATATCTTATTTCAATAAAGTTAGTTCCACAAAAAAAAATTTATTAAAACATTTAAAAAATATTTGTTTTCAGTGACTCTTAATGAGGGTAAAAATCTCCTCTAATGAGGGGAAAATCTCCTCTAATGAGGGGAAAATCTCCTCTAATGAGGGAAAAATTTCACTGAGGTGAAATGAAAAACAGCAATTTGTAACTGAGCACGTAATTAGTTTTCTTTAGGATTATTTTTAATCTTTAGCCCTCGGATCAAAAGCCCTACGTGTTTGTTTGCAGCGCTACTACTTTTTCTTCGCTGCTTACGAAAAAAGAAAAGGAACATTTCTTGGTCACTTGCCTGCCCTCCTCTTGACACACTTTTTCCTCTGCATCAAAGGGCTTATCCAAACCTTTCATACATTTGCTCTCGTTATAGTTTTTGTTGAACTTAAATTTAAAATTGTTTTAAAACTGCCCGAAGTTTTTTTTCGAGTGTAAAATTTTTCTTAAATTTATTGTCTAGCTTATCGAATTATCCATCAGTGAATCGCTTGAAGGGGTGACCATGCTATGAACATACGTTCGGTCCGAGTTTTTTTTAGCCAGAATTTTATTACGCGTTTAAACTGTCTGTGTTGCTTAATGTTTTTTTTTATGTATTTAGGGAAAGAATTATATAATTTGGGTGCTACAAAAACATAGCTTCTTTGTCCGTATGTGGTGCATATCCTAGGAATTGCTAAATTGTTCTCTGAAATTCTGGTATTTTTGACGAGTAATATAATAGTTATTGCGTAACAGAATTAGTTGTGACATTAGTTTTACACGAGGATAAAATTAATGGCGCAAGTCACCCCCTGTGCCGAGGTAATTTGCACCACTATTTAAGTAAATATATTTCCGTATACATTACATTTTTATGTTTCCTGATTACACTATTCTAAACCTAACTTTATATGTCGCGAGACTATTTTACGATACTTACAAGTTTTGTTATTCGATCGTCCTGTTACGTATGTCTTCACTGTTTTTTTTTTTTTTTTAAGATTTGAATATATTTATTACGGTATCACATAATTTTTCAGGAGCTATTATTTTCACCATTCATTCCGCGTCACCCCGGTCGCACGCAATATCGAGTTTCCCTCCATTAACGCGGTGTCACTCGGAGGAATGCGTGTCCGCCGAGGTCCGTCGGAAAAGTCGACTCGTCGTTTTGTTTCGGCACGCCTGACTGACCGCCGGCATGTGAAGTCTCAGTTTTAATTTCACGATCCCGTATTGCCAATATTGTATGCCTCTAAAAAATCTAAATTATTCCTATTTTTATGTCTTAATTTTTCTTAATAAATGCTTGCTTTATTTATGTGCGATTTTTGGAAAAAAACTTATGTAGTCGAGCAGCCAAAATTATTAGGTGTTATATCATAATTACATTTCAAGACATGTGCGTCCTCGAATTTTAGAAGGCCTCGATTTTTATTTTTTATTTTATTATAATGTAAAAATCTAATTTACAGGGTGATTTTTTTTTAAATAATAATAAATTGCTATGAGCAATTACGAGTTTCGTTGTTTTTTTATCATTTACCTTTGCCGACATTTCGACAAATATTTTACGAAATTACAGAATTATTGCGTTATTAATGAAGTATTTTTAATCCTGCATTATGATTTAGTTGAAATTAACTATGTATGTATATAAATATATTAAAAATATGTTGTCAGTTGTGTTAGGCAAAAATCATTGGTCCTCAAAATTTTTATACTATTTTTTTTATATCTCAACAGTTTCTGAAAAATTATTATTAATAAGGAATGAAATTATTTTTATACTTCATTGAAAAACTATACACTAAATAAATATTTTAATTTAATGTATTATTTTTGATTTCTCCATACATACATATATATATATATATATATATATATATATATATATATATATATATATATATATATATATATATATATATATATATATATATATATAAACATATATATATATATATATATAAACATATATATATATAAATATATATATATAAACATATATATATAAATATATATATAAATATATATATATATATATATATATATATATATATATATAAAGTTATTGGAATAGGTATAGAGGCGCCTTTTATATTTGGTTTATTTAACATTATCTAAAGTTTGGTAAACTAATGGAACTGTTAATTATCAATATTTATTTTTTTATTCCAGCATAAACATGAATGATAATGGAAAAATTAAATTTGACTGTGTATTGCATTACAACATAAGTATAATCCCAATGTGAATCTTTTTAAAAACTTAGTTAGCCATGTTTATTAGACACATAAAATATCCTGCAAATGTTTGTGAGAAATTCAGAGAATTTACAATTTACGTATTATTATTAATCCAATTAAATGATATTCTGTAACTTTTGATTCTAGATAGCAGTTTAATCATGAAATTACCATTTTGCATTAAAAATAATATACCTGCCTGTACTCTCGCATTAAATAAAATTAATCAGCACAATAATGTCAGATACATTAAATATTATATTTGTCATAAATCCTATCAATTAAATACATTTTTTCATAATTAATTATATCATTTTGAATAAAATAGCAATATATTAAATGTTAGTCTGCATCATATTTATTTAATGTGTATATAATTATCATTTTCAATAGAAAATTGCAATGTTTTATTATACCTGATTTTGGATAATTTTAAAATCCACAGGGAAGTATGTTATTTTAAATAAAAAATATTACCAAAAATGCTTTAATTTACGTCACTATTCATTACATTATCAAATAGATACATGACATAATTATTTAAAAAAATTATTATTATTTTGTTAAATTTTTGTACTGTGTTAGTTTTTCTTATAAATTTTTAATTTTAGTAATTTTAATCAGTTTTCATTAGTCATCAATATTTATTATATTATGCATGACAAATAACCGTTTTAGTGCTAAGCAATTTTCGATACAAACGATCGCAGCGCTTTTGCGACGCGTAGCATTCAAACGGATAAAGGTAGTAAAGTGTAGTAAACATCTGTTCTTTGATGACTTTTGGAAATCTTTGGATTAGAATTTTTTCGAAAACCAAATATTTTGATCGAGAAAGGCCCATCAGAGTAGGTTTTGAGATAAAAAATAAAAACTTTCCAAAGTATTTTTTTTTTTGTGCAGAATATATATTTTTATAAGTTAAGATAAAAACTTTGTGACTATTTAAAATATATTTATAAATTTGAGATTTACAACATTAGATATAGGATTCATGATATTCGGCCCTTTTTAAATTTCATAAACTTTTAAAATATTTACAATTGTAATAGATAATAATTGTTGTAATGATCCTTCTCAAATACCTGATTCAATTCTTTTCCTTGCACACAAGGCTGGTTTCATTTCTATCTTGGTATTTCTAATACATTTTTCATTACTTTGGTATTTTTTTAAAATTCTAGACCAGTGGTCGGCAGACTGCGGCTCTTTTCATAGGCATTTGCGCGACTCTTCAACTCCAGCTCATACTTTCATGTACAATTGTATTTGATACGTGGAATAGTTTGCCTGCGACGTATAACACAATAAGAGAACTAGCATTTGCCATCGTACAATCTTTGGCTCTACATATTTATGGGAACAAACATGAATCAAATAAAAAATAAATTAAGAGGCAAATTAAACTAATGATAAAATTTACAATCATGCCTAAAATTGTACAAGTAGTTACATGCCAGACATAGCATGCATGGTCACTGTTCTATCTAGTCATCTTTACAAAGCTCAAAAAGTGTTTAATTTTTTTTTATTTGACATTTTTACAATTTTTTTATAACATGAATTAAGTATTTTACATTATTAAAATTACATGTTTTTTTTTTTTTTTTGCTTCTCCAAAAAAGAGACTAGCTCTCGTGCTTGGAGAGGGAGTTATGCTATAAAATTTTTATATAATATTTTATTTATTGTCTACTGGATTTTATTGCTTTTATATTATGGCTCTATGAATGTTTTGAGTAATGATGGTAAAAATCATTATTGTAACTGTTATTGTGACTGTGATTTTATTTGATTGTAACGATGATTGATAAATGATCAATGTAATTCTTGGAGTAATGACTGGTACCCTAGGAAGTAAATCTCTGACAGTTAAATCATAGTTAGCAATCGTCGTTATATCTCAGTTACAAATCATCAACACAATCACAGTCATGTAACGGTTGACCATCGCTAGTTTTGAGGTTCCGTTTACTTAATATTTGGCTCTTCTAACTAGAAAGTCTGCCGACCCCTGTTCTAGACATAATACATGTTTACTTAATTAAACATACAAAACGGATGATAGAAAATGAAACATTCTCGCTGTTTTCCAGTCAAGTTTATGAAATTTGGATGCAGTTGTTGATGAAATTCTGACATTAAACAGATCAAATCTTCAGATTAACGATGAATGAAAGCATTTTGTACGCATTCTAATTTCTTGGCCAGCATCGGCATAACAACACCATGTAATAGAAGTTATGTTTAAACTAAAATATGCTCTATGTATAGGAAGATAATTATTATTAAAATTTTGTTGTGCTCTTTAAATCTTATTTATAATTTAAATCTTTTATAAACCATCCATCCTAAATAGGTATTGAGTGAACTGAGAATTTTAGATATTGGTTCAATATTTAAAGGCAGTTTACAAAGAAACATGGAGAAGTGACCACACAAATATGTCACACTCGTTAACATGGTGAATGCATATTTTAATCAGTACCCATTAATGTCAAACATGCATTTTGATACTTTTTAGAAATTCGCATGATCGAAAATTAAAATATATGCCCTCGCATCGTGGTTAATAGGTGAAGAACTTATTTGTGAATTCAGTACCCACAAGGGTGAATACCTAAAAATTTGAATAAAAAAATACTATTAAAGTACGATACTAAGCAAACGTTTTGTTTCAAATGAAATTTTAAAATGTAATAAAATTTCCTTCCTAGTGAATTATACACATAACAGTGTTTACATACAAACATAAGCAACTTTCCCTCGAAGACGGGAGTATATAGTGTGTGCTAAATAAAGTGTATTGAGCAAAGTAAAAATCCTCTTAAGGGGTTTTTGTTTTTTTTAATGATTCTAATAATTAAACATAATTTTACCAAATATTAATATTTATTGATTTATCTTGAAACTGAGAGATTGTACTTACATCTTTATCTACAATATTGTCTCAACCACAGACCAATAAATGAATAGACATGAAATAAAGTGTACATATAGAAGAGGGGTTTGGAATATTAGTTGCGGGATGAGGGGCATTCTATACACATTCTTTGTTATAGTTTATGACACATTTATTCAACAGTAAAAGTATTTACTCTTTGAGAATTAAATATTTGTGTAGTGCTGTAATGTTAATGCATATTTTTAAAAAGTTGCAAAATTATTTTATTGCTTAAGTGGTACCAAAGTGATTACGTAGGTGATACCAAATTGAAAATATTGAAACAAGGAATTTGCGTTAGTTCATCTCTATACATTTGGTAGTCTATGGTCTCATCAAATTTGTCTCACCTTAAAATTCACATTTTTCAATGTTGATTCAAAAAAACATCCAATATGGCATTTATCTGTTATGAAAAAATTATTTTCATATTTTTTATTTCTTGATCAGAATATGATAGAATGAATATAAATTATAAATATGGTGTGTAATATAAATTATAAAGTGCACGCTATTGTGAAGAGCAATGTGCACACGGAACATTAACCAGGAGAGTACTAATTGTATTTATTTGATTATCTTCTTTTCACAAACGCTATAATGAATTATTTTTTACATAATTGAAAGTTAATTTGAAAGTTAACAAAAGAAAGATAATCACATTTGTCTTTGTTTGATGTCTAATGTATTTTTACGCCTTTCAGACGAACGAGAGAGTGTCCAGAAGAAGACATTCCAGAAATGGGTGAACTCCCATCTAGTGCGCGTAGGTTGCCGCATCGGGGATCTGTACGTAGATATGCGCGATGGCAAGATGCTTATCAAGCTGCTGGAGGTTCTGTCCGGAGAGCGGCTGGTAAGTGATGAGTACATAAGAATGATTAAAGTCTTTCTCGTGTGCATAAATAATTGATTTGATTTTTTTTTTGATAGTGGCATAATATAAATTGTAGAAATAAATCAATTTTCTATCATATTTGCTCGAAAAATTGATATGAATCTTAATATGTCACTTTCAGAACATGGGGCAGAAACACAAGAGATGTGTATTGTTTTAGTCTATCTCTCTTGCTCTGGCGACTAATGTTTCCTCTTGACTATACATACATCATTAGGAGGAGACAAAAAGTAGTTGCTACATCTTTGTACATATATTTTTCAATTTTAATTATCTTAAAATCATACGTCCATATATGCAAAGCATGTAACTAACATTACATCACATTTTTGGATCACTGTGTGTAAAAATTTGTTTTTATCAATTTGAAAATCCTATTCTATAATTTGTGCACTGGGAGAGAAATACAAAAGAACATTACCTTACTTACTATAAGGCTATTTATTTATTGGAGTTTTGTATATATATATACAAAGTAATTAGATAACTGATATCTGAAACGTGTTATTAAATTAAACTGATATTTCTGATACGCTTTATTTGCAGTCAATGAATATTTTTTGTTAGGGTCTTGTTAAAATTTATGTGTGTGCTATATTTTTTATGTGCGCTATATTGGAAAATCGTGTGCATACAGCTTAGAGGTAACATTGGCAGAAATTACATACATGTTTAAATAGATGATTACAGACATTTCCGAATCACCTACTTCATCAAGCTTGTTTGTTGGCTTCATATGGCTGAATTTGAATATTTTAAAACTGTGACAGTGTTATTTTTTGGGTTCTTATATTTAGTTACCATAATGATCTTTTGCAATGGGTGGAGATCATTTTTGTTGAGTTTTTAGGATCATATACATTTATGACTTGTGATTATTTGATGATAATGTGATTATTTTTTCAGCCCCGCCCAACAAAAGGAAAAATGCGTATCCATTGCTTGGAGAACGTAGACAAAGCACTTGTGTTCTTGAAGGAGCAAAGGGTCCATCTTGAGAACATGGGATCCCATGATATTGTAGATGGTAACCCAAGACTGAATCTGGGTCTCATTTGGACTATAATTTTAAGATTCCAGGTGAGCTCGGGAATTTTTTTTTAGCATGAATGCTTAACTAACTTTTTAAGAGTATTGATGTTTATTTATCTACTTTAAAGAAAAGTAACATTATTAAACTATATATTTATATTTTTTCAGTCTTTTATTAATTCTGTTTTCTATACTAAGTTTGTTTGGTGTAAAGTCAAAAATATTATTTTTCTCTATTTAATATGATTTATTTTGCAGTCACAAAACACAATTTGAATGTGCCATCGAATGTAAACTCTTTTTGTACATCCCAAATTTTTTTTTTTTGTAGATCCAAGACATAACAATTGAGGAATCGGATAACAAAGAGACCAAGTCCGCAAAGGACGCCCTGCTTCTGTGGTGTCAGATGAAAACAGCCGGCTATAACAATGTTAATGTCAGAAATTTCACGACTTCATGGAGAGATGGCCTCGCGTTCAATGCCATCATCCATAAACACAGGCCAGACCTCATTCACTTTGACAAATTGTCAAAGTCCAATGCCATTTATAATTTGAATACTGCATTCAACACAGCAGAAGACAAATTGGGACTCACCAAATTATTGGATGCCGAAGGTGAGGCTTAAAATTTCATAAATATTTTATTTTACCTTACACCATTACAATATTTGCATATGTACTTAACATACAAACACCCCCTATTACATCTCTTCTCCTGTCCATATTAACCCTGCCCACAACCACTTTCACTTTTCACCGAAACTCTCCTCTCCCCAACATAACTATCATACTCCCCTCTCCACCCTCGTAATCGACAATCTAAGCTTTAGTTTAAGTTTATTACTGACGATGACGCAGTAGGCGTCGAAAACATTTTAATTAATATTTAATTAAGGTGTTTATTATCAATTAAATAAAATTTTGAAATATTACAATATTAGTGTTTTTATGGTATGACATGTTTTCTATCAAAATGGAGCCCAGGTCCGGTACACAATGGTTTTTGATATATTTTGTTAGCTTTATTTTATTACGAGTAATTGTTGTGACTGTCACAAGATACATCTCTTGAGATCCTCCAGATTATTTTTAATCAAGAGTGATGTACATTTCAAAAAGTGTATAATTGTTAAATATATATGCATATGATGCATATATATGGTGTATCTAGGTATTTAAACGTATCTTATCTTGGCAGTTAACGTAGGCCTATCGAATTGTATACATTTTTTTAGGTTCTCACATATACGGGGTTGAAATTCAGGGGAGGCTCTGACCATTAGTGAAGATTTTGAAACAAAAAGATTTTAAGAGATTAATAAGAGAGGAATTGTTGAAAATAGATGGTTCTTGGAGTTTCCGGAAGCTCTGAAATTTTCAGATAGTTCTCAAGGGTTCTTGAAGTTAAAACATTCCAAGTTATTGTGAATGGAGATAAATGGAGATGTTATAAATTACGCAGTACTTTTGCATGATGTTGTCATTTGAGATATAAGCAGCAAGGCTCCGCAACTAAAATTATTAAATATTACAACAAGCGATGACCGTTTGATTGATCTTACGAATCTCCATTCCAGATATCTTTGTGGAGCACCCCGACGAGAAGTCCATTATCACATATGTGGTAACCTATTACCATTACTTCAGCAAAATGAAGCAGGAGACAGTGCAGGGGAAGCGTATTGGAAAAGTTGTGGGCATCGCCATGGAAAATGACCGCATGGTTCGAGAATATGAATCACTTACAAGGTATAAATTACAACTTGCAAAGTGTTGTATAAAATTTTCTCTTGATTAACGGTCGGATGAGTTCAAAATATTGCAGTTTTTTTTAAAAACTGTGATACTAACTTGAACTAAATTTTAATAAAACAATTTTCTTCCATTAGATTTTTTTATCCATTGTTTTTTATGGAATGTACCCTTTTGCAAAATGTGTATCAATGAAATTTCATTTTTAATGTGCGATAGAAAGATTGAACTAAATTTGTACTGATTTAAGAATGATAAAAATATTTTTAAAATGATACATTGTTACAAATTAAATAGTTTATTATTCCTTCTTCAATATTTACAAAATTACTTTGTGGCCTCATTTTATATAAATAATTAGACAAAATACTTTGCTTAAACCACTATTTATTATTAATTCGACATGTTTCGATACCTATGGTATCTTCTTCAGGAAACAATGTATACTGAAATTAAAAATACAAGCATAGATAAAAATGATATGTAAGAACTAATATGAAAACAAATTTAAAAAGTGACTATTTGCAAAGAGGATCTAGTTATTTATAATATTTAGGTTGCTATTAACACTTTTTTTTCTTTCTAAAATTTATCTAACTGTAAACCCTTAGTATTTGTTTGTATAATTTCTAAAATTTTGTTAATATCAAAATAATGGTTTGTTTCCAAAAGGTGATTGGAAAATTCTGAATAGTTGCTGCTGCTTAGGCATTGTTGAATTATCAATAAATAGTGGTTTAAACAAAGTATTTTGTCTATTTATTTATAGTTTATTATTAATTTATTTTTATGAAAATACTCACTCGTATTTATTTCTATGATTCTTTGGTTTTTACTTATAATTATTATTCATTAATAAATTATCATATTACCTATAAAAATTAATATAGCTGTATGTAGCTGTAGAACTATGTATCCATTCTTAATTCACATCTTGATTTCAGTGATCTGCTGCAATGGATCGAGAGCACCATTGAGGCCCTCGGAGATAGAACTTTTGCTAATTCTTTGGTTGGAGTCCAGCAACAGCTCGGTCAGTTTGCCAACTACAGAACTGTGGAGAAACCCCCCAAGTAAGCCTTTTACAAATTAGCATTATTTATTTAACAAAAACATCAAAATCATACAAAATAACACTCCGTCTTATATGTACAGAGAAAGCATTCATTCGTTCATTTGTAGTAATATATATATATATATATGTATTTAAATTACATTTTTTTTGTTAATATAGCAATTACACTTGCTTTAATTGACCTCAGCATGTTATGTAGTATCATTTCCAATTCTCAGTAGCTCAATCAATTATCTAGGTGTCAAAAACTCAAAACTATAAAGCTGGTAAATGTTTAATACGGATGTGCAATCATTTTTTCTTTTTAAAATGTACAAGGTTGTGAAAAGAAGACAGACTTTTGGTTATGTTCCTACCTAACACGATATTTGAACATTTTTCTTAGAACGATCCTTTTAGATTTACAGATTACGAGCTATTTGGTAGATTTCTATTATTAAAAGAAATTTAATTAAATTAGTAAGAATATTGATGTGACATCTTTATTTTAAAATAAATATTTTATCCATGGTATCTCTTTAGATGCGTGATATCAAAAGAATATCCATTATTCATGGGACTATATATCTTTTTGATAGCTGTATAACGCGGGGTAAACTTTATGCTCACTACACTGGTTCATCTGTATGTTAATGTCACTTTTGACATAATGGGATCCAAAACTTGTATTATCACAGAAACTGTCCAACACAACATTGTTAACTGGCCATCATACTTATTCTGACATTGTTCATAAATTTTGTTGATTATCCATCCCGGATAAATGAGGAATCTATTGTACGAATTTAGCAATGCCCATGTTTTTGATTGTGAAAATTGGTTGTGATGCATTCATATTTTTATTTTTAACATTTTTTCCAAGAATTTTAGTAAATTGAGACCGTAATTACCTGATTATAATAGTATAATTTATAAATTGTGAAAGAAAATAATATGATAGACTTTTTTAGATTATCAATCCATTTTTTGTCTCATTTCAGACATATTGTATTTTTGCAACTGCACTTAGGTATATTTATGTACAATGTGCTTCATAAGTTTATTATTTCTAACTATCTTGTATTTTACCAGATTTGTGGAGAAGGGCAATCTCGAAGTCCTGTTATTCACTCTGCAATCGAAAATGCGTGCTAATAATCAACGACCGTACACGCCGCGCGAGGGGGCCATGATCTCCGATATCAATCGCGCATGGGAGCGCCTGGAGAAATCTGAACATGAGAGAGAGCTGGCTCTTAGGGAGGAGCTCATCCGACAGGAGAAACTCGAACAGCTGGCTGCCAGGTAATTTGATTTTCATACATGTTGATATATATAATTTATGCATACAGCAGCAGTCTGCATGATGTGTAAGTGCGATTTGCTATGTTGAATTATTTAATGAATTGTTTTATTTTTGAATTTTGTTCTTTTTAATTTCATAATTTTTGGTGATTAGTAAAAGAATTGTAAATGTTTAGTGCAAATTTTTATAATGATGGAAAACTAGAGACTTTGTAAGCATTCCTTCCTTAAATACTGTTTCATTTGTCCTCCGTGATAAATCTAAAAAATAATTTTAAGACGTAATTTAAAAACGTTTTCATCTAATGATTTATCACATCTGTTCTTTTCAGATTCAACCGCAAGGCATCCATGCGTGAGACTTGGTTGTCTGAGAACCAGCGTCTAGTGAGCCAGGATAACTTTGGTTTCGATCTCGCAGCTGTTGAAGCAGCTGCTAAGAAGCACGAAGCCATCGAGACAGACATCCTTGCGTATGAAGAGAGAGTACAAGCAGTTGTTGCTGTCTGCTCAGAATTGCAGGCTGAGAGGTGAGTCTGTTCATTTTGTCATGATGAATAATTTTACAAAATAAAATAAATTACTAAAATAGATTTCTGAAAATGTTTTAATTAGTAAATCTTTCTTATACATATCTTACTGTTTAGATATCACGATGTGGAGCGCATCAGCGCACGCAGGGACAATGTTATCCGCCTCTGGGCATACCTCATTGAGCTTCTCAAGGCCAGGCGAGGTCGCCTCGAGCTTTCTCTGCAATTGCAGCAGAACTTCCAGGTTTGTTAAAATAAGTTATTTTAATAACCGTAAAATGATCAGTTTCTCATATAGTTGTAACGCCTAATGTATATGATTATATATGATTTTTTTTGTAATTTTTCAGGAAATGCTATACATCCTCGACTCAATGGAAGAAATTAAGATGCGCCTTCTGACTGATGACTATGGAAAGCATCTCATGGGAGTGGAAGACTTATTACAGAAGCATTCTCTTGTCGAAGCCGACATTAATGTGCTCGGCGAAAGAGTCAAGGTAAAACACTTTTGTATAAAAATGTCTTGTCATATTTCTTTCTGAATTAATTCTTTTTTTTTGTAATATAATGTTTGTATTTTTTTTCAGAGTGTGGTCACACAGAGCCAGCGTTTCTTGGAACAAGAGGAAGGCTACAGACCATGCGATCCGGCCATCACTATTGAAAGGATTCAACAGCTTGAAGATGCTTATGGAGAGTTGGTGCGCCTGGCCATTGAGCGCAGGTAGTTAAATTACCTTTCATTTGGAACACGGATTTTAAATTTGGAAACAGAACAAAATTTGCTGGTCCCTTTTCAGTTTCATACAATTTGATATTAAATTATCTTAAATTTACGCGTAAAATAAAATTTTTCTAAATTACTCATCATTTGTACTGGTCATGCATTGCTCAGTTATTTTAGAGTAAAGACTGTAAAATTTAAAAACGTAAATTTGACTTTACGAAAATGCTTCATTGAATCCCAATATGTATTGTATTATTTTTTAAAGAATTGTTTAGTAAACGATGAAATAACAAAGTATATGGATTTAAAATTTTGTTTTTAAAAATGGCTTAATATCACAACGTCGTCCATATTTCAAATAGGCGTATCTCAAATTTGTTGATTTTACGGCAGGCGAATTAACAATATTAACAAGTTGTGTGGAATTTTTCACTGTTGAAAAACGTTAAAAAAAAAAAATCTTAACAATGTCTATAGATATTTTTTGATTTCAAGACAGTGTGAAGTGTATTTATTCCATAAAATTTATTACTGTCATTTGTAAGAATGGCACATCGAAATATGAGTAGTTTCATCAAAATGTTTTTATGTAATATTAGAATAAAATTCAGACATGTGTTTAGGCAATGTAGTCTTGACTCAGTTTTAACAAAAAACGAGATACACCTTTTTGAAAGATGAACAATGATAATACTCTTTTAGGATGAAAAATTCCAAACAGAATATTTGAACCTCGGGTCTTGAGATGTACTTATTGTCGTTTAAGTCTACGAGAAAAATATCATATCTTATTTATGTCATTTGCAGAAAGCGGCTTGAGGACAGCCGTAAGCTGTGGCAATTCTACTGGGACACAGCCGATGAGGAGAACTGGATCAAGGAGAAGGAGCAGATCGCATCGGCTGAGGATGTCGGCCATGATATGACTACTGTATATCTGTTGATGGGCAAGCACAACGCTCTACAAGGAGAGGTTAAGGCGCATGAACCGCAGTTCATGGCCGTTGCCGGAGTCGGAGATGAGCTGATCAGGGATGGCCACTTTGGCGCTGATAGAATTCAGGTATTTTTTAAAAACATTTTTGGCTCACTTGTCACTGTAGAATATTACACATTTTTTTAAATGCCTAATACCATGATAATTATCTCAGGATCGTCTTCGTGAGATCCTCTCGGCCTGGAGTCACTTGTTGGACGTTGTGTCAATGCGCAGAGACCGTTTGGACTCTGCTGTTCGTTACCATCAGCTGTTTGCTGATGCCGATGATGTTGACATTTGGATGCTCGATACACTCAGGTATACTATGCTTACTTATACATTAATTAATTTCATAATTCCACAACTGAAGAAAATCACAATGAATATAAATTAATGTCAAATAATTATTTATGTTTTATATATATGTTCTTTAGGTAAACATATTTCATGATTTATTCAATGAGGAATAGATTTACTTGTTTAGAGGTAAATTGAAAATAGTAATAGAAAAGTCCCTGAAATAATTAGAATACTTTATTTTTACTTTGGTTTTTTATTTAGTTTTTAATCATGTTACAACTGTGTTGGAACATGATTAAATACTGTTTCTAAATATCCTCTGTGATCATCTTTTCTCAGATTGGTGTCATCAGAAGATGTTGGCCGTGATGAGGCACAGGTACAGAGCCTACTGAAGAAACACAAGGATGTGACCGATGAGCTGAAGAACTATGCTTCTGTCATCCAACAGCTGAAACAACAGGTGGGTAATTTTTAAGCATTATTTTTACAATATAGTATTTGAACGCCTTACAAGATATGTTGGTCTATGTAAGACATGTTGTGTAATTGATATATTGCTATTAGTTAATTACTGATTCATAGTGAAAAAAGTTATTTTCATTTATAGTTTTGATTGTAAAAGTGTTATTATATTTAGAAAATAAATACGCCACTTAGTTGATATTTCATACATTAAAAAATTTCCTCTGTATTATGTCCAAAATTGTTTTGTCATTTTATTTTACATATTTTTATATGTTTAAGATTCAATTTGATAATTTGTGATTAAAATAGATTTTTATGATTTTGATATATATTTTTAGATTTTGAAGATATATTTTTCCTTATATCATCTATACATTTATTTACTTATTTATTAGTAACTATATAATACATATAAAAATTTGTTTGGACTGTGCCCGTTTCACTAGAGAAATTCTGTGTCGAGACGGGCATGGTTTACAAGCAATTGTTCAATTAATTAAAATTACAAGTAGATAGAATTATATTTATTAACATATAAAAGGTGTATGTGAAGGACAATTTTAAAGTGGACTTAATTTTTGGATCACTTTGTAGCAATAATTAATATAGGTAAAGTCAATATGTTTGGGTGAGTGCACCAATACTGGCTCTACCCATATTACGAATCCAAGTTTTAATATAAAGTTTCATGTTCTTGTGACAATTCAATTGATTTAAGTCTTTTAGCATTCTATTAAACAGTTTAGGTCCAAAATATTTGTAGTTCCTTTGACCAAATATAATATGTGCCCTTTGGGTTTAATATTTTAAATCCATGAAGCATTTTTATAGTTTTGATACTTTTTGTTTTAGTTTTAGTTTAGATACCTTTTTAAAAGTGAAACTACCTTTTTACTAGCCTATATAATATTTTAAAATACTATTCATGTAAACTAGTCAAGATGAAGAACAGACTTTTTTAAACTGTTTATGTCAAAAGAAAATACAGGTTATCATTGTCACTATTTTGTTGAATATAATACAAATGTATATTTCTAGGCTGCTCAATTGGCTCCCGAGCACTCGCAGTCCCCGGAGGTGATTGAGCGTCTCGCGTCAATAGACTCCCGTCACGGGGAGCTCACGGAGCTGGCTCGACTGCGCCGCCAGCGTCTTCTGGATGCCCTGTCACTGTGCAAGCTTTTGTCAGAGGCTCACGATGCCGAGCAGTGGATAGCCGATAAAGACAGGATGCTGTCCACCATGGTGCCCGCTCGCGACATAGAGGATGTAGAGATTATGAAACACAGGTAAGACTGAGAAAAGTTGTGAAACTCAATGTTTTTTTCTCCATTCGTCTAAAATGTGGTTGAAAAAATGAGATTTTATAAAGTATGTTTAGCTTTTGATGTGCAATTTTTTCTATATCACTATTCAAACTAGACTCTGTATCCTGTGCTATACAATTAGGATTAATTAAGTAATGCCAGGATCAAACCACTGTCTTAATTGGACCTTCAGTTGTAGTTTAATCTTATATAAGATAAGAGTTACTAATGAATTGAATTGAATGAATAATGAGTAACAATTTGAATTGTTTTTCAGATACGACGGGTTCGACAAAGAGATGAATGCCAATGCGTCTCGTGTGGCTGTTGTCAACCAACTGGCGCGTCAACTGTTACACGTAGAACACCCCGACTCGCCCCTCATTCAGTCCAAACAGCAAGCTCTCAACCAGCTCTGGGGACAGCTCAGGGAAAAGGTAAGGTTACCTGTAATCTGAAAATAAAATTAAAATGTATGTACACTATAAAATACAAATGGGCAATATTTGGATTTTATTATAATTCATAATATCAAATGAATGGCGACCCTCCGCTTATTCAGGACCGTTTTATGAGCAAAGCTCCCATATCGGTCCTACTCATTCGCTGCCACACTAATCCAGGTCATGCTGCATCGCAATGCAGCAGCGCCTGGTTAGTAAGAACATTATTCACTGTCCATAAACAGTGCCAAATAGCTTTATTAAATAATTTAAATGCAATATAAATTAAAAAAATTAAAAATAAACAGTGATAGTATGAAAAAAATAAAAAACAATTTTTCCCTCAAGGGAATTTAGACAGCACAAAGACAGTTTAGTCTAGAAACCAGCAAGCCACAACCAATAGGAAACTACCCTGGTGTAGCCTAAGGGAATGGCAGATAGGTTACCCCTGACTAATACCCCACATTAGCAGGAATCTTCCCTCTTAGTAGTTCCCAGCGCGGCACCCATGTCCTAATTAACTCCCGGAAGACTTTGAGATTACGTCTACTATGTATTTGGTCATCATTCCATGGGGAACGGTGACCCAATCCTTCCAAGCATTTCCCCTCTCACATCACTCATCATTTCACACCTCCATAGGATGTGCTATAATTCGTAACAAGTAATCTGCTATTGTAGTAGTAAATATTTTGATTGTCTAGTAACTGGCAGGTTTATTTAAAATGTTTGTATTTGTAGGCCGAAGCTAAGAGGGAGGAACTGAACTCAGCCCAGGGTGTTCAGACTTTCCATATTGAATGCCGTGAGACCGTGTCTTGGATTGAAGATAAGAAACGTATCCTGCAGGCCACAGACAATCTGGAAATGGATCTTACTGGTGAGATAATTGTATTTTACATGTCAATTGAAATTTATAGTATTGTCATATTAATAATGGATCACGTCTTTAGAGTCAAAGCTGAATCTATTTTGATGGTTGTAATTTATATTTTGTTTTAAAATTTGTTATTCATTGTAAATTATTATTGGCAGTTGGTTTTATATTTTTCTACAAAGTATTGTATTAAGACGCAACTGTAACTACCCAGCGAGTAACTAATAGACTAAAAACTATGATATTTTTTAAATACTGCATCTATCGTTAAAAGAATTCAATAAATTAAACTACATTTTTATTCCAGGTGTGATGACACTGCAGCGTCGTGTATCCGGAATGGAGCGCGATTTGGCCGCCATCGAGGCGCGTATCCGGTCCCTGACCAGGGAGGCTGACGCCATTGAAGCCGAGCATCCCGAGGAGGCCGAGCTCATCAGGGAACGCATTGCGCAGATACAGCTCATCTGGGAGCAACTCACTCAGATGGTATGTTTCGCAAAATAATTAATAAAAGTAGTAAAATATCGTTTGCACTTTGTGTATTCTCTCCTGATGCCTGTATCAGTTGTTTCTAAATGGTGGTTTGTTAGCAACTTCAAATGGATAAAATATAGTGGTTTGTTAGCAAATCTAAATGGATAAAATATAGTGGTTTATTAGCAAATCTAAAAGGATAAACAACAATGGCAGTGCAGATAAAAGAAATTCATTAACGCTGTATTATGCTTTATGAGTTTCAACTTAGACATAATGCGACAATAAGAGTTGTGATACAATGAAAAGGGATGCAGTTAAACTAAGAAAGTGTCAAATGTGGTTCAAAAAATTTTGTTCTAGAAATTTTAACATTGAAGATCTACCAAGGTCGGATAGGCCTGAAGTGATTGAAAGTGACGACATTAGAGTAGGTGTTGAAGCAGATTCGAAATTAATGGTACGGGAGCTAGCACAGGTACTCAATATGTCTCCTACGTCAGTTCACAGACATTTAGTAAAGATGTCAACTTGCGGAAAATGGGTACCTTATAAATTGTCAGAAGTAAACCTCGCGCAGCGCATTTCAATATGCCAACAGAATTAATCATTTTTGAGTCGTGTTGTCACTGGAGATAAGAATTGAATTCTTTACGTCAACACAAAACGTAACAGGTAGTGGTTGGGTGGGTGCCAATTAATCCTTAACTCCTACTCCAAGAACAGGATTACACCCTAAGAAGATAATGTTATGCATTTGGTGGGATATAAAGGGCGTGATTCATTATGAACTATTGGATTATGGGCAGACAATTATGACAGACACGTATTGTGCTTAGCTAGATTGTTTGAAAGAGACTCTGAATCTAAAAAGACCAGACCTTGTAAATCGAACAAGGGTAATTTTACACCAGGACACGTTTCGAAAAAGACAATAGAAAAAAATTAATGGAACTTCTACTGCACCCACCGTATTCTCCTGACATTGCCCCAAGCGACTATCATCTTTTTAGATCCTCGCAACATTTTCTTAGCGGAAAACAATATCAAACAAAAACAGATATAAAAAATGACATTGAATTATTTATTGCTTCAAAAAGTAAATTATTTTTTGAATCAGGTAGCAATAAACTAATTGACAGGTGGAGAATGATTGTAAAAAAAGATGGAGAATATATAATTGATTAAAATTATAATGTATTTTATTTTATGATTTTTTCAACCTAAATAAAAAAAACGCATTGACTTAGGAATGACCTAATACTTTTCAAAATATTTATGTCTAATTTATTAAAGCTCAACATTTCTCATTAATTATATATAACTGTCGCTGGACTACACTGTGAATTATGTGATTTTTCCATTCCATGTTATTGCGAATTATCTTTTTATGAAATTGTGAGGTTTTTTAAAATTTTTTTCCACAACATTTTTGTCAATCCCTGAATTTTTTTTTTTTACAATTTCCTATGTACATATAAAAAAAGACCCCATATAAATTCCCAATCAATACAATTGAATAGCACAATACCTTTATAATTTTAGCTCAAGGAGCGTGATGCCAAGTTGGAAGAGGCTGGAGACCTCCATCGTTTCCTTCGTTCCGTGGATCACTTCCAGTCCTGGTTAACAAAGACACAGACAGATGTGGCTTCTGAAGACATTCCAGCTTCCTTGGCCGATGCGGAGAGATTGCTATCTCAGCACCAGACTATCCGGGAGGAGATAGACAATTACACAGATGACTACGCCAAGATGATGGAGTACGGTGAAAAGATTACTGCCGTGAGTTGATGTTTCTAAAGCTATATTGTGTGATTATAAAAAAAGATCTGATAATGAAGTTAGTGATGATTGAAAAAATTATTTGATTTGTTATTTTTTTAGGAACCATCCACCCAAGATGATCCTCAGTACATGTTCTTGAGGGAGCGACTGAAGGCTCTCCGCGATGGATGGGCAGAATTACAACAGATGTGGGAGAACCGTCAACAACTCCTATCTCAGAGTCTGGATCTGCAGCTGCTGCAGAGGGATGCCCGCCAAGCTGAGGTGTTGCTCGCTCAACAGGAACACCGTCTTGCCAAGGCCGAACAGCCCACTACCCTGGACCAGGCTGACCATCTCATCAAAGAGCACGAGGCTTTCCTTACTACCATGGAAGCCAACGATGACAAGATCAACTCTGTCGTACAGTTTGCTAGTCGTCTCACTGAAGAAGGACACTTCGACGCTGATAAAGTACAGAAGAAGGCGGAGAATATTGATACGCGAAGAAATATTAACAGAGAGAAGGCCTTGCAGCAACTGGAGAAACTTCAAGATCAGCTTCAGCTACATCAGTTCCTGCAAGATTGTGATGAACTGGGTGAATGGGTGCAGGAAAAAAATCTCACCGCTCAAGATGACACATACAGGTCAGCTAAGACTATTCACTCCAAGTGGACGCGCCATCAAGCGTTTGAGGCTGAAATTGGAGCCAACAAAGAACGCCTGGTTGCTGTTCAAAATGCAGCTGAAGAATTAATCAAGCAGAAGCCTGAGTTTGCCGTTGTGATCTCTCCCAAGATGTCTGATCTTAGTGATCAATTTGTGAATTTGGAAGTCAGCACCAAAGATAAGGGAGAAAAACTCTTCGATGCCAACAGGGAAGTACTCCTTCATCAGACTTGTGACGATATAGATTCCTGGATGAACGAACTTGAAAAACAAATAGAAAACACAGACACCGGATCAGATCTCGCTTCTGTTAATATCTTGATGCAGAAACAGCAGATGATCGAGACACAGATGGCTGTCAAAGCTCGTCAAGTCACAGAATTGGAAACTCAAGCTCAATACTTACAGAGAACAGTCCCGGAAAAGATGGACGACATTAAGGTCAAGAAGTCCGCAGTTGAGGAAAGATTTGAACAGCTTAAGGCTCCGCTTGTTGAAAGACAGAGACAACTTGAGAAGAAGAAGGAAGCATTCCAATTCTGTCGCGATGTGGAAGACGAGAAGTTATGGATAGGGGAGAAGATGCCCCAGGCCACTAGTAAGGAATATGGCAATTCTCTCTTCAATGTTCACATGTTGAAGAAAAAAAATCAATCGTTGAAAACAGAAATTGACAATCACGAAGCCAGAATTATCACAGTTGTCGGCAATGGCCAGAAATTGATTGACGAAGGTCATGAATCTGCACCTGAATTCCAAAAATTAATAATGGAATTGACGCAACATTGGCAAGAGCTTAAAGGTAATTTTTATTTCTACCATACATATAATTCACTTTTAATTTAAAAATTCTTACATTTAATGTTCGTTTGTTTTTTCAGATGCCATTAATGACAGAAACAGCGGCCTTCTACAATCAGAAAAAGCACAACAATACTTCTTTGATGCAAATGAGGCAGAATCGTGGATGAGCGAACAAGAACTCTACATGATGGTTGAAGATAGAGGCAAAGATGAAATTTCGGCTCAGAATCTGATTAAAAAACATGATATTTTGGAGCAAGCTGTTGAAGACTATGCCGAAACAATCCGTCAACTTGGAGAGACCGTTCGACAGTTGACAACAGAAGAGCACCCTCAGAGTGAACAAATATCTGTCAAGCAGTCGCAAGTGGACAAGCTGTACGCTGGGCTGAAGGACCTGGCTGGAGAAAGGAGAGCCAAGCTTGACGAAGCTCTCAGACTTTTCCAACTGAATAGAGAAGTTGACGACTTAGAACAATGGATCGCAGAAAGGGAGCTGGTCGCTGGATCCCAGGAATTGGGACAAGACTACGATCATGTTACGCTCTTGTGGGAACGATTCAAAGAATTTGCCCGGGATACAGAAACCATCGGTTCTGAAAGAGTTGGTACGGCGAATAGAATTGCCGATCAAATGATTTCAATGGGACACTCTGATAACGCAACCATCGCCCAATGGAAGGATGACTTAAATGACGCGTGGCAAGATCTTTTGGAACTCATTCAGACGAGGACTCAGATGTTGGCGGCTTCTCGAGAGCTGCACAAATTCTTCCACGATTGCAAAGATACCCTGAGCCGCATTGTAGAGCGCCAAAGGGGAGTGTCGGATGAATTAGGTAGGGATGCGGCCAGTGTGTCCGCATTGCAACGCAAACACCAGAACTTCCTTCAGGATTTGATGACATTACAGTCTCAGGTATGCAATTTTTCTCTGGATAATAAGATTTATCATTTAGTTTAATTTTTATTCTAAAGTTGGATGATATGATTTTTTGTTTATCTCTTTAGGTTCAACAAATTCAAGAGGAATCTGCCAAACTGCAGGCATCATATGCCGGCGACAAAGCCAAGGATATTACTAACCGTGAAGGAGAAGTTTTGGCTGCATGGGCCGCCCTTCAAGCGGACTGCGATGCTAGGAGACTCAAGCTCGCCGATACTGGAGATCTTTTCAAGTTCTTCAACATGGTGCGAACGTTGATGCTGTGGATGGATGATGTATTGAGACAGATGAATACCAGTGAAAAACCAAGGTAATAATTTGTCCACATTTGTAATCGCAATATATAATATATTTAAAAGAATTTTAAAAAAATCTTTCAGTCTGAATTATGGATCTTATCTTTTACAATTGTATTATGCAACTTATTTGAAAATGTATGAAATTATTGGTGGTTTAACACCTTTTAATAATCTTTACAGAGGACTGTATATGTATTTCTTTAATCTAGATCAAGTACTTAAAACAGATTATGAAATTAATCTCAATGAATAATTATGGACCAGAGTTCGAAAAGTGACAACGCAGTTTGCTCACTGGAGCTTTATTGTAGTACAATTAATATAATATTTCAGATTCAGGTGCACATTTATTCCAAATGTGTTTAAATAAAATATAAAATTTTCCAAGATTCCCCAACCTTATATTTACGCTGTCTACTGGTAAATTCTTAGAAAATAACACTTGTGGTGCTTTCTGGGAATTTACGGTCTACGATAAAATAGAATTTGCCTATAAAAGCTTGACTGGTAGGTTGACCAATAAACCGGTACCATGCTGTACACCTACTAGGAGTTTTATTTCAACCATTGGCCTTAACCTATTCTGTAACTTCTCGACCTACATGCATCATTCCACTGCTTTATTCTTCAATTTTATTGTACACAATTATCACAAAATACATGTCAATGAAGATTGACAGAATCAGTTCTGAAAATATAACAGATGTACACTCTTTGTTTAGTCAGTTTTGTCACTTCATTACAATATTTTTATTTTAAGTGCATAAAAATGATCTCATTAAATTATATTCATTGAGATGATTTGATTTGTAAAATATCCGTAATACATTGAATTTAATACTTAATAGTAATCTTTTTTTGTTTAAATATACTTTAAATTATTTGTCATTATTCAAATTCTATTCATTATTATGTGATTTTTAGGGACGTATCAGGTGTAGAACTTTTGATGAACAACCATCAATCTCTGAAGGCAGAGGTGGATGCTCGTGAGGATAATCTAGCGGCTTGCGTTTCCCTCGGCAAGGGACTGCTGGCTCGTCAGCATTATGCTTCCCAGGACATCCGGGAGCGTTTGCTGGCACTCAACAACCAGCGACATGCCCTACTGCGTCGGTGGGAGGAACGCTGGGAAAATCTGCAGCTTAGTAAGTAACACCTTCCTTCGCAGTGATATGAAAGGGAATATGTATATGTATGTGCATACATGTTTATTTTCTGTTAAAAGATGGTCCACTTTGCTCTCTATCTGATATTAATTCCTCAATATCTAGATTATCAGCACAGTTGTCATTTAAAATGTTAATGAAATAATGTTTTATATATCATTCATCTAAACAAGATAGGTCAAAAGTTTTTTGTTTGACTCCTGTAGCACTCCAGATCTCTAGTGTTGTATTTATACAAATTTTCTTTCTTTATTCAACAAAATACAGCATTATTATGAAAGGTTTTGTAGCGTACTACAAAATCTTGTAGTAATTTAAGCTATTTAATCTTTACTTGACTTTTAAATTGAATTTGACCTATTCTCCTTTCTATATATCAGTCCTGACATTTTTTCATTTCATCTATTCCAGTTCTGGAAGTGTACCAGTTTGCGCGTGATGCCGCAGTGGCCGAAGCCTGGCTGATTGCACAAGAGCCATACCTGATGTCTTCAGAGTTAGGGCACACTATAGACGACGTAGAGAACCTCATCAAGAAACATGAGGCCTTTGAAAAGTCAGCAGCTGCACAGGAGGAAAGATTCGGAGCCCTCCATCGACTGACCACGGTTTGAAATGTTTTCATTTCCTTTGGTTGATGTTTGTTTGTTAGTTGTGATCTTACTACTCATCTATCAACTTATTCCTGATTCTGCTTTAAGCGGTGCTGCCGTATAGTACACCTTGCCGACTGTGCTGGCTGTACAGCTGTGTACAATGTGTTATTTATTGCACTTGTTAAAGCAAGTTGAGAATAAGGCTTTCGGTCCCATTTCTTTTATTGTTAGTTATGCTTTGATTACTTTCAGTAGTTTTTCTGATTTTATTAGGTTGTTAGAGAAGTTTTGTCAATTGTTAACATCTGGGTTAAAAATAAACCTTATTAATTTATGGAAATATACCAGAGTATTGATGTCATTTAGTTAAATTAGCATAACTTATCTACTAACAACCTAATGTATATATTCTAATAGTTTCATTAAAACTGCGTTAATTTGAAATGCAAGAGACCAAAAGGAACAAAATTTGAATTATGCGAAATCCCATGGACATAAAAGAATGCGAAATTTGTAAAAAATCGCAAAATTTATGAAAAAGTATGTTATTTTTGTGAAAAAATATATGTAGTCTGAGAATACATCTCAAAAACATATAATTGTTCTCTTTTATTTATATAAAAAGAATTATGCATTTTATAATTTTTCAAATCGTGTAATGTTAAAATGTATTAATTTATTACACAAGTAGTCATCACCAAAAATTATTCTGAATTACGAACTACCTATCGGAGTCGATGTATGGAGTTAATCAACTATATTGACAATTTGGATTTGGAAATGTTGTAAAATTTTTGAATTATGTCAAATTTCAAATTAACGCGATTTTACTGAATTTATTTTCATTCATTTGGGTTTTTGGAATTTTAATATTTACTTTTTCCTTTATAGGGTAGTTCACTTATAATAAATCAATAAAGCATTAAATGCATAATTCAATTAATTAGTATTCAAGAAACATCTGATTCATTAATTTTTTAATCATATTAAAAATATAGTGGCAGCAACTAAAATATTTTGTCTATAAATAGATTTTTTCTGTATATCTTTTTAGTTGATTTATTTAATTTGTATTAGAGTGAAACTACCCTATTTACCACACCTTTAATTTATTTTTTCACTATTTTTGTTAACTAACTGTATTACATCATAATTTTTGGATTGGTTCTTTCTCTTGGCTTTTGTAGTTTGTGTTGCATTGTGCATGCTTCTCTGTCTAATTTTTTGTGAATGTATTTGTAGCTCGAACAAGTAGAACAGAATAGATCTGCTCCACTGTTTTCACCACTAGACCCGTTACCAGATCACGCGCACATCACTAAGTCACTTCCAATCTACCAAGAACTCCTAGAAATACCTGTAAACAGTCCACTTAAATCTAAAACCCCTCCTGTTTTCAAAAGATGTCGATCTTACAAGGCCCGTCCTCAAGGCGAAATTGTCCGGGAAATCATTTTGACGAGTGATCGATTTTATTCTCCGCAACCATTTAAGAGAAAGCAATTTACGTCGCATGGAACTAAAATAGTATACCCCGGGTATCCAGAACAGGATGATGATGATCCTATACCAGCCAATGATAAGAGCAGAAATAAATCTTTTCTGTGGAACTCCTTGCTTTCGCAAGGTGAGGCTGAAGATATTGACGAATTTGTTTTAAATAATCCTGATCATCAAACAATGTCGAAAATACCTAATGACACAAAAAAATCTTTCCATTCACCCGATAATAACACGTCACAACAGTTTAACGGGAGTGCAGAAGAGTGCGCCATTCAAGGAGATAATAATATATATTATTCTCAAATGAAAACCGATTTGAATGTAAAACAGCCAGTTCAGTCAATTTCATCTCTGGAAATATTTGTACCCGAGTCCGATGTGGTTTTCCACAGCTCAGAAAATGTCAGCAAAGATCCGTCAGTTGCTAATCTTCTTTTTGTCACTGATCAAGGAAGAACATTGACAGAGAGCATGTACATTGTTTGCCCGGATGCATGTCAGCTCATGTTCGAGGTTCCCAGTGATGTTAAAGTCGCTTGTTCAAATTTGATCCATTGGGAGAAATGCTGGTATCAGACGGTCAACAAACCTTTCTCTAAGAAATCTTTAATAACCAACAATCTTAATTCTTTTAATGGTGAGGCGAAAAGTGAAACGAAGCTAGATGATCAAAGAAGTTCTAAAAATAAGCCTTTGAAATGTAAGAATACAAAACTTGACGCCATGCTTTCGTCAAACCCGACAGTCAATCCTGGAAAACTGAAACGTTACGGTTCTAGTCAGAACATAAGCACCCCCGGCTTCAAGGGTGTGCCCGTGGCAGAGTCTGTAAGATATTTCAGTGTTGAGATTCTGGTTAGTGATGACAGATCCCCGAGTCCCGCAACTCCTTCCGACAATTCCTCTAACCTGTTGCATGCCTCTCTCTTTGGTTCTGTGTCCCTGGATACATTGGCTCTCGGTGATGGTGATTCTTTGTCCACTCCTCAGGTGAGGTATTTACATGTTTGGTATTTTTTAATAATTTTTGTACTTTAACCACTAAAACTATCTACATATTTGATTCTATAACATAAAATATGTATGAAGTTATGTCGGTTCTTGTATTTCTAGCATTCAATTCTTTTTATTATAAATACCCAGTTGAAATGATTGAAACAATATTTTTATTATTTATGTCGATGAAACCAATTTTTTTTTACATTTAATGTTTATGTAAAATGTTTAATAAAAAAATTGGTTAACATCAAAAAAAATTGTGTCCTGATAATATGCTATGTGATTTCTATGTTTATTTTCTTTCAACACAACACAAAATAAACAATTTGCAGACAGATGATATATTTCCAATTACATGATATGATTTCATTTTAACCAGTTGCCTGGAACAAACATTAAAGTTATAAAATATATAAAAAAAATCATTTTTTTTAAATAAAAATTAAGTAAGGTGAAGAATATTAATTAGATTTATTGTTGTCCCTTTTCCTAATTGACTAACATTGGGGGGTTTTTTAGTTTGAGCTGAAGGAGATGAAGCGTCGGCAGGAGGCAGCCGAGGAGGCCGAGCGAGCTAGACTCGCCGAGTTAGCGGAGGCTGCAGAGAGAGAGAGACAGGAGGAGGAGCGCCGAAGGGGAGAGGCTCAAGCCGAGAAGGTGGATGCCACAGACGCGCCTCATGATGCACAAGGTAAACTGACTTGTTCATACCCTGGACGACCATAACATTTCTTGTCCAGTGTGGTATTTGAAAAATATATTTGAGAAGTTCATTATCAATCAAAAAATGTATACAAAAATACGTATTTTCAAATTGTATTTTGTTTTATATTGCCACTTTTTAAGAAAATCACAATTGTACCTGAGATTTTCTTTTTTCTATTATCCTACAAATTATGGATAATGATGGTATCATTTTTTGATATCGAGCTTCTCATTTTTGTAGAGCTAATTAATATTATATGTTTTGGGCACATGAAAATAGAATCATTATTGAGTCAAGCGCAATATTGACTTCTTGATGCGCTGGTTGGTTATGGGAAATTTACAGATATATAGCAACAGTACCAGCCATTTTAATATGAAAATGTGATTGTGAGGTTATTTTATTTCTCTACAAATCTACCTTTTTAAAAAAGAATTAGTGCACACACCTTAATGTAAATGTTTTAAAAAGTATGTCAGTTTGAATATAAATATCTAGAGTTTAAATGAATGAATAAGTACTTTCAGTACATCACTTCTTACAATGTACACGAGACAAGCTTTGCTTTTGGAATAGTTACACAGAGTCTGTGGTGGACCCTCGACACCGCCATATCACTAGCAATTGTGTGGTGAGGATACCCGCTTCCTTCGCCTATCAACTCTACAGCTTGCGATGCTGGGATACTTTACGGCATTTTAACAATTCTCTAGTTTTTCACAGTCAATGAATTTCACCGGGTTTGTTTTGTGTTTTGTCTGTTTCACGCTGCCTTTTCAATGCTAATCTATGGACACGTCTCTGCTGTTAAAATATTTTCAATTCAAAAGTAGTTATAAGAAGGAGTTCAACTAAAACCACTGAGAAGTCTCAGGAACGCCCGCACTCTCAACCAGGTAAAGGAGGAGTTTATGCAAGGCACGCTTGGGAAATGTTTTGCACATTTTCATTTCTCGCTGTGTAATTCGCACCTATATATATAATTTTGGAATCTTCCTTTTTTAATTTGTTTTATATCACCGTGAATAACAACGATTCCGTGAAATGGATTTCTGTAGATCTTACGCTTTAGTTGAAAAATAGATGGTTGATTTTTTATTATTTTAATTTTGAACCCTGTTTTGTAAAAACAACAATTTGATGATGTATTTCAATAGCAACTCTCAATGTGTTTACTTATTGTTTTATAATCCCTATTCAATTGACTGAAGCTTTATTATAGGTAATGTGAAATAATATTCTTTGTATATATTTTTAAAAATATATAAATTTCATATGTATAATTAACCTAGGTATTTACTAGACAAAAGTGTATTTTGTTATACATTGTTCATATTCCAAATATATTTAAAACAATGCGGTGATGGTTTGGTTAAACTTGGCTCGATTTATATCTTTAAAGTTATCTGTCTTCCTTCTATGAAAAATGGCTTTGTATCTATCTGCATTGTATTTATTCTCTGTTCGCTTTAATGTATTTTATTTATCTGTATTTTTCATTTTCAGAGGTAGGTATGATTAACAATACATATATGAAGACATATATTTTAAATATTAGATTTCAAATTCTTTAAGGGAATCTGTTTATCAGCAGCACACTAATATATCGTTACCTTAATTCTAATAGCATGTTACTCTTTTTTTTTCGATCAAGATTATGATTGATTCGTATAGTGCTCGTCGAAATATATTTCTTGAAGTGCTTTTAGAATTAAGGTAACAATATGGCTTGAGGTTGACGGTTAGATTCTTACCTCTATCAAGAATGATCTTTAATAAAACACAAACATCAAAATATACATTTTACAACAAACATGAAATATACATATTAAATTCAGTTTCTCCTCATATTATGCTTTTTCATTGAAATGATTATTTACTGTATCTCAAAAGCATTGTAAAAAGGGTCAAACATTTTTTGAATTGCTTGTCTTTTTTAAAATACAACCTGATTAATTTGAAATTCATGAATAAAATATTAATTAATTATGTAATAAAAATAAAATTTTTAGTTTTAAAATTAGATTTTTTTTTATCGAGTTTCTAAGGCGATTGCAAGTAATAATTAAAAATAATTTTTGTGACTTGACAATTTTTAATGTCAAAAGAAACGTTTTTTTTAAAAGCCAATATTATCGAAATGCAAAGATTATAATATTAAAAAAATATCACAATATGGTAACACATGTGTGATATGGCGTGTGCATGCATCGTCACATTATAATATGTGTGTAATATACATAGTCATATTTTAGTAAATTTAGGCATTAAATTTTTATTAGGATTGTTTTCCTTAGAATTACCATGGTTTTCACATAATTTTTTTATGAAATTAGTTTATTTGGTTTCAAATTATAATTCAAATATAAAATTAATCAGGTTTTGCTATACCCTACCCTTTCATATGCTGATATATAACCTATCTAATTTTTCCACGTATTGGCTAACATGTTGGTTGGGTAGTTTTATTGATGTGCAGTGGTGATCGGTTCCCTGGTGGTACTTTGAGGTAAGCTTTATTGTTTTTTTATTAACATTTGAATGCTTGGGTGCGGTGGGGGGGGGGGGGATTGCCTATGGTTTGACACATCACACAAATACTTGTAACAGTTGATGGAAAGTGTTGTTTTATTTATATTGGTGCATCTTAGATTGCAGGCGTCAGTTCTGAAATTCATTATTTTCTGTTGGTAAAAATTAGAAATACATCTGTATATTAAATATATTTAGTGTACCGACACTTTCATATAGTATTATATCCAAAACGGTAAATTCCGCTTAATTGAGTCACCAGTTAATTGGGGCTGCCGCTTAATTGGGCTAAATGTCCTGGTCCCTGTGTCCCAATTGTTGTGATTAGTTGGAAATAGGCGCATTATGAAGAGCTTAATTTTAAAAGCCAAAGAAATGTTCTCAATCTTAAAGACGATGGCAAAAAAACTGAGTTAGATTTACTAAAATTAAATGATAAATACCCAATGTTTTTACCAAAACGCACAACACTTTGTATGTTTTGTATAATACAGTAAAACCGCGATATAACGAAATCCAAGGGACCAAAAAATAAGAATTCGTAATAACGAATTCCCGCATATAACGAAATAAATTTTAAAAATCCTAATATATGTTACGCGCCGTCGCAAAAAAATGTTGCGTGGCTTCAAAAAAGATCGCAAATTCTGCAAACAAAGGAGAAAGAAGGCTATAGGGAACTGAATACCTACATATTTTTAGTAGTTTTGTTATTAAAACAGATAAGCAAATGGATAATCAAAGGAATTAAATTAAGAACAGAACCTATTCAACACCAATTGGAAGATATTTTTGTAAATTCCAGAATATTGCAAACACAAAACAATATTTTAATTGTGTTTAAATGTAGAGCCGCTTCAAACATAGTTTTGGGCATGAAACATACAAAATAATTCAAAAATAACAATTTTACAGTTGAATCGCGGCATTTTTATAAAATGAGTCGTATATAAATTACGAAAGTACTTACCGGTAACGGCGGCAACCATTTCAAAATATATTTATAATCGTTAAAATTGTTCACTTAAAAATTATCGTTAACATTGTTCACTTAAAATACACTAAAACAATAGTTAATAGAAATACAAAATGCCGTAAAAAAATAGTCCATAAAATATTTTAACGAATTATTTATATTATTGACTAAGTGAAAAATTATGTCAAATGGTTTTATGGGCCTACTATGAACCCAAGAAGAAGTTTGAATTGTTTTACTACCTTGTCGGCCGACCGCCGCGCACCGCCGAAAAGGCCATAAAACCGTTCGCATACGGCAGATGCATCGGCGCGGCTTTGAAAGTGCGAAATAGTATTTTCAACTTTTAACATTTTTTTTCGTTATAAATTTACGTAAATGTATTGGCATTTTTTCGTACGGGACAAAAATGTTTTTGTTATAAATATTAACGGAATTTCGTTATATAGATGCATTTTTGTATGCAAAATTGGTTTTAGGGACTAAATTTCGATTTTTTTTTTCGATATACGTCATTTTTCGCTATATCGGGTTTCGTTATATGGCGGTTTTACTGTACATAGATGATGTACTGATTTTTGTACTAAATGACATTTATAATGTTTTTATCTGATATTATGTGTTTCTTACTATTTTATCTAGTACTAAAAATATTTTTTATATTTTACAATTGATTTAAATTTTTTGCATGACTTTATTTTCTTTTAAATTTACATTCGCTCTTGTCCATTGCAGTGTGAAATTATTACAGCAAACAAAATTATAAAATATTTACTTTCACAATACTTTTACACCACCTACATTGGCTCCGATTCCCCGAAAGAGTTGAATTGAAATTGTGCTGGTTGATGTACAAGGCGACACACAATATGGCGCCTCTGTATCTTCAAGAACTTTGTATCCCAGACTATTTGAATGGTAGACGTCAAACTCTCAGGTCAGCCTCTATTTCAGCTGCAGGAAGGGTTGTAGAACTGACCAACCGTTGCCAGAAGTCTAAATTTCTAAGGCATTTGCGGTGGCAGGCCCAAAAGCGTGGAATTCTTTGCCCTCCGTCATAAGAAACAGTGCATCAGAAACTCTATTTAAGAAGAAACTAAAAATGCACCCTTTTAAAAAATCATTTGCATAAGTGAAAATAACAATTTTTAATTTTATGAAACAAAGATAATGTAACTATAAACAGTTTATGTGTAAAGCGCCCTTGAGGTGAAAGTGTTTATGAAAATGGTGAAGTACAAATTATCCATTATTATTATTCACATAGCTGTAAGAAATGCTGATTATCAGCTTATCTATGGTTAGCAATGTAAGAAGGTCTTATTTATAGAAACATTTTGAATTTTTTTTAAATAGAAGACAGAATTGTTGTGTATGTATTGTTTTTCTTTTGACATTACTGCTTCAGAATATTATTAATTATTCAAATAATTTTTTAAAAATCTCTCAATAACAAAGTAATAATTATTGAAATGTTGTCGGAAGCTGATTACGCGGGCGAACATGGTAATTCTATAAAAAATTTAATGCTTGTATGAAAACATTGAATGTTTCGACTCTTTGGACGAGAGCTGTGTACTTTGTTAAGTTCATTAAATCAATTATTTATTGATATTCATTAATCATTAATACCACATTGTTTTTCAATAAATTGTAATGATAGTGAATTGCGATGAAGGCATTTTAAATTGTAATTTATAAACATTTTAGCTAAAAAAAATATTAATAACAAACTTGTAATATCACTTAATTGAATCTAAAGTAATTTTATGATTCAATGGTCAATGAATAGTTGGTAATATGAACTTGACACTTGTGCTGTTTGCACAATGAATGTTTTAACAATATGGAGGAACGATGTGCATGCGCAGTGTTGGTTGAGGCAGGGCGCCTGACTAGCCAGTCTGGTCTCACTTCCTCCGGTTCCAAGAGGTTGAGCGAGCCCTCTGTCAGGCCCCAGGGATCCGCCAGGGCCTCAAGTGAGTATATTTCTGAAATAATATTTAAATTGTGTGAAAATACTATTACAATTTATATCAATAAACTCTGAACCAAAAGAAGAATAATTTAAAAAAATTGTCTTTAAATTTTCAATAATGCAATAATTTATAATAAATATAAAGAAATAGCTTTTAATAATTTAGGTATTTTGATAACTATAATTATTTAATTATTATATTAAATTTACTCTCGTGACAGTTGGGTTGTTGGTTTAATATTATGTGTGAGGAAAATGGATCGGTGAAATTAATATTTTGGAGGTTTTTGGATTTAGGAAAAAAAATTCAAATTGAGATAAACATTTCTTGAATTTTAGTTCACGGGTTGAAGGTTGTTATGTATTAGTGGTACATGGACGGTAAATGAGGTATTATTAATTAAATGTGTCATTTTTAGCATGATTCCATGTTGTGTGATTGTTTAATTTGTTTTATCTTATAAAAATATACAAATTTACAAAATATAAATACAGCTTAATAAGCTAGTAATGTAAATCAAAATATTAATTAAATTCATTTTATTTTGATAGCATGTATTTTTTTTAGATTTGAAAATATTTTGTTCATGCTTTATTGTGTGTGTATAGTATTTTGTTTTGTGTTTGATGTTGTGATTATCTTTTGTTTGTCATTTCTCCTTGTGCCGTCAGCCTTGTCCGAAGGCATTACCCCGACTAAGGAGGCAGCCATGGCCACCACTCCGACGTCTTCAGGATCGAAGATCAAAAGTCGATCGAGGAGTAAGTCTCCGTTCAGGAGTTTCCGATGGAGGAGCAAGAAACAAGCGGCTGCTGAGGGTTCTCACAGCGATGACGATACGTCAGGTAGCCTTAAACATCCACCAGACCATTCCTAGTGTTTTATCATTTCATCCGACAGGACAGTTCCAAAACAAAATACATTAATTACAAAAAACGTAATTTTGCTTATAAAATATATTAGTTTTATCAAGGAGAACACATTTTTTGCCATGAAGTTGCATTTTCAGAACATAGTTCTGTGCTATTTTAATACAAATTAAATTAATCAACTAGGAAGATAAACAGAAAAAAATATTTAGTGCTACCGGGATAGGATGTAAAGCTGATCTTAGTATAGTGAATAAGATTAAGAAAGGTTTGGTCATATGGAATGGATGAATGAGGAGAGAATGGTAAGAAAGATATATGTAAGAAAGGTAAGTGTTGATGGCACCAGAAGTAGTGGACGTCCGCGGAAATCTTGGCACGACCAGGTAAACCAGATACTGGAGGATGGTCCTGTTAGTAGCCTCAATAATCTTCGAGCTTGTATGAGAAGATGTATGAATGCAGATGAGGTGAGAATTGTGTATCAGGACAGAAGAGTGTGCCGGTCTATCCTCTCTGGCTACCCCTGCGGGGAAACGGCGGGATGGTAAATAAGTAAGTAAGGAATAGGAAGGGTCATCCCGGTAACAACTAAATATTTTTTCTGTATATCTTCCTAATTGATTAATTTAATTTCTATTACTATTTTTATCTCATGGTGTTGACTGAATTTGGTGACTGTTTTGTGGCCTGTTTTGTTATCACCATCAGCATTACCCTTCATAATTAATTCTCCCGCTCCATACTCTTACGTTTGAATAACCCCCCTGCTCATTTTATTCCACCCACTTTAAAACTCCTCAAATTTACTGTCTCCTGAATTTATAATTGTTTTTGAATTTATCCCTCTTTAACATACTTGTTAGTCATCTCAACACAACACATATTCCTTCCTTATTTCACGACACTGCTCTGACGCAATCATGCTCTAATTTGACATTTGTGTTAAAATACTTACCGTACATGTTTGATACTTAGTTATCATAATATTTTAATTAAAATTTTAGTGTTTACGGTTAAATGTAAAGGTATATAAAAAAAATGTAATCTTTTTGTAAATTGGATTTTGTCCCGTTGATGAAAGTTAAAAACGCTAAATGGTGGAATGGTCTACGAGGTAAACATTACCAAGGATCAGGGACTAACCAATGGTTGCAGCTTATACAACATCATACTTCTTCTTGGTACCACCAAAGTGCCTATCACTTTCTCCGTACAATCACAGCACATTATATCTTATTATTCATGCGCACAAATTAATCGCCACTTTTTGGGTTCCTTTAAATCTTTCTAGTGATACTTTCTCAATTTTCCATCTTATATTAATTTATGATAGGCAAAATATTGTCCCCTCTAGGGGACAAAATATTTATGGTATTAGCTTGAATATAAGACAACCCCGATTATAAGATGAGTCCCATTTTTTTAAGATTCCGATTATAAGACAACATGAAATTTGAACATGAAAAATAACTAAACAGATGCAGACTTGAGAGGTTATTGTTTATGTCTAGCCATGCTTCATTGTATAACTTCAGTAAAGGAACTTATATGACGTTAGCAATGGCAGTTAAAATAAGTCTGTGCTGCAATGCCACACGTGTTTTGTGGGTTTGACTGGATGATTTTCGTCAGCCGTGGGGCCCTCGTGCGACACATTTAAAAAATTGTTCCTCACAAAACATGAAAATGCCCGACAATCGAAAAGTCCTACTATAAGATGACTCTTTTTAATGATATTTCGGGGTAAAAACCTTTCCAATACGCCAATACAGTACTCTGAGGGATGAATTCAATAACAGAGTGTCACCTTGGGGTGAGAGCATTCAGCTATAAACTATGTGGTCACTCAACAGTGATTAATAGCCAGAAATACTCAGCTTATTTAAATTATTTAAAATTTACTGTGATTGATGTTTTGAAATTAACGGATTCATCAATGTAATTAATTACCAGGATGTCTGAAGTCTTTTCACACAACATCTGCCTAGCATATGAAGTTGGCCCGCCTAATTAGTGTTTCTCGTGCTGAATATATGTATACAAAAAATTTGTGTTTATTGTTTCTAAATTTCTTAATAGAAAAATTAACAGAATTTTAAATATCCAGGGTTTTTTTTCTTCTAATTTAACTAACATTTTTTCAGATTGCATGCTATTTTTAGTGTTGCTTTTCACATCTTCTTGTATTCTTGTGTGTGCATAAATACAATTTGTTCTGCTTTAATTCAATCTGTCTATTAAATTAACAAAAATAGCTGAATTATAATTTTTTATCTAATTATTTTTCAATTTTTTAGTTTTATAGATGGGTATATCATGCACCGTGCTTTTAATGATTTTTTTAACAATATAAATACTATTCGTTTCATAATAATATTTAATCTCGTATGAAGTTGCTTCAGATTATTGTGAAATTAATTTCTGTTTACCAAGTTTTTTGTATTATTTTTGTACTTACATAAAAAATAATAATTTGTCATTATTCATAGTTGTATTTGCAATGCAAATTGTATTAAATAATATTTAAAATTGTTTTTATCTTGTCGAGTTGAAGCCAAATCATCACAGTTCTATACAAAATATTTATTGATTTCCTGATTGAAATATTAATATTTAATATGTAACATTATAGAAGGTCAGAGTCCAGGAACAGATGATGATGTGTTTGAAGGAACATTGGTGAGGAAACACGAATGGGAATCCACCACAAAGAGAGCTACAACTAGGTCGGTAGTTTGACTGGTGTTCTAGTTTAATTGTAACTTTTTTTGTTTAGTCTAACGAGTATTCAAAATAATTTGAACCTCTGTAATACTACATAGTACAACAATAATTAAAAGTATACATAAATATAGTAGAACCGCGTTAATTTGAATCCCTTTTATTTGAAATTCAATATAATTTCAAATTTTCAAACACTTCTAAGACCCAAATTGTCAGTTTCATACATAATCAACCTCTTTAACACGAAACCCTCATTAACATGTAGTAAAAACTAATTTTCAGGCCCTTGCGTCATAAATCAATACATTTTTACGTCACGTAATTTGAAAATTTCAAGTAAGTTATAAAAATTTAACCCAGATTAAATGAATTTCTTATTAACGTTGATCCATATAATACGAATTCTTTTTTTTTTGGTCCCTTGAATTTCGAATTAATGTAGTTCTACTATATAGTTATAAATATATTCTGAATTCTGATTAATGTATTATTATAATTTTGAAATTCTGCCTAACTTAAAATTATTCAAATGCTTCACATTCCATCTTATCGATTTCATAGTAACTTGTTTAATTTGAAAATCCCAATTAATAATTCTGATACATTTTGACATTAAATTACTATGACTATGCTTTCTTTATTATGTTAATTATTATTAATCTTATTTCTTTGTTATAGATCATGGGACAAAGTTTACTCCGTAGCGAAGGAGAACAAGATGTGGTTCTACAAGGACAGCAAGACCTTCAAGTCAACACCTGACCAGACCTTCAGGGGAGAACCCCCCCTGGACCTTGCAGGTTCTACTGCAGAGGTCGCCTCAGATTACACCAAGAAGAAACATGTCTTCAGAATCAAGTAATAATATATATTTATTAAGTAGCATAAATTCAACTCACAATTATAAGATTACATTAAAAACCAGAGAATATTGCATCCACTTACCAACCTTTTTGTCTCCCATTTCAGACTGTCGTCAGGTGGTGAGTTCCTTCTGCAGGCGACAGATGATGCTGGAGTCAGCTCTTGGCTGGGTGCTCTTGGCGGACAAGCAGCGGCTGCTGGCGGGAGCTCCTCCCGTGCCCACACCCTCCCGCCTCCACAGCGCGAGGACCAAAAGAGACGGTCATTTTTCACACTAAAAAAGAAGTAAGTTTATATTATTTTATATTCATATACATATTTCCAACTCCACTCCTTACCAATTTGTGAATTAATAAAAAAGAGTTCATTAAAAAATCAAAATTTACTGCTTCAGTTTTAATATTGTTGGATAGCTCGAGTCAGCACAAACATTTTTTATTCCATTCAATTTTTTTATTGTAAATTTTTAACATAAAATTTTTTTCAAACACCCAACTTGATTTACTTACTTGAATCCCAACAATTAAGATTTTTACTATAACACGAATATAGTATTCCAATCAATAGTATCAGTAGAGGTTAGTGCCATACTGTCCGTTAACTAGTTGGCAGTACATTTGTATAGCAATCATCGTAATATTAATTTCTTGATTTTTCAGTTAAACCTCGCTCCAACCAAGGAATGATCCGAATATTGACAGGATTTGAGAAAAACAACCTGCGATATATGACTTTTGAACTGTTTCTACATGTTTGAGATTCATTTACAGCAATATTTATATCATTCATCATCTCAAAAGTACCTTAATAATAAGTCTTTGTGGAAATCATCACGCCGTATCATAAAGATTTCCCGTCTACATTTCATTTTAAATATTGATCTTTGAAAAGTAACAACGCCTATGTGGAGACGGATGTGGAGACATGATTGAGGTGATCGGACCAAGTATTTAGGTAGCTGTAATCTTCACCGTTCACTCGATTGAGCCGCACTACACTAATCGCTAAAGAAATATTTTATGCCATCTGGTAAAGAGATGGTGTATAAATGTTTTGACGTACTTTGAAATTTTATTAGATCCATTTGTATTTATTATTACAATGTAAATGGATGTTATCTTGTAAATTAGACTCTGTTTTATCACCACTATTGACAAAAGATATACGTCGCTTTTCCAAAATCGGTGTAAAATGATTCGCAATTACTATTATTATTAATTATTATATCTCTAAATTGGAAGAAAATATATATACAGATATAATGTCTTTAAATTATTTACTCGTAAATTATGAAAAGTTTTGCAGAAGCTACAAGGCGTATTAAACCCGACACAGATTCTTATCGGTGTATTGATTTCGTCTTCGAAAGGAACACTCTAAATATGAATATTATAAAACGACTTGACGATATTTAATTGAGTAATTTAATTAGCTTACTTTGTAATTTGTACTGCCACAATGTTTGTTTTGGTATGATTATTTTTATTATAATTAATGATTAGATTGATTTTTTTACTCAGATAATTAGGCATGGTGTACTAAATGTTTTAGAAATTTATTGTGAAAGGAAAATTATTTGTGTTACAAAAATTAAGAATATTTATTCTTGTAGAAATAACTCTTACCGCTTGTGTGGATGTTTAACTTTGCCCGCTCGGTTATCCGTGATTAAATCAATCTTCTCATTGCAAGATATTTTAATTAGTTTTGTTAAAAAAAATGGAAATATAATAAAAAGATATATCACAATAATTATTGTTTTTATGTGTTTTCAAATGTGTAATTTTATTAATGTGTCAACAACGTTCATTTTAGATTCTAAGCCATGGTGACACGTTACAATCTGTGCGAAACCATGGTGACTCGTCACAATCCATGCGTAGCCTGTGGTGACTTGTCACAATCCATGTATAGAAGTACATTTCACAAAAGCTAGTGTTCTTAAAACTTACTATTACTTGTCCTGTACAAATAAAAATATTTATTATAAATAACGTGGACAAGGAGATTTGTATTCTGCACAAATTGTTTATTTGATAGCCCTGCAGCTTTTCTGTCTCTTCCAAACGGAAATTTTTATTTTATTTTTGACTCGTAATTTTAAAATCATACAAATAAAGAATAATAGTGGGTAATCTTGTTTTGCATTCTATTTGATTATATTCCAATAAATATTTGAATATCTCCATTTGTGTTCAGACCTGATATTTTGGCACTTTGGATTTTTTTGCACTCGTAAACATAAAGAGCATTTATAATAATTGTTAGTGTTCATCATTTTCATACTTTTTTTATTCAAGCTTTTATTTTTGAGTCTTCGGGCCATGTAAGTTGAGATGTAATTAAATACAACACATTTGCTTATATGTTTTGTTTTTATTTCATAACACTTCCCTGCCTCTACGCGCACATCCTCTTAACACAGTTTCATCACTAATCAAACATAACTATACCCATTAATTTATTATTGACACTAATAATACTTATCATTTATTGTTGATGAAAATGATACTTTCATTTATTGTTGACAGTAATGATACTAAAATTTCATCGACAATGTCACAGTTTACTAATCTACACAGGTATTTTCAAATTTATTTGGTGGCTCGACAGTGAGTGGAGTGAAAGATTAATTTTTATTGTAATTCAAATGCTTTCAACAGTCTCACCAAGATGAATTGTTTCCAAGTCAAAAAATAATTATATTTATGTATTATTAAACATTTTGCAAATATCTTTAGATAATTTTGATGCATTTTACAAGCAGGGCTATCGAAATAACAATGTTTTAAATATTACATAAACCTCCAAACAATGGATAGGACAGGTAAGGAAATAATTCCATATTGTATGTTACTAAAGAGAACGTCTACAACTTGTTGCTCGTTGATCATACTTTATGAACATCTAATATACAATAAAAGTGACAAAAATGGCCATGATCTAATGAGAATAGACATAAAATTTTCATATAATGATGACAAAAAAAACTACAAGATCAATGGCGTTTATTTATACAGACTAGCATTGTTTGATCAATCTCAAGTGTAAGTATTATTCATTCCAATGTATCTACTTCTATAATATTAAAATAAAATAAACTTTTATATATAGTACAAGGAACATGATAATCCTCATTTGCTAGATTGTAAATTGAAATATTGCGCTTTCTGGGCATTAAACTTCAGCTTGTTGACTGTAACTTTAGTTTGTACAATGTTTGTGTGTATTGTGCTAATTTTGTAATTGGTCTTTCTTTTTATTATCTTAATAAATAATATAATATATTCATATATGTATGTACGTAGCTCTATCACAAAATTTCTTGAAGACTAATTTATAATCATACGCTTCTTTAGTGATTATTCCATTTTGATTTTTGTAAATTATCATAGTTTAAGCATCCATTATATTAGATTCTTTACACTGAAAACATTTCTTTACTAAATGTGTTGCTTCTGTGTATAGTTTTATAAAATTAATACATACTATATAACCTTTTTTCAATGTTCATTTTAATATAAATTTAACAAAAATTTAATTTCTGGAAACCCAGAGTATATTTTAAGCACTATTAGTTTTTTTTCAAATCATGTATTACAAAAGTTGCTCTTTGTTAATAAACAAATATTTTAATTATATGCTAGTTTTGGTGCTAAATATACTTTTGCTTTCCAGGATTATTAATTGAAAAATATATATTAACCGTTGCAGTTTCAATGATTGTATGACTAAATAATTTTATATAAACGGGGATAGCCTTTAAATTAAATTTACATACATGATTCAGTTCAACTTCTATTAGGAGTATATTTCTTTAAGTACTATTATACATATTACAACAGAAACGTATAGAGTTTAACTATATTGAGCCTTGTTAAAGGATTTGTTTTTATTTACATAATAATACATATATAATAAGCATTTTACTGAGATTATTTAAATGAAAAAACATTATTCATGGTTTAGACATTATTTTTATAGTTTTTGGTTTTTAATGCTTGTGAAATATTTAATTTAAACATTTTAATATCATTAAAAGACTCACGACACTGATGACACCATTGTCACTTTTTCCCATAAATATGAATGAATGAGCGACATGTATCACTTATCATATTTGCATTTCCTTGGTTTATTATTGTCACATGTGATGGCGTTGCAGATTCACTCTATCGGTGTGCAATCTTGTTAACCTTGGTAATTTGGTTTATCCTTTTTTACTAACAATGTCATCCAGAAAGATGGGTTATTGTTAAAATGGTATTATTTCGATTTTTAAACAAATAAATAGAGAATTCTTTATGCAGATGAATCTGAGAGCTTTTGTGTCGCAGTGCTACATATGCCACTAATTTCCATCATCAGGATTAGCAAATCCAATTCCGGGCCAATCCCGTTATTTCGGGTTTCCATTTTAAGGATCCCTGGATTAGAAAGTTCATTAATATTAATACAAATTAAATGAATCAGAACTAGAAAGATAGATAGATATACAGAAAAAATCAATTTGTCAAAAAAATATTTTAGTTCCTACCGGGATTCGAGCCTGAACTTTTTCCTATCTGTGGAAATACTTTAACTAGTTCCACCACGCCGACCGAGTAAGTTGATGACACATTTTTGAACTTATATGGTGCAGCTCTTTTAAATAGATTTTTTCTATATATCTTTCTAGTTGATTAATTTAATTTGTATTAAATTAAATACCACAGAACTGCAACTTCACAATAATAATTTGTTCTCCTTAAAAATCATTAATATGTATTACACTTTTAAGAAAATACCAGAAAGAGCAACTACAATTTACGTAAGATATTCATATTTGTGTAAGGAAATATAATGATAAATAATATGAATGTGAAACAATTTTATTTATATGAGTCACAATATGCACGAAGCAATAGCAAAGCATTGAGAGTTTCATCTCATTTTGTTATTCCAAAATTAAGCCTAAGTGATTTAACCCAAAAGTTTCAAAAATAACATTAACGATTGAGTTTTATTAATCCCGGGATTCATAAATATGGTAAACTGGGCCAGGATAATTGTATTCCTAATCAGGACAATCATATTTGCTGGATGGTGAGAAATCATATATACATTCTTAAATATGTAGAGGACAGCATTTCAAATTCACCGCCGTCTCAGCCGGCACCGATTGATGATTCTGAATCGTTAATCCACCAGTAGTACATACATATTACATAGTTACAATTTATGAAATATCTTGACATCTTTTGTTGGTGGAAATTCCACGTTCACTATTGGAATCAAAAAGAGTGGCCGATCACCAAGGCAATGTCAAATATGATTTTATGATAAAAAGTTCAAAATTACAAATGACTGCAATACTTGTCACACTACAGCCATAATATTTATGTGATTAGGTGTTTGGGTGACTTTTATAAATTTGTGTCTTCGCTTGTTTGTGTTTTGGGCCAAATTTGTGTTCACAATAATTTATGTACAAATGATGTGCTTCCACTTTTTGTGTTTGAACTGATCTCAGCTGTCAATTATGTAGGTAGTCAATTTTCCAAAACTTTTGTTGCATGTTAATCAACTCGGTATTGAGAGACTTCATCTCGTTTGCGATTTGATTTATAGCCGTTCTGATAATTGAGGGTACTAGTTGCAAACCCAGCAATTTCCGTATATTTTATTTAAAGAAAAACATTAAAAACTGATAAGAGCTTGAAGTTTAATATTTTTATTAATGCACTTTTTATTATAAATGATAATAGGGATAATTTAATCCAGATTATAGGGATAATCTGGATTAAATTACGAAATAAATGCAAGAATTTTTTCCAAAAACGAGCTAGTTCGCACACTGGCAGCCATTTAAATTTCAGGATAGCGAATTTCGCTATTGATATAAATGGCAACTGATTTTGCAACAGCAATGATCAATTTACATTAAAAAAAACTATGTTTGATTATTAATAGATTGACACAATGTGTAAAAACTATATTACTGCATTAAAAGTTAGAAAAAAATGGAGGTTGCTGATTTTGCATCTAGTACCCTCAGTTAACAGTATTGTGATTTTCAGGAATCCAGTGGGTTTTTAGATTTGTGAGGTGGACGATTGAGATTGGCAAGACTGACCAGTTTGTGATTTTGGTGATTTATGCAATAATTTTATTTGGCAGACTAATAATTTAAATAGATCATTATAATACGGTTGAAGGAGATATCAAAAATATTAACAGTTCTTCACAAAATGTGGAACATTTTGTTAAATTAGAATATAAGTTTTAAAATATAATATATTTTCTTTTAAAAATTAAATCTTTAGCTTAAATAGTGTTCTCTAATAGTAAGATTATATGACAAATATTTAGTTTTTAATATAAAATATTTGAAAATTGTTGGGTTTTGGCTTCCTTAGAAAATGATTTTTGCTTTTTACAAATCACCTTGAATGAGAGAGCTAAATTTTACATATTGTATCTCATTGCTTTACGTACATTTCTATTCTGTGTAAAGATATTTAAAATGGAATTTGGCTATACATATGTAGAACATTTCCCTTTTTATAACAAATAATGGCTTGTATTGCCACAGTTTCAACATTGACCGTCTCCTGGTTACAGTCTAATAAATGTATTTTAATTTTGTAGAGGATGTTATCTGTGTATAGATGGTCTCTCCTGTACTTCCTATTCTGCTAGTGTCACCATAAAATAAATTACGCAGCCTTAAGAACACTACTCTTGTTTCATTTAAACCCTTCGATTTGTATTTTAAAACACAAGGAATTTGACGAGTTAAATACAATTTGCATTCATATTTTTCATTTAGCAGATATGGAGTAAGAATAGGTGAAAAAAACATTTAGCATAATTCTATTTCACTTGCGTGTATAAAATTTTTGTAATCTTCTTAAGTGTCATCAAGAGAATAAGAATTGGAAGTCCAAGATCATCCTGGCTATGAATATTTTATTGGAAACTGTTTGGAATAGAGGCATTGTATTTTTACATGATTCTCTTTGTGTCCATAATCTTCTCTTACATATTAACCTGGAGAAGTGATTATTTTTCTCCTCTCGTAAATGTAGCCGAAATTCTCAAAATTTCTTAATCTTAATGCGCTGGGTCTGGTCTGGTCTACAGCTTTCGAAGAAAATAATGGGAAAGAAAAAGTATTGAATTATTTTTATTTATAATGCAGCAATGTGAGAATTATTGGCAGATGGCAGCCAACTTAGAATTCTTGTTTTGTAATCTTCACAGGTTATTTATTGTTATTCATAACTCTATCATCCTAGATCGGCTTCATTTGTTATCCATATCTTTTTTAATTAATTTCAGAAGGATAATGTATTCTGTAGGATAAATAATATTTTTTATAATGGGGGATTCTAAAAATGGATATTATTATACGCATTTAAAAACAAATTCAATGTCTTGACAACATTGAATATTGCAAAACAAGTTCAATATAAGCTATTATTTTATTATTAATATTTTACCCATCCTAAGATATGATGGTCAGATACAGTGGCATATCTACAAAAATTGGGCCCCAATGCAGAATGGGAAAAAGGGCCCTCTAAATGTATTGTATATACATGAATATTAGTGCTGTGTGGTTTATCTCACAGATCAGTAAATGAATAGACATGAAATAAATTGTATATACAGGAAAGGGGTTTGGAACATTAGTTGCGGGATGAAGGGCATTCTACATTCTACAACATTAATTCAATAGTTATTTATGCAACAGTAAAAGTATTTATCTTTGTGTAAACAAGATGTATTTTTTACATGAATACATTTTATATTGTCAGTGTTAAATTTTCGTTCCAATTGATATTTTTCATATTTTAAAAAAAGTCACAGAGCTATTTGATTGCGTAAGTGGTACCAAAGTGATCACGTGGTTGGCACTAAAATGAAAATATTGAACCAAGGAATTTGCATTGTTCATGTCTATATATTTGGTGGCGTGTTGGTAAAATGTAAAAACAATATTAGTCTCTTGTCTGATATAATATTCACACTTTCATGAAAAAAATATAAGTGTTCTTTGACATTTGTAAATACTTGTTTCGCTTTAAGGTGATTTTCAGTTTATGGTCTGGTCTCCGACCCGACATAGTAGCAGGATACTGCGTACATTGATAATTCTATTTCTTGCTGTGGATCACTATCGAAGTTGGGAAAGGTATTGATACTTGCAAAAATATCAATGGATTGTAGGGGGCTAACTTTTTAGGTCCCTATCTAACGTGGGTCCCAATGCACTGCATTAGTTGCATTGATAGTTACACCACTGGTCAGATAACTACAGGCAAGTACATATAATGAAAGCTGTAAAAAAAGGATACCTATTTTCAATACTGGATGCATATCAGAAGAAGATTTAAAAGAAAAATATTATTTTAGAATAATTATTAATATATAATAACCAAACTTTTGGTAAGAATAATCAAGATTAACACAGTTTGAGATGCCACTTGTGCCACAGGCTTGTTACTATCAGGTATCATTCTTGCAATGACCATTTTCAATGGTCAAATTTAACTATGTATTCAAAAAATTGATGCCAATTTAGGATACACTTTGTCAAGTGTGCAGGAATATATTTAAAAAAATTAGAAATGTGTGGGGACAGAAAATGGATACCGTATCAACTGAGTGAAGGCAACGTGAACATCGGGAGCATGTGTGTGGACATCTTTTATAATTAGAATCGAAAATGTCATTTTTAAATCATCTGATCACTGGAGACGTAAAATCTGTAATGTATCTAAACCGAGGGTGTAAAAACAAAGGTTGTCGAGTAGGCAAATTGCAAAACCGATCCCTAAATCAGATTGTTGGAATCATAACTTAAGTGCCAGAAATACAGGGAAGGAAAAAAAGGACTCACCAAATTCCTGGGTCTCTCGATCAACTTTGGACGCAGTGGATTGTACAGTATTTCACCAAAGGTCGCAAAAACATACAATCTATCTCGGACTCGAGTTAATAACAGCATTTTGACTGTTCTATTTCAAGGCTGCCGATTGACTGACTGGTCGCTAGTGGCGGGGAAAGGTTAATTAACATTAGTTCGTTTAAAGTATATAATAATAAGTATAAGTCTATAATACCATAAACCTGATAAGTCTACATAAACATTTTACAAAAATTACATAACATAAAAAAAACTTAGGGTAGTAAATAATTCGGCATTCAACATATTTTCGAAATCTTGTGCCATAAAATTTTCACGTTTTCTGATCAATACAATATTTTTTAGATAGTGAAATTTTCAAAGATATGAAGTGGTTAATGATGGAGGATGCAAAGATGCGTAATCATATAATTAGATAGGAAGGTGGAGAAAGAAAGGAGGTGAATATATCTAATGAATGAAATTAAATTTTGGATTCATTTCATTGAGACACCTAATATAAATGATATTTTAGTTTTACAGATTGTCAGACACACTAAACTTGATTGTTTATATTATTTCAATATTTGGTACAGTACTGTTAATATAATAATATGAAGTTATAAGATTCTGTAACAAACTCTAATTTTGAATTTTCTGTCAGTACAGTAACGTTTAATTTTCTAATGGATGGATATAAATAAAACAATGTTATAACGCTACTTGAGTTTATTACTTCACCTGTCGATGAGAGTTACTGTTTCTCCCATAACTGGAGTAGTGCAAATAAACTCAAGTAGAGTTATAACATTGTTTTATTTATATCTATCCATTACGATGAAACTCTACAATGTTAACACCGATTCCATAAGTAACACATCCACCTACGTGCACTTGTATTATTAATGTATCAGTTTCCTTTCAAATTTGTATATAAAAAGAAAGTATTATTAACAAAGGCGGGGCTTTATTTATATGCTCTAAGAATATGTACATGAAAACATCAAAGTCTTAGAAATCCAGGATTAGAAAAAAACAGCTTGTAATAGGGATCAACCGAGGATAATTCTTGAGGATGCCAATGTCCACTCGGGATTGTAGAGGCAATAGAGATGATAATAATTCTAATAAATATGACAACAACATTGTATATCAGTTTTAACAAATGTTGATAGACAGATGGAGCATCGACCATCTTGGATGATATAAAGTGTTATTGTTGGGAAGCTCACTTAGAAATTGTGTTTAATAGTAATTCAATTATTTTTATATGGTTGTTTAATATACCATTCGATGTTCATGAAGATATATGTATAACCTTGTGGGATTCATAACTTCATAACATGAGCCTACCCCTGCAACAACACCATATAACGGTTTTGGGCGAATGGGCGATATAGTTCATAGATTCCCATAATACTGGCATTCACCACTGGCATGGCAAAGGCTGCAATGTGTCAACGAATTACCCCAAATAAGTTTTTTTAAATATATCTAAAGGGTGGGCGAACTTGGGCTGACTGTTTTTAAAAATTTATAACTTTGGTGGGGTTTATTTTTAATTATATATTTTTTTGCAGATAATAAAGAATTTATGAACGTTTATAATGGCTACATACCCAGTGCAAGAGCACGTTAAAATTATTGAATTTTATTATGTTTCGCGACGATTTATTTTCGGTGACCGGCTAATTTAAAAAAATGCAGAGTTTACTTGGCCTCCCCGTTCCCCAGATTTGACGGCGCCTGATTTCTTTTTGTGGGGCTATTTAAAAGGTCGAATTTACATGAACAAACCAGCAACAATTCAGGAGCATAAACAAAATATTCGTGCAGAATTAATAAATTTGGAGACAGAAACGTTGCGTAATGTATTGCAAAATACTTTAGAAAGAACAATTATTTGTCAACAAGAGAATAGAGGTTATTTAAATGTTATTATTTTCCACACATAGATTTAAAAAAAGTTAACAAAGTATACTTGCATGTAATAATTTATTTTTATTAAATATTAAAATTACAAAAGTTATATGCATTTTACATCAGTCAGTCCAAGTTGACCCACTCTGTACTTTCAAACGATACTTTCCAAAGTGATATCAGGAGTATTTTCTACAACAAGTACAAGTAAAGTAAATAAATAATATGGAATATTTCCCTTTAAGTTTTCCTAGTGAATTGAACTGCCTTGGTGCAGCAATAAAATATTACTTGATAAGATTGTACCCCCTTTCTCACAATTATTTGCACATTACACCTATCTTGTCTTTCCTCGCACAATCTATCATCGGAATAATTGAAACAGATCGCTTCTAGTAAACATAACATATTTATTGTGAATTTATGGGTTAAATTTCGACTTCAAATTAATGGGTAATTTTGATCGGTGGAGTTATGTACAATATAATAAATAACGTACCTGGAATGGCCTTGAGCCCGGAACCGCTTCTGTTCCTCCGACGACGGGGACCTCGTACCGACCGTGGCGCGCCGACCAACATACGGAGGAAGAGCACAGCCTTCATAATGCGAGGATTACTACCTCATCACCGCGTCAATGACGCTTTATATTGCATTTCGGTATCTGGTTCCGTGCCTATCATTTTCTATCATTAGAAAAACCCACCAAAAATTATTTCCGGTAGTATCTTAACTGAATATCTGACAAAGTCTCCATTTAATAACCACGTTTCTTAAGAAGAAAATATATAACGGTGTAGTGTTCAATATTTTCTCAATGTGCAATTTTCGAGGTACCGTTCATTCGTTCGTTTTTCTTCATTATATCTCGGTTCACCTACGCGAGATATTAAAGTGTTTATTTATTTAATTAATAAAGTGTCAAATATGTAAAAAAAATAATTTAGGGTATCGATGCGGTGCAACTGTCCCGTAAGTAATGTCCCGTCTGTTGTTTAATGAAAACAAGAAATCAAGCAAAAGGACAATTCGTACTTAATTACATTATATACAGGATTGCTTTAAATGTTAGTTAGCATTATAAACAGGATTGGCATAAATGTTTGTTTGTTTTATAGATATAATTGCCATAAAAATGTTAGCATTAAAGAAAGGATTTCCATAAATGTTAGTTGGCATTATACACAGCCATAAATGTTAGTTATTATAGATAGGGTTGCCATAATAGCAGAAAAAGAAGCGAGTTTTCAAGTTCTCCTCATTTTGGAACATGGTAAAGTACATCCAATCGAAGACATTAATTTTCTGGAATGACTGTGACATAAATCGTTACTAATTTAAAAAAAAATTTGTTTAATTATTTAGGAATTTTATTTAATTAAAAATATGAAAATATGGGACAAAAAACGGATCGGAAATAAATACGAGACATACGAGTGAAATACAATCATAGTCCCATAAAAACGGAATATTTAGCAACCCTTAGTGCATATTAAAATGGCAGAAGTGAAAAATAAAGAAATAAAATAAAAGTCATAGAAACAAAACGCATTCACAACAAATAGTTAGCTATATAATAATAAAATAAATGCAAATATTCTTAAAAAGACATACATTATACGTTGATAAATTGGAAAATAATCAAAAAAAGTTCATAAGAATTCTAAACTATAGATTACAATTACCCCGGCAGAATTATGTAGTTGTATGAATGTATTCATTGAGCTAATTTAGTACTTTATATTTAAAAAAAAAGACGAATAGCACTACCTTAAACTTGTATATAATCTTTCGAAACCAGTTTAATTGGCCACTTATTTTATCATTAATTAATTTTCATGTCCCATCGCGAGTTTCACGATCGCAACCTCTCTTCAGCATTTCTACAAGTCGAACCAATTCTGGATTACGCTCTCCTGTAGTGAGAATATGTTGAGCTTACGATGACTTGTTCACCACCATTGATATATTTTCTGTTTTAGTATTTATATTTAAAACCAAATCAACAATATTCTACCATTTATATTTTCTATGTCCGATGCCAACAATATTCTGCCATATACCATTTATATTTTCTATGTCTAATCCCAACAATATTCTACCATATACCATTTATATTTTCTATGTCCAATGCCAACAATATTCTACCATATACCATTTATATTTTCTATGTCTAATCCCAACAATATTCTTCCATATACCATTTACATTTTCTATGTCCAATGCCAACAATATTTCTATATCTATAATATTTCCAATAAAAAATATATGAAGCATAACATTATATCATATATGAGAATGGTGTAACTTAACGATGATTGACAAAGAAAGACGGAAGTTTTCGAAAAGTGGTGCTAGATGAGAATGATAAAAACTAGATGGAAGGAAAGGAAATGAAATAACGACATATTGGAAGAAATATAGAAAAATAGTTTTATATGAAGATGATAATGGATGGATGTGGAAACGCATTCAAAACTACAGAATAGAAGGAATAAGAACAAAATGACAGCCGAGAAAAACATTCACAGATGAAGAAGCTACCGAAAATTAAAATACCATGCACAAAATTAAGATCGATAGAGAAAACTACAGCGACAATGGAAGAAAGAAGAATATTTTATTTATTTATTAATTTAAAAATAAATGCGTAGAAAAATGTTTTAATAAATAACTACATGATAATCTGTCACATTTTCTAATCTTTCAAAACCAATCGAGCATGGTGTAAAGATATTCTGTCGGAAGATCACGGCAACAAGAAACCCGACACTCCATGGTAACAGCATATAACGATTTGTATCTCTGTGTGTGCAGAACACACCTGACCACTCTTCCGTGAGTGTGAGCAATCATTATCAGTTCAGGTTCCGGGGAGTGTCGTCCGTGGGGGCCAACCTCCTCACCGTCACTATTACTATGTTTTTATTTTAATTCGATACAATACAGATACAGTGAAGAAACACAAAAAATTATTACAAATCTAAAAAAAATATTTCTATAGCATGTTTCAATCATTTTTAGTTAGATCCAACCTTCTTCAGGACAACTGTATGTACATAATAAAGTGGTTTAAAACTAAACATTATTTAATTTAATTACAATGTTAAGCCATAACGTGTTTCGCTTTCTTTGAAAATGAAATAATATTCTGTTTTTACTATTACAATGGAGATTCAAATTCACCCAATGGACGAACGGAAGATCAGCGATCAAATAAACTGACATTTGACATTGTTGACGGACTACAAGCGTGACGTGAGGCACGTGGTCGAATCCAAAAATCTCATGGGAGCATAATTCCTGTCTCAGATGAAAATTTCATAAAAATCTCTTCTGTGGACACGGGCCATAAGAAGGAATATATGAGTATCATAAAAATATATGGATATGAGGTGACTAGATTTATTTCGTAATTGATACATATAATATATTTCGCATTATTCCAAAAATTTGTTGAGTGGAATCGAAGTGAGAGTAAACAACTCACAAAGCGATTCCCGGATTGGGTGGATATCCTTCATACTGTTATGAAGACCTCTCTCTGCCTACACACACAACAAACCATGGTGAATACTAATGTACGAACACGAATGATAAGCCGACTTTGAGAGGCGATTATCATTCACACATCTGATTTTTATAATCCCATATCACATACACACAAATCTTCCAAAAACCTTTGGGTAATGGGGAAGTTTAGGTAATAATATATTACGATTCAACATTTATCAGGATCCTAGACTCTCATCAACTTGAAACTGCGGCGACTTCCATGAGCAGGTCTCATATAGATGACGCAGGAAGCACAGATCATTAAAAAAAAACCTTAATGGATCCCTAGATGGTAAAATAAGAGTGGGGAGACTACGAATTGAATGACGTGTGGATGTGAAAAATTCAGGAAGGAAGGATTGGTACAGACGAAGGAGAATAATAAGTAGTGCTAGAGGAAGGTGTTGTGGATTGCTTTTGAGAAAATATTACATGATGCACACCACACCAAATATTACGTAAGCACATTAAGTCATCCGCTCGTGAAATTCAGTAAAAGATAATTAATTTTTAAAAATTATCGCCAACTTATTTACATTTACGCTCAATATCTCTGAATATATTTACTGCGACTTGGCACATTCATCATTGGCGAACTCAGTCAACAGCTGGATGAGGCAGCAACCGACAAGCCGACAGCCGGCTAAGCTTGCTGGAGTAATCCGTAAACAAAATCAAGTAAGCAAACTTATGTAATCGAACGAGTCAGAAATATTTGTATTGTATATAATGTACGATGTGTACGGGTCGGGTTCTATCTGCCAACGAAATGTTTAAAATGCACGAAAGGCGTTGGTATTATGAATAATATTATATATTTTATTATTATTATGATGGTATGAGTGTATACAGCGTCCCTAAACTTAAATTAAAATATTATTTAAATACTAATTTAATGTATTAATTATAAATATATACATATAAAATCAATTTTGTCGAAAAATATTGTTTTTGCGCTACCGGGATTCGAACATGGATCTCTATTTCCAATCCGGGGAAGTACACTACCAATTGTATTTTTCATGACAAATTTTCGAACCTATATGTTACACTTTTTCAAAAGAATACATCTATCGTTCCATTATTTGAAAGCCATCTACATTGTTTTTACGGAATCTCAAATACCTTTGAGTAAACCGACTGCAGACGCTAGAATTATCAATTCATTTTTATTAAATTTTGGACACATTGATACAACTTATATTATTAAGGGGAACACATTCTTATTGTGAAGTTGTAATTATTCAGAACATAGATTGGAAATAGAGATCCAGGTCCGAATCCCGGTAGCGCAAAAACAATATTTTTCGACAAAATTGATTTTATATGTATATATTTATAATTAATACATTAAATTAGTATTTAAAACGTCACAGACCGTCTGTTCTGAATAATTACAACTTCACAATAAGAATGTGTTCTCCTTAATAATATTATTTATATCGCTAATGCTATTATTCTTATTATAAAACATTTAACACCTATTGTAAACAATAATTTGTATTGATATATATTCCACTTCTTTACACAAGTATAGGCTTTCAAGTGAAGCGCAGTACGAAAGAAAAAAAAAATTTATCTATCATAAATATTGTATCATAATTTGAAAAAAAAAGAAATATTCTTCTGTTTGTAGCACAATAGTACGAAAATTCGAATTTTGCGTACACGATTTTTCCGGACACTGACTATTCCGGACACTGATTTTTCCAGACATGATTTTTCCGGAAATAGATTATTCCGGATATAGATTAGGTTAGGTTAGGTTAGGTTACATTGAATTCGGGGGTTGAAAATTTGATAATTCAAATGTTTATGTTAAAATACATATTTTTAAAATATAATTAAACACTAGTTTTAAAATAATAATTTATACCACGTAACAAGGGAGAACATGTATGTAAATACGAATGTTTAAATAAATGATTTTTCTTCATTGTAATATTTATTTAAGATTATTGATTAGGGAAAAATAAAAATAATAAATCAACTTTTCCTTTGTTCTTATTTTTTTAATAAGGATCATCGTTGCTGAGGATTTTGGCAGCAAAATAAAAACACTTAATTCGGTGCCCTGCCTGCTACACTAGTATAGTAGTCAGTGCAATGAAATGAATGTAAAAATATCAGTGTAAAATAAAAGTAGAAGCATATATAGCACATAAATACTTTTTTATATTATTTATATATTTATATTATTTAACTTAACTGAATATGTAAGTTATTTAGCTGAATATATATTTATATATGTACAGTATTATTATTGTATTTTTTGAATCTATAAATTTACAAATTAGATATTGGTTTGATGTCCAATTGTAAATGACTGATTAAAAAAAGTATTTCGGTATTCTTCTTTGATGTTTGGTTCGAATTTCATCATAGAATCGAAATAAATTCAAATTCAATGAATGTCACTGAAAAATGAAAACCAATCCAGCATTTTACATTTTAATGCCTGAACTCAAAGGAAAATAGCAAACAGCTAGCTCCGAACAACTAAACGTTAAATAACATTCCCGATCAGACAGTGAATTATTAAGGGGTGGCCTCGGCTGTATTTTGGCATCGACTAAGGGTTGATGCGCGCCACCCTCCACCCCCGACTGCCGCATCTGAAAACCGCTAAGTGCATTCCTAACACCGCATACTCTTTATCTATTCAGAACGTCTGGGCCAGAAGTGGCCAACAATCGGCTTCAAATTTACAAACCTTTGTGGTGACGCTAATTTTAAAATGTAAAAAATTAATCAATTATACAGATTATATTAATCGATTACTCAAGGCGGAAAAAATTGATCCGGAAAACAATTATTTTTAAAATAGGAATTTGTAAAAATAAAACAAAAAAACATCAGTTTTATTTTCTGGAACTGCAACAGGTTTGTAGTCGATTGAAAAATTATTTTTACATTTTAAATAATATTTTGAAATGTTATCTTTAAAAACATTTTTTTTATTACCCTGATTAATTCGCAACACGATTAATGGGACCTCAAAAAATCGAGAAGCTGCTGTCATGTTAAAAATATTGTAATTAATGCTATTATACGATATTTTCTGTGTATAGTTTTCTGGGCTAATCTGTCGTATATGTCTAAATTCAAATCTTTGTTCGTTTTGCTTATCAAACTAACATATAAATTTCTTAGATTAGCTTTATTTTTTTTCTTGTTTATAATTGTAGATTTCGAGTTACTGTAGCATTGTGTATGGAACCGATAAAATAAGTTGCAAACTTCCACAACGGTTCCGGGAAAGGGTGGGTCTCCCCCTTCTGGCGCCCCTTTGCGTGTACATATTTGTGAATGTATTCGTGTGCATATCAACAAATGGAATAACGCACATAATAATATTGTCGTTATTGTCAATCAGGGAAATTAATATTTACATCGTTATTATATAATACAACCCCATCCGTGAACGATCTACAGAATTTTACGTACCAGATCATCGCGCATTAATATTGTAATTTCGTGTCATATTTCATCTGAGATGCCTTCGAAAAAATAAATTATACGTTAAATGTAAATCAGCCGACTTTTTAGCAATATTTGAATAATGAACAGAATATTATTGCTGTTATTATTCGAGCTATTGATGTAAGTTTTATATTTATTTAAATAATATATGAAAACTAAATTAATGTATTCATTATAAATGTATACATATAAAATTAATTTTGTCAGAAAACATTGCTTTTGCGTCACCGGGATTCGAACCTGGATCTCTATTTCCAATCCGGGGAAGTATACTACAAATTGTGTTATAACGTCAGTATTTTTCATGACAAATTTTCGAACCTATATGTTACATTTTTCAAATTAATACACCTTTCGTTCCATTATTTGAAAGCCATCTACATTATTTTTACAGAATCTCAAATACCTTTGAGTAAACCGACTGCAGACGCCAGAATTATCAATTCATTTTTATTAAATTTGGACACATTGATACAACATATATTATTAAGGAAAACACATTCTTATTGTGAAATTGTAATTATTCAGAACATAGGTCTGTGATATTTTAAAAACAATATTTTAAAAAAAAATTGATTTTATATGTATATATTTATAATTAATACATTAATTTAGTATTTAAAATATCACAGACCAATGTTCTGAATAATTACAACTTGACAATAAGACTGTGTTTTCCTTAATAAATAATATATGATTTGACAAAGAAAAGATGGTTGAACTGTTCTGGCTAGTTAGTCTTCCAAAGTGTACCCCGTGTGAAACAAATTGATGTTATAGCAGTGAACCAATCACAACTTGGCGACGCTTCAAGGGAAAATATAGAGAGCCAATGGAACCCTCGAAGAATTTTTCTCTAAAAACTTTAAGCACAGGATTACATAATTCATGATCCACAGACCCAGCGTAATGTATTTTTTTTGAATTATAAATCAGCTTGCTGTATTTTTTCTATGACGATTGAACTGTTGCCAGAGAGCTTTAAATAATTTTGATTGCCGCACTTGACGAGTTTTTAGTTTCGATTCAATAAAACAGATAAATAATTCACGCAAAGTGATAGACCTAGCACATTAAGGGGAAAAAAAAACAACTTCATTGGTTGTTAAAACTTACATGGCGACTAAAATGAATATTAATTTTATCCAATGAACAGACAATACATTTCTGAAGGCTGGTGAAATAACAAAATATAGAAAATAATAAATTTAACATTTTATTTTTATTAACCCATTGATCACGTTCATAAATACGCATGCCATCTTTCATACGCGGCACCCTTTGGCGGCATTATAATTTATGACTTTACACTACGATAATTTATTTATTTATTTATATTTTGACATCCATATTTTTGTACTAACAGAGGTGGATACATAATAAACATACATAATACATAGTTTATTGTGTGGGATGAAGTAGACTTCACCTCTGATATATACAGCGTTGTCCTGGCTACTTTGCTAGACTAAAGTCTGTGTTAAAGTAGCCGGTTTTTTTTTTCGTGCTGTTGTGCTGTTATTTGGAATAAAAAGATAAATCAAATATGAATAATAAAGTAAGAATAAAATAAAAATATAATAAAAATATGTGGAGAGGGAGTGTTGTAGGACTAGTGAGTTATTAGTAAAAGAATTGTATACATTATATTAAATTGTTGGATATCCATGCTTCTGATTCATCTCTATCTGATTGAATCATATATTGGGTCCATATTTGTGTAATCTTATAGTAATTGTACGATTTCCAGTTGTAATGCAACAAATTTATGATTTGTTTTTAAGAAATCGATAGCAAAGATTCTCAAGGATCCTCACGAATATAAACAAATACAGAAATCAAAACCATAATTACAAAATAACGTACACAGAGTTATCCATGAGAGAACACAACAGTGCCCTACACCATCGCTACACTAGCGTCATTTGCGGTCATACATACTAGAGTGAAGTAGCGATCTGCGCAGGCGCTGATTTCTGAGACTAATGCACACTATTTACAAATTCTAAAATACTGACATTAAATTTAATTCTATAGTTTGAAACGTATTATATTCTACACGCATAAACTAAGTTTGAAGATTTGAATCTATGAGCGATACTGTATGATACCAGGACTTTTATTATTTCGTGTTTGTTTATAAGATGGTTAATAATCCTTGACAAATATCGACAGATGTCGGTAGAATAAAGATTCCAAATAATTTTGGTACGGTTGTCACCGCTCCTCGGCGCGTATGTACGCGCTAACGGCGGGCGAAACACGGCGACTCATATTTGAGTCACCCGCGCTGTGGGCATATGTAAGGCGCGACTTGAATGGGAATGAGTTAAATGACAAATGTTGTTTATGACACCAATAGCTGACATAGCCAAATTCACTCGTCTCAAATACCCAACACAGTGAAACCAATGGCTGGCAGTCACAAAATATTCATTGTTTAAACAAATAAGACACTTGTACTGATTTATAATATTATTCCAAGATACATCAGGCATCCTGGGCTAAGTTCACATGCCAATATAAAGCATAGATTTGTGCTGCATTAGAATTTACTTCCAAAATTTTCACATTTCAAATTTCACAATTTTTTTGTTTTCTTCATATTTGAAGAAAACAAAGTCACCAATTTGTAGACGCGTTAAGAGACATTATCCATGCAGGTGATTGGGAGATTGATTATCGAATTTAATTTTGGATCCGCCAAATGGAAACATCTCACAAGTTTTGAAATCATTTACTATAGTTTATTGTTTCAATGGCTCTCATCACCTTCTTATAAACTGACGATTATTTTAAAATTTCAACTGACGGACAGCATTTTTCTACACACTTTTTAGAAAATAGAATAATAATAAAGTGTAAAACGGACAATTGTATTTAACTTACTTTTGTATTTTTGATGTGACAACGTCTTATAAATCGATGAACACCCGCTGCACGCACGAAAACATGACTCATTGTCCCGTTTGTCGCGTTATTGTCCCGTTTGTCGCGTTACGCCGAAGGCAAGCGTGCGAGCGAGAGCGCGGATAAGCGATAGAGAGGCACGATCGGCCTACCGTTCGGATTGTGCCGCATCTATCTCTCTTCCACTCGATTGGTCGATGCGTCTGAGTAGAAAAGAGACAGCGGCAGCACACAACTTATACACCTACAGTACCTACACGTGATCTGTTTACAACTGTTTATAAAGTGAAGTGAAATGTTAATGTGGTTTTCATTGTTTATATTACAACAACAATTGCGGCAATAATGGTAATTAATTCTTGCATATTAAAAATCTGATTAACGTATAATAAATATACTTTTAACAATAAATTATCAACGATTTCTTTCGCAGAACCGCCTAAAGTCACACCATGGCAGACCAACCTGACGAACCTGTGAATCTCACGGATCTGCCACTATCGTCAAGGAGTAATGTACCCATGCACATTACTTGTAAATAAACTGTTCATCAAAGTAATAAACATATTTGAATTAATGAGTGCGAATAAAATATATCAATAAAAAATTGTAGATTTCATTTTACTCCTTCTTCGTATCCATACAAAATAATGATAATTCAATAAAAATGATTCCATTTTATTCATAAAAGTATGCAATCATTTCATCAATGTTTTCTTATGACGTTGTCACGTTAAACTATCGTCCGTAAACCGACTTTACAGACAACCAATTTTTTTAATACATTTGTAATAAATTCATTGGAACTTGGTGCCATCCAACAACTTTCAATATGACCAATTCCCCAATCATCCGCAATGGAATTAGTTATGTCCGCTGGTACAGTTACCATTGAAGATGATCAAAACATGAATGATGAAGCTGAAAACATCACGCCAATTATTTTTTCTACTTCAATAAACCAGTTTATAATTTTTTTCACGAACTTGTTAAGCTTTGTGACAATGTTAATGAAATTTCAGGGTGTCTCCGTAAGAACCATTCAAATCATCTAATTTTTGGTCGATTATTTTAAAAATTATTAGGTCTTTTCATCGTTGTCATTAAGAGTTAAATAGAATGAAGAAGTAGATTCGTAGCTGGTACTGTAAGAAAGTATGTAAATACTTCGGGAAATTTCCCTAAAACTTTTAATTAAATCATAGAATGTGGAACATTCAACATTTTCTAAACTTTTGATTAGACATTCCTCTTTTCACAGCTTCTAATGACTTCCTCATGTTTTCTGAATAGTTTTTTTCACCCGGAGAGCCATGTCACAAATAAAAAAAAAAATGTTTGTAACAATGCAAGCTCCAGCATAAGTAACATTGCGATACCTAATACCAATCAAATAGGTTACTCAATAAGTGGCACCCTGTACCAGTTACTACTAAATATGTGTTGATTGAAGTGTTGAAATGTGTATTAATTTGAAAAGTGTAAAACATGGGTTCGAAAATTTGTCGTCAAAAATACTGTCGCTGTAGCATAGTTGGTAATGCTCCTTCCCCGGATTGAAAAAGAGATCCAGGTTCGAATCCCGGTAACGCAATAATAATATTTTTCGATAAAATTGATTTTATATGTATATCTTTCTAATTAATACATTTAATTAGTAATTAAAATATCACAGATCTATGTTCTGAATAATTACAACTTCACAATAAGAATGTGTTGTCCTTAATAAATATGTATTACTTTATAAAACACAGCATTAAAAAATATATATGAATAGAATAAAAACATGCCATTCTTACGCTATTTTTTAAGATTTGGTGAAGATTTGATTTAAACGCAATCACCATTTTACAAAACTGCTGCCATATTGAATTTACTGCTTGAACTATGTTAAGTTGTGTATATATGTAGTGACACAAGGTCCATTGTACAAATTAACAGTGTTATGGAACAAATTGTAATATGGAGACTTATTAGACGGTTTTTATAGATGTCCTGCCAGTTATCGGGGCCCTGCCAGGTATTGGGGCCCTGTCAGATATTGGAGACCTGCAAGGTATTGTGTCCTTCACCTTATATAGACTTAACTTTAAAAATATTGTGTACTTGTCCCATAAATATACAGTAGATATTCGGTAAATTAATACCGTTTAGGTTCAATTTAGTTTAGACTGATCTAGAGTAAAACAAGTTTAGATAAATCATTTAGAAAGATACAAAAAAATACTATCTAACGAAAAAATATATTCATAATACTCGAAACCAGAAATTTCTTTTTCCGGTAGACAGTTTTACCAATTAAGATACATAAAGTCGTTAAATTTCACCATATCTCTATAAAACATTTGAAATATTAAATATAAGATTGTAAAATATATATATATATATATATATATACACTTTAATATACGAGTATGCGAATACAAGACGAAATAAATGTTTGTAATTTAATTTAATAACATATTTAATTTTCTTGAATAGATAGTTCTGTGCAGAGATTTATGGTGGTTTTAGGTGACATGTCGAATTTCACCGACTTGAGTTTATGTCTCTATCTACCAAGCACTATCTAGCCGCACGAGTTTTGACAATGAATCCTGTTAGGCATGGCCAGAACAATGATTTTTACTTGAACACAACCTTCCCACACATGATTTGGACAAAAATCTCATCACGTGTACACGGTAAAGAGATGTATCTCAATTGAATCTCTGAGATTATCTCATCGTATCTCCCTCGGTGGACGCGGGCCTTAAGAAAGTACGAGGTTTAAGAAACTCCGATAAATAAACCATCCCCATTCGAGACCATAAAAAACTTTTTATTCCCTGGCAGAATAGCACAAGACGTGATACGTTCCAAAGTTGATTTTACGTGGTGGGCATTATTTTTATTTTTAGTGCGGGGGTGTGACGGGAGGGGGGCGGGGGCGGAACGGGAAGTGTGTCGCGCTCACCTTTATTATTTACCACGCGACCGGAAGCGGATGTTCTACTCTACGTTTCAAATGAGAGAAAAATGCAGTTCTAATAATGAATTCACACTTTTCCTCGAATCTAGTCACTTTTTTATGCTTCCCTCTCCGAAAATCATCGATCATAAAATTTAAGTAAGGTAGTTTAAGTTTTACGAAACAAATAGCCTTTTGACATAGAATATACATTAAAAAATCATATTATGATAATAAGAAAACTAAGATAAACCGCGAAATAATAATATAATTATATTAAGCAAAACACACTTTTGTTATGAAGTTACATTTTCGGAACATAGTTCTGTGGTATTTTATACAAATTAAATGAATCAACTAGAAAGACATAAAGAAAAAATCTATCTGTCGAATTTTTTTAGTTGCTGCCAGATAGGAAGAGGTCCAAGTTCGAATCCCGGTAGCAGCTAAATATTTTTCGATAGATAGATTTTTTCTGTGTATTTTTCTAGTTGATTTATTTAATTTGTGTTAATATTGTTAAATCTTACATAAAATATATATTTTTGTCAGTATTTTTTCCATTCTGCTTTGGGGTCCAACTTTTTACGGCACTGGTTACTGGCCCTGTTATTGTGCTAAAATAAATTAATCTATTGATATTAAAAAAATATTATTACCTACAATAACATTTTTATTAAGCGTGTATATATTTTCATCGTTAAATATTAGTATTTTTTACAGTTTAATTCATCAAAAAATAATTACTATCTTGTACATCACATAGAGATAACTACGATGCTGATGACAGATTATAGATGACAGATGTCAGATATAATTGACGTAAAGATAGTATGGCATTGTTATTACTAGTTTTTTTTTTATCAAATCTTTCTGTCGCAAATCGCGAAAATGGCTGTTATTTATGGTTAATAGTTTGAAAAACTGCTGTGTACGCAGACTTTAACTTCAAATCTCTGCATAAATTACAAACAAGAAAAATTTAAAAAAAAACGATTTAAAAAAATCGTCATTTTTACATATTTGAAAAATCAGGTAGGACAAAAATTTAAGGCTTCAAAAACAGGACAAAAACGTTGCGTGTACAGGGGAGAGGACATGTGGTATCCCTAAACTTAACACTATATATACAACAAGAGTTCCCTACTAGCTTTATCTCTATAGCATCTCTGATCGCTGTCTGTGGAATGAAGATACCCATGACACGACTATTTCAAGTATATGCACATTACGTAACTACTATAACATTAAATTTGGTTAGTATTATCTGCTTACATGAAATATATCGGGACTAAAATAATTTTATTACTTAAATAAATAGATTTCATGGATTGCTTCATTTCCACAGAAAAAATTGTAGCAACTATTTAATAATTAAGTCCCGTTCTGTTACTTCAATACACATTGTTAATCTATTTTAGAAAGTAGTAACTCTCTTACTATTCAGTAATTCAGAATGTAATACTAGAGACACGTAAAACGTACATTTAAGATCAGGCTTGTGAATCTCTGGTGCGTCCAATATTTTTTGTTTTTTTTTCCAATAATTTTGGACGATTAAGTCAATTTTCACATCATCTTAAAAATTAATGTTAGGTATTAGATTTTTTTTATAAATTGAATTTTAAAATATAATAATTTGACGTATGGTTAAAGTTAGTTTTTTGACATTCTGATAAAGGAAAAGGTATTTTCGGAAACGAGTAATTAACTCATAAAAGTGGTTTAAAAACAAAGTAAATAAATAAGTCAATATTAAATTAAAACCACAACGTAAGGTTTGCGCTTAATATTAAAAATAAATCTTTTTTTTTTGGTTATTAAAAATTGCTGATATTGACTTGTTTTTATATTTATGATATGTTAATATTATTTATAAATACTATTTGTCGGGTCGAATACCTTACGAAACGTGATAATCGGCCTAGGCGATTCCTGAAAGAACTCCAGAACTACAATTTCATAAAATATATTAATACTGTTTGGGATTCCTGGAAAATATTGACATATTGTTGTAATATAATAACGCTGTTTTGGATTTCTAGCTAAAGTTGATTTATTATTATTAAATAACATTGTTAAAATAAAATACTTTTATACGATCTCTATATTTCTTATAAAATAAACACTTTGATATACATATTATACATGCATTAAACTTTTAGATTTGTCGAGCTTCGTGAAAAAATTGTGTAATTATTAATAGCACTTTTGGTGATAGCTCTTTCTTGGATAGATATTTAATTTTTGGTTTCTCTTATCATCACACCTCAATTCCAGTATTCTGTGAAAGCCAGTACAGGTAGCTTTGGACTCTGGTGAATACTGATGGCCAACCTGCTTCACACGGAAAGTTATATCCAGAGGACGCAACACCGATCTGGAAGTTAGAAATAAGTGTTGTAATTTAAAGTAAGGAAATAATCACGATGTAAATGATTTATAAATTTATTTGTAGCTTTAATATAAATAATTACCTGCATAATATTTCCTTTATAAATGACAGTTAATGGCCCACCAGAGTCACCCTGTAAAATGAAAATTGATTAAAAAAAGCAAAGCTTAAATGATCAGTACAGTGATGATCATACTATGGAGGACATTATTAAATACATCTGATAACGTAGCTAAAGCACCCAGCAGCTTCATCGAGTTCAGACTAGATTGTAACTTGTATTAATAAACTCAGTGCCAACCGTAAGTAGCGTTTTATCTATATCATTTCTACTGTCTGCTTACATCTCTTACTCTGAGCACGAGGGTATGGCTCGGATTAGAGGCAGCACTCTCACAAATTGTAATCCATCTGATATGAATCCATAATTTAGTATCCAATACACACATCACACCTTACTCCATGTCATCCTCCAAAATAGTTACTTTATTACGTAGAATATTGTTTAATAAAAATTTAACTGCGAATCCCAAAAAACACAAACTTATTAGAAATCGATAGGTTTAATAATAATAATAATAATTAATAATTTTGAACGAAGAAACTATTTATGACTAAATATTATGCAACCCCAATGAAGAGTATCTGGATAAGGGTTTATCCAGAAAGTAAGGGAATTATGGCTAGAAAGTAAGGAACAAATAATCAAAACCACAATGGACTTGTAATTCTAGTAGAAATGGTGGACTGATCATATAATATGGCGGATTTTCAATATGTACAAATATAGCGGTGATAGGTGACTTACATTGCAAATGCTCTTCCTATTTTCTCCGCTGGTGCAGATGTGTGTTGCCTTGATGTTTCCCAAGTATGTGATGTTGCATACGTTGTTGGGGATGACATTCATGACAACAGCATTCAGGTTTGTGGCGATGGTAGTACTCCCTGAATATTAAACGAATAAATATCTCATTTATGATGTGATATGTTACAAAAAATTTGTTGAAAACTATTATTTATTTTTTTATTTATACCTTATGGATTTTTACAACAAGAATGTAAATGAAATGCTTTTTTTGTCATAGAACGCACCGGAATGGCGTTGCGGCACCTTTTTTCGACGGATTTTCCAAATTTTAATAGTAGTTTTAAAAATTTTATGTTTGGTCCACGTGGACTTGAATCGCCATGTCGAATTGGACAACTTTGGTATAGACCCAGTTGCGTACAGTGATACAGGTCAGCGTCGGTGCCGATAGCACATGCGGATAATGCATCATTTAATAAAGCTAATTACTTATTATATTTATTGTAATTCATGAATTTGTCTGTCAGTCAATTGTGTTCTGATACCTGTCACTTGTCATATCAATTTGGAAATTCCTGCATGTAGGCAATCGGTTGAACAAAATATGATTATGACAACACTTTTGGGGCTTCCAATTGGTTGTAGCGAACATTGCTACTTGACTCTATTGGCTGTGGAATTCATCAAAGTCACTCGTGCTCGATGTGACATATTTATTCAGCTATGAATTGACTTGGTATTTGTCGAATTGCAATTAAAAACTGGAAAATTTTAATGATTTAAATGCACTCGCGATAAGCACTAAATGCACAATATCTGCACTAAGTTCATCATGTAAACAAGTCCCAGAACTTCGCTATTTCGCGCCGAGCTACATCACACATTATGGAAAACATTATTATTATACAAAATAATCTACGAATTAACTTCAAATTAAAATTACGAAAATGATATGAAAACTTCTTCTATCAGATGGGAGGATATTTTGGTAATACAAATAAACATACGTAAAATTATTATCAAATGGTTTAAGGGACTTTATTTAGTAACTATTTAATGTTACATCAACTAGGGAAAAATGATTTACTTAGCTTATTGTATTGTTATTTTCATCTAGATAAAGACATTTTTAACTGAATGAAAACTTTTAAAATTTTGTGTATCTAAAAATAAATAATAACAATAATGTAACTTATACCGCCGTGTTCAACTCCCCAACCAGAAGCAGTGGCGTCATAATTCACGAATGTGAGGATGGCTTCGTAGTAGGTAGGTAGCTTCACCGTCTGGATCGTGGCTAGAATAAATGACAAATTTGTTTTAAAGTGTGTTTAAATGTTCATAATAATAAGATCGATTACGATTTCTTCATTATGTATATATAATACATATTACAAATGAAATATGACACTAAAATCTCATTAATTGTCAACACAGCCATTGAATTCAAACTATGTACTGCGTGGTCAAAAATATAATTGTATCAATAAAAAATGTAAATTTAAATATGCAACATATAGGTTTAAATATTTGTCGTTAATTTACTATATTGACATAGTATAATGGTTGGTGCATTTCCCAGAATAGGAAAAGTTCCTGGTTCGAATCCCGGTGGCAACAAAATATTTTTTCGATAAATTGATTTTATCTGTATATTTTTCTAATTGATACATTTATAATTTGTATTAAAATTATATCACAGAACTATGTTCTGAAAAACTGTAACTTTACAAAAATAACGATTATATTGTATAAAATTGTGATAATATTAAACAAAATAATAAATTGATGCTGTCATAAAATTTTTGAATTCAGAACATTGATTTAAGTGACCATCTATAATAAATATATGTAGGTACTTTGTCTGATTTCAAAACATATTCATTTAATATGATTAGGTACCTAACACATGATTTAATTTTGTCAACGATTAATTCAAATGACAACGCACATTTTTATTTCATTCCATTGATTCCAATACGACACGAGTTATGTTTAAAACTTGGATCGAATGCGAGAAAATCAACAATTTTATTGTCGTCTCTTTCTATTCAAACCTTCCTCTCTCGCACGATTTACGGAAAAATTAACGCAATTAATTATTTATCTGATAAATAAAATAATTGCACTATTAGCTACATCTTGAAAGCATATCAAATTCGTGTAAAATTTCTCGAATTTCAAATTGAAAAAAACACAGTAATCTTGTGAAATTAAAAATAATGGAGAGTTAACTAAAGCTGGATTTACAAGTGAATCATTCATATTTGATTGTTTCAAGATATGTGTGAAAAATCATAGTCATCAAAATATGATGGGCTTGAGAAACCAAATGATGTAAATTGTATGATTGAAATAATATTAAAAACTCAATATGGAACTCTCCGATTTTTCAAAGACCACGTATATCACACGTGACTTTATATTTGTTAAATTGATTTTCACAGCTGACCTGTGAGTTCGACTTCGATCGGCAGTTCGATGAGGGCCAGACCCTGCTCGAATTCGGTCAGTTTCCATTTGGGGTAAACAATGGCCTTCTTGGATTGGATTCTCAAGTTGTCTGGATCCCTGATGCTGTGGGCTCCCAAGACTACTTCGAACTCGGTGACGGTAATCTTGCCATCGTGCACGCAGCGGGTTGCCGTCAGCACGAACTCGCGGGTGATCAGGGAACCGCCGCAGAAGCCAATCCCATCAGGGAGGGTAAGGAAGATACCTACCTAGAAGAATTGACAACAGATAATAGTTTGTATTAAGTTAGGAAACAAAAATGGAGAAAGTACTGCGATAAAGTTTTTACGTTCTCTACATTTATGAGAAATGCGCGAGAAGGTTGGATATAAATATTTTTTATTTCCTTATATGTAATATACCTATAATTATAATCTACAATTAATTATAACATTTTATAATACCAATTATTTAAAAGTACAATTATGTATATACATTTTTTTAAATCCCATATCCGCTCTTCCAGGGGAACACCCGTCTCAGGGTATACTTTGTATATATTTAATTGTAGGAATGAGACACCAGAGCAATATTATTTTTAAATGTTTATTCATTTATTTAAATAAATAAAAAGATAAATTTATTTCAAATATATGATACGTAATAATGAAGAATATGAAGAAATGCCTAATTTCACTTTGAAAATATTAATATAAAATTACTTTCGGGAAACTATAATAAAGCGAAGAATGATTACCGGGGAATTTTAATAAAGTAGATTGATTCCGGGGAACTATAATTACGAAGTATATTTATGATGCAGCGTTGTCTTCTCGCACTCGACACAACGCACACAATCGATTCAATCTATATACATTATTTCTAATATGCACAAACAGTTCCAATTATTAATAAATAATGTTAAGTGGCCAGTTAGTTAAGTAGAAATTCGAATTATTTATACTCAATTTATTCCAATTTTCGGATTATTTGAGACCGCGGTATAAAAAATATTACGGATGAAATAATGTGAACAATTTTGTTGATGATTAGTAAAGTAAATATCCCTGAACTTATGTGCATCAGAAACAGGTAGAAATAATATCTGGCACTGAGGTGCGGGATTCAGGGTTCCGGTAGGAAATATTCAACACACAGGGATGCTTTAAATAATAGAATTCAATAGCCAGTCAAGTCAATCTCCAAATGGTGAATACATATACGATTTCAGCGCTGAATTCAATGCTTGATTAATGCTTTTTATAATACTAATTGGATATGAGTTTTTATTACCACAGTGCCGTAGCTAGGGTATTTGGCGCCCCCCTCACTTTATTTGTTATTACTGAATTACCTAATTTTACCCCATTAATTTTAGGCTTATATTTTGTCTTATCGGTGTTGTTTTTCAAGTAAAAATATTTGTATATCGATGTTTAACAGCGTATGTGTTTAAATTCGTTATTGTTAAAAGCACTAAGTCATAAATTGTCAGGATTTATTTTTTGCGCAGACACATGTTTGAAAGTCACAATGAAGATTTATTAAATCTATACTTATAATTGAATAAATGACATACCTGGAATGGCCTCGAGCCCGGAACCGCTTCTGTTCCTCCGATGATCCTGCCGTGTTCCACCATCTTCAGGAGGTTCATGAACCTGTTGACCCCCTTGGGAACCATGTACTTGTCCTCAACCGGCGCGCCGACCGCGACCGCGGCCACTAGTATACAAAGGAAGAGCACAGCCTTCATAATGCGAGGATTACTACCGCACCACTGCGCTGATGAGGCTTTATATTGCGTCTTCGTATCTTATCTGGCTCTATTTCTATCATTCTCTTGCATTAGAAACACAAACAAACAACAATTATTTACGGTATCTTAAACTTCTTATCAACATATCCGTTTGATAACAGGCTCATCCTTTTTCTATAAAGAAAATAAGATTAAAATAAATAGCAAGAACTATTCTGAATTCGCCAATCATCATTTGGAAACAAATAATTCTTTAAAATTAACAAGGCTTTTAAAATTTTACATACAAATACTAGGGGTTCACAGTTAGATAAATTTGAAATTTTAGAAATAAGGAAAAATGTTATTAGCGAATTAAATATTATAAATAACCAAATCCTTTTTGCAAATAGTCACATTTTAAATTTATTTTCACAGTAGTTCCTAATTAGTTACCCACCAATTATATTTTTATAGTTTTGTTTTTATATATGTTTGTATTTTTAATTTCAGTATTCATTGTTTCCTGAAGAAGATACCATAGGTATCGAAACATGTTGATGTAACAATAAATAGTGGTTTTAAACAGTGTATTTCTAATTGTTTATTTAAAATAAAATGTTGATTCTCATTTTCTTCAAAATTGACTTTATAAAATGCGTTGCATCGTTCATTATCAGATTTGAAGCATTCTTAAATAATTTTCCTATTTATTAGACCTTTACGTACAGTCTCATGCCTAGTATTTAGTACTGGCCACTCAGCTATACGGAGTCAGCAAGCATTATCCGCCCAATTTAAAACTTTTAAGAACTTACCTCGAATTTATTAATAGTCTTTCGATTCACCTACGGACGAGAGATTCAAGTGTACATGGTATTAATTAATAAGACGTCTTCTTCTTCTTTTAAATAGGCAATCCAATCTTCAAGAGTGATTTGTGCCATTAATCAATTAAAACTTTATTTTATAGAAAAAGTACAATTATATTATAGAATAGAAAATATTATATTACAAGTCAATATTATTGTCGTTCAAAAAATTTGCTATTATATAGGTTAAATGTAGCGAGTTAAGGGAAAGAAGTTGACACTAGTTAACCGGGAGTTGAAAATTACCATTGACGAGATTACTGTAAAAAAAACTTCTGACCAGCAAAAAAGATATGGTCAAGGGTTTCCTCCTCGGTACCACACTCACACATTGGAGAATCTATTCAGTTCAATTTGAATAAATGTGGGGCTACCTAGCAATGCCCAATTCTCTTTCTAGAGATATTTGATATTGTTCTTTTGGAGACTTTCTTTTTGGAGAACCAGGGGGTGCGGTGAAGAGATCTTTGAATTATTTTAATCCGATTACCCTTATGATTATTTAAATCCATCCGTTGTGCAGTCCAGATAGAATTCGTACATTTTTTTACCATGTTAAGGCTGTCATAGATCGGGATATGGAATTGATGGGGGAGAACTCCGGAAAGAGTGGCCTCTTTGGCCAATTTATTAGCACATTAATTTCCATGAATTCCCTTATGTGCAGTAATTTGCTTAATGTTGCTGAACAAATCAAATAGACATCTTCTGATGAAACAGATTATCTCATTGTCTATACAAACTTCCATATTAGCAGAGAGGAATTCAAGAGCTGCTCGTGAGATGGAGAATACAACAGCCTTATCGATGTTCCGGAGTACGCAGATATCCAAAGTCTCTTTAATTGACTAACATTCTGCTGAGAAAACCGATGAATAATAAGACGTTAACTATGTGAAAAAATATAAATTTATTGATATGGTGTAGCTATTTTATCGAAGCTCAATTAATTAAAACATGAAAACAACAAAAGTGAACAGAGAATTTTTTATAAAAATATTTAATTAATTAAATACAAGAATCTGTCTTTTTAAAACCATTCGTTCATAGTGTGAAACATTTTGACATAAGTAACCTAATATCTAATGGAAAAACCGTTTATCGAATGGCATCTCTGAACATAATTAACCGCACTTTATTATATTTATAGATAAATACAACTGTCAATCCATAAAAATTATTATACTTAAACATTTATACTATATTTACATAGTACATCATATAAGTAAAATTAACAAAAATTCAAATGTAATGATACGTTTCACTGCGGTGCACATTATAAAGAAGAGGTTTTAAAAGTCTAAGTAATTTTTTTAGTAAAATAAGGAAAGGGATATATTTAGAGTACCGAAAAAATCTATCTAATCTATTTTTAATTAGATTAAATTAAAGCCACGGGTTTGCTTTGCGAGTGAGACCGACACGGGAGTTGCACAACTCTCAAAACGGTCCCGGAAAAGAAAGTAAAGTGGTTTCCGCCCTCTGGTTATTTAAAAAAAAATCTTTAAAAGGAGATTAATTTCTTAATTTCAACATATTTAAATAAGTGGATAACTTGATAGTATTTACTAATCACCACACTGACGCTATATATAGTATATTACAATAACTAGAAGAAAGCAATCGTATTTGCAGTTTTTCTGCTGGGTGAAAAAAAGAGATTATTTTCAGTGCAACTTAACCAATTGATGCAAACAAATACTCAATTAGATATAATATTAAAAATACTTAAATAATATCGCAAGTTATCGTTCATAATTTATCATTATGTATACAAAAAAATACTCGTAAAAAGTACATAGCCATCAAATTAAGATTAGATGTGTTTTAAGAAGTAATATGTTTTCACAATTTTATCACACTGATAAAAATAGTTTTTAAATAATATTATCAAGATTTCTAAGGTTTTTTCATATCCGCAAAAAAAGTTATCGCAAATGTTTAACAGTTGATTATCATTCTTATATTGGGTGTGTCTTATTATCTATTTTTTAAAGCCCTGAAATTTATTTATACGTATCGACGAGTATGTAGTGATGGAGGGATATACTAGAGACGTGAATATTATTTTACGTTTAAAAACTTAGTAAATAATCAAAACAATGAAACAAAAAAAAAATAACTGAAAAAATCAATAAGAGTTACATGCGTTCATTTATATGGCTAAGTTGGCAGAATTGGATATGATCGATCTTTTCAATTCGAAAACACTATTATTATTTTTATTAACATATTGCTAGTATCACTATTCCTTAGAAATTAGCTAGGTTACACTACAAATTAGCAAATAATAATAACGAATGTTATTAATATTCATTTACAATCTTTCCGCATTGTGCAATAGATGTCACTGATGTCTAATATTTGTCAAAAACTGCTGTTTGGGCTTGCTATAATTACTGGATTATTTTAGCATTGCAGTTCAAAACGGTTTTACGTAAAATATCAATATTAAATATTCACTTGAGATTTTTAGTTTTTTTTATCTGTCCATATTATTTCATTTCTCTAAGTTCACTATATCCTTCATGTTTATGCTTTTAGTAACATTCTGACGATAACCATATCAATTTAAGATAGTTCTAGGTGTAGGTACATATAGCATGTATAATTTTAATAATATTTTGTTTTTTAAGTGGAAATAAGGACAAATTACACTGTATGTTGCACCACTGGCCGCTTAACGGCCATAATAGCCGCCGGCAGGGCTTAGCAACAACTTTTTGATAGTACAATAATGATTACAAATATAATCTGAATAAATTATACATTTTATGCCGAAAATAAATTAATAAAATAATTTAACCTTAATGATCGACTTCGAGGTACTGGATAACGTCACGAATAATATTATTAAGGGCTTGGATTTTAATTTGGTACAAATCAAACATACATAATAATAAAATATATCATTTTCATTAAAGAGAACACATTTTTGCTGTGAAGTTACAATTTCAGAACGTAGTTCTGTGGTATTTTTTGATACAAATTAAATCAATCAGTTGCAAAGATAAAGTGGATTGCTTAAAAATAGAATCAATTGGAAATATTACAGAATATAAGTTCAAAATTTGTCGAAAATGTATTCGATTGCTGTAGCGAAATCGGAGAATGCGCTCCTTCGGATAGGAAGAGGTTCAGGTTCGAATCCCGGTAGCAACAAAATATTTTTTCGATAGATAGATTTTTTGTATATTTTCCTAGTTGATTAATTTAATTTGTATTATCTAATCCTCTTTTGGAACTACGTTAAGAATTGTAACCAAGTTTGTAGGGCAAGCATAAGTTCTATGCAATTTGAAAAAAAATCGATGTGGCATTTATGGTGTGTACCTTAATCCATTAAAAAATGTTATGATAATCAAAAATGTGTTTTATAAAATATTTCCTTAGAAGTTAATCGTAATCCAAGGGTAAAATATTCGTGTGACTTTTTTAAACTTTCTAATTTACGTACATTATTTATTATAAATATGTGCGTAAATCACTTTACTTGGTAAAATACAAGAAAACTTTTTGACAAACTAATGTCATATATTTTGCACGAAACAGGGAAATTTCACTTTTTTATTATGTTTAAAATTGAGAAAAATTACAAATAGTAATAAAGCTGAGTAAATCCTTCCCTTCTTGATTTACTTTGCACTTCTCAATGCTACATATATTGTTGTTTTATACTATTCTATTGCCGTCTGAGATTCGAGATATTCTGAAAATAGCTGTATCATGTGTGTATTATTTTAAAACAATCCACCATTAATTTGTTAGTTGTTAGGATATCGCAAACGGTTCTATATTTGTAAATTATGTACACCGATGTAATCTATAAACACCTACCAATTATATTATCAAACCATCAATGATAAGAAACAATAAGAATTCCCTGGATGATTTCTAGTCAACGGATTCTAATTAAAATTATAACTACTTTGAATTATCTGGCTACCTTGAACATTTTCTACTCATAATATAGTCAGGTATTCACCAATAAAATATTATGGAAAGGTCTGTTACTACTACCTATATATAGCTGTAATAAATAAATATGATTAAGTTTATTGAATCAAAGGAAAGCCGAGCAATTTTAAATTTACCTCTTTATTTCATATAAAATAAATATTTTTACAGTTTAAAATTTCTAAGTTTGTTGAGCTTCATGAAAAAAAGGTAAGAGCAATATCGTTGGTATTTAATTTTTGGCTTCTCTTATGGTGAAATGGCAACTCCAGTGTGCTGTGAAATCCAGTCCAGGTAGCTTGTGACCCTGGTGAACACCGCTGGCCAGCCCTTTTCACATCCTAAGACAATTCCGAAGGACACAATACCGACCTGGAAATAAGAAATAAGTATTTTATGCCCGTGAACCTGATTTAAAATTAAGTAATACTTAAGACTGAAACAAAAGTTATTTAATATTTATTTATTTATAAATTGAATCAAAATATATATTCTTCTTCTAGTGCCTTATCTCTATATTAGACTGAAGACTAAACCATTGCCTTATGTTAGGTTAGGTTAGGTTACTTCTAAACTTCTCTGGATATCTCATCGCATTTCCGAGATGTTGAAGTTTTCGGATTTTTATTGTTTTAAATATTTACTTTCTTAATTCGTAACTATCCATCCAGCATATGTTGAGTATTTGATGTTCCAAGTCACCTTATTATTTCTGCGGTAAGTGTCCATATTCCATTCCATAAAAAAACACATAGCATCCGACCATTCGCATTCGAAATCTAAGATTGATATCATGACTGTGGAATACCCTTTTCATGCGGTTAAAGATTTCAGGATGTAATGCGGCATTTGATTACAACAGAAGGGTGTCATCTTTAATATATAACGATTAAAAATTATTAAAATGACAGAATCTAAAGTGTGAATAATTAATTACCTGAACAGTTTGTCCGTTATGTACGACAGTCAATGGTCCACCTGAATCACCCTGTAAAAAATAAAAATGATTAATAATTGCAAGGGTTAATTGATTAGTACAGAGATGATCATACTTATATCAGTAAACAGAATAGGATCTAAAAATGTAGCTGTTAAAACTACAAACCACACGAGCTATTAACTAACTTGGTAGAAATTTATGGGTTTAGGTGGAATTTATTTAACTTTTGAAGATAGTTTTGGATGTTTAAATATTATACACGTTAGATAGGAGCCCAAAATGTTCGTGTTCTACAATACATTTGGCATTAATATTTTTGCGAGTGTAATGCGAGAGCTGAATAGTAATTAATAGTAAGAAATCGAACTATAAAACTTAAAAAGTATTGTGAAAATACGTATAATATTATCGATGTATACAGCAGTAATACTTCGCTAATGTATCGAGTTAGTAAACAGATTCTCCGTGAAGTGAAAATCGCCTTCAAGCGAGGCAAGTATTTTTTTAATTATGTTGTTTTTTTCATGAAAGTGTGAATATTACATAGGGCAAGAGACTAATTTTATTCTTAAAATTTAATGGATAAACCACGCTGTACTTAATATTTATATATCTTATACACAACACTAATTTAGGGGGGGCCTTTGTTCCGTTCCGCATTGGGGGGCCAATTTTTGTAGTTAAGCCACTGATATAATGCGGTGTAACTAGATAGTGCTAGAAAGTTAAGGATAAAGCAATTAAAAAGCGCTTGGACGACGAACTTGTCATTCTGAGGAGGTGGAATAGTCATGGAATATGCCAGATGATAACTCACACTGCAAGTGCTCTTCTTATTTTCTCCGCTGGTGCAAATGTGTGTTGCCTTGATGTTGCCCAAGTATCTGATGTTGCACAAGGTATTGGTGATGACATTCATGACGACAGAGTTCAGGTTAATAGCAATGGCGTTACTTCCTGAAAATTAAAAAAAATTCTCATTAATGTTACAAAAATTTTGGAGAATTGAATTGATTTTGATCCGAAAAGTAAATGTGCGCATTGATTTGGGAGAAAAAATCTATAAATTTTTTCAAGCAAAACAAGATAGAAAGAAGCTTATGTGGATAGCGAGAAATTCTTGTACACAAAAATATAAACAATATATATATATATATGTATTGCGTTTCCCCGTCTATTTCTATGACTTTCTGGACGTTTAGGACGTAGTATCATTATGGCTGTATAGTTCTTGATTAAACGGTGATTAAAAATTAATTGAATTTTGCTTGATTAATTAATTTGATCAAGTTTGTAAAAACTAACGTGTTTTTTAATATGTCTTATATATTTAATAACAGTATACGTAAATATATATTCATTTCAAGTACGAATAGAAAAAAACATACATTAGCTAAATCATATGAATTTTGATGACTGGCAAGTATATTGACCGTCTGCAATCTATGGTCATCTCGCATCGCACTATAGTCGCGTTGTCAGATGCGACGCGAGATGTTAAATGTTTTCTCTTTTATTATGCATTACATTACAGTAAAAAATTAAAACTGGCGTCAATAATTGTTGGTTACGGTAATATAGTTTTTGGTTATAATGATTTTACTTAGGCACGCGTAAAGATATTTTTAATGCTGCATTATGAAAAGTATGATTTGCTTCGTTTAGAGTGATGCTCTTTCCTTCTGGATACTTATTTCAAATAATATGCCGCCTTCGTTGTAGATCACGGGATCCCGGCCCAGTTTAGTTCAAGTATTTATGAATCCCGGGATTAGTATGTATAATCGTGAAACTCTCGAGATTAATATTTTTGAATAATTTCAGAGTACTAAGATTAGACAAAAATATAAATTAATAAAGGATCTGAAACGCTTGATGCTTCGGATATAATATTCATAGTATTTAAATTGTTTCATATTCTAATTGTTATTTGTTAATCTTGCATTATTTTTTACGTTGTTTTTTTCCAAAGATTTCTCATTTAATTAGTTAAATATAATTAACTTTTGTAAATTGTACCTAACCACAAAGTTAACGCTACAAACATCAACAATATTTGAAAATGGTATTTGTTTTCTTTGGCATTTTTGATAAATGTAAAATTAACGATCTATTTAGTATACTGATCTTGAGATCACTCTCGTCACCTAATCTGATTATGAAATAAATCGGCCACCCGCGTGCCATACACGTCAGGGGTGGTATTTTGTTAGGCCGGCATTTTGAAACTTGCCCAAGGGTGGCTTTTCACCAAAAATACGTTCTGGACACTACTGTTGATTATAAATTATTGCTTTATTTCGAAATAACTATATTGTAATATTGGATTTGATTTCTTGAATTATTTTATTTACAAATTATCAATTTGCAACTTGAGATTTTGATTTTCAATTCTTATATATTTTTCGGAGGCCACAAGTAGGCACCTCTTCCGCCTGTGCGTAACGCCGACGCTGTTAAGAACACAGAAACAGTGACAATAAGCGCATCACTGAAAATAGTGTCAATTGTATGCCTAAATGTAAATGAAAAATATTGTAACTTACCGTCATGTTCAAGTCCCCAACCAGAAGCGGTACCGGCAACATTCACGAAAGAGAGACTGGCTGCGGAGTAGGGAGGAAGATGCACAAGCTGAATCTTGGCTGGAAGAAATAATAAACAGTAAGCCATAGAGTACATAATATATAATACATATAATTTATTCAGCACAGCCGTTTCTTATATTTAATGATGAGTGATAAAAAATAAACTTGTATATCTTATTTGTTCCCATTGTGATTCATTTTAGACAAAATACATACGTCCTTGATATAATTCTACCATGTATTTATTTGTAATTTTAGAGTACTCTTGCCCATATAAAAATCAATATAAAAATGTACGAACGTTTTTAAGGACATTTTTTATGAGTGAACATGGTTATTTTATTGTTTGAAAATTCTTCACGTAACTAAACGAAATAATTATTTTTATTGAAGGTTAACGTAGGAAATAGTTCTGCCAATTGCTTTTTGTTTTTCCCAAATCAAAAACAAATTCAAGCACCAAATGCAATTCGAACGCAAAGAACGACTATGAAATCAACAGTATAAGTAACGACTCTATACAAAACGGATCAACCGAAAGGAATTTTCAATTCAGTAAATAGCCAATTGTATGACTTGAGTAATTCACTAGCTAAACAGAAGAGAGTAACGTGAATAGCTGCAATCGACACATTGTATCACGTCGATAATAGCGCTACGGCTGCAGCGGTGGGTTGTCGCAGTAGTTATTAGAACTAAACAATTTAAATTTATACTGGTACATAGATGGCACTAATTATAATAAATCAGTAAATAATGTATCCGTTCATGTCCATATTAAAGAATATTTAATTTATATTTGTTTCCCTGAATTTTTAGTAATGCACAGCTTTTTGCTTATATGCACTGCACGCCCCTGATCACGAGTGGCTTTGACAATTGTTAAATTGAATTCCACAGCTGACCTGAGAGTTCGACTTCGATCGGCAGTTCAATGAGGGCCAGATCGTTTTGGAGTTTGGTCGGGTTCCAGGCGGGGTGGACAATGGCCGTCTTTGACTGCAACCTCATGTTGTTTGGATCCCTGATAGTGTGGGCTCCCAAGACGGCTTCGAAGTCGGTGACGGTGTGCTTGCCATCGAACACGCAGTGAGCTGCCGTCAGCACGTACTTGCGGCTTACCAAGGAACCGCCGCAAAAGGCTGTTCCATCGGGGAGGGTAAGGAAGAGACCTACCTGGAAGAATTAAATGGATTTTTGTACACAGAACATTTTTATGGTAATTGAGTAATTAGAATTATATACATGCTGATAAACTCAATTTACCGAAAAAATATTTGATCTGCCACTGGAATTTGAACCAGGATCCCTTATCAAATACAAATCACAATTTCACAAATAATAATGTGTTCACTTTAAAATATATAAAAGCTGTATTAAAATATATCAAATTGACTAACGTTAGTGATAGAAGTCTAAAATATTATAAAGTTTGAATGCTAGATCAGTAGAGAAAGTATCAAGTCTAAATATAATCTTCATATTTGGAAATAGTATGATTTGTTAAATTAATAATAATTACTTTAAATAAGTAAAAAAATACATTCATACGATATTTTTAACTACTAAAACTAGTAGGTAATAAGGTAATACTCCTTTATTTATTAATTTGATATTCAACCGATTAAATTGAACTTCTTCTGCAAATACGAAATATTGCTTTGATAAGGTATATTCACATTCTCTCATCAATTACACATTGCACCCTTCCATCTCTTTTTTCCTCACACAATCTCTCACGTGTTGAATAGTTGAAATATATCGCGTTTGATCAGGACCAGATTTACCCTTGAAGGGGTCTGGTCTAATATATATTGGGGGAGATATATATTAGACCAAAAACAAATGATTAAAATGTTATAAAAAAATTGATACTTAAAAAAATCTACCTGTCTTGTTTTTTTCGCAAAATAATTGATCAAAATCTAATAATAATTTTACATTTCTGTCTTAACTGACACTGCGGTAAGTGACCTTGATCGATCATGGCCAATGCTATTCCAAAATTAATATTTAATTCATGATAATGTCGAAAAATTAATTTTCCCCTTGACAACAAAATTAATCAAATGAATTAAAATTAAATATAGCTCAAATTCATTCTCTCCAGCGGCGTGAATCATAATTTTTTTAATAGCTAAACCTTTTTATGAGGGCCTCTAGGCTATAGCTCCTTAGGAGCCCTATGTAAAATTCAGGACAGGTCTGGATGAACATAACAATAATATTTAATGTGAAATTGAAGGGTTAAATTTTGGCTTCAAATTAATGAGTCTAATTTTGGCTCGTGAAGTTTTTAAGTATGTAGAGTAGGCCGGAGTCAATTGTAACAAAATGCGTTTTGCAATATTTTGCATCTTAGCTATAAGAAACTAATTTTCTAAACAGTAGACGATGTAGTTGTCTCCAAAATGATTATATTTTGATTTCTCTAAGTAAAAGTAGGAAATTAAAAAAAAAACTATAAGCTTAAAAACCACATCGAGGGAAATCGAGGGTCAATTGTAACAGTAGGTAACATAAAATATAGGTACAAAATAGTCGCACTTTAACTACTTTGGCAAAGAAAAAATAGTTTCTTTATTGTTTTCTAAAACTGTAGTTCAAAGTTTCCACTACATTTAACATAATACAAAATTTACCTATCCTCGTGAAAATTCTTATAATTTTTGTTAATTGAAGTGTTAGTATAAACATTCACTATTTTAATATAATAAAATGACAAAAAACACACATAAATCTCTATAAACAATGAAATTTTTTTTTTACTATTTCAAATAAAAATGTAGAATTTAGATTGTTCTCGACTCACATCACATCATAAAATAAACACAAATATTAAAAAAATATGTGGATTAATGAAATGTTGAAAACAGAACACATCTAACTATTAATCTGGTCGAAAAAAGTTACTTTTGGCGAACAACAAATTTTACAAATGCAACCATCACGTTCCCCCAAGTTCTATGAGCTATTGGAGGCGAGTCTGTACATGTCAAATTCGCCTCCTGACGGCGTGTCATATATGCTTACAACAGCTTACAAGTTATTTACATTGGTACTACTGTCCCCTGCCACAATTGACCCTGGTCTACCTTACATTGGAATAAATAATATACCTGGAATGGCCTTGAGCCCGGTGCCACCTCTGTTCCTCCGACGATCCTGCCGTGTTCCACAACCTTCAGGAGGTTCATGAACCTGTTGACCCCATTGGGGACCATGTACCTGTTCACCACCGGTACGCCGGCCGAGGCCGCAGCCACCAACATGCAGAACAAGATCACTAACTTCATAATGCGATGATTACTGCTTCACCACCGCGTTGTTGAGACTTTATATTGCTCATGTTATCCGTATCTTATCTGGCCGCATCCCTATCATTCCCCAGCATCAGACTGAGCCCATTAGAAATAATTTCGGTTCGTATCTTTACTGAACATCTGACCAAAGTCTCCGTTCGATAATGTGCTCATCCATCAGATCAGGTCTCTTAAGATACGATGTGATAGTGTCGAAGTGAAGAGATTGTTTATTGATTATGAGCCATCAATTACCGCACAGGGCAAACTAAGCTGTTTACGTGATTTGGTTATAGATTATATGGAGTTTACATAATTACATTCTTAATTAATTATGATTTTAAATTAAATTTCTCTCTTCTTAGAAGAAAATACAAAATGGTGAATGGATACTGCCTGAACAAGGGGGTTGGGAAATACGGGATTTAGGAAAGGTGAAAGGAATTTAGAAGAGGAACAGAAATAGGGAATAGGGGGGTGCTGAAAGACTACCCAGAAACAAAAAAATGCGACCCACCTGTGAAATGCTTCTATATGTATCTAGAATTTCCGCTGGATCCACAGATTTTCTGGCTTCAGGACACGTACTTCGCTGTTCCACACGAAATACTCTTAGACACACACTTCGGTGATGGCGCGAAGTGTGACACAACAAGCACTATAGCAAGATGTACAGGATTCGGCACGCATGGTAGCGAGAAATCGGAACACACACAAGTACACTATCCATCAATTTATCATTCCCGCACGCAGGAAGATAATTCACGAAATTTTCACAGGCTACCATACCACACTGGTAAACGATTACTGTCAGTTCAAAGGTTCAACTCCTACTGGTCCAAAAAACCATAAAGAACACAAACATAAAAAAATATCGTTTTCTGGTATAGAGGGAGGGGGTAATTGACAAGAATTGTTCTATATTTCGTGTTCATATTGCACGCGCACGGTGCCCGGCGATCGTTGGATCATAAAGATCGAATAGATACAAAGTTTTTGGGGGCTCTACCGTGTTCATTACATTTAGTTGTTATCCACAGAAAGTTACCGGACACAGAGACGAGTATGAATATTTCGTGGTTGTTTGGTGATCTGGTACTCAAATCAAATTGCCATTATTATTTTCCTCTAGTTTCTATGTGTAATTTTCAGGCATTTATAACAATATCGAAACGAACGTTTGTTTTTACAAAAAAATGAGTACTCATATTAGTCCTCTTCTATTTGCAAATGTCTTTATTTGTACTTCTGAAATATTGAAAACATTATTAATTCTAATCTTGTAAGTATGGCAACCCTATATTAAAATATTTAAGTATTTAAACACATATTTTCACGTGTGCCCTTAAATGGGCAACGTTTACCGCCATAGACCACGTAGCATTTATAAGTTTTATAAATGTTTTAATTTTGCCACGATCGCAAATAAAATTTTCCCACGTTCGGATCATAAAAGGGATGGCACATTTAATATCAGCGTTCAAAAGAACATATGTAACGTCTAATTCCAAAACCCCCTAAAACGACTTTGTGTATTTTTGAGTAATGGATGAAAACGTATATTTTGAAAGCAAATAAATGTACAAAATGTTTGTTTTTACGTTAGAATTATAATAAGAGACAATTCTGTAATGTAATTTTTTTTTCTGTATATATTGTTCTGGCAGCCATACTGGATTATATATCACGTTATCATCAACAAGCGTTGTGATTTCATTTTAGGAGGAATGGCGACTTATCCTTTATCTACTTTGGGGTAATTTGGAACTAATCCTGATTTTGAACATGCAATATCAATGAATTTAAGTGACTTTTGCGAGCAACGATGTGTTCTGCATGTGGCTGACAAATATTGCACATTTAAATCAAATTATCCGAAATCCGTTTTAGGGGGTTTTGGAATTAGGCGCTACATATGTAACGACCCACACTTACCTCAAATAAAAGTGAGCCTTTGTCAGAAAGACGCAATATGGCAGAGTCATCACGTCTTCTCGATATCATATTTATGGAGCTGTCTTTATACACATATTTTGAAATATGTGTTACATGAGAATATTTCGGGAATTATTTTCGGATATTACTCATATATACAATATATAGTATACAATATTTTATGGGTGGATAACTGACTAAATTACGGGTTGAAAATGTTCAAGGAATATATGTCTAATCTTAACCATGTCAGAGATATAGGCATTTCAAAAAAATCGTAGTTATGCGATTATTTCTATAAATTGAAATATTGTATTGATTCCAAATTATATATATATATTTAAATAGAGATGGGTACAGATACATGTCACATCAATATTATTACTATTTTAAAACTAAGCTAAACGCTTGTGCTATGAAAATAGGACTAAATTGCTGGTGTCCTGGAACGAGGCGCGAACTCCCGACCACTAGATCACCAGGCCGACGTCTTGACCACTACACCAACAAGCTACTCGAATCGAATTCAACAAATTAAATATCATAGAATTTCGAACGACAAACATAATTATTATTGATGGATACATTTCTCATATTTATTTCAAAGTACGTAGTCTTGAAGCTTAACATGATTTTGTAAAAATTTCAAACAATAACATTTCCCGTGACGGTGCGGAATTTGCAAATATTCCTTTAATATATTCGACTCGTAATTTAGTCAGTCCACCCATAAAATATTGTGAACTGTACGTATCTGTAAATATTGTGAACTGTACGTATCTGTAAATATTGTGAACTGTACGTATCTGTAAATATTGTGAACTGTACGTATCTGTAAATATTGTGAACTGTACGTATCTGTAAATATTGTGAACTGTACGTATGTGTAATACGAGATTATGTAAATACTAGTGCTTAAAATTCTTATATTTAAAGTAAAATTAAAAATAAACTGACGTGCTTATTGGTCATGTGGTTAAGACATTCTCCTAATGATCCGGTGGTTGGGGGTTTGAGCCACACTCCAGGAGGCCAGTAAGTTAGTCCTATTTTCATGGCACACTCGTTTAGATTAGTTTAAAAACAGTAAGGATATTTATGTGACACGTATTCCGTGTACGCATTTATTTTAAACACCAGGTTGGTCGAGAAAGACATTCATAAATAATAACCTACCAACATACTATTTTCATACAAATTAAATCAAATAGAAAGATATACAGAAAAAATTTATCTATCGAAAAAATATTTAGTTGCTACCGGGATTTTAACCTAGACCTCTTCCTTTCCGGGGAAGCGCGTTCTTGTATTTGTATTTCTATTTCTTTCTGCGGTGAATTAAACAAAATATATGTCGATAAGTATGGTGGAAAAGTATTGACCGTTTTGGTCCGCTTCTAACGTAGGTCCCAATGCATTGGCTGCATTGATCTAGTTACGCCAGTGTTCACGAACTCTGTGTCATGACCTTCTCATCCTTTACGATTTTATCACCCAACTAAATCAGCATTTTGATAAAGATGTTTTAACTCTGAATTACGAATACAATACAATAATTTCTCAGTAGCCAATATATTTTTCTACGTACTGAAGACATACATACCTACAATGCAGCGACATTACACGGTTTTCCAAAACTCTAATTTCTGACAATTGAAATGAACTTGTTTATTTTCTATTCGAAAAATATCCGTTCAGAACCAAACGTACCTATCTGATTCGCAATTCATACGAAATTCACACTTCAATCAAACTTCGTGTGACACACAGTTGAGGACACTTTTGGTATATTATTAAATATAATGTTGTATTTATTGTTTTCATTACACATCTAATTATAATTTTTCCTATGTTGCATATTGATATCTTGCGAGAAAGATTCAATTGGAGGTATAAATAAATTATTGTGTTGGATTTCAAGATAAATAAGAACTAAATTAAAATGAATTCATTATTCTGTTTAATTGTTTTCAAATTTTCAAGACAATCAAACATTGATTAATATTGTGTGAAATGTTCTCGCATGTAAACCAAGGAAATATTTTATTTTAACATGCCAATGTTCAATTTGATAATGATATTATCATTCCAAAAATAGATTGATTATAGATACAACTATTTCGACAGCACGTAAAGGGAGATTGATTTCATAGTTCCAACATAAATTATTTGATAACTTGATAGCATCGCAACTGACGCGATTATTGTAATACTTACCACGATTCCAGGTGTGTTAGACTTCCGTCAGTGCGCACTTTTTTGCGCAGGTTTTTCTATACAAATATGATTGCAATGTGCTTGTTGGTCTGGTTGTTAAAAAACTCGCTTAATGATCTAGTAGTTGGGGGTTTGATTTTCGTTCCACGAGACCATAGTACATTTTGATAGTACAAACGTTGGGCTTCGTTTAAAAAAGATGAGAATTTTGATGTGACACTTATTTCATAGTTAGTCTTTAGGACCTTGCACAAAACAGATACCCTCACCGTTCCCTCTGGCCATCCTGCACCATCTCACCGATATACCTAAATATCAGGGGCGTGCAGTGCATACAAGCAAAAAAAGTTGTACATTATTAAAAATTCTGGGAAACAAATATAAATTAAATAATCTATAATATGGATCGTGAACGTATATTTACGTATTTATTACAATTAGCGTCGTCTGTGTACCAGTAGAAACTTTAATGGTTTAGTTCTAAAAACTACCACGACAGCCCACCGCTACAATGCGTCGATTGTAACTATTCACATTATTCTCTTCTATTTTTAAGCTAGTGTATTACTCAAGTCATACAATTGGCTATTCACTGAATTGAAAATTTCTTTCGGTTGATCCGTTTTGTATGGAGTTGTTACTTATGCTGTTTTTTAACAGAATATTATTTGAAAGGCTTACAACTACGTGCAAATCATTGAAGTGTCTACTTCCTCTTTTACTAATTCATGAATTTTACTATCTTACTGTTTTTAATATGTTGATTTCATGGCCGTTCTTTGCGTTCGAGATGTATTTGGTGCATGAATTTGTTTTTGATTTGGGAAAAACAAAAAGCAATTGGCAGAACTATTTTCTATGTTCAAACAATAAAAGAATCATGTTCAGTCATAAAAAGTGTTCTTAAAAATGTCCATACTATTTTTTATATTGATATTTATATGGATAAGAAGGTATTATTTTACGTTAAAACTTTAACCTTAAAAACATTATTAATAGTACTCTAAAATTACAAATAAATACACGGTAGGGTCGTATAAACGACGGATTCATTTTGTCTACAGAATTTTGCTAAACGGAAGTTCATAATCTTATGTACAACATATATTGTATTACAAATATTATATAATAAATGATTGTATAATATCAATGGTAACAGCATAATATAAACCTATTCCTACTGCACGCCACTGCTAAATATGTATTATATTGCCATCTACATGCCTCTGATGTAAATGTGTATTATACTGAACGACATCTACGGACTGCAAATTTTGTTTAGTTGCACTCTGGGACTATGAGGAAACCGCGGATACCTTACCCAAACTCTGCCTGTACCAAATTTTGTATACATTGTTACTCTTTAAGGCCTGCACAAAACAAAAAGGCCCTCCCACAATATCCCAGATTAAAATAATTTAAACAATAATCGAAAGAATAAATAAGGAAAAAACATACGTTCATTTAACCATTTATTGTTGGATATTAGGTAGGCGGAATTGGACAAGGGCAAAGGCTCTAGAATGGAGATAGACATTTTCAATTTGAAAACATGATACTATTATACATTGGATTGTAGATATAATCGCAGAAAATTACATTTTTTTCGCCGAAAATAAATTATTCAAATAATTAAACGTGAATACTTAGACTTCGAGATACTGGATAATGCCGCAGATAATATTACTAAGGGCTCGTGCAGACTTGGTATGCTACACCTAAGCGAGGAGTAATTGTTAAAAATAATATTTGGTAAAAATTCAAGAGGTATTAAAAAATATATTACTTAAAGTATTGAAACCTTCCAAGTAAATACTATTTTATAAGAAAAGCACAAGCTCTTTAAAATTAGAAATAAGTTGGATGAGGCGTTTATCGAATATATCTTAAATCCACTAAAAAAAGTAATGAGAAATATTAATGTGTTTTATAAAAATAATCTTATATGTTAATAAATCCCAATCGTAAGTAAAATATTACCCAAGAAAAAAATAACGTGCGACTTTTTTAAGTATCATAATTTATGAAATGATTTTTTTATAAATAAGTGCATAAATCATTCAACTTGGCAAAATATTAAAAATACTAAACAGATTAATATTTTTATTATGTTTGAAATTAAGGGAAATCATAAATAATACATAACGTTGATATATTTTTTTAAATTCTACTCTTCTATGGTTCTACGATTTATATTAATCTAGTTATCGTGTGACAACAAGTTGTATTCTGAATTCACATTCGCTGTTGTAAATGATTTCAATATTGTTTACAGTAAGCAAAAACTTGTTAGAATGAATACGTAGACATCATAATATTGAGAGTGATTGGTCAAAATTAGTGATGGTTTAACCGTTATTGTGATTGTGTTTGGTTATAACAATGATTGGTAACTGATTATTCGTAATTTTTCGAGTAATTACCGGTACGTTACCCAACAGTTAAATCTCGTCATTACAATCGCACACAATCACAGTCAAAATAACGGTTTAGTATTACTAGTCATAGTGCTGTTTGTGTCAGAGATGGAGAACCTATGACGTGCGTGTCATAGAGTGACACCTGACAAAGTTCGAATTTTGTTTGCAAAACGTACTTGGGTTGTGTAGAATTGTTTAAAAAATTAATTTAATATGACTAAGATCTCTTGTTTCGTTATTCTGATCATAAAGTATAGTAGACTATGTTACGGGAACGTGAAATGGAAATGTTATTATTTATTATTCAATTATCATTATTAACTCAAAAAATGAGTCATGTATCGAAACGAAGTGAATTACAGTAAAAAAATTAGTTTCATAAATATTGTTAGTATTATTGATTTCAGTTATTATAGCTTGCATCGGTATAAACATTTTTTAAGTAATTATGCAATAAGTATTAATATTACATTTTATTTATATGCAAGCCTGTAGGTTCCATTAGCAATATTATAAGTAGGAAGTAAGGTAACAAATTAAATAGTAAAAAACAAAAATAAAAAAGGAGATCAGTAGAGAAATTTTCATACAGACTAAAGACGTGTAAGAAATAAGTAACAGAGTATAAAGAACATTAAATTAATACCATATTAAAAAAATAGAGTAAAAATAATAATGGGTTAAAATAATTAGATATGAGGAACAGTAAAGATATGGTAAAATGATCAGAATAGAGTAAAAAAGAAGAACAGAGTAAAAACAGGGTAAAAAGCATAGTAAATGTATGGTAGAAAGATCCGAGTAGAGTAAAAAATAAGGTAAAAGCATGGTTAAGATATTGTAGAAAGATCAGAGTAGAGTAAAAAGAAGAACATAGTAAAAACAAGGTACAAAGCAGGATTAGAAATGAAACAAGCAAGGAGCAAAAAAAATCATGATAAGTACAAGGTAGGATGTAATGATAGAATTAGTAGCTTTGATCATTTTAGGACCTCTTCCAGCTGACTTCTTCCAATTTAGAAAAGTCATTTTGAAAATATAGTAGTGCATTTTTTTTGTCATTTGTAATTAAATGGTTTTTGTGATTCAGACCTTCAATCTTAGATGATAAAGGTTCGCCATCGCTGACCTACATCATCAATATCATCTAAATAAAGCACGGGACAGATGGTCACCAATAATTGAGATAGATACCTGGATTAGTTACCGGGGAACAATATTTTTAAAATGACCTCGAAGCAATTTTATTAAAATAAATGTCCCTCGGCCACGGGGTGCTCCCGGGGCATATTTACGGCGGACGGCGTAAAATGTAAACCGGCCATTACACCAAAAGTCGGGGCGGAAACAAAAGTAAAAGCTGATATTACGTTACTCGCTTCCATTTGGAAACCGGGCCACAAATAGCCCGGAATGGCGGACGTTACTTTTTTATAAGTCCGTAGTAATGGCTCCGAATCGGAGGGCGAGGGGCCCCGTAGGAATATTAAGAGGCCCCGCGAGCCAACGCAATTGTTTTGCGGCAAAACAGCTGTGAAGTTTGAATATTGTTAAATTATTTTTAGTATTCGTACATCGGGACGACTCGCTCTTGTTTGTGTTCATAAGATCGTAACAACGTATCCACTTTCAGTACAGTATAAAATAACCTACCTAGACATCTATGACCCACGTAACTTACGTGCAATGTTCCTTCTAAGGTGTACTGGTGTGCGCGCGCACACAAAAAATTGTAAAAACTACTAGGAACTTTGAAATAAGGATTAAAGAACATCTCAGAGCTTTAAATAGCAATAATAATGATAATAATAATAAGTAGTATGTTTATTTCAGCGCGATCGGGTTCTTTTTATGAAAACCCAATTCGCCATAAAGATAATACATATAATATTGTAGAATAGATTTAAGTAACAAAATAATATTTATGTTATGAAAAGAAAAACAAAAAAAAGGTAAAAAAGTTCGTACATATTTTGTGGGAATATGTGCTTATAAATAATTAGACAAAATACTCTGTTTAAACCACTATTTATTGAATATTCAACATGTTTCGATACCTATGGTATCTTCTTCAGGAAACAATGTATACTGAAATTAAAAATACAAGCATAGATGAAAACAAAAGTATAAAGTGGTGAATAAGTAAGAACTAATATGAAAACAAATTTAAAAGGTGACTATTTGCAAAGAGGATTTGGTTATCTATAATATTTAGCTTGCTATTAACACTTTTTCTTATTTCTAAAATTTCAAATTTATCTAACTGTAAACCCATTTGTATGTTTTATGTAATTTCTAAACCTTTGTTAATATCAAAATAATAGGTTGTTTCATTATGCGATTATTTTGATTAATTGAAATATTTTATTGATTCTAGATTATATAATAAATACTAAAAATTTAAAAATTAAAGGTCATAGAATTTCTAGACTATTTTTGTAACATAATTTAAGGCCTGATGCATATATATATTGTATTGATAGATTTTGCAAAAAAATATATTTATTTCGAAATACGTAGACGTGTTAACATGATTATGATGATGTAAAAAATTCAAACAATAATATTTTCAGTAACGGTGCAGTATTTGCATATATTGCTTGAATATTTTCGACTAATAATGTAGTCAGGTATCCACCCATAAAATATTGTGGACTAAGTCTGTTACATCATGTATATAAACAAAATATAAATACTACATTTCAGTCACGGCTATTATTGTATATGTAGATATTCTGTAGTCGTCATTATCTCGTCAGGAAGCCAGCTTTCCATAAGACTCAGAATCATTTATTAGAATATGACCATATATTTGATTTTAATACAAGGTAAAAAATATTACATAAACGTTATAAGGTCTCGCAGATTAACAATTTAGAAATATTAGAGATTAGAAAAAGTGAGAATATTAAGTCAAATATAATTAATAATCAGATAAAATTTGTAAACAATTCTCTACTGAATATTTTCCCACTTAACCATTCTCTCCCTTCTAATTACCATGTAATTCTATAATTAACTAATTAATTAATAAATAATAATGGAACGATTAAATGTGTTAATATCAAAAAGGTAATATATAGGTTCGAAAATTTGTCGCTGAAAATATTGCCGCTGTAGCATAGTTGGATAATGCACCTTCCCCGGTTAGGAAAGAGATCCAGGTTCGAATCCCGGTGCAGGCGCAACAACAATATTTTTCGATAAAATTGATTTTACATGTATATCTTTCTAATTAATATATTTAATTCATATTTATAATTAACTTGTCCAATTCTGATTTTGGTTTAACCTCTTCCCCCTTTTCTTCTCCCAACCCTTTTCCAATGTTAATTTTTAACTTGAGCATATAACTCATCCCGAGGAAGAGAACAGTGTTCTCGAAATATATAGATTTTATAACTAATAAAGAAGAGTAAACAAAGTTAATTCATTAATGATGTCATCACAAAGTAAAAATATTCCTTCAGAAGAAGTATTCTTTGAAAAAAAAATTTATAGTAATTATTATTTTTGACACAATGTATTGTGTTCATCTATTCTCAAAGTAAGAACATTATTTTAATGAAAATATTTTAATATCAAATTCTTTGACCAATAGTGATAAGAGAATCGAATCTTTTAATTAAATCATAAAATTATTGAGTAACTGTATAGGTTGATTAATTTATCTAAAATTTGCGATAATTTTAGACATGAACTAAGATATAATAAATATTTTGGCTATGATCTAGATAATATTTTATAAAACAATAGTGCTACATAATAATAATATATTATCTATAATCTTCCATATCAATAAATAAATGGTATCGTTATTCAATATTATAAATCCACTTGCTAGATTATTTGGAGACAACTCTCGGCTTTCGTAGTCCACCGTGTCTCAGAGTTCGAGTACCATCACTTGTCTAGCGTCTTACTTCAAGCTCATTGTAAATTAGATATCAAATATCAGTTCATTGATTGTTGATGTCGAGATCGTTCCTTTCGTGAGACCGCTACAATAGAAAAAAAAATTAGAATACATTCTGTAGTGGAACTGTCTCAAATATTTAATATGTATGTATTATTGTACAGGATGAATACTATGTTGCAGATCGATGTCGTTTTTAAATAATTAAATGAAACACCATTTTTTAATTCATTTTTTATTTATCAATTATATGGTTTATTGCAATAATGTATGAAATATGACATCGGCCTCTGGCAGCGGCACAAATGTGTGCTCTTTTAACCATATTTTTCATAACATCTCGCACACTTCGTGTGTTATTTCAGCAATTTCATTTCGAATATTATCCTGTAGCATCGAAATTGTTATTGGTTTATTGGTACAGACCTTTTTTTTTAAGTACCTCCACAGAAAATAGTCGGAAGCCGTCAAATCAAGTGATCGAGGAGGCCAGTCGATATCATCACTTTTTGATAGTATGTGGCCGGGAAAAAATTCTCGCAAAAGTTCAAGTGTAGCTTGGGCTGTGTATGAGGTAGCATCGTCTATTGAAACCATATATGTTGGAGGCCCAACCGACCTAATAGGCCATCAATAAGTTTTCCAACATGTGACAATAGAGATCACCATTAATGGTTACAGCAGTGCCATTATTATTTAGATAAAATGTTTTAATAACTTTGATATATTATTTTAAAGTTATACTTTATAATAGATTGTAATTAAATATTATCTATTACCACCAAATGCAAACTAATAAGTATTTGCCAAATCAAAATAATAGGCAAATAAAATCGATCTGGAACATAATATTCACCCAGTAATTCAGTGATCTGCTGCAGGCATCACAATAAAAAAAAGTTTAAACAAATATATAAACCGCGTAGTGCGTCAAATTAGATTGTTATCATAGTCAAGCCGAAAATTAGTTCTACAATAAATCCACAAAATTGTTTCAGAGAATAGTACAATTTTATTTTGTACTTAACACACGAAGATTTGAACGGCTTCAAAGGCTCTCTGATTTAACGCCAATTCCACTACAGGATAAGGGGTGTTATTCTTTATGGACTCACATAAAAGCTGAAGGTGGGCGCCTCTTCAAAGGACCCCAAAATGCAAAAAAATACGTAAAACAAAAAAGAAAGACTTCACACGGGAGGGTGAGAATATTTTGGCTCTGGCGTACACAAGGTGTAAAGTAAATTTATATCAAGTAAATAAAGGAACTTTTAAACTCCACCGCTCTCAAAGGATTGTTCGTTTAATCGACGGTTGATCCTTACTTTTGATGTTCGTTCTTTGAAAAAAAAGTTCTTTAAGGTTTATAAAATGTCATTTTGTAGAAATACAAACGGTTAACATTGTGTTCAAAAAAATAGAAACTGACAAAAAATATATTCTGTAAAAAAAGTCAAATGTTAAGATTCAAAAATTTTAATATAGCTTTTAATTTAATGATGTAGAATCATGGATCCTAAAGGCAAGGAGAGAAGACGAAAATGCTTTCGAAATGTGGTATTGGAGACACGTGTTACGCATACCGTGGACGGCGAACATGAATGTCTGCATTCTGCATAAGCCGAACATCATGTACAGACTCTCTACCATTTGACTGATATGAATTCAATTGTTCGAGCATCTTGCGAGATGAGAAGATAGCTTGGAGAAGCTTGTTGTGGACCGTTGGCAGGCACTTCTCTGGTGACAATCCTAAGATTTGCAGGATACCGTGAAAAGTAGAGGAGCGTAGTCCCATTCTGTTCTAGGCGTACAATTTCTTTTGGATCCATTCTATTGATCAAGCTCCGATTCTACCAAATCCACCATTTACTATAACTCCATGGCTTCGCGGCCCATTGGGACCCTTCGCGTGACATACAATTTGGCATGCACCAAGCGTCTCTGTACTGGGCTATCCCATAACAGATTGACTAGAATTTGAAATAGCTGTAACATATACTCATAAGATCGAAAATTTGAAGTCAAAATACTAGGCTGACATGGTGTAATAGCACGCTTCCCCGGATAGGAAGAATTCCTGGTCAAATCAATCAAATCCCGGTGGTAGCTTAATTATTTTTTCGGTAAATTGATTTTATCTGTATGTACATCTAATCGATGCATTTGATTTATATTAACCATAATAGATTATATATCATTGTCAATGCAAAATTCATACTCACTAGTATCTTATAGCCTACGGTGGATAGTTACATTATAATTAACGCACGTGATAATCATTTTTAAGAGGTTTAATGATTACTCACTTACTTACTTACCATCACGTCGTTTTCCCTTGGGGGTAGGCAGAGAGGATAGAGCGCCACACTCTTCTGTCCTGACACACAATTCTCGCCTCATCCACATTCATACATCTTCTCATACAAGCTCGCCGATTGTTTAGGCTTCTAACAGAACCATTATCTGGTTTACCTGGTCGTGTCAAGTCTGCCGCGTCTTCTATTTCTGGTGCCATCAACACTTGCGTCATATATTTTTCTCACCATTCTCTCCTCATTCATCCGTTCCATATGACCAAACCACCTAAGTAATCCTTTCTTAATCTTACTCACTATACTAACATTAGCTTTACATTCTTTCCTTATTTCTTCATTCTTTACTCTGTCACAAATAGATTTGCCATAAATACGCCTAAGTGATCTCATTTCCACTGCATTCAGTCTACTTTCGTTGTTTTTCTGCCAGATCCAGGCCTCACTCGCATACATCAGTGTCGGTACCAGGACTCCATTGTTTACCGCTAGTCTTGCCTCTGTTGACAAATTCCCATTAGTTATAATTCCATTCAAAGCACCGTTCACTTTGTTCCCTGCAGTCACCCTCCTTTTGATATATTTCTCTGTCTTTCAGTTTCTTTCAAACATACTTCCCAAATATACAAACTCATCTACTTGTTTCAAACATTCATTACCTACAAGTATTTAGCACGGTATATTACTTTCCTCCTTCTCGAATACCATCACTTTAGACTTGTTAACATTCATCATGAGGTCGTTTTCCTTGCATACATCGAACATTCTGCTCACCAGATTCTGTAGTTCTTGTTCATTATTCGCCATTAGTACTGCTTCATATCTAATGACTATATTTTTTTTATAGTTCATAACCTATGTTGTATTATTAAACTATTAATGCTCCGCACAAAATAAATAAATATATAGATTTTGATTTCATAAATCACAATTAAAGTTATAAATCACAATATTTCAGATGTATAAAGTTATTAATCACAATATTATCGTATTAGCTGTAGGAAGCGTCTGACTCTTCAGCATTGTACCGCGACACCGTGACCGCGTGACAGCGTGATGATGTCATGATGGTCATATGTAACAATCATGTCACGTAGTCCGCATTTTCTGGGCCGTACACCGCCCGGGTCCGACGAAGGCAAATTGGAAAAATCGTCAGAAGACCCCTGACCGCGCCGTCAAATTGGCATGTTTAACCTCATAACCTTTCAACCCTAGCATGGCACAGTTGATAAAGTGTGTCACTAAAAAAAGACTGAAAATTTTCAACATACTCACATTTTTCTGTGTTATAAAGTGTAATATGATCTACACAGTGGCGTGCATTATATAGAATAGATTTAGGTTATGCTGCTACCATTATATTACACAATCATATTAACCAGAACTACAGAGACTAGTGAATAGAATGTACGATGTATGACCGGAAAACGACGTTGAATGTTAACAAGTCGAAGGTGATGGTATTCGAGAAGGAGGAAAACGAGACACCGTGCTAAATTTGGAACAAGTAGATGAGCTTATGTATTTGGGAAGTATGTTCGATAGAAATGGAAAAGTTGAGAATGATATCGAAAGGAAGGTGACTGCAGGAAATAAAGTGAACGGCGCTTTGAATGGAATTATATCTAACGGGAATTCGTCAACCGAGGCAAGACTAGCTGCGCACAATGGAATTCTGGTACCGACACTGATGTATGGAAGTGAGGCCTGAAGTTGGTAGAAGATGGACGAAAGTAGACTGAATGCAGTGGAAATTAGATCACTTATATATATATAATAATGAAGAAATAAGGAAAGAATGTAAAGCCGATGTGTATAATGAGTAAGATTAAGAAAGGATTGCTCAGGTGGTTTGGTCATATGGAAGGGATGAATGAGGAGAGAATGCTAAGAAAGATATATGACGCAAGTATTGAGGGCACGACCAGATAAACCAGATAACGGAGGATGGTTCTGTTAGAAGCCTTAACAATCGGCGAGCTTGTATGAGAAGATGCATGAATGTAGATGAGGCGAGAATTGTGTGTCAGGACAGACAAGACAAGTTAGTTAGTTAGTTAATATATAATATATGTTGTACATAGGATTATAAACGTTCGTTTAACCAACGTCTTTAGACAAAATAAATCCATCGTTTATACGACCCTACCATCTATTTATTTGTAATTTTAGAGTATTATTAATAGTATTTTTAAAGTTTAAATTTTAATGTAAAATAATACCTTCTTACCCATATAAAAATCAATATAAAAAATGTATGGAGATTTTTTATTGTATGAAAATCCTTTGAAATAATTATTTTCATCAAAGGTTAACGTAGGAAATAGTTCTGTCAATTGCTTTTTGTTTTTCCCAAATCAAAAACAAATTCATGCACCAAATGCACCTCAAACACAAAGAACGGCCATGAAATCAACACGTTAAAAACAGTAAGATAGTAAAATTCGTGAATTAGTAAAAGAGGAAATAGACACTTTAATGATTTGCACGCAGCTGTAAACCTTTCTAATGTTATTCTGTTAAAAAACAGCAAAACGTACAAAACGGATCAACCGAAAAGAATTTTCAATTCTGTAAATAGCCAATTATATGACATGAGTTATTCACTAGCTTATAGATGGAACAGTTATGTGAATAGCTCGATGCAGCGAATGCACAAGAGCGCTATGACTACAGTGGTGAGTTGTCGAGGTAGTTTTTAGAACTAAGCAATTAAAGTTTATACTGGTACACAGATGGCGCTAATTGTAAAAAAATGTTTCCATTTATGTTGATCTAATTATTTAATTTATATTTGTTTCCCTGAATTTTTAGTAATGCATAGCTTTTTTGCTTGTATGCACTGCACGCCTCTGGATCTACAAACTACATACGAGGTGCGTTTTTTAATTGAACACCGAATCTTTATTTAAAGAACATCTTATTTTACAACACTTTATTTTCTTCGAACGCCACACACCTTAAGCCACTCCTCAACATGGACGCCACCATTATTAAGGCACTTGTCATAACGGAGCATTAATTTTTGTAAACCTTCGTCATAGAACGACGCCGCCTGAGATGAAAACCATGTCTGTACTCCGTCTTTGAGTTCATCAACGTCATTAAAACGCTTGCCACGTAGGAACCGCTTCAGATGAATGAAAATATAGAATGGCACCAAATCAAGACAAAACAGGACACACTTGGCGATGAATGTCAACTGGTTTCATGTTTGTGCAGAGTCGGCGAGCTGATCTATTTTCTTGAACATTTCAACCACTCACTACAAGATGGTTACACTATGTGAATGTTTCTAATGCTGCATGTGGTGAGTCAACAGATGAAGGAAACTATTGCGCATGCGAAACATCGCAACCGCAGCGCTATATCGGGAATATCCGGCAACGGTACTTACTTAAAAATCGCGCCTCGTACATAATATTTAGGTGTTGTCTTTGTGTAGTATAGGGGTACTTGAAAAGATTATTTATTTAATATGCTACGATGTACCATTAACGAACATCTAATAAAACAATAATATTCTTATCCTAAAAATAAAATAATAATATACGAGAAAGTTAGCAAATGCCTTATATTATATTAAAATATTTTAGAAAAAATGAGTGTTTATAAAACTAAGTTTAGTGCCAGAAGTTACTCCTAGATCATTTAACCAATCTAATATATAATATATAAATTTATATATTTTTAATATGTTTTAGTGTAGCAATTAATCGATCCTTCCTACGTAAAGTATCGTAAGTAAAAAATCATATCATTTTATTGGCCTCACTTTAGCGACCTTTCAATCCTGCGCGATATAACATTCTTTGCAGCAGTTTGCCAATGCTTTACCTTAGACCACACATAAAATAAGACAATAGTTTTATTTTTAAATGTATTTGACCCATATGCAAAAGATTAGTTTTGTATTTTACCCTTCGTAACAAAGTACGGAACCTTTAACGGCAGTACAAGTTACAGCGTTTAATATTTACATTGCTGTAAATTTATTTCTCGGACCTGGGGAGCTGGGGAGCTGGGGAGACGGGGCGTTGGGGAGGCGAGCCCTAAGTTATAAAGCCGAGGTCCCCGGGGATTGTCAAGGAAAGGGCCAAAGTAGATGGAGGAAGCGTAGTAGTGGACCATAGGGGATACTTTGCGCCACTATTGGAAAACTGCTAAAACCATCTCCATACAACTTTGTGTTCTTTTTGTATTGTTTTAATTTTAATAATAAAGCAGTTTCACAAATTTAAAAAATATTAATTATATTGGACTTAATGTTGGGTGATTTTTTAATTTCTAGACTTCCTAAATTATCAAATTTAAAGCCTTTTTTAATAATGTGTAAAATTTCAATGCCGTTTTCTTTCACGAAATTGTGGCCTGTCTCAAAAAGATGGTTGGAAAATTCTGAGAAGTTAAAGCACCTTAATTTTATCTATATAAATTGCAGAATTTTTCGCCAGGAAAACGTGATGGAAAAACGTTGGATGGACGAGTTGTATCTGGCTGGAGATATTCTGAAGTTAGTTGTAAGGGCGATCCAGGATTGATACCTGTGGTTTGTGGGGATTATATTGTTTGCCCATAATTGTTCCCGGCCACAACACAGTTAGCCCACAATTTTTCGCCCGGAAAATTGTGTAAAATTTTTATACAAGTGCATAAAATATTATATTATTATTATTCGAACGATTATTCAACAATAAAAAAGACGTTTAAGTTAAGATAAAAGAACGCGATTAATGCGTTAAAACATTACTGCACAGCTATGCTTAATTACCATAAAGAACAAAATAAGCTTAGAAAGTATAGAGAATGCAGTGTCTATATTAAATTTGACTGGAGAAGTAGATATGGACCTTACGTATGGAGAATTTAACTCGCTGAAACCTTCTATCGATGAGATTGTGAAAAATTCGAAAAATACTGAAAATATTTTCAAGATTATTATATTTATTTTAATCTTATCAACATGTAATTGTTGTACTAAACGGGAATTTTTTCAGATGGATTTAAAATGGTTAGATGAAAAAAACAGATATTCTATTGAGTTGATAAAATCGGAATTACTTTTCAATTCAACTTTATACACGCATGCGCTGAATTTTGTCCACGAAACACTTCAGGAAGTAAAATTTCAGCCGAGTACAAATAGGCGAGTGTCTGGAAAAAATATTGTTTAATATTAATTTTAATAGTTCGTATTAAAATATTGAATTGTGCATTTTTAGGTTGTCCCCCTTCTTGCTTCTAAATCCCGATTTTTTTATTTCACATTGAATAAATCCCAATTTTTTATTTCACATTGGATAAATACCGATTTTTTAAATTCACATCGTGGTGGAAATACGAGGAAGAAAAGAAGGCACTTACTTTTTCGTCTGCTGGTTCATTTGTTCCCTCTCCACCACAAGAACAAGCGTCGCGGCGTGTATAATAACACTCGCGATAAAAGGATCATTAAGTATGAGCGGAATTTAAAGTAAGATTAAAAAGCGGAGTGAAGTGACGGCAGTGTTTCCGTATAAAGTTCGATGCTCGCTGAACTTGCTGCGGTTGGAACAATTTTAATTACTGCGACATCTTCTTTTTTCCTTGTGCTTATGGATAGATTAGGAAAGAAAGAGACGGAGATACGCAAGTTAAATTTTGGTGAATGTGTGTGGTTGTATGCATGAGTGAGGTAACAAGTCAAACGCCAAAAAACTTAATAGAAACGGCGCTAACACATTGGATAAATCCCGATTTTTTTATTTCAAATTGGAAAAATCCCGATTTGGTAAAATAATAATCTGGCAACGCTGACACATACACACATACGCGTATGTATACACGACACCGTTGGAGATTTGTCACCGCACCAACCAACGTAGACTTTTTCCGTAGCTTTTTTCTTTTAAAATTGCCGAATTTTCAATGTCCAAATTGATTGAGGTGTTTGCTCCTCAACCCTTCGACGCGTGAAGTTCCAATTTCATGCGAATTACCAGCGCCGCCCCCGCCCTAGGGAAGGGGGGTCGGGGCGGAGGCAGTGGCAGGTGGCGCTTAAAAATATGATAGTGTACCAATGCCAAGACGTGGAATAAAAAATATTTTTTCTCATATCTTGGTGTGTACATACAGAGACGAGATATACTGATTTATTCTGTACATCAATGATTTTGAAAGCTGCGTTGATTTAAAATTGATACTAAATATTGTGCCGATTTTTTAGAATTTATAAATTAAAAAATATTCTTGCCATTTCCTTGAATTAATTAAATTAATATCAAAAATACTTAATACTCATATGTCTAAACATCTTATTCAACTACCAAGTTGAATAAGTATTTTAAAAATAAATACTACCTATAGAAGAGGGTCTCTCGGTGCTACTTCTAAAAATTTCAATGCACTTTCTTCAATCATGTCTCCGAAACCACCCGTAGTTAAAATAATAATCTGTTCATTAACTATACATATAGTTTGTAATTTATTTCTAAGTAGAAGTGATGTTGAGTTATGGAGGTAATTTAGATATTTATTTTATGGAGATATGAATTACAGTGATGATTACATACGTATGTTGTATGAATATGTAGGTTTTGTGTGTAAGCGCTGGGTGCCCCGTATATTTCACGGGGAGCGCTTGGAGATCTTAACTGGAAGGCAGCCGAGGAGCCGGCCTCCCGTGCGGCTGCGGGCGTATGTTGTTGGCACTCGACGTCGGTACCGGGTGTGTTTACGTACTGGTATATTTGAGGTGCGTTCAGAGGTCGTCGGCGGTAATGGCGGCTGTGGAGGCGATAGACTCTATAGACGAAGATTTTTAATACGATATAAAATTTAACATGCCTGATTTACCATATTATTTCTAAGTAAAAAGTATACTTTAAAACTCAGAATACATATCAGTGCTGGAAGGGATATTTTTATGTGGCATTGTGTTGCGCACGCACTGATGAGGAGGCGCCGCTGGTTTGCGGAAGGGGTGGGGAGGGGGGGGAAGCGCAAAGCCTTAAAAGTCAAAATAAACACAAAAGAACAAAGAGTGCAGGAGAGCTTCCCAAATTATTCAGGAAAGATTTATGTCATAGTGTTTTCGAGACAATTACACATTTTATGTGTGAAACAGTACGGGCTGTAAATTATCTGGCATCCCGTACAACGCGAGATAATGCCTTGCACGGCCAGCCTTTAAAATGAATATATTAGTACGAGTACATATAAATTCTTCGTTTTAATAACTCAAGATACAACATTTTGTTGACTAAAATAAAAATTTAAACACAGATTATTAAAAAGATCATTAATTTATTTGACTAGACCAGGAGTCGGCAGACCGCTACTCTTTTCATAGGCATTTTCGACTCCGCCTTATATTTTCATCTACAATCATATTTGATACATGGAAAAACATATGACACAATAAACTAGCATTTGCTATTCTTACAATCTTTAGCTCTCTATCTAAGTATGTGAACAAACATTGCCTTCCATAAATCTAGTAAAAAAAAGTTAAGAACTACATTAACCGAAATAATTTACAATTATACCTAAAATTGAAAAGTAGTTACTTGCCAAACAAGCAAACTTTAGCCCAAAAAGTGTTTTATTAGTGTTTGGGTTAAATGAAAGAGCGAGTGATTTGGCGTGATGATGTTCATTGAGTTGGATAGATCGAACAAGGAAGACAGATATGAATATAATGAAGAAATGCAGAAGGTGCGCGTGTATTATGAAGCGAGTCGACGGTTTCGCTCGGCGCGCGTGGGCTAGCAAGACCGCCGCTGCGGAGCGATGAAACAGAAGAGAGAGAACTTCGTCGAAGAATCGGGCCAGACCTGTAGCGGCAGCCAGCAGCGATATGGTGCTAGCGTGGTAAATTAGAAATTTGATTCATATAAGTGTTAAATTATTTAGGTTTTCTTGTTTTATAAGTACTGCACTGAGCTACTATATTCCCATATATTATATTCTACGCCTACGAGTATACTGTGATTTGGAGTTTTAAATAAAAATCTTGATTTTATCTTGTTTTTTTCGTCAATAAAATTTATGTAGCTACTGTGAAAATATATGTTGCGGTAATTTTGAGATTCTGTTCACTTAATATTTGTTTCTTATCACTAGAACGTCTGCCGATCCCTGTATTAGACCATTTCAGAATTATTTTGTATAACGTTTTTAAACTGTTGTGCTATAAAATAATGAGGTATTACAACAGGTGTTTTATTTTATTTATAAAACTGAAAATAATAGCGACACGCGTAGGTAATTTTTAAAAATTTGATCTAAATTTGATGTGTTACTTATCAACAATACGCGCTATTGGGGCGATGTTCGCTTTCAGATTTTTATTTTATTTTTATTTATATTGAATTTACGCCCTTGCGGGCAACATATACTTTTCTGGTGACTGCCAAAGATCTGCAGGATGCCGAGAAAATTGTAAAAGCATAGTCTAGATGGAAGGAGCACACGGAGACCACGGTCCTCAGGGACCGCATGAAAGACCGACGTGGATGATGAACGGGTCTTAGGTATGTCTCGATTGCAGAAGAGATTCTTCACTTTCACAAAAATGCTTCTTGCCATTTCAATTATAATTAAAACATAATATAATAATGTAAAATAAAAGTATCATAGATCGATCCTCGAAAAATTAGCGATAAGAAGATTTATACAATAAGATGGATTAATATATGTTGAAATATAAACACAATATTACATTTTTTAACTTTTTTAAGAATTCACACAATTTTAAATTTATAATTGGTAAGATAGCCGTAGTCTGATTAGATAGAATCATAATACAAGCTAATAGTTTATTATCATATTTAATTCACAATAAAATGAAGTAGATTATTATTTTTTTTACAAAATCAAAAATTCCAAGAAACATATTAGAAAACTTCGTACACAGGGTATTCATTGTTTATTGTGTTTTAAAGTGTTTAAAGAATGGCTATATAAAAATATTAGAAGGAATAAAGGAAGAAGAAAATAAATATTGGATGGAAATAGCTGTGGAATATTTTAGGGGAAAATTTTTAAAAGAGGTCAACTCCAAAATTGTTTTTTTTTTACTGGCAATGCTAGATCATCTTAAAACTGTTTGACATTATTTGATTTTCAAATCTAGCCAATTTTAATGTCAAGTTGTTAAAAATATCGTCTTAATATAGAACTAATTTTCAATAGTGGACAAGTCTACACAGGTTTATTTTCATTATTAACGAGAACACATTCTTATTGTGAATTTGTAATTATTCATAACATTGGTCTGTGATATTTTTAAAATACAAATTAAATGTATTAATTAGAAAGATATACATATAAAATCAATTTTATTGAAAATGCACTGTGTTGGTGTAGCATAATCGGTTAATGTATTTTCCCCGGATAGGAAGATTCGAATCCCAGTAGCATCAACAATAATTTAATATATAAAACGAACATTTAATATGAATTTTTAATTGTAAAAAATTAATGAACCTACCAATGATTTTTTTAAAAATTCTTTTAAATTTAACATAAATAATTTATTTTTAATATGTTTAATGTAATTTTATACTCCTAATTTGAACCGAAGCAAATATACAGTTTATTGACAAAATAATATACGCTATGAGGATAGATATTATGATTATCTCAGCCGTCTGAAATTGTTAAATTTATCAGTGAGATGTACGATGATCGACCTTATATTTCTATACAGGATCATCAATGGTATGAGAGACTGCTCCCAGATTGTTGGCTGTTTGACTTTCACGCACCATTGAGGTCATCGAGACACAATTCATTGTTTTATTACAATGGTAATGTGAGAACTCATGCACTGGCTAACTCCGCAGTCCCCAGAATGTATTCTCTGGGTAATGAATATGCGGAGGTGTCGATTTTTGCTGTTAATTTCATTCTTTATAGGACTACACTATTACAATTTTTTGTGTCTCAACTCAATAGTGACTGATAAATTGCTAGTTCATATTTTATATTTATTTTTAATTTTGATTATGTAAAAACATGCTGGCACTATGACATTTTTTTCTTTATGTATTGCACTTCTGTTATAATTTTCTGTTATTTTACAAATTCTGTTAATGCCTAAATAGGGCGTGTATAATAATAAATAAATAAATAATACACAAGAATTCGAATGAAAATTGAATCGAATGAATTTGAGTGAAAAAATGTATAGTTTAAAAACATTTTGTTAAAAAAAACGGCATTGTTCTCATAAACAATGAATCCCTCTTTTGGGTAAAATGATTCGTAAATTCTTATTCGGTCTTCGTGTGTTCAATATTAATAAACGTAAAATTTCCGCATTCTGTGCTTGGCTCGCTAGCTCAATAGGTAAGAGCACCAGACTTGATTTAGACTGGGGGTTGGGGGTTCGAGTCCCTCGCGGGCCAGATTTTTTTTTTTTTTTTACGGTCGGTAAAATCATTTTAAACTTACTTTGTTGTTTTAAAAACCTTAATGTTGTCAAAAATCATTTAATTATGAAAAAATGTTATAATGCGAATTTTTCAGTGTAACTATAACTTGATTTCAATATTTTACAATAAATCTATAATTATTTAAATATACTGCACATATATATTTTTTTTATTTGAAATATACAGAGTGTCGAAAAGTATGAATTTTGTGTGAAGAATTTAATTTATTTTCGGTAGCAGATAAAAAAAAAACTAAATGTAAAAAGTGTTGTTACCGTCGTGGTTAAATTCCCCGCGGTACTATTTCGATCGACCCGAGCCGTTATTTTCTCATATATTATTATGAGTAGAGCTAATGTGTGATTTATATCGCCGTCCTTATGCGAAGGTTCGCCCATATCAGGTAGAGGGCGCGGGTTCGAGATATATTGGGCTTCTCTACAAGCTATTTTCAAATGTATAGATATTTATTGTATATATAACTAACCAGTTGTGCCCTTGGAACAACAGGGTATCATCTCATATATACATCAAATTGATATATCGAGCTTCAAAGTTTTAAATAATAATAATATTTTTTATTTGTTAACTTTGTTTTATTAACCACTTAATTGAGTTTAAATACATCTACAGGTTTCGAAAAATACAATTTTCTTCTTCAGGATGTCAATACTAACTAAAAGCATATATTATTGCTTCTTTACCAGAATCTATTTTTAAAAAACAACAATTATTTAAAAAATAAATTTATTAATAAACTCAATTAAGCGGTTAATAAAACAAAGTAAACAAATAAAAAATATGAATTTTCAGCCACAAAGTTAATTTTTCTAATTTCAAAAGTATTTTAAATAATAATTTTTCGATTTCACATTATAAAAAATGTCGTATATAAATATTCTAAAGTTTTCTGTTTTCAGGTAGAATATATAATATAATATCTCTCTTCTTTGTATACAAATCAACAGTTGTTCTAAAACAATTTTCACCGAAATGTCAGATTACACTTTATTGTTCTAATGCCACGAAGTTACACGAAGCCAAGGCCCAAAAACATCTGGAGGCACCAAATATTGAAAACCATTTAGAATTGATTATAAATAAGAGAGAAATAATTGCTGTATGTATTTATTTTTTGGCGGTTACGTCGTGGTAGTTTGAATTATCAATTTTTTTTACATTATAACATTTTTAAACTCTTGAAATGTATAATAATTTAAACACCAGTAATCCCGTAAATAATACGTCTCCATTGTATTCGCATATAGATTTTTGATTTTATAACGTCATAATTTGGATCAGACTCATAATTATTGGAATACATATTACCTACATACACTCTAATACTGATCGTCTCATCGCGGGCAGAGACGTTTGTCTTTGTCGTTGTTCACGAATGTCGCTAATTGCGTGCCTCAATTCAAATTCTTCAATCAGTATCGAATTTCAAATTAAAATAATAAAATCACTTTAATAATTTTAACCTCACGTGACGGGCATTCTGAAACCGATTAAATAATATAACTGTTTAATTTATGATTATTGTTTATTAAAATGCCTAAGATAATTGTTTCAAATATTACAAAAATATCAAATAATTCCACACAGAGCTGGGTTCTAGTGTTGACAGCTACTTATGCAGATTTATAAATGCAATTATGTCTTTAAAAACATAAACACATTGATTATTATAAGTCCCTGACTTGTATGGAAAACGGCCATTGATTTTAATTCTGACTGAAGTAATAAATCCAGTGAATATAATTATAATTTATGTCATTGTTGAGAGTCATAGCGCCCGCGAGGATACAACCAATACAGCGGCCGCGGACGTGCGCCGTCTGCCGTCGCCGACGTGAATTATTCTAGTAATTACATCGCGGCCGGATAGGTGTCACTGTCGACTAATGTTTTACGGTTCTGATCCACGCTAAGCGGATCATTCTCAGGGATTCTAACAAGTACCGTAATTTGTACGCGTGATATTATGTACATATATACATACAAACAATATGTTATGGACTCCTCACGTGGCAGGTAAGCAAAAATAATTGGCCTCATTCCAAGTTTGGTATTTTCTGGTTTGCGTATTTGTGCTTCACAACCAGTGACGTCCCTAGATAGAGTGCCACTTCTAGGCGAATTTCAGAATGCCGCCTCCACTATAATTAAAAATATATCGATCCTGTATATTTTTAATGATACAAATTCAATATAAAATGTAAGTAGAAATGTGGCTAAATTATAAAAAATAATAAACTCAAGTGAGGCCTGGAGCTGACAGAAGAAGAACGAAAGTAGACTGAAAACAATAGAAATTCGATCACATAGGCGTACATGTGGTAGATCCATTTATGACAGAGTAAATAATGAAGAAATAAGGAAAGAATGTAATGCTGATCTTAGTATAGTGAGTAAGATTAAGAAAAAATCATTTGGGTGGTTTGGTCACATGGAATGGATGCATGAGGAGAAAATGGTAAGAAAGACATATGACGCAAGTGTCGATGGCACCGCGGAAGTCTTGGCACGACCAGGTAAACCAGATACTGGAAGATGGTCCTGTTAGAAGTCACAATAATTGGCGCGCTTTCCTCTCTGCCAACCCTGCGGGAAACGGCGTGATGGTAAGTATGTTAAAAATAGCTGATAATTTTATTTCATGTTAAAATTTTACCATAAATTTGTTTTAAAGCCCTTGAATATATTTTTTAGTAATTTCCACGAATAGTGGGCAATTTGACTGTAAGCTGATAATTGTACTCAGATGATGCAGTATTAATGGCGAATAACGAACAAGAACTACATAGTCTAGTGAGCAGAATGTACGATGTATGCAAGGAAAGCGAGCTTGTTATGAATGTCAACAAGTCGAAAGTGATGGTATTCGAGAAGGAGGAAAGCAAGACAACGTGCTAAATACTTGTAGGTAATGAATGTTTGGAACAAGTAGATGAGTTTGTGTATTTGGGAAGTATGTTTGATAGAAACGGAAAGGCTGAGAATGATATCGAAAGGAGAGTGACTGCAGGAAATAAAGTGAACGGCGCTTTGAATGGAATTATATCTAACGGGACTAACTAGCGGTTCACAATGGAGTTCTGGTACCGACACTGATGTGGCGTATATGTAGCAAATCCATTTATGACATAGTAAATGATGAAGAAACAAGGAAAGAATGTAAAGCTGATTTTAGTATAGTGAGTAAGATTAAGAAATAATCACTTAGGTGGTTTGGTCATATGGAAGGGATGAATGAGGAGAGAATGGTAAGCAAGATATATGACGCAAGTGTTGATGGCGCCAGAAGCAGAGGACGATCAGGTAAACCAGATACCGGAGGATGATCCTGTTAGAAGCCTCAATAATCGTCGTGTTTGTATGATAAGATGAATGAATGCGGATGAGACGAGAATTGTGTGTCAGGACCGAAGAGTGTGGCGCTCTACCCTCTCTGCCTCTCCCAGCGGGGACACGGCGTGATGGTGAGTAAGTCCACGAATGGTTCCCTAATTTACGAGCACGCTGTTAATTTTTTCCGGATACACGTGGTGTTGTGGAATGACACGGTTAGGTTAGTGTCGCATTAATTCACGCTATCGTAAATTAACATTCCCGTGTGGACAAGAGTAAAAAGTTTCGACTAGATTTAAGAGAGTATAATTTGGACGGATATTTCAGACTCGGTGTGTTGACTTATTGGGGACTTTCTGTTCGGCGAGGGGGTTGAAGGGTTGCGAATGCAAGGGCCGCGGCTAGGGGTGTGCAGTGTGGTCAGCAGGGCCGTGTTGGCGGTGATGTTTTTATGCAGGGTCATGCAAACTTATTTTGTTTAGATAAGATAAATTTTTTATAATGTTAAAATAATAAAATATCATATCTACAACAATAATATAATCAAAAAATATTGTACAATGGAATTCTGAAGGTTTATATATATTTTTGCACGATAGTAACAATTTGGTTTAAACACTAATAATATTTTAACGTTATATTAATGATAATATGTAGGAAAGGATAGCTATACAATTTAATAACAAAATGAAAAACAGAAGATAATAAAGACAAGACATTTAAAAAAAAATATATATATAAGCGTTCAGAATTCCAATGAATAAGCTTATTCCTTTTCATGTCATGTAAATAAAATTATATTGTCCTTCACTATATATTAACATTAATATACGTTAGATTGATAATTGCAATGCAAGGCGAAACGCGAAAATCAAGTGTTTTGTTTTCTTATATGTAATTCTACAAACAGTTAATATCTATTAGTAATACAGAGTTTCCCAAAAGTCACTAGATATTCACGGAAATAAATTTTATTTAGTTTTGAAAATTACATCTTATAAATAACCACCAATTTCACTGACGCGTGAACCGTCACCTGTCGTAATGTTTCTTGGCTTATTTCTTCAATTTCTTCACTGGCCTTCATCATTATTGCTGAATGGTTGTTATGGTATACTCTACCTTTCAAATACCCCCATGTAAAGAAGTCTGGAGCAGTTAAATCAGAGGAGCGTGACGACCACATGATTTCAGTTTCGTAAAACTATCTTTTTTCCAAAAATTAAAATTATCTTAAAAGTTCAATTGTTGGGCGAGCTGAACGGACAGTAGCACCATCTTACTACCATCATACCTCTGGTGTGTCCTCGACCGCAGGATGCACGAAATTCTCTAGCATTTCTAGATACCTTTCGCCATTGAAGGTTAATTCGTTTTCTGCCTCATCTTCAAATAAATAAGGTATAAGTACTCTTTCTGTATTTACACCACACCAAACCGTTACTTTTACGGAATACAGACTACATTTGTGAAAAATTGTCGGATTTTCTGTCCCCCAAAATCGCATATTTTATTTATTAGCAAAATAAAACTTGCATTAGCACAATTAATCGTTGATTTTCTAGATAAAATTAAATTATTTGAATATCTTGCTCAGTAGTGAATTTCTCCATATTTGATTTCCAAGGATTAAGTTTCAATAATCTGAAATTAATTATAGAAAGTTATTCGAATTTTAAATGATCTAGCAACTTTTCGGTAACCCTGTAAATCATCGATATAAATACTTTTTTGCATGGGATTTGCGGTAGATATCATCTCGATCATCTCTCATTTAGCTTTGTTCTGGATGCTTTGCTAGTCTCTCACCTAATCTGTGTTAAAGTGTAATAAAATATATAGACTGAAGGCTCCGTATTTTGTCGAATAGTAGGCCGTCTTATTGGTTAAGAGACCGACAAAAAAAAAAGAATTGCACGAATCAGCTGTTTACAGAAAACATAGACAGATAGACAGGAGTGAATGATAATCAGGAAAGATCAGTGAATTGATTTAGTCTAAAAATGAAGTCACATTTCAAAATAAAATGAACCTACCCAGCACGAAAAACTGTGATTAAGAAAATGAATTGTAGTTTTTAGATTATTGCGCCAGTAAAAATGTCAAGTAAACTGTTGTATCAGATTTTGCAAACATTATCACGCGTTAAAAATTGCGATTACGACAGCACGCGATCTTGTAATAATAATCTACAAAACACTTTAATTTATACGAAGATAAATTAATTTTCTGTTATGTTTATAAAGGTAGGTCATACAGTATGAACTGCAAAGGTATGAATATTTAAATCTTTAAAATGAATAATCCGTCTTCAGCGGTTACGTCCGTGAGGTAAGTAAGAAAGCCTCGTCTCCGATTTTTTCGATATTTCGATCATTTGTTCGCGTTGTAACTAACCAATACAACTATGGTGACTATGTGTTCCTGACGTAGATGTATATCGATACCTTAATCTGCAAAGCCGCTAACTCCACCATGGTCAAAAAACAGTTTTTGATGTCATTATTTTCCTCTTTCATTGTTCTACGGTACACAAAAAGCACAAAATTCTCATCAATTTTAAAACACGTGAATTTACTCGCACGCATAACAGCTAACTCCAAGCAATAATAAACCGATTCAGCAAACTGGATAACTCTCACAATTTTGTATTGTGAACTGTCAAAGAGTAAAGTCGCTTCGCAACAGCTCGTGTTTTTGATTGATAACATTACAATTAAATTCAATATAAATAAGTGCTACGTACTGAAATATTCTAGCATAAATCTTAGATTGATTCTAGCATAAATCTTAAATGTTCACTTGACACAAGTGTTGATGGCACCAGAAAAAGAGGACAACCGCGGAAGACTTAGCATGACTGGGTAAATCATGATAATGGTCATGTTAGAAGCCTCAATAATCGGCGAGCTAGTAGAGAAGATGTATGAATGGGATGAGGCGAGAATTGTGTGACTGGACAGAAGAGTGTGGCTCTCTATTCTCTCTGCCTACCCCCACGGGGAAACAGTGTGATAGTAAATTAGTTAATCATTTAATTGTGTTTCAGAATTGTTAAAAAAAATCATAATGTTTGCATTACATTATCATGGAAAATCAGCTAACTCCTAATAATATTTTACAATTTTGATAAAGAAATTCAGCTAACTCCAAATATTCCCTATAAGTACGAGATAAATCAAAATATCAACAAAATTTCACAGCCACTATATTACTGCATAAACAATCTACTGTTAATTTTCGTAATACGTTTAATTATAAAATTTAACTGTTTTTCGATGCTCCTGAACATTAGAGATCGATATGTAATAAATATAACAAACCGCATTTTTTGATTAATGGTGAAAATTAAAAGATCTTAATTGGTGACAGAATTATGAACGAGTTTGAATGAAACCGATGCAGACAGTTATCGAACGTATATTGCATGTGTTATAGTGAGGTATTCTAGAATGTTATGATTCTAGAACCACATTAAAATATGTTTAGGGGTAAACTGTTCCAGGTTCACAGCCTGGACCCAAAGTTGCTGTTAAATAAAATGTAAAATGTAACTGTTAAACTAATATTACATTATTTAAAAAATAATTGTAATGTTATGTTGTGGCAACAAATTACATTAATAATAAGAAAACACATTTTTATTGTTTTGTTTTTGTCAATGCTTGCATTTTTAATTTTAGTATACACTGTATCCTGAAGAAGGGACTATTGGTCTTGAAATATGTTGATTTACATTTGTTGTATTAATAAACAGTGGTATAAATAAAGTGTTTTCTTATTCTTAATATTAAATTGTTACATTGAATGTTAAAAAAAAAACATTCTTTCTTTAATGAAAATCAACCTCTAATAACAGTTATAAAAAATCACATAATCAAGTGGAGAGTCTCCAACACGTCGACACGTCATTCATCCAGTGATATTTTACCACTTTTTATTGCTTCTATGTTTGTTGTAGTATGTATTTTCGTTGTAGCATTCAGATTTTATTGGTAATAAGTGTTCGTTGTATCATTTTTCAATGATCAGCGTACAGACACATACAGATGTAATTTGTCTATTGGGTATTCTTTTTACGGTTGACAAAATAAGATATTGTGTTGTTGTGGACTCACGTACCCCTAGTTCAGGATTTATAGGGTGGAATGCAAAGGCCTACTGCCAGTGACGTTACAAACCGCTGACCAATGGGGGAACAGAAAGGGAAGCCGGAAGGAAGTGGACGACTGTGGGGACAGACAAAGGGTCACCGCAATCAGATCTGCTAAAGATGCGAACGTAAGGTATTAATTTTGTTTACGATTCTTTCTACGCAACTCTGATCATGTTCTTCTTTTGTAACTATAATAATTATTAACATGTCTTTTAAGACCTCCTAGTTATATTCTAATACATTTGGAAATATTGTAATTTTCTCGTAAAAGGTAATGTAAATTAAGCATTTAATTATTATCATTCAGTTACATACGGGCAATCATTCTAAAGGGTGTCACAACAAGAGCGGAAAATTAAAATTTGCCGCCATTTTTGCTATTATGTTTTGACAGTCAAACCATTGACAGTTAGATGGTAGACAGTCCGCCATTATTAAATATGTATTGCTCTTCGATATAACAAAGCATTTTTATTGAAAAACATTATTTAAAAAATGGTTTGACTCCCACCATTCGCAAATTGCGTCCAATTTTTGGTAAGCAAAATGAAGAGAATAATCGAAAAATTCGAAAGGAGACTGAGTCAATTACTGATGTTAGACTATCGACACACGTTCGTCCAGGTCGTTCAGCAGAAAACATCACGGCTATTCCCCAGAATGCGGGCGAGAGTCCAGGAACATCCATCCGGCATCGTGTTTAAGAATTGAACATTTCAAGAAACATTACATGGATGGTATGGATCTCGAAGATACGTGGTTCCAACAAGACGGTGCCACTTGCCACACATTACGCGAAATAATGGCATTATTGCACGAGATATTCCACGGTCGTGTAATCAAGAATTGGCTACCTAGATTGTGCGATTTAACGCCTTTGAACTTCTTTCTTTAGGGTTATTTGAAGTCAAAAGTTTATGTCAACAAGCCCATGACCACCCAAGTCTTGAAGGAGATTAGACGCTGTATCACTGAAATCCAGCCACAGTTTTGGTAAACCGTGATTGAAAATTTCGTCAATAGAACGCTAATATGTCAGCAAAGCCGAGGAGGGCATTTGTTAGACGTGTTGTTCCATACATAATTCTCACACGTATATTTTATGGTTAAATCAATATTTCGGTATTTTTTAAAATTTAAAATTTACATTTTTCGCTCTTGTTGGGACACAAGAAAAGATTTCATGATTGCATTTCTATTTCGAACATTTACAAACTGAATTGTGCGGTTTATTACGTTATTTAAAAAAATATATTATTTAAATTTGTTCGACTAATTTGACATCCCGAAGAAGATAAAAGTGTTTTCCGAATCCGGTTGGTGTTTTAAAATTACTAACTACGAGGTTTATAAACGAAGTTAAATGATCTATAAAAAAAGATTATATTTCTATTCAATGTACTAAACAAGAACATTGATTATCCTGAATTACCTTTTATTTAACTATTATACTTCCTATTCATCATTCTAGAAACACATCTACTTCTCACATAATAAATTATAAAATGAATATCGCTATGAATTGGCCTACAAATCGCGCTATAAGTAACTTTATAAAAAGCGTAAAAAATATATTATTTAGACATGACAATTTATTATAATTCTCATCGATTTTTCTAGCGACGTGTTCAAAGTGCACAATGATCCTTCTCCTACATATTGTCAACTCCTGAAGGATGGAGCCATTTGTGCGCCTCGTGGTCCATGGGGTACGCAGCATCCATCTCCAGTACCACATCTCAAAGATACCTAACATATTATTTTCTTTACATGCTAATTCAATTAGAAAATGTTATTAAATGTAGTTTTCTTGTAATGGATTGTGATATTAAAAATATTACCATATTGTGAGAATTCAGAACAATAAAGGATGCAAAAAATATTCGTGTATAGCAGAGCACTGTTCAATTTCCAAACAAAAAAAAAGTCATGTGTCTTTGTTAAGTGAAAATACACAAACACGGAACTCACATGTCGGGACATTAATTTCGGCGAAGAGAAAAAGCTTTTACAAAGTGAATTTTAAACCTACCCCTTCTACGTCCCTGGACGCAACCCTCGCGAGCCAGGGCTGCCCCTTGCACATGTTTTTCATTGTCTTTTTTGCTCTCCAGCTTTGTCCCAGGCGCCTGATATTTGAACGTGTGTGTGTGGCGCGCTTTATTATTTCGCGTTTCCTTTTAATTTATCGCACACTGAACGAATTAAAAAATATCGGCATTTAAAAAGTCGAACCGTAAATAAATATATTATTATCGTCAACTGATAAAACTAATTATTTAATTTTATTAATATATAAGTAATTTGTTATGTTCGCATGTACCCGTTTGAGTTTTTAATTTGATCATCATTACACTGCTGGATACAGGCATCTCCCAAGGATTCCTAATTCTCTCTATCTTCAGGTTTTCTCATTCATCTGTAACTTCTATTCTTCTGATGTTATCGCTCCATCGAACTTGCGGAAGCCCAACACTGCTTCTACCTCCTTTCCAGAATCTTCCTTGATCATCATTCAAATCCTTGGCTCTCTGGTGAATTTGCGCGATAAATATTCAAAGCATAACCCTTTCCATTGCTCTTTGAGCAACATTTATTTTGTGTGTGACATTGACGGTGAGGGTTCTCGTCTTGGCTCCGCATGTAAGTACTGGGAGTACACACTGGTTGTAGGTTTTAGACTTAGGAGCACCTACATATTGTAGGGGTGAGACAGGGGTCTCTCTCACACCTCCACCGATAGCTTCAGCCGAGAGCATAAGATTTGTGATCACTTTCCTCAGAATCACTTACTTACCTTTTGTCAACAAAGTTTTACCCCCATCACTTGTGGAAATATAAAAAAAAGGTAATTGTGAAGATAGGCTGTGATTGCAAACATTGAAAAAAACTGCAATGTTTTTAGTGATGTGCGCGCGTACATTATTTGGCATCATAGCGCACACAAAAAATTGCAAAAACTACTAGAAACTTTGAAATAAGGGTTAAAGAACATCTCAAAGCTTTAAATAGCAATGATAGCGATCGGGTTTTTTCATGAAGACCCAATTCGCCTTAAAGATAATACTTATAATATTGTAGAATACATTTAAGTAATAAAATAATATTTATGTTATAAAAAGAAAAGCAAAAAAAAGATAAAAAACTACAGATCTAGTCCACAATATTTTATGGGTGGATGATTTGACTAAATTACGAGTCGAAAATATTCAAGGAACATGTGCAAATAACAACAGAGAACAAGTGAATATAATTTTTAGCTTAAAATGTTCAATTAAAGATTACGATTTTATTATTCGAAATAAGTTTTCTTCTGTTAAGTTTAAAAGCCCGTGTCCACGATAATCTGTTAAAGAGACTTATATCTGAGAGTCGGTGAATATCTGAGAGTCGGTAAAGACACGTACGTACTGAATTTGCCATTTTTATCCATGAGCAAAACATACGGGCTACATCCGTATGCTGGTCATAAATCCATATTCGACTATTATAAAATTCCGCGTACTTTCAAAAGCTCCAATCTACATTTGTACCAATCAAAGCCTACAATTCTATCGCTCTTAATAATGGCGGACATAGTATTTAATAATTAGTAATAATAATTGCTGTTATGAGTATTCGGCTGAAATAATATTGAGCATTTAATGCTAACACTATGATTTTGGATGGATATAAATAAAACAATGTTATAATTCTACTTGAGTTTATTTGCACTACTCGAGTTTCGAGAGAAACATTAGCTCTCATTGATAGGTGAAGTATTAAGTTAACTACACACAGACGTAGGAAATAAGGCTTAAGTAGTAGATATATAAGTTGTTAGGTACCAACAGATGGAAGGGGAGAATATAATATTTTTTAACAAACTAATAACCGAGTTCAAATTCCTTTTTATTTCTGAACTTTCATAATTATTCATTTTATTATGTTTACGGGTGTCGGGATGGGGAAGTTTAACGGTACACGAATGAAAATAATAATTATTATCCATGATGTGGTTCGCGAATTCGGAAAAGTTGTTACTTAGACAAAGGCGATGCTCTTTTAATGTCGATGAGAATTACTGTTTCTCTCAAAACTCGAGTAGTGCAAATAAACTCAAGTAGAGTTATAACATTGTTTTATTTATATCCCCATTACGATGAAACTTTATAAAGTTAACGCCGATTCTATCGATGGTCTGAGATTTTGTTTGCAATGTTTTACTTTTTTGAATATTCTTCATCATCTGTCCCTCTATGTGAACCGTACGATAATTTATTAATAAAGGTAGAACCTACCTTAAATGAACAGTTAACGGTAAATAAATGTTGGATGAAAAAAACCCATATAAAGCACCAACTTCAAAACAGTTTTATGAAAGTGATGAGGTCGTTCACTGTCTTAGATTTTTTAGTTTATCTTTAAATTCGCATTTTTGTAGAAAAACTGATGGGTCACGTTGGCCTCTGAGATGCAAAAAGGAGCGTTTTTCCATATCGTGTGATGCACATGCTCCAGTGGTGCCGTCATGCCAAATGCCATCAGATAGAATCAAAAATGAGATTATTTGAGTAAGTTAAGCGCCGATAGTGGAAAAATCCCGGAACACTTTTATGTTGAAGGGGGTTATGAACCGTTAGTCCCCCCAAAAGGTACCGAGATACACCAATGAAAACATTTTAGATAGCATAAACTGAAGGAGGACTTGCGCCAATTCAGCCTAATAATCACCAACTGTCGCAACCAGGAGACAACGAGGAGTGTCCGAACTGCAATAAAATAGGGCATAGGTAAAGGTTCTTGGAGAATCTTATCCCGTGGATCGCGAGGAGTTAAGGATTTTCGAAAAACTTTCGACAGAAGAATTATTGCATACTTTGGATATGTTGCCAGAAAAAACGACGAGAGTTTCAAGAAGCTCGTGATCAGGGAAACAATTGAAGGAAAGCGAGCGGATAGTTTCCTTCAAGATGGATGGACCAAATGAAGGAGTCAACAGGGTCCTCTTTAAACGCTGCCATCGACATGGCTTAACAACCGGGAGGAAAGAAGACGTCAAAATCTGCGTCGGTCCCTCATGATCGAGATCTCCATGAGCTTCTGCCCTCTCGACTATTTATTTATTCTTAATATAGTGCTTACATAACCAAATTTATAAACAAGATCAAAATGATAATTTTTACTACAACTTATCTTTCACATATTTGTTTAGTTTCATTTTAAATCTATGTAGTTTCTCCTCCTTTCTTCAATATCATCATCGCATTGTACATCATAAATTTCTGAGATTTAGCTTTATTTCTGAATGGCAGTCTCAGTCTATCTTCTCCTCTTCTATGCTCCTTCACTTTTGCATATTGCAGATTTTAGGGGTATCACCGTAGAAGTGCCTGTCGCCTTTTCCCTTTGGTCGGTATAACGGATGAGGGATCTCCTGCAAGTTAATTTCGTTTGTCGCAAGATGCCCAAGAAATTTAAGGATAAATGGTTGAGTCTGTCCTTGATGCTCAGCTCTTGCAGTATGGAGACATTCACGAGCTGTTCACGGTATGCTCAACATGCGTCTCCAGCACCACATTATACGCACAATTGAAGACGTATGGTGTATCATGTTCCAGGTATATCAGCGGACCACGACATTTAGTATTTAGCACGCGATGAAGACGATGAAAGAAAACGCACTATTTTACGAAGTTTCTATAAAACTAATGGTGGTATGGCAGGATGGTAAATTTATTAGAAAAAATAAACGTCTACCTAACTATTCTATTAAATATAGTACATGTCACCCGAGACCCTTAATGTCACCTTAATATTCAATGTAACAAGATTTATTTTTAATACCTAGATATATGTCCTTAAGAAGGAAAGAGAGATATCTCTCCATATTTAAGGGTGCGTAGTGCGTAGATACAGATGAGTATTATATTAGAAGGTGAACTTTAGAATAATTTTTGAAAAGTGCAATTATGTTTTAGGGACGTGATGATAATTATATAAATAAAATACATTATTTATTTTAGAAATATTTTAATAAAAAATGAAAAAAAAATTTTTTAATGTCTTCATAATGGCGTGGACTTTTGACATGATATTTTATTCTCAAAATTTGATCAATGTATTTATCTATCTATAATAATTTGTTTGAGTGATTCTGTTATATTATTTATATAATATGCTATGTACATATTCGTACAATAGAAGTTATAAGTGTAAAATATATTAATAGTGATCGATATAATCAAATTAAAGCAATTGTGTTGTTGCATTGTATTATGTACATAATATGTGAAATTTGTTCTTAAAAAGTCGTAAAAAAATATACAACTTAATAATATATATATATAAAATTTATGGAAATATATATATAAAAAATTGAAAAATACTGCCTTTTCAGACCTATTCTAGTATATGTTAATAATTCGAATGAATTTCATATATACACATAAAGGATATAGCCCCACACTTCAAAATAAATACTCAACTTCAGCAACATCTATACTGTTATATGAGAACGAATGTCAAATTTTCAAAAAATACATAGATGGCGACAGCTGGTTGGTAATAAATAATTGAAATGTTCCAACAATATGACAACATATATACAATATCCAAAAATTTGATGGACGTGGTAGTGTGGGTAAATAGGTGAACGTAACACTGTGTAAAGTGATCACTTAAGCCAGCCGATAACAGATTAAAAGCTTGTAATGCCCAAGACTTCCATATTTATTAAATTATTCATCATAATGCACAGTTTCTGCATATTTTTGTTGTAATAAACTGTATTTTGTAATAAATTTAAAAAACTTTTAAATTATAGCTGCGATGACGCAGTCAAATAATTAGTTTAAGTCATCATATTATGTTTTGCCAAAATGGAGAGACTGCATGAGAATGTAAAAAAATACTAATTTTAGGTAATACAAAATGACAAGGCACTGTTTCACATTAGCAACCCTTTTTCATCAAATTGTCCTCCCTGTATTACCGTACAGACCAGGGGTTCTCCAACTCATGGGTTTTTCCTTTTTTTTTCATCTGTGCTATTATTCCTCACATCAACTACTGCAGCAGCATTTTGTTTTTGGCTAATGAAAAAGAAATGCAACAATTGTCAGTATTACAAAATAAAGCTTTGAGAATAATATTCAGAAAAAATAGATATACTCGGATCAGTGCAATGCTGAAAGATCTTAATGTGATGACCTTTATAGCAAAGCTGAATAATCCACCTTCTCTAGATTGGAAAGAGATCCAGGTTTGAATCCCGGTAGCGCAACAACAATATTTTTTTATAAAATTGATTTTTATGTGTACTTACTAACTTACTCACTTACCATCACGACGTTTCTGTCCTGACACACAATTCTCGCCTCATCCACATTCATACATCTTCTCATACAAGCTCGCCGATTGTTGAGGCTTCTAACAGAGCCATCCTCTATTATCTGGTTTACCTGGTTGTGCCAAGTCTTCCGCGGACGTCCTCTATTTCTGATGCCATCAGCACTTGCGTCATATATCTTTCTTACCATTCTCTTCTCATTCATCCGTTCCATATGACTAAACCACCTGAGTGATCCTTTCTTAATTTTACTCACTATACTAAAATCAGCTTTACATTCTTTCCTTATTTCTTCATTCTTTACTCTGTCATAAATAGATTTTCCACATATACGCCTAAATGATCTCATTTCCACTGCATTCAGTCTACTTTTGTTCCTTTTCTGTCAGCTCCAAGTCTAATTTCCATACATCAGTGTCGGTATCAGGATTCCATTGTGCACCGCTATTATTGCATCGGTTGACAAATTCCCGTTAGATATACTTCCATTCAAACCGCCGTTCACTTTATTTCCTGCAGTCACACTCCTTTAGATATCATTCTCAACCTTTCCGTTTCTATCAAACATACTTCCCAAATACACAGACTCATCTACTTGTTCCAAACATTCATTACCTACAAGTATTTTGCTTTCCTTCTTCTCGAACACTATCACTTTCGACTTGTTAACATTCATCATGAGGTCGCTTTCCTCGCATACATCGTACATTCTACTCACCAGATTCCGTAGTTCTTGTTCATTATTCGCCATTAGTACTGCATCATCGTGTGTATATATTTCTAATTAATACATTTAATTAGTATTTAAAATTATTAACATTTTTATTGAAACAAAATTTTGTACCTTTTTTAGTTTCGAACATAAATGGATAAAAATGTAACACAAAAAGCTTGTTATTTTGTTGGTTCCACACATGAATGGTTAAACGGCTTGCAGCAGCTGCAGCCGCACAGTTCCCGAGCCAGCGGCGGGCCAGACGCGCAGTCACGTGCCGTACGAGCGAAAATTAAACGCGCCATTATGACTTCGGTGTAATTATTTTCCTGTTTTAATGTATTTTACAACGTAATGGCCGCAGAGACGCGCTCCGGACCTTTGTCCCTGACGTGCCGGGCGGCGCGCGGCGGAGGGAGACTAGAAAAACATTAAAAATTACCCCCGCCTGCGCCGTCGCACCGGGGCCATTAGGAACATTCGACAATTGGCATTGTCATTGCGGACGCCATTTTCGCGGACGACTGCGACAGAATGCGTTTTCGGGCTACGAAGCGATCAATGTGAAAATGTGGCTTGAAACCATCATCATCATCAACTTCGTCCCCTTACCCCTAAGTGGGTCGGAGGTCAAAAATCTCATGATAAAAATGACACTCAACCTCAACCCTTTTGAGAGACGCTTCTATCTTTCTTCGTCCTGTGCCGCTTCGGTACGGTACTTGTGGTAGACAGCAACGGAATGAAGGCCAGTAACCGATCAATGTGAAAATATGGCTGCATCATTAACATCATCGTTATATTTCTCGGGGGTCGGGGGCCCAGTCTCAACCCGGCGCTTCTATTTTCCCGTTTTGCGCCGCTTCGGTACGGTATTTGCGGGAGACAGCGACGGTATGCCACGAAGCGATTAATATAAAAATACGGATTGATACCGTTATCATTATCATCATCTTCCTAGATCAGGACCCAATCTGTCTTCATACAGTCATTGTTGCTGTATATTCCAGCTTAGTCTTGAGTTACCCACTCCCCTCCCCTGGGCCGCCTTTCACCTGGAATCGCTAAAAATATATCTTAGTAGTCGTTCCTATGGCATTCGTAAGATGTGTCCAAGGCACTTTAATTTGAATTTTTTCTGTATGTACAAGTAGGGGCTCCATGTTAAGGGTTTTCTTATTATCGGTACTCCCACTACCTCCTAAATATAACTCATTTTGACAGCCCAGATTCTCGATTACTTTCTATCCACGAGGATCCATATTTGGTGACCATATATTAAAGTATTAAAGTGGGCCTGCATATTTAAGTCGGATTTCATTATCGCGGATTTTGACACCTATTTTTTTATTTTTATATTTTTTTATATTATCCTCTTAAGGACGCGTACATGGATAACACATAAAGTGGATTCATCTGATATTTATATCACAATGAGATATTGAGCTTCAAATTTTTTAATACTAATTTTTCCATTGTTCAGTGGAATTAGGTTTAATACTCAACAGATGAATTTTTTATAAATGTAACGTTACATAATTTTGAGGAACAAAATAAGCCAAATTCTGTTTTCGGACACATTATATTATACAGTATAACTTATTACATATTTGTTCTTAACAAATATTACAAGTGCTACTAAAATATTACTTTCTTTTCTTGTTATCTCCTAAACTACTAGAAAATTGTGTTTGTACAATTTAGTATAGTTTTGAAGAGAAAATCATTTTCAAAACTTGAAATCAAAAATCAAAAAGTCAATTTTGACCAAAGACGTGGGGATTTACACGGATGAGACACAAAGGACAGTACAAAATTGAGCGTCAAATTGAGCAATCAAAAAAAAAGTAGAATGATGCAACTGATATATATCGACCTGTGCTGTTGCGAATTTCGAGATTCATTGTCATTCAATTTTATTATAATAAAAAATACAAATTAAAAATATAAATAAGGGCACAATAATGACGGTTAAGCAAAAAATTATACAAAATTAAAAATTGATTATTACCATCATAGACGATACAAATATAATTTTGAGATCCACACTTATCCTACTAGAAGTCGATGGGATTTTAAACTTCCACAAACAAATCTGGCAGGAACATTACTATAAAGTAAATATGAATTAAATATATTAATTAGAAAGATAAGCATATAAAATCAATTCTATCGAAAAATATTGTTGTTGCGCCACCGGGATTTGAACCTGGATCTCTTTCCTAACCGGGGAAGGTGCATTATCCAACTATGCAACAACAATATTTTTAGAGATAAATTTTCGAACCTATATGTTACCTTTTTGATATTAATAAATTTAATCGTTCCAATATTTGAAAGACCCATCTACCTTATTTTTACAGAACCTCAAATACCTTTGAGTAATCTGATAACAGATGCAAGAATTATCAATTTATTTGTATTAAATTTTGGACACGTTGATACAATTTTATTATTAGGAGAACACATTCTTTTTGTTAACAATAATTATAACTTCACAATAAGAATGTGTTCTCTATTAAGTTACTATAAAGGTTTCAAATTGTTCACTGCCATAAAATGTGATGGAAGCAACTAGTCTTGCTACTTTTCGTATTATGTATTATGAGCAGAATACCTAGTATGTATGTTTAATAACTGATCATTTCATGCGTTTATTTTCTTTTGTATTAGTAATATACGACCTTATTAAATTTTTTCTTATGTTTTATGAAGTGTTGTATACTAGATGTAAGAAAATTTTTACAACTAAATAAAAATATACATACATTCATAAAATAAGACAAGACTACAACAAGTTATTCTGGACTAAATATTTAAAGTACATATATATCTTGTCGAGCAAACGAACGTGGTATAATAACCGAAGCGGTATCCGGCGATTCTAAATGAACCCACCAAACTATTGTCTTAACTTTTGTTTATACTTTACGTCTCGAAGCGGGTTCTTTCATTCTTCATCGAGAAAGTAAAAAAATTGACTTAACTCAAGGTTAATAGCTGCTGTGATCCTGCAACGTTGCCAGGCATCGTAAAAACTTTTCGAGCTCGACTTTCATTCCGAGTTTGTGCAATTTCTAGACTAGTAGCGCGCATCTGTATAAAAAAGTTTAATTTTCGACGACGAATTCAATACTTCGCAATTTGTCGCGCCTTCGACATTTCTGCGCAGTGGTTCAATATGCAATGTCAGTTTTCTTTGACATTCATGATGTCTGAGAGCGTTTTAAAGGCAGGAGAAGTGCAGAAGTCGTAAAAGCCAGCTAAGCCGCGGGGACGCGGGTACCGTGCGCGCCGACTTTATCACTGAACTTAAAAATAAAGCGAAATGCATCGAAAATGTACGTAGCAGAACTGCAAAGGGGCTAGTCACGGCAAAATGTAGCAAACCTTAGTTCGTAACATCTTGGATACACATTCGTCTATGTACCCAAGATATACGAGAGAGATCAACTGTGATAAGGCATGGTAAGCTGTCTGGATCTGGGGAGGAACACGCATACTGCTTATCCTATCCAGAGAAATACGTATTGTTATTTTGAAACGTTCAGGTCTATAATAATACTAACACAGTAAATAAGTTGGATATATTCTTGAATTCATTACTAAGATATAAAATAACTTTTACACGACATTTTTTGTTAAAACTATTGTTACGATGCCTTTGAGCCCCAGAGGATAGGAAGCCATAGGGGTCGCTACCGATTTAGCTTAGTCTGGACCCTCAGGTATGTGTGTGCTTTGGTGTCGCCGGCTACCTCGGATCAGTTGATAATTGATTCAAAGGCATTGTGTTTTTTATTCACAAAACACAATCAATCCCGACATTGGATGCACGAAAAATGTTCTTTAGATCTTCCTTCTTCAGGTCACTTTTATTTATTTATTCTATTTACGGAGTTCGTCTATTACTGACATAAGCCAATGCAGCCGTGGGGTGCCGATGCAGCTGAGGACCCGGATCGCCATGCGCCCACGCCCAGGATTCATCTCTTGCTCCAGGAGATGGACCGGACACCGTCCCGTCTCTGCCTTGTCCATAATGCCCATCCATCGGCCATCGCTCGCATTGCCGCCTCATTACTCGTTCCAGCGGGATCTCTCCTCATCTCGCGGGTGGACCAGGACCATCCATTTCTGGGTCCACCGCGGTGATCTTACTTTTAATCTCCGCCACCTCCCGCCCCCATATTCCTTCGGAGCGCGACTCCACCGACGCGCCTACTTTTCGAGCGTTCTCACCCAAAAGTGACGTTTTGCTCAGCTGCCCGTCAGAGTCGGATTCTCGTCCCTGATTCGTCCATTTAAACGGCCAATCATCATAAGTCGGTAAAGTAGGCTACCTAGATCTCGACGCGCAAAAATTCAAACATCACACTAAGTTTATATATGTTGGTGTGAAATTTTTATTTATAATTATTTTTATGTTTCTATAATATATTCACGTGTTTTATATTATGCATTCTTTATTCAAAATGATGAATTCAATACGGCTATATTTCCTGAATTCGTTGCAAGTGAATGAATACAGAAAATTATTCATTTTTATCAGTCTTTTTACACACAACTATGCATCAAGTATTAATTTTTCTAAATAAAAGGTGTACTTCACAAATTATCACAATAATTGTTAATTATCCACCCATACCCAAAAAAGATCCCATATTTTCATTATCTTCCAGTTTCTAAAAATGAACCATGAACATGTCGATGAATTATTTCGAAAGAAGGAGATATACGTGACTTTCACCTTCAATTAAATCATTTATAATATATAGTTAATTGTACGTTTGTGTGCAGTTTTGTTTCATCGCCTTCCACGTGAAATGAATTACATTTTTCTACACATCATAGCGTTGTATTACAACATGTTTCCTACTCAGTTCGATAGAGAGTTGTAAAATTTTTCATTTCCATCCAGTAGTGTGATCATTACCTTCCGGAGTGATATACTGTAAGTATATAATAAATAATAAAAAAAACTTTTATAATAATTTCTTTCCATGTGAAGAGTAATATCTATAATATAATGATTGTATTCAGAGTGATGTCCATTTTTCACAAATTGCAGATATACTTCACTCAATTTTACAAGGATTATTTTATTTAGCATTTTTTCTATTAACGCGTTGTTGTAACCGTTGTTTTTGGCAATTTACATTACAAACAATGTTACATCTACTTATGAGGGAGTAAAGAATGAAGAAATAATGAAAGAATGTAAAGCTGATGTTAGTATAGTGAGTAAAATTACGAAAGGATCACTTAGGTGGTTTGGTCATATGGAACGGATGAATGAGGAGAGAATAGTAAGAAAGATATATGACGTAAGTGTTGATGGAACCAGAAATAGAGGACGTCCGCGGAAAACTTGGCACGACCAGGTAAACCAGATAAAAGATGGCTCTGTTAGAAGCCTCAACAATGGGCGAGCTTGTATGAGAAGATGTATGAGTGTGGATGAGGCGAGAATTGTGTGTCAGGACAGAAGAGTGTGGCGCTCTATCCTATCTGCCTACCCCCGCAGTGAAACGGCGTGATGCTAAGTAAGTAAGTAAGTAACAATGTTATAACTCAAGTAGATTTATATCATTGTTTCGTTTATATCCACCTATTTTGATGATAAAACTATACAAAGTTAACGCCGATTCTATCAATAGTATAATTTATTTTGTCCCCTCACAACCATTAAAAAGTCTCTATATAAAATGTATGACACGTTATATGAATGAGTCAGGGGGTGGCTGTGTATTTCGCAATGACCTTTGGATCTCCTCAAAGATAAAACATCTCCTGCAAGAACAAATCAATCACCACTGAGAGTAACATATCCTTCCCATCGGTGGTTTTATATTCCAGGGTCGGTGCGAGAAATAAAATAAAATGTTACACACCTTCCTAATGGGGCCATAAAATAGTGACGATTGAAGGTAACTGGTAGTAAAACCCGAGAGCTTAGATTTATTTAGGAATACCACCTCAGAGGTCTGACTGACCGCAATTTTATGCTTTTAGGAAAACTACTAATGTGAAAACCTCAGAAATAAATATTTATTGAATAGTTGATTACAAATTTTTATTTTCAATGTAAGAAAACTGACTATTAGCTGATTAGGGTCGTTGATTTTCAATTTCCGCTATTCATAATTTCCAAATTTCATAAAATCAAGTAAAACCGCCACACCATAATGATATGTGTTTATATTGATTATTGTATTAATTTGAACCCAAATATGTACTTTAGTATGATAAAAAAAACATGGCAGGTTTTGATAGTTATTTCGCGTTACACCTGGTTTGGCCCACCCTAACATTATATTTAATGTTGCTAGCTAACAAAGTTTATTTTTAGAATGAAACACACATTTTTAAATAAAAAACATAATTGCGAATCCAATGATATATATAATTAAAATTTGCTAAAAAAGTGTTATAGCGGTTTTTGTCTGTGCTATAGGAGTAAATTTGATTATAATCTGTTGTATAGTGTTCAAACTTACAGATTCGTTCGAAAAAGCCATCATATGTCAGCAAAAAAGCGCGTATTTTAAAACCTAATAAATCTTATTATCACGAATCGTCACAACATGGATGATATTACAGAATTAAAAAAAAAATAAACATGAAAACTATGCTGCCGTGTTAATGATAAAATATCTGTATTTATTTTTTATATATTTTTGATATTTTTTATTCCTGGAATTTTCCTTTTGACTATAAGCAAATTTACAATATTTCAGAAAACATAAAATATTTACAAATCACTCAAAAATGCGTGCAATTTATTAAAATACATCCATATATACTATATACGAATTTATATAACTTCTTAAGGAAATAGGACAACTCATTTTGAACTGTAATAAATAATCTTATTTCAAAATGTTTGTTTTAACTTTTAACGTTCCGTTACTTCTGTTCCATTATTTGCGTTCCATTTATTAGTTAAATTTATGATTTCAAGTTTGCACAAGTATATAATATAGTACAAACGAGTACATAACAAAACAGCTTGATTGCACAATACAATATTTTAATATTAATATTAATTAATATTATACAAAGCACCCATTGCGAATTCTCATTTCTTAAAATTAAATATGCATGAATGATGATAAGGAATAAGAGCAGCGGATAAGGAGCTGAGGATGGAAGTAAATCTAGGTAAAAATATATATGTATAAAATGCGTATAATTAATATAAACATTTATATTTTTTATTTATTATCTTTGTTTTATTAACCACTTATTGAGCTTAAATACATCAACCGGTTTCGAAAAATACCATTTTCTTCTTCAGGATGTCATAACTAACCAAAAATATATAGCATTGTTTCTAATTTTAAAAGTATTATAAACATTATTATAATTATCTTGTTTTGATTGTTCTTATTTAAATAATATTAAATAAGAATAATCAAAATAAGAATTATATTACAAGTGCACTGTTTCTAAACTATCAAATATCATAATATAAAGAGAGATTTTTAAGATTCAGGGTAACAGTATCGAAGTTTTATATAAACACTGTAAAACACTGAAAAATTTTGGATAAAATATTTTAAACGCAACACTTACACAGATTTGATAGTGTAGTCATAAAGAACCAGAATACAAAATGAACTCGGGTTAGCTTCAACGTCTTTTTTATATTAGTTATTAACCAAGTTCTACGAAATACCTTAGATGAATAGTGTTAAAGAAATTTTAAGCTCTCGTTCCATCAAAACCTTTGCCAGACAGTTTTTGGAAAAATATAAAAAAATTCAATTAAATTTTTTATTATTTTGAAATTTTCTCAATTTTTTATAATATATGAGTTACTTGAGTATTTTACAAAAATAAAATTACATATTTTTTTTGAATCGCAGAGTTAGAAGTTATACATTTGTAATCTATAATATTATTTATTATCTAATTATGTGCTTCTGAAGTGTTTATTTAATTTCTTTTTTACTTACTTACTTACTTACCATCACGCCGTTTCCCCGCGGTGGTAGGCAGAGAGGATAGAGCGCCAAACTCTTCTGTCCTGACACACAATTCTCGCCTCATCCACATTCATATATCTTTTCATACAAGCTCGCCGATTGTTGAGGCTTCTAACAGAACCATCCTTCATTATCTGGTTTACCTGGTCGTGCCAAGTCTTCCGCAGACGTCCTATATTTCTTTTTTAGTTCTTTTATATCCTTTATCTATTTAATTTGTGTAGTGTTTGGTGTTACATTTAGGAATTTTAAAATTATTTTTAAATCTTAATTATGTATTTGTTTCAAGTTTTACAGTATTATTTTCTTTGAGTAATTGATTAATTAAGATTTTTTTGTAAATATTTTTTATTTTAGAAATTAGAAATTTTGTAAAAAGTGCTTTTGTTGAAAAAGTTGATATTTTTTAAATAATACTTTAATAATTGTTCTATGTATTGTTTTTACAGAGTTCATTATGTTATTGTATGCTCCTCTCCACCCAATTATTCCATACTTGAGTAGTGAGTGAACAATAGAAAAATACACTTTTATAGTTATTTACACTTTATAAATTACATAAAGTGTTTTATAAAAAAATATATCAAATACTGGTACAATGGTGAGGTTATAAAGAAAATAATTGTAGTATAAACCAAAGAATGTCAACTTTTAATATTATTACGAAGAAATGACACAGAGACATATCAATGAGCAAATTGAGTCAAAATCTCTATATAGGAATGTTTTAATAAATGGTATAAATATTTTATAATACGTATATGAAATTTCTAATGGAAACTTGTCAGCCTAGGCAGGCAGGTCCTGGTACCAAGATTTTTGTATGTAAGTAAAGTCTAGAACTGGCAAAATAGGGAAGAAAGAAAACGCCTGAGAAGATGTATGTGTGTAGATGATGCGAGATGTGGGTGTTAGGTCAGAATAGTGTAATGCTCTAAGTTAGTTAGTTAGCTGGTATCCTATTAAATAAAGAATAACAAAAATAAATGAAACTATACTTTGCTAATTATTTATATAAAAATTGTTTTGCAACAACTAAGTATTTTCCAATTATCTTTTGGAAACAAACCATTCTTTTGATATTAACATGGGTTAAGAAATTAAACATACAAATACTAGGGGTTTACAGTTAGATTAATTTGACATTTTAGAAATAAGAAAAAGTGTTAATAGCAAGATAAATATTATAAATAACCAAATCCTCTTTGCAAATAGTCACCTTTTAAATATGTTTTCATATTAGTTCTTACTTATCGTTTTTATCTATGGTTGTATTTTTAATTTCAGTATACATTGTTTCCCAACGAAGATACCATAGGTATCAAAATATGTAGAATAATCAATAAATAGTGTTTTAAACGAAGTAATTTGTCTAATTATTTATTTACATAATCCGTTTAGTATGAAGTTGAAATTTAGCAAAGCTAAGCGATACTTAAAAAGCTTTTGAAATATTAATAAGCTTTTGATGAAGTCGAACTTTAGAGACTGCGTAAAAATATACAAAGAAAAATACAAACAAATGTGCGTTTAACAACTGAGTTGACTGAAATTCTTTTACTTTGAACCGAGAATTATTCTTAAGAAATCCCACCTTTGATGTCAAAATCGTATGATTAAAAAACTCGCTCAAAGCAAAATCGGTAATAGTTTGGGTTATTTTCGGTTAAATTCTGGTCAATTTATTCCCCCTTCAAGGAATGGGGAAGGGCTCAGTTCCGAACTCTTCACAAATTGCATTACCGATCGTTTTCACGCGGTCTGAATCCACCCCTGAGTCGGGACCTTTGACATCTTCATGTATAAGGGATCAGCGTCAAAAGGGTTAGAAACTCTCCGGCGGATTTATACAAGAAAGTGATTTTTTTACGCCCCAACCGACGTAAAAAGGTTAACGTATTGAAAAAAATTTATAAGAGAAATTTTAAAATACTTTTTTTAAGATTATAAGTAATTACAAACAGAGTGGATTGTTTGTTTGTTCTAAATGTTAGAATTTAACAGTCTGATGATGTCAAAATTTCGTTATGTATAGTTAATAATAAATGATTCTTACATTACTTTCGTCAGAATTTGTTCAATTGCCCATGTCAAAAAGTGGGCGAACAATATATTTATTCAAATTTAGCTTATTAAAGCAAATTTACACAGATGCTTAGGAACGTGCTGGTAAGTACGGGATGAATATTATGTTCCAGGCCGACATTGTTTTTTAATAACTAAAAATAAAATAAAATGTTTTAAATAGATTTTAATTTATTAATTACTTAGTTATTAAGGAAAACACATTCTTATTGTGAAGTTGTAATTATTCGGAACAGACGGTCTGTGATATTTTAAATACTAAATTAATTAAAAAAAATAAAATAATGTAGATGGCTTTCAAATAATGGAACGACAGGTGTATTCATTTGAAAAATGTAACATATAGGTTCGAAAATTTGTCAAGAAAAATACTGGCGTTATAGCACAAAGGTAGTGCACTTCCTCGGATTGGAAATAGAGATCCAGGTTCGAATATATAAATATATATAAATATAAATAAATCGAATATAAAACAATATTTTTCGACAAAATTGATTTTATATGTATATATTTATAATTAATACATTAATTTAGTATTTAAAATTACTTAGTTTATTATATTCTTCCGCGTTATTTCAGCAATTTCATCTCGAATATTATCTTGTAGCATAGGAATTATTGTTGGCTTATTGGTGTCGATGTGCCTTTTAATTGGTCAGTGAGCGGGGAGGTTGTCGTTTGAAATCAGTAAAAAACACGGTAACCACAAAAAAATGTACGGAATATTTGAATTTAGTAAAGTAGGGAAGTTTAGATAATGTTTATGTTTATACCTGTTAATTTTTTTAATGTATTAGTTTTCTTTTTAAAATTTTATTTTATGAATGATTGAATACATTTGCTGGTTTTTCCGTTGTTATAAATATATAACTGCGTAATTATACTATAAAAACAAACAACAAATTAAAAAATACCCTAAAAGCATTAGGTGATCTGATGGGATGGAATATGAGGAGGAAATGGATAGATGGGTAAGAGTTGGGAATTGGAATAGGGAGTTGGAAATAGGGGTTGATGAGCGGACCAAGGTGGACTATGTGATAAGGAGGACAGTTCGACTCACCTGGTGATGACGCCGTCCTGACTTTTCCTGAAGGTCACCCAAATAGGAACGGCACGACAGTGATGAAGTCACCGTACACTACGATTTACACACACACGAATACTGTTGAGTATATACATCCCACAGTGATCACAATGAATGATCACAGCGAGGACAATACTTCCACTCCAAATCTCGACGAATTTCATAAATATAAAACGCTATTGCACCACGTATTTATTTAATATAAAAAATATATACGTATTACTTGTTTTTAAAACGGGCTGTTATATACATTAATACAGTTTTCATTTAGATAGAACAATAATTGTTCTATTATTAAGGAGAACACATTCTTATTGCGAAGTTGTAATTATTTAAAACATAGGTCTGTGATATTTTAAATACTAATCAAATGTATTAATTAGAAAGATATACATATGAAATCAATTTTATCGAAATATATTGTTTTTGCTACCGGGATTCGAACCTGGATCTCTTTCCAATCCGGGGAAGGTGCATTAAATGACTATGCTACAGAACACAGTACTTTTGACGACAAATTTTCGAACCTATATGTTACACTTTTCAAATAAATACATCTGCTGGAAATAATAGAAGGCATATTTTTTGGTCTGCCTGATGCTGGATAGTGATTCAATTGTTTCTCTCCTTTTCAACCATAAGACAAGCGACGCATAATATGTATAACAAGTACTGTTAACGCTCGCGAAAAAGATTGTTTTTTAAGTGTTAGCGGGAATTAAATACATACAGATTTTAAGCTTTAGCGGTCAACTATTGGATTCAAATGTACACTGAACTTATTACAGTTCGAGCTTCTTCATAACAATATGTTTCCAAGCGTTTGTTCTGTTCCAAAACTTTCCAGCATCGTTCTCGCTAAGTAAAGAATTGTTATTTTCGTTGAGAAACTGCACGATTTGCAATTTGTATGGATGAAATAATTTCACGTCGAACTTGAGCCACATGTTCTGGCATCGCTGCTGACGTTGATGGTCCCGGAAGAGTTTGGTTAACCGTTGTTCCTTCTTGTCTAAACTTTTGAACATAACACCAGATAAGTTGCGTGCTCGGCCCATTACTTAATAGTCAAATATTATAGTGAGTACAAAAAGCGCGACACGCACGAACTAATTAATCATCGCACTTTAAATATTGCTTAACCGTGAACGCGCGGTGCGCTCTCGATCAGTGACTCATTGCGACTGGAAATCCAGCAAATCACGCGCGTCGAACAATACTCCTCCCACTTATCTCACCCTCATGATTTACGAGCAATTACAATTTAATCTTGAATTTTTTCCGCTGAACACCCTATACTTTTTGTAGCCTATTTAAACACTGCCCTATCCGTTTAGTGACCTTCTCGCCATGTACGCCTAATACCTGGCACTTTGAAAGTGCCAGGTATTAGGCGTACATGGCGAGATAGGATTTGGTCCTATCATTCCGTTCCACATCTTTCTAATATTTAAAACATATTATTTGCAGTACCCAACAACAAACTAACATAATGCACTTTTAATACGATTACATCGCGTCACAAAAGCAGTGGGTGCCTTAGCTCCGATCCCAATACAAATAATAAATCGAATAAGGCTGTACAATCCTCAGCACATAAACATGTGGTGGTAATTCATTTTGTTTGTTACATTTCCAATTACAAACGGGGCCAGCCGAGGCTTTATATCAAGTCATATTTAATTTATTTATTATTTGCCCCGCAAACAATGCGAGATTACTTTTTAAATTACGATCGTGTAATTTTGTCGCGGGAATAAGGCCGTGTTTGCCATGGCAATAAGGGCGTGTTTGCCGTACACTTTTACATTGAAATTGTAGTTTGCGTTCGATGTGTACGAAAGATTAATTTGAAATTTGAAATATTGTCGCTTGGAAAGATATTGCCGGTGTAGGCACTTTTGGTCTACATGCTACATTGTATAATATAATTTTAAAAAGTACCTACTAATTTAATTTATTTACTATGTTTCCAAGACACAAGCGCCACTCACAAAGTTTAAATATATCAGTGGCGTGTATTTCCGTTATGTTGTTAATAATGCCAGGTAGTATTATTGTCAAAGATTGTATTCATCTGAACTGGAGGTGGTTTTTTTAAAGCATTTTGTCGTAAAAAGTTCTTGAAAAAAAATTTTTTTTTGGTAAATCATTTATGTTTTTAATTGAATCATATACCCGGTGACTTTGAGATGTGGAGTTGGTATTATACGCTGTGTATACCGTGAATTGCGAGACAAACGAATATTTTTATTTTTCCAAAATCTCGTACTAAAGAAAAACTCCCCACAACTTGCATTATTTTATACTTTGGACTCCCTATAACATGTATTATTTTACGCTTTTGCATGAAATCTCGCACTAAAGAAAGACTCCCCATAACTTGTATTATTTTATACTTGGAGCATGTAATATTAATGCAATATTAACGGTATTAAGTAACAATGGAATGATTGAAGAAATATTTTACATTACTTTTTAAATGATAAATTTAAAATTGTTTGTCACAATACGCTGTAAAGATTTATAATTTGTAATAAAGAGTTATTTTTGCCCGAAAATATGTGAGCTCATAGAAGTTAATAGTCGGATCCATTCTACTCAGACCAATATTTAAATAGAGATCTGTTTCCAACTTGTTGTGATTGGTTATGCGTTGCGTATAAGAGATGGCGCAAATCAAAATTTTAGATAAAAGGAACGTTTTCATTTATACTTATCTAATATTTAGTTTAGTTAAAATAAAAAGTACACCACAAAAACATACTGCAAATAGTAAAATTATAAACAATAAATACAAAAAAAATAAATAAAAGCAGTGATTAAAAGTTGAAAGCAATAAATAAGTATATAATAAAAACAGTAAACAATAAACAAAATAATGAATAAATAATGTATCTATAATTTCCCGTCAAAATGATAAAACCTGCGCATGCCCTCAGATAATAATTACAGAATTTTCTGCACAAATATCATTACAATCGGAATAAGGTTAAGAAGCGATATCTGTATTATAAGCGTATTATACAACGAATGATCTTATTATATACAAGATAAGATAAACAAGATTAAAATATTGTACAAAATAAAGGTTTAAGCGTAGCCAATGCCCCAGGGCTAGGTCTCGGCTCTTGCAAATCTTTGTCATCTTTGTTTGAATTATTTTTTCGTAGCATAAAAATTAAAACAGTATTAAAAATATAACCTTGTTTACGCTTAACCTTTACAGTTCTAATCTAATTCGGTAAGGCAATTCACTAACAAGAACTGTGTAAAAAAATAACTGATAAGATTATCTTATTTTCAATGAAATTTAAAAAAGTTTCCTATCTCACTTGTTCTTGCTAGTCTGAGTCGGGCAATGAATTGAAATAATTTCTGAAACATGTACGAATGCACACTGAAATCATTATAAAATATTAGTATATATTTAAAAAAATAATGATATTAATGTTAAATATAGAATAATTTTGGTTTAATAGTTAACTTTTGATTTAAAAACTGTGATTTATACACTCGTATATCGTACATAGTAGATTTAAGATTAATGTTGAGATAGATAATGACTGCGATAAATGTCAGCAGGTTGAACGCGAAGGCTTTCGAGAAGAAACAAAATAAGATAACACGCGATGCACTGATAGATGATGAATGTTAGGAACAAATCGAAGAGTTTTTATTACAGAGAACTATGTTTATTTATTATCTTTGTTTTATTAACCACTTAATTGAGTTTAAATACATCTACCGGTTTCGAAAAATACCATTTTCTTCTTCAAGATGTCATAACTAACTAAAAACATATATTATTGTTTCTTTACCAGAATCTATTTAAAAAAAAAACAATTATTTAAAAAATAAATTTAGTACCTAACTCAAATTACTAGTTAACTCAAATTTAGTCGAATAATTTTTAGGAAAAAAATTTAGAATGGAACTCGTAGTTAAATTTAGTTGGTTGTTTATAATTTTTTGATTAGTTTTACATGCTTTATTTATCTCCAACGATTCCAAATGATTTAATATTGCTAATTTTAAAAGTAGAACTATGTTTGTTAGGAAAAGGTGTGAAGTATGATATCGAAAGGAGGGTGACTGAAATAAAGATAAATTAAGTAATTTCTAATCGAATCTTATCAGATGAAGTAAAGCTAGTGGTACGTGGCTAGTGGTAGTCCTGGAAACAACACTACCGTACGGAAGTGCAACCCGGAGCTGGCAAAAGATGGCAACTTCCTAAGGTGCTAATATCATCTATCTAGTTATTTCACCAATTACTTCATTCACCATAGACGCAATTTAATAATATTATAAAACAAATAGGTTTTTTGGAAAGCTTGTAACAAGTCAATGACAAACTCACACCCAAAAAAGTTCGTTCGTAATATTAACTGTTACAAATTTACAGATTACACATTTTTTTTTGTACACCGTATTCTTTTCAATAATATTACGGAAATTTCCCACTTTGACTAGGTCTAATCTAGTGAAACTACCTGATATTTTATAAATTTTCTGCTATTTTAGAAAAAAATAGAAACATAGTTGATATAAATTGAAATGAATACATTGATAGTACAAAAAAAAATCAATGAAACTAAAGTGTCCTTCCTTTTCAAATTACTTTAGTATATAAGTACAGGAGCAACTCTATTTCATAGTTTCTTAGCAATTCAACAACCTTCTATTTGAAAAACGCAAGTGGTAGAATTTGTATTTTTAATATTAGCAAAATCAACTTTGTGGTGAAAATGAATTTTTAGATTATTTAACATTAGTTTTTTTACTACTTAACTAATTAATTACATTAACCGGTTTCAGAAAATACTATTCCTTTCTTAACTAATGTTAATAATTTAATCTGTCATCCAGTTAAATAATCTAAAAATGATATGTTTTGGAGGTTAAAATGATCTTAAGTTTAGGTGCTAGGTATAGGAAGTGTTTTTGTTCAAATGTATGTTTCGTATTGTTGTTTCAGTCGTATAATGGTGTATTGACATATAATGTAGTGAGGTATCATTTTGATAAAAAATAATTCCTAACCTAGAGTAAAATTAATTTCGGGTAAATCAAGTGATTTCAGAGTTGAGGGTTTAAAAATATATTCCTAGATATCACTCGTATATTAGATATATCATTATTCGTAATAACATTATTTGGTTTCTCCTCCGAGAAAATCGGGAGCGCTGTGTCTTCCACCGTCATATTTGAGTACTTTTGCTAAATTAATAATTAGCATAACTATTGTAGATTTAGAGATATTTCAGTTTGCCTTAGATGAGCAAGCTGTTAAAGCGTATTTATAGTTAAGGAGTCGACGAGTTTACTTATCAAAAAGCGAACAATGAAAATTAATATAATATTTATATCGTTAAATATAATATGATTAATTATAAGATAAGCTGAACTTTAAATATTTTATTAACTGGTAAATTTTGCGATGTAGCACTGGTTAATTGATCATCATTTATTTTTCTTTATTAAGTAATTATTAATTCTTTCTATGATATTACAAAAATAGCAAAAAAAGATCTTATAAAGCGTATATTTTAGTTGTTAATTCAGAAATATATGATTCGTAATTAATATGTAGTGTGCCGACCACGGTTGGAGTGGTGACGGGACGTCTATAAGAAGGAAGCCGTGAGCCGGAGACGGCCTCTTTTTATATTTCCTTCGGCACCACTCTCGTAGCTCCAATTCAGTCTTGATTATTATATTGTTAAATATAATAAATTATTGTCATTCTTGAAGTACTTCGACTATACAAGTTGCGAATATAGTGTATTATGTGTGTCGTCATTAGATTTAGATGTTTTAATTGTGTTGTGTCGAAAGCAAGTGTGAATTATGTCGCGGTGAATGTGTGTTGATCTGAAGGTTGTAAATGCGGGAACTGGGGCCTAGTTCTCCACTATGTTTGAGTAGATGCAGGGTGTGAGAAATATGTATGATGATGGACTAAAGCAGGTTGACACTAGGTTTATTCGACACTGTTATACAAAGTTGCGTGCGAGTAACTACTGAAGGCAAATCTAAAGCCGTCTAAGGTCGGGAAGACTAAGCCAGATCTAAGGTCGGGAAGACTCATGTGTCGGTCTTTGCAATGGTTGCCGCTTGCTATTATTGTGGCATGTCGCCTGACGTCGGTACCAGGAGTGTTTATGACTGTTGAGAGCCTGGCTTAACAGCCGGGCAACTGTAACACGTTTAGATCATCCAAAATCACTTCACGATACATAGCTCTATAGTAAGAAGCTGGGAGAGGTATAAATAAATGCGATTGTGCCATCTTTTACGTGATTTTTTAAACAATTTATTAGATAAATAGTGGATGAAAACATTTTTGTATAATAATCTATTTCTTTGTTTCTAGTATTTTGAAATTCAAATTACAAGTGTACATGTGGTACATGTGTTTACATTACATTGTACGAATATCATGAAACTTCGGGTATGTTATTACGAATTGTGATTGTGTGAGTATGTTGATGATTATGGATTAGACGGATATGCTATTGTGTAAGGGATGGGTGCCCCACATGAATCACGTATGTGAGTATGGGCAGAGTAGGTTAGAGAATAGAAAGACGAAACAACATACGGATGACACACGTTTATTGTCAAGCATAGTTACAGTTTAGAAATACACGATATCCGCACAATGAAAAGTCTACACAGAGAAGCGGCGTTTGATATTGGCGTATGATTTATTTATCATGTCGTCGGTACCGGGCGTGTTTTGCGGCTATTAGGAGCGCTACTTTTATGCACCGGTAAACGTGAGGTGCGTTTAAGGGTCGTCGGCAGTAATGAAAGCTGTGAAAGCGATAGACCTTCAGAATTGGATTGAAATATTGGATGCGGAGGGGCATATATAACTTCAATATCACAATTAGAAATTACTAAAAAAATGATGATAAAAATAATTCTAAAAAAAAATGTCTATCCAGGTATGAAACTCTTTACAGATTTCATAGTACCAAAATTATAAACATACACAAAAAATTTTTTGAAATTATAAATAAATTAAATATTAGAAGCGAATTCCGATCTACAAGATTTAGAGACCAAATTGATATTCTAAAACTAAAATATACTGCAACCCAAAATCACTATATTTATCAAGGCATCAAATTATTCAAAAATCTCCCCATCACAATTAGAAAAATTACAGACTACTATAAATTTGTATCTGAAGACAAACAATATGTACACTGACTAACTGACACGAAAATTATACGCTCTCGTGTATACTCCTTCTCTATACACGAGTCTTACTCTCATAGAGAATAAATAAATGTTAAAAGAAATATATATATATCCTACTGATTATTTTTAATATGTAATTATATCTTCTAATATTAAAAAAAGCTTAATTCGGTCCCCTGTCTGCTACACTAGTTTTTTTTTTGTATTAAAAATTCCATGATCACAGCAGATCTCCTTAAAAGTAAGACGTATGTGAAGAAATGAAATAATTATATTTATCTATTCCTGCATATAAAGGTTTATATAACCTTATTGAATCTGTATTCGTAAATATGTATTATTTGTATTAAAATAATTCTCTATTGTAACTTTAGCAAATTGTATTAATACAATTATTTTCTTGTAATATTTAAAAATGTAGATAATACCCTGACATTGACAACCGATAAGTTATAAATTTCTTAGAATTTTTATTTATTTTTTACTTTAAAAAAAAATCCACATTTCATTAAAACTTTTATACAAGTCATTTATACAAGTCAAACGAATTCTGGATTACGCTCTCTTATATTGAGCATGTGTCGAACTTACATTGATATTTATTTTGTTTCGTTGCTAATATTTAAGAACCAAATTAAAAATATTCTTCGATGCAGTATGTAAATGATTTTTCTGTATCAGTGTATTTATAATTTTTTATTTCATTTCATTTTTCTTTTTCTCATATTTATTTCTAAATTACTCTCATTTAATAACTACGTATTATTTTTTTTCGTGTGAACGTGAAATATATTTTTTTATATTTATTATACTTAACAATATATTTTTCTTCTTGTTCTTTACCTTTATAACTTGTAACTGTTTTATTTCCAATAAAAATAAAATGTTTTTAAATATTTCAAGCCATATGTTTTATTAGGTATATGGATTTATTCCAAAGATAAACAATGCAGCTCAAATGGAATGTTTGTGCTGCATTCGATGCTGGAAATATATATTTTATTAATGTGGAATTGTATATGTGTAACAAATTAGTTATAATACAATGTAATCCACGTTCTGCTATTAAAAAAATACTTTTATTTTATTCATTTTTATATTTATTCTACAATGCAACATCTTTATCTCTCCATTTAAATGTAAAACAAATTCATATATTTAAATGTTGTTTTGATCGAAACCAGCTGCAATAATAACATAAACCCCGCACAGTAAACATAAGGGTGGCGAAGTATAATAAAAGTATACCATAGACTTGTTCCTTTCTCACCTGATTTTCTTCTTATAATAGCATTACGATTGAATTAGATTAACCTGTTACTTCCGATTCGCGAAGATAAAGGTTTTTCTTGTTTGACAGTTGAACAGATTGCTTTGATGCTGCCTTGACACGTGGAAAGAGCCTTCCGCCTCTAGCGCACGTGCGGGTAAAATTAATTGGAAACTAGATTAGGTTCATTCGGTAGCTGTCGGCTGTTCTAGAAATTACTGAATCGTACCTATGTACTATATATATTTCTTACATCTTCACATTTCTGTAAGAAGAAAAAATACACAGCAGTGAAAATATATGATTTTATTAATCGCATGAACCCATCGTGCTATTATTATTTTTTTTATATAAAGGGTGTCTAGCGGAAAATTTTCAAGTTAATATTAAATAAAAATAAAAAAACTACAATGTTATTCTCATATTTTATTTATACAAAATTGAGTTTAACGATGCGGATTTTACGTTTTAAAAACAACATCGTCTAAATGCCGTCCATTTCTCTCAAGACGCTCTTCCAATCGGACTCTTAAATTTGCAAACACGCAAGAGCAATGCGTTGGTTCAATGGCAGCAACTTCACGGTGGATATATTTTTTGTAGGGCCTGAATTGTTCTAGAATTGTTGCTGTAATCTCTTGACTTAAGGTATCCCCACAAAAAAAGTCGCACGGTGTAAGGTTCGGTGTTCCCCTCAGCTTCTCCATTAAAACTCTAGCTGTGTGTGGAGTAGCTCCATCTTGCTGAAATTGTGGTTTGTTATTGAACCTGGGAAACAGCTACAGTTGCAGTACCAAAAACTCGTCGATCATTCGGCAATACGTAAGGATCAATTATCCCTCGGGCAGAAATTGCACACCACACTGTCGTTTTTGCACAATGCAAACGTTTTTGATGGCGTTCCCTTGGGTTGTCGAGGCACCAGTATCTCATGTTCTGTTTATTAATATAGCTATCGATATGAAAATATGCTTCGTCAGTAAACAATATGTTTCCAAGCGTTTGTGCTGTTCCAAAACGTTCCAGTATCGTTCTCGCTAAGGTTTCACTTAAAGAATAGTCATTTTTGTTGAGAAACTGCATGATTTGCAGTTTGTATGGGTGAGACTGTAGTTTATGTTTCAAAGTAACGTGCACTGTTGATTATTTTATTCCAGTAAAGACTGCAATCTTCCTTGTCGATTTACATGGATTGCGCATAATTTAACATTGAACTTGAGCCATATGTTCTGGCGTCACTGCTGGCGTTGATGGTTTGGTTAACCATTGTCCTTTCTTGTCTGAACTTTTGAATACAACACTAGATAAGTTGCGTGCTCGGCCCATCACTTACTCGTCGAATATTAAAGTGAGTACGAAAAGCGCGACGCGCACGAACCAAAGAATCACCGCATTTTAAATATTGCTCAATCGCGAAAGCGCGGTGCGCTCCTGAGCAGTGACTCATTGCGACGAACCAAACGACGAAAAATCACGGGCAATCGAACGAAACCCCTCTAACATACTTCATTCTGATGGTTTACGAGCAATTACAATTTAATTTTGAAATTTTTCCGCTGAACACCCTATATAATAAATACAATATTATTAAAGTCATAAACTTAACTTATTGGGTTTTCACGCCCGTAAAAAATACTGTGTAAGAGATTATAAGGGATATTATATTTTATCTCAATTAATAATATTATTCATATTATAATAAACAATTTATATTATATTTATATATGTAGGAATAATATAAACACTATCCTACTTTTGCGTACAATATCTAAATAAGCAAAGGGCTTGTGGAAGATAACGTAAGTGTTCTACAGATTGCTAATACGTATAATAGTAGACCCAAGCTATATTAATATGTAATAAAGTATTATATTTATATATTATATTTATACACACTGACCATTCATTTAAGATCATAGAATCATTGAAACGTAAATTAAATATTTTATATTCTTGATTTTTTGCTCATTTTGAAAAATTCTAAATATCAATCGCCAAAAATGATGAATTCTAAATTTGTTTTGATATTATTGATCAATTTTAGTTATTATTTATGAAGATATCTTTCAAAATATCCAAATACATGGAATTCACGGGTTAGTTTGTATAATATATACACGACGCTGGTTATAGGAATGAGAACGAGTCTTTGATTCTCTGAGCCTGAGTTGAACTACTTCACTTTTCAACCCCATGAGAAATTTGTGATTTCGTCACAATGATTTTGAATTATATCGATAAAAAATAAATTGTATTTAAATGATTATCGTTTTATATTTTACTATATATATATACGTTACTATAATTTTTCTCTTGCCGGGATTTTTTATTTTATAATACTAAACTAACCATTTAATTTCACGTCGAATTTTCAATAAAATTGTGATATAAAAGAGCAATTACAGGTGATATTTTAATAGCATACCTACAGTGAGAAATGAACATCATATAACACCATATAATAGATTTTACAAAAGCATGAGTTCAGACTTATAGATTATCACAAACTGGGTGTGTAATGAGTATGTAATCTCGAGACACATCCACTATTGATTTTCTTTGTCATAAACAGTCTGCGGGTATTGTATTACGTGTAAGTGAAATGATCCGTACATGTTGTGAAGCCGTACTGGATTCGGTGTCACTAATCACGAGCAATCTGCTTACCGACACCTCTCTACGCCTCGCCATCAGCACCACACCGTCAGCAAACCAATCACGGGGACGTGAGCTGGTCTTTTGCAATCAGGTGACGAGTGTAATTAAAAATAGGGATTGTAACTGCAGAGCTTCTTAAAACCACTCGCGTAAGTATTGTAATTTTTCTATTTAAATCCGTTTGAATGTAGAGGAATAGATGGGTTAATTAGGAAATCTATTGATATTAATGGACCAGATTTTGATGACTTATCGGAAGATTGATAGGACAGCTCGATTCACCCGATGACGACGCTGGTCTTTTTCTCCTGAAGCTCTCCATAGATGACACAAAATGATCACAACGAGGCCAAAAATCCACTGCAACTGACTTTCACGAGCCAGAATGGCCAACATGTCGTGCCGAGAGGAATGTTGGAATTGGGAAATTAGAGTCCGGAATTATGTAACTATTGCGAAGATTGAACAAAGTCATTTAAAATATACAAATACCTCGCTTTACGGCCTAGGTAACTAATTTACTATCACGCCGTTTTCCCGTGGGGATAAGTAGAGAGGATAGAGCGCTACACTCTTCTGTCCTGACTGTCTTTCTAATAAAAGCTCGTCGATTATAAGGGTTCTGATAGAATGATCTGGTTTACCCGATCGTGCCCAGTCTTCCGCGGACGTTCTCTGTCTACTTCTGGTGCCATTAACACTTGCGTCATATATCTTTCTTACCATTTATCCGTTTCATATGACCAAACCACCTAACTGATCCTTTATTAATCTTACTCACTATACTAAGATCAGCTTTAAATTATTTCCTTATTTCTTCGTCATAAATAGATCTGACACATACACGCCTAAGTGTTCTCATTTCCACTGTATTCAGTCTACTTTCGTTCATCTTTTGCTAGCTCCAGGCTTCACTTACCTACATCAGTGTTGGTACCAAGACTGCATTGTGTACCGCTAGTCTTAGCACGGTTGTCTATATGTTATAAAATTACTTATAAGAGCCTAGCGAGAAATATGAAAAATTGCATGACATCATGCTGTCATCGGCTTCAACTACTGTTGTGGAAGAACCTGGTTGAACAAATTGGTCTAACGTTTGTTGTTTTGTTCTGCGTTTTGCTTCTTTCAGAGGTTATATGTAGTAGATGGCTATATTTAATGCCATAAGAAACATTACCTCTTTGATCTTCGTCAGGATCATTTTGAAATAGGATCATTTTAAAAGGCCGTTATAGAGAAAAGCCGTATGCCGTATTGGTGTATTTTTGTGTACCTTAAACGTGTATTCTTATATTTTCAGCATTAAAACAAATGGAGCCTTCTTCATTTTCTCGTACCCTGTCTGTTGAATATGCGTTGGTTATTTTGTTGGCGTCAACTTTGTTTACTGCGGCCCGGAAAAGTTATACGGTAGACTGACCAAACTATTGTCTTAGGTTCTTCATGCATGCGTCTATGTTTGAGATCCTACCAACAACGTCAGGTATCAAATATCGCACTGTCTGTAGAACCGGCTGCAGTCCGGTCAGACAATGAGAAGTCCGCTGTTTGGCGAATGCTCTACGGTGCGATGCAAGATGGTAGAGGTCACTTTTTCTGGCGAGCGGATCAAGACTGATAGGGTTGAAGGAAAAAAGCTGGTCAAGATGAATAAGAAAAGGCGAAAAATGAGAAGGCGAGGCTCATAATGGCCATAGCTAGAAGCCAGGCGTCTTTAGTTATACTTTTGGTGAGATGGCGGCATGTTTTTGCTGTTTGACCCTGACGAAATTTTGTAATGGTGGCGTTGTTTGCTTACAAATTCTGTGATGATAGTTCCGAGTTCCGGGAGCTAATCCGTGCTGGCCACCGTCATCTCAAATCTCCAGGGCTTCTGGTGTGTAAGATTCATCAAAGAAGAAATGGTATTTGAAAAACAGAAGTGAAGAGAATATCATGATAAGTACGTCAAGTGAAGTGGGTGGTTACAAAAGACGTTAAAAGATGATAAAAACTCAATTGCGGGAGATTCATAGCACTTGCGGACAAATAAGGTCGTACCGTGACTTTTCGAGACAACGCCTTGACAATGTTAACGTTTCTACGACGACAACGTTGACCAATGTTTCGGCATGTCTTACCATGCACGGGATTTACCTTATAATATATCAACATTATTAAAACTATCTGTCTATGCTTGGACGCAGAGATGGCAGACCTGTCAATTGTATATATAGTATTTTGTCTAAGATTCGAATTTTTTTAATTGATAACGTTCTGTGTGCGTTCGCGACTATGAAGGTGCGACTAGGTGCTTGTGACATTAATCTGCCCAACCGTGAGCCCAGGACCCTTGGCTGCCTTATGCGTAGGACGTTCACGATCGCCTGTCGGATGGTCCTCCTATTTTTTAAACCTTGTGCACGTGGCGCACTTTACAGGAGCTGCTTTGTTCGGACAGATTTCCTCAGGGTGACCCTCCACAGCACAGTGTCTGCAAATAGGAGTCTTTTGATGACAGCTTTTACTTAGGTGGCCGTACAAGTGGCAATGATTTTTATACTGATACTGATATTTTTTTGATAGGAAATACATGATGAATTGATAAATACAAATTAAAATTTTCATTACTCATTCAAAGCTACTTATCGTCAGTCGACAGTCGGCCTTTGACCATGACACGTGTTGCGCGACTGTCATATCGTGTTAGAGCCTGAAATATAATTTATGTATTTAAATAATCCACAACTGTATTTTATTTTGAAAATAATAATTATTTGCGTCAATTCGTTAAGTTAATTTGTACTGTGGTGGAAAATTTTCTTTTGTTTGATAATAATTAATGTTTTGAACGTTGAAAATAGGTTGCATTGTTTAAATTTTGAAATACACGAAAGTACATCAATAATACGTTTATACTCGTAAAACCTGTTCTGAAACTCATGAAAATAAAATGGATATAAGAATACATTATATATGTAAAGTATACAAATATGTGACATTTAAAATTTCAGGGTCAATTTTTACGGTGACCTTACACGTCGTGACGCAGGGTGAGTGTTCACTCAAGGGTTAGATGGTTTGGGGTTAGCGAGGGACCTTTGAACCGATCAATTATACTTGACGGACGAGCGATGAGGGAGATTTGGTCAATTGAGCACAGTGGGTAAACAGGTACCTTAGGGAACCATGAGGTGTTTCGGTTGTCACGAGTACACAGGTATACGTAGATATTTACGTGAATAATTTACAACCGTGGTTCTCAATCCGATTGTGTGGTCCACGCATCACGCAGACAGTGATATATTTTTTCTCCATGTTATCGAATAGTAGTTAGGTAGACCCATTTATGAATTAGTATAACCTTCAATGATGTGTGAGAATTAATACGTATCACGAGAAAATTATGTTTGCACGCTCATCTTATTTATAGGATATTAATAATAATTTTTAAATATATTTATTTGTTTATTAAATAAAAAAATGGTGCAAAATATTATTCTACAGGTGAATATTTTTTTCCAGGCCAATTTTTTTGGCCGCCATTCTGGTTTGGCAGACATTTGTCAGTTCACATTTGGTAGTCTTAGAGTTTCTAAAAGCTTTAATCGGTAATATGAAATGAAAAAACCACATTAATAACGTCGATATAAATATTATTTAGTAATAAATTATTATATTTTTGACATAAAACTTGATTTTAAATTGTAGCTAAGGCCTCAAAGCGTGTTAGTAAATACTATATATTATTCTTAAAAAAAAGTTTTATAATATGTCCTGAAAATTTAATCGCTATTTGTTTTTAATATTTTGTTAATTTGTTTCAATGCAGATATGTTTCCATAATATTGGCTCCAAGATTATAAGAAAATGTATTTCGCATATGCAAGAATTTTCTATATTAAAGTCAATTTTGTGGTACGCAGGAAATGAATTTAATGGTCGCGATCTTTCTTATAATGTTTGTATTTTCTTATTTATGGCAAGTAACATTCAGTTTATTAATTTTACATTAGTGTAATGGTCCTATCTAAGTAATAGTTAAAAAAAAGTCAAATCTATTGTATAACTTCTGTATAAATAAATAATGAAAACTCATTTTCGTAAAAAAACGCAAAAATCTGAATTATTATTGAATGTGGCTTCTTAACATATAATATGCTTCAAATATATTTTCTTCCTCTTTAAAATAACCACCTTAGTTACCTCCATTTAAAATACTACAGCGCTCGTCACTTGCCTTTTACACGATTGCCCCTTAACTTGCATAAATTATGAAATCTGATTAATAAATTTAATGAATTGTTAATTTATAAGCTATGGCTCTTCAGTTGGACTTCAACGAAAACATACCAGATGGGTTAGTGACGCGAATTTTAATAGTACGATTTGACAGCTTTTGAAAAAGTTTAAGGACCGTATTTACTATATTGAAATAAATATCAGGATGCGGTCATGTATTGTATTTAAAATCTTTTTTTATTTATAAGCTGTATGCATATGTGTACAATCATTTGGTAATTACCCTAATAAATAAATAAATATGTAGAAATAATAATGTAAAGGTCTTTTTTAAATAATATCTTAAAATAATGAATTTTTTTTAGTGAAGCTAATTCATTTTCTACTATAAAGGTATTTTATAATCTGACAATGAAATATCTGTTATTTATTTTTATTGCGTAAATAAGACGCAAACAATTTATTTTATTTTATTTTATTTTTTCATTTAAACGTAATTTTACTCTACCCACTTGATCAATACGACCGAATGAAAAAAAATAGCTTTAAAAGCCGGTACTTGTAGAAGCAAATTGAAACCAGACAGCCTGAAAAATTACGTTTTCCACAAAGGAAAATAATACTTTTTGTCTCCACATTGAAAAGATTATCAGAGTTCCGAGTTTTTTTTTATTATTAAAAATTTCTAGCATCTGTTAGAAATTGGCTTTTTGGCGGGAATAATTTGGAGTCTTCAAAGGAAAATACCACGAGAGACATTTCTTTGTATACGAATTTCTGCGGATAATTACAAAAACCAATGAGGTCAAATTTATTACTTGTATTTAGAAAATAGTGTTGAAATTTTTGTTCATACATGAATTATACAATTAAATTACTACTTACGTCGTAATGACTATCCACATTTGACATCAATCATATCGAAAAGTGCTATAATATTCAGCGATTTGATTCGCATATGGCAAGTATAAGGTTAACCTTTCCTCTCTGACGATGTAAACTGAGTTGTCATTGACTTTAATTTATGTGAATATATCTGTAAACATACTAAATATAGAGTTCATATTTTAGATATTCCTCCGTAATATATTTATGTATTGGAGAAAATAATTATAATATATAAGTATTAACCATACGTAATAAAAATGTTTTTTCTAAGAACCTGACGTGTATTTGTACGTGCGGAAAGGTACGCAAGGCGCAATGCGCGGGGCGCGGGGAGCCGGATGCCGTTCGTCACTTTAGTGGCGGAGCGTGCGCCGACCGAGTGTGATGTGTCTTATGCGTAATAATATATATTATTATTTGAATAATTAATATAAGTAATAAATGTAAAATATTCATATTTGTCCTACTTAAAAATCTCAAAAGTCTACATGTACATTGGGTTTACAGCACCGGAATGCGCGTTTTTATTTTAGCACCGTGAGGGAAAGGTTAATGAAAAATGAGATAAAATTGCTAAAAAAATTAGAAAAATAAATTAGAAATGATTAAAAAGCTGATTATAGCAATGGGATTGTGAAAGTGTGAAAGAGATAGAGATGCGAATTGCCTGTTTGGTTATATGGAATGAAAGAGTAAGAAAGTGATAAGATGTAAGTATTGATGGCACCCGAATAGAGGACGGAGTTGATAAAATATGCGATAGATATACCTACTTCCTAACTTTTAAAGGTATATTCGCAGAAAGGCAGATTTTGTTCTGTACGAAAATTGGCAGATATACTCACGTGTGTTAGTCGATCAACGGGAAATGATGAAAGATATCTTTAGACAATTTAATAATATCAATCAGGAATGCGTTCACAACGATACTAAAAATGTTAATCTTATAAATTGTTTTTTTTATTCATTTCTTAGTTGATGTTTTATGTGTTTATTTAGGACATTTTATTAAATAAAATTATACAATAACATTTGAATTTAACCACATTAGTTTTATATGTAAAACCAACCGGTACCGGAAAACTCGATTTCCTTCAGAAGGTGATCAAAAACTAAACCTGAACATCAATTTATTTTCTACTTAGAAAAATCAATTTAAAAAAAATACTAAAATAATATTTAATAATAAATAATTTAAGTATGTATCTAACAGCATAACATTAGTACGGTGATGGAAGATGTGGGAAAATGACCTTAATTATCATAAGTCATTACAAACATTTTTAGGATAGAACAGGTGGTTAAATTTAGTTGGTCATTAATGATATTTTGGATTTTTAACATTTTTACAAATTAAATGAATCATCTAGAAATATATACAGAAAAAACAATTTATCGAAAAATAGTTAGTTGTTGTTGGAATAAAATATTTTATGATAAATAGATCTTTTCCGAATATTTTTTTAGTTGATTCATTAAATTTGTAGGTACTAAAAATAGTACAGAACTATGTATGTTCTGAAAAATTATAAGTTCACAACAATAATGTGTTCTCAGTAAAAATATTTTATTAAATTATTATTGTAACAAAGTTTATTGTATAGTTTTATTAAAAATGTCTTAACACAATGTTTTAGCAGTAAATATTAAAAATATGAAACTTATAATTATTAGTTGATTAGATGACTTATAATATTTATTAATTTATAATTATTATCAAATTAACAATTTAGATACAGCGATTATTATTTGTTACTTCAAGTAGGGTAAAGAGTACAGCCGTACTTGTACGCCCATAGTTATTATTAAAACAACTTTAGATTAATTATGACGTTGGAATTTGACCCAAAATATGTCGAAATTCTATTATTTGATTAAATATATATATAAAGTGTATTGGCTCTCGCGACTTGCATGATGCTACGCCGTGCGGACAGCTATGGCGATTGCTACGTGGCCATGCCCAGTGTTTCCGTAGACCTATTTTCCAACATTGATAACATAATTTGTGTAAGAAAATGTTTGATTGAATTATCTTTAAAAACTTGAATAATTAACTTTTTTAATGTTTACAGATTCTTTAGTATTGTTTTTATTTACTTTATATAAATATGTACATATATACGATTGTATGCTGGAATACAAACTTGCTTATCAACTCAGCAACCAGCCACACTTTAAAGAAAATTTGTAAATTGATGTAATCATAAATAAATAAATACAAATTTTATCAATTATAATAATTAAAGAGGTACAAACTATAAAATAAACAAATAAACAATCAATTAACAATAACTAACAGCTAATAAAATTTTACGTAATGTATCGTTCCGGCGGTAACAAGTTCGACCTTCCATGGTCAAAGCCTGACTGTTGGTGCAGCTATACTGCGCATTATTTTTGCGGGCATAGATAAATAAAAATGAATAAACATATGTTTCTTTTGGTTGCGTAAGATATACGTAATACGAATGCCTAACTAAGGCTTACGGAAAAATTTAAAATTAGTGCAAAAATGTTTGGTAAGGCATATAAGGAAATAATTCAAAGCATATTACAGCCTTGGTGACAGTTTGTAATATATAGTTTGGGTGCATCTCATCAAAGTTTACACTGAATTTACTAGCGAAACATGTTGGCAACTTGGAGTTGGAGTCTGGCATCTGTAGATACTATTCACATTAATAGGCTTATAGGCCAAGACAGATAAGTAGGTTCTACTTCGAGGTACGTGCGACCCAGGACTTAACACTGTAGGAAATATGGAACAAGCTATTTGGTACCTAAATATGAACTAATTAACTAACTTACCATAACGCTGTTTTCTCGCGTGGATAGGCAGAGAAGATAGAGCACCACACTCTTGACACACAATTCTCGCCTCATCCATATTCATACATCTTGTCATACAAGCTCGCCGATTGTTGAGGCCATCATCCAGTGTCTGGTTTACCTGGTTGTGCCAAGTCTTCCGCGAACGTTGTCAATTTCTGGTGCCATCAACATTTGCGTCATATATCTTCCTTACCATTCTCTTCTCATAAAAGGCGACATCTGTTGCCTTATGTATATATATATATATATAATTATTATAGTGAGGAAAATAAAAGTTTGAGAGGAGAAGCATTTCTTTAAATTCCTTATAATTCTGTGAAATAAAGGAGAAGTATTCTCTTTCATCAATCGAATTGAAATCAGATCTAACCGTAATAAAACACCGTCTACTTTCATTCCTCTCCTGTCAGCTGCAGGAATCACTTCCATACATTAGTCTCGGTACCAAGACTCCACTGTGTACCGCTACTTTTGCCTCGGTTGACAGTTTTTATTAGCTATAATTCCATTCAAGCATTGTTTTCTGCAGTCACCCTTCTTTCGATATCATTCTAAGCCTTTCCGTTTCTATCAAACATACTTCCCAAATATACAAACTCATCTACTTGTTCCAAACGTTCATTACCTACAAGTATTTTGCACATTGTCTTGCTTTCCTTCTTCTCGAATACCATCACTTTCGACTTGTTGACATTCATAATAAGGACGCTTTTCTTGCACACATTGTTCATTCTACTTAGTAGACTCTGTAGTTCTTGTTCATTATTCGCCATTAGTACTGCATCGTCGGCGTACAATAAACAGCATACAATCAAATCGCCCAACAAAATATCATTGTGTAAATATGTTTTAAATTAAAAGAATTTGTTTATTGTTAAAATGTGTTTTCATTAAAAATATATAAGTTTTTTAAAAGTTTATCCAAATTTAATAAAACTTATTCTGGTGTCTCCTAGCGTGTATTACTCAAAGGTATTTGGGGTCCATCGCAATAGAAAGTTGATTGCTTTTAAAAATATAAATACAAATTAGCGAAATAGCGAAATTGGTTAACACGTTTCCCCGGATACGAAAAGGTCCAGGTTCGAATCCCGGTAGCAACTGAATATTTTATTGAGTAATAGATTTTTACTATATATCTTTCTAGTTCATTAATTTAATTTGTATTAATAATTTTGTGTTAAATGTCGGGTAAAAAATACTAGCCCAGTGATCAAGTGGTCGAGGGTTCAAGAATCATCTCCGGAGACAATCAGGAAAATCTAATTTTCCTGATAAAAAGTCAGAATATTGATGTGATATGTATTCCTTATACGCATTTCTATTTAATTAAAATAAAAACTAATTATTACTTTACTAGTGTTGATTTTTTCATATATAAATATCACCAGTCATCATACATAAATATAATCATATCGAGGACGAACAATAAAATAATAAATATTTAAAGTTTTGATCAGCCGCCATTTTGAAACAAGATGGCTGATCAAGCTTGTTAACGAACTTAGCCGGTCAGAAAAGTTTGATTGAAATTTGATACTAACTACGTGAGAGAATTATCGTATTCACAAAACTGTTCTATCCCATATATATTCATTTATATATAAACTTTTAAATGGAGGATGGTTCGCGGTTTCCTGGTCATGAACGAAAAAAATACATTGAAATTTTTCGGAAGTTACACCGTGTAACTATCTATAATAGGTAATATTTCTATCGAAATCTACATTCATTAAAGCTGTAAATTTGGATAATTAATATTTTCTAAATACCCCATTACTTTTATTGTCAGTAAATGTCAGCGGTGCGGCTACACACTAATAGGCACCGAAAAATATTAAAAAACATTCATAATTAATACATTTCTGCTAAATATCCTAATATATTAAATATAAATAATTGATAAGCAATAATTTGCGGTCTGAATATTTATTATATATGCATAGGTATTGAAAATACAAAAAAAAATTACGTTTGTTAAAAATAATGAAATGTTTCTTATCTGTCGTTATTCCATGATAACTACACTCTGTTATTTTAATTGTATTATATGTAAGCGTTAACATCAAGTCTATTATAAAGCCTGTCAAGATAATTAATCGAAAATTTAGATAACTCAATGTAAATTGACGCGACATAAACTTCGTTGTTCACCCCTGGTGCAAACGATGGCGTACAAAGACCTGGTCTCCCATTACGACGTTAAAGAGCCATCTGTCTGCTGAAGATAACACTTCCAATCATCCGGACATGGCTGTCATTGGCCGTGATGCAGGCTTTATCTGCTCTCGTGCATGTCACGTGGTATCGGTGGCTGTCCTTGTGAGGAAGGACGCTCAGGAGCACGCGGGAGTGGTCGTTACTTTCTGTCACACAGGCGCGGGCTCGAATCCCAACCGACAACGTGGCGATTGAATATCTGGATATATTTCTTTGTTAGCGTATTTAAAATAAATAAAATGTTGCTAAATTATTCTAATGGTGAAGATTAAAAGAAAATGTAATTTATTAAGGTATGCGATTTTTAAACAATTTATCAAGCGTAGAAAATTCAAATTAAGAAAACGATCAACCGATTTCAGCATATGTAAATATTAAATAGTTATCATAATCATAGGTATAATAAAATAACTGTGTACATATTATGTAATACAAATTAAAATGAATCAACTAGAAAAATATACAGAAAAAAATGTATTTATCGAAAAAATATTAAGTTGATACCGGGATAAATATTAGATATACTATAACACTAACTATTATACTAAATATTTTTTCGATTAATAGATTTTTTCTGTATATGATTCATTTTAATTTGTATTAAAAATATCACAAAACTATGTCCTGAAAATGAAACTTAACAACAAAAATGTGTTCTTCTTAAAAACATATTATAAAACGGATTAAAATTATATTATGATTTATTACAATAAACAACATAAAATAATATAATGATTTATTACAATAAACAACATAAAATTATATAATGATTTATTACAATAAACAACATAAAATAATATTATGATTTATTACAATAAACAACATAAAATAATATAATGATTTATTACAATAAACAACATAAAATAATATTATGATTTATTACAATAAACAACATAAAATAATATATTAATCATTTATTACAATAAACAACATAAAATAATATAATGATTTATTACAATAAACAACATAAAATTATATAATGATTTATTACAATAAACAACATAAAATAATATTATGATTTATTACAATAAACAACATAAAATAATATATTAATCATTTATTACAATAAACAACATAAAATAATATAATGATTTATTACAATAAACAACATAAAAATTATATAATGATTTATTACAATAAACAACATAAAATTATAAAATGATTTATTACAATAAACGACATAATTAAAATATTAATAATATTAGGAACAAATACTGAGACATGCACAAACGCAATAAACACAAATATTATTTTTTATTATGTTAATTAATATTATTTTTGTAAATCTCTCAGATTTTAAGAATGTGGTAACATGTCGTATGGATATTTGATCATGTGCATATTTTTATTTGAATGCTTATGTCTGTCCCAAAATATTAATTTACCAAAACTTTAGGTGACGTTAACAAAGTGACAAAAAATAGTAATATTCTCTCTTAAAATATAAAATGAATATTCCGCTGTTCCGGGAAAAAGATTAAAACTTTTGAAATTATGTTAGCACATGTACAGCTTCGCTTGTAAAAATTATCTTTGTCTCTATAATAATTTAATATAAAATAGTTTTTGTTTGTTAAATATTTCGTGGATATTTAAATTACATTTTTTTGTAATAACTAAAAATTAAAAGAAGAGAAGTAACGAAGAAAGTTTTTTAATATCAAATTATCTTTAAAATTTTCGCCGCCACTGACTATTCCTAAAAGATCAGACCCGGGTAACAGACTATTCACATGACAAATAACTCACGGACGATTTGCTAACTAATTTGAATTGGACTAGGAAGATCTCTTTTATAGCTCCGTGTGGGTAGATACCCAATATAGTCCACGTAAAATAAATTTAATTAAAAATTGATATTTTTAAAAATAAAAAAATAAAGATGCGTACACGGAATTCATGTCATATCAATATTCTTACTATCTTCAAACTAAGCTAAACGCTTGTACTATGAACATAGGACTAACTTGCTGGTCTCCTGGAACAAAGCGCGAACCCTCGACAAGTAAATTATTAGGCCAGTGTCTTAACCATTAGACCAACAAGCTAATCCGATTTTCACTCGAGCTATTTAAATGTTTTAAATTATACATTTTCAGACACTATATCGCCTCTGCTCTTATTATCACCGTCGATGACTCTGAATGCACCTTGTACATACCAGTGCGTAAAATTAGAGCTCCTGATAGCCGTTATAGCACACCCGGTATCGATGGGACAATAACCATGCGATCAGCAGTCGTTCGGGAGGCAGGCTCCCGAGCGCCACTCTTCTCGCTACCGCCGTCCAGATGATATCTTCAGAAAAAGCCCCTGCATGTAGTGATTTCATTGCATCTAGGCCTTTATCAATGGAGTTATATAATATGAATACCGTCTGTATTAAAAAAATAAAAGAATAATTATTAAGGAGAACACATTCTTATTGTGAAGTTGTAATTATTCAGAACATAGGTCAGTGGTATTTTAAATACTAATTAAATGTAGAAAGATATATATGATGTATTATCGTCAAAAGTACTGTTGCTGTAGCATAGTTGGTAATGCACCTCACCCGGATTGAAAAAAAGATCCAGGTAAATCTTGGTAGCGAACCAAAAAACTTTTTGGTGAAATTAATTTTATATGTATGTCTTTTTAATTAATACATTCAATTAGTATTTAATTAGTATCACAGACCTATGTTCTGAATAATTACAACTTTACAATAAGAATGTGTTCTCCTTAATAATATATAAGTTGTATCAATGTGTCCAAAATTTGATATAAATGAATTGTTAATTCTAGTGTCTGGTGTCGGTTTACTCAAAGGTATTTGAGATTCCGTAAAAACAAAATAGATGGCTTCCAAATAATGGAACGATAGATGTATTAATTTAAAAAGTATAACATATGGGTTCGAAAATATGTCGTCAAAAGTACTGTGCTGTAGCATAGTTGAATTCCCGGATTGGAAAAGAGATCCAGGTTCGAATCCCAGTAGTGTAACAGCAATATTTTTCGATAAAATTGATTTTATATAATTTTCTAATGAATACATTTAAATGGTATTTAAAGAATAAGTAGTTTCTGTTCTCCAACTTGCTCTAACTATAGACACACATTTATTCAATACACTCTTTCTGATCTACAGTAACCCACATAAGCACATATCTCAAGCTTATATTTCACATAACCTAATCTTATTTTCCCATATGAGAATACAAATAAAGTACAAACTACTGAAATGCATAACACTTTCCTTTGTATCACTTTAGTCTTTTCCGGAGGTGAGAAAGGCCATCCCTGTCCATAATTTGATGGGCAGTTAAAAGAGAATGCTAAGGTCTCTATATTAATCGTTTATCACCTGCTTTTATGTATCGTATATATCAGTTTTATCGTCTCTTAATTTCGGATTACCCCTCACAATGGCAGGGTTTCATTGCCTTTTATTTAATCATACTGTGGAATCCTTCCTGGAGACGTAAAAGTCCATCTTTATCCGCCATTTTATTTATTAGGTTCGGGTGTGATACGCCCGGTGACTGAAGGCAAATAAAAAAAGTAATAAACAAATAACTCCTCGTGAAGACGAATATTGCTTAATGGCAAATTTATTTGTCTCTTTTAGGTGATTTGAATATGAAAGAGGATATAAAAATGTGAATAATTAAATGTTTTTAACACATTAATGGGTCATATAAATTAACAGTATTCTCTGATCGCATTTAATCTTGCACTAAATAAATTATAAGAAAGGAAAATTCATTCATTCACAGGTTATACAAGAGTTAGAGTACGTATCTCAAATCTGGAACCCATGGCAGTTTACATATATTGCCAGATTACAACGAATACAAAATAGGTTTCTTCGACATTTCAATATTAGATCTAATCTATCATTCAACTTCTATTTAGATGCAGCAAAATTCCACAGTATTAAAAACCCTAAATTATCGAAGAACACGTGCTGACCAAATACTTCTCTTTAAACTACTGCAAGACCATATTGACTGTCATAGCTAATTAGAATTAATGTCCGCCCACACACATTCCTAGAAGTAAAACATTTTAAATGCAAAATTAATTTATTCACCGGTCATGCAAATACCACAATGAGAATTTACAGAAATTTACTTTTTCAACATTAGCCTTACTACGCTTAAAGGGTTCTTTTTATGAACCACCACAATCTCAATTTTGGCCAATCACTCTGCCTATAAATATATCTTGTTCTCCCTTTACCGCAACAATAGTTGCAACCTCCCCACCCTTTCTCCCTCTTATTTTCTTTTTATTTATCTTCTGCACCTGAACATACTTATGCACATAAACATTTCTGTGGATTTTCATAAATAGCATCACATATTAAATATTTATTATGTTAGTTATATTAAGTTTACACTGTCAAAATATCTCGATTAAAATAAATAAAACAAAAATAAGTTAAGGGCGACATTCCACCATTAGATCTAAACTTATCAAAGCGCTAAAATTATATATGTTAACACATTCCTACTTTAATTTCGTAATTGACCCCATTGGTCAATTACAAGATATTATTTTTCAGATATCTTTTTTTTTCTTTCATGTCAATGTTGATAAATAGTGTCCTTAATTAGATATGACTTGGTACATTATGTCGACCTCAAAGGTCTCCAACTAGATGCAATGCACAATCCACCGCTGTGGCAATCTTTCATATTCTTCGGTCCAAAGTTGTCAGAATGATTTCTTTTTTTAGGCTGTTACTTTGACGAACAATGTTGCCGAAGAATTGGAAAAATCTTTTATTCACGGGTGTATTAGGTCATTTTATAAATAATGCCGTTTTTTCATTTACATGAACTAAAAATTGGAGAGGGACGAGATAAACTACCTGTATCAGGTAAAATTACTTACTACCTGCCATAAAAGCAGGAGGTAACTTATTCTTAAAGAAATTTTGAAGAGTGCAGATCGATTTTAACAATTATTTTTTCAATGCTGCAAGTGAAGTGAAAAAATAGCATGTTCGGCATATTTTGCTTTATGAGTTCAATGAAGGCAAAAATATAACGGAAAGCGCGATCGGACAATAAGACAATAAGCTAGTGTCAACGGTGTTTCCAGAAATTCCGAGCTGGAAACTACAGCCTGGAAGACGACGAGGACGTACTGCAAACCCCGGTGGAACAAAATCATATCGTAACTGTTCTTTGATTTGGCAATTCAACTAACATTGGGTTCAACAATTCAATCAACATCAATGGGTTCCTCATAAACTTTTAGAGTCTAATCGCGTGGAGAAAGTGAATGTGCGCTCTTCTTTACTGCCTCGTTTCAGGAATGAACCTTTTTATTTGGATCGGATAGTGACTGGTGACGAGAAACGGGTTCTCTATAAAAATATCATCGGCACCCCTGGCTAAAGGAACTTCGCCCACTATTGTATTATTATTGTGTATTGTTATCTGTTTGGTGGGATATGAAATGTTTAGACCACTTTGAACTTTTAAACCCAAACCAAACTGTAACAAGAGTTCTAGTGCGAGAGATAGAGCTTGTTGTGGTTGGATTTGTTACATAATTGAAGCGTTTATGCGTCGTGTTGTCCAAAGGATACGTAACATCCTTCTCCAGCGATAAATGCTACGGGAAAGATTAAAAAAGATACAAAAAAAGTTATTTAATTTTAAATGAACTCTTGGTAAGGACCAAGGATGGCCTTTATAATATTGATAATACTTCACCATTGACATTTTCAAAGAGTTATATACTGTTAACTTTTTGAAGAAGTAACGTACAAAGATAGTCCATTAAACCCTGGTTACGATCGGATCTCCATGTGAATGCATGAATTCTCCTATCAAGTCACTGTATGGCGGAGTACTTCAAAACATGCCACTAGACTTGGTATTCAATTATAGAACCGGCACACGGCCTGATGGAATACCGCCATTGATGATAAGCGATGGAAACAATGAGATGATGATTAAGAGATCTTAGGGTAGCCAATAACCAATCACAAGCAACAACATAAAGATAATAACTGCATTTAATGATCAATAACTAACATTAATATATAATGTACTTATCGACGCGTAGTATTTGTATTTAATATAAATAGTCAAGTACTATGATGTGAGTCATTAATTAATAAATTAACTATATATAGCCCGTCAATAATGATGAAAAATCAATAGTTTTTAAAAACATATTTTAACAAAAATTCAATAGCAAAATATTATAATTTTAATATTAAAAATGATATATTCATTTTACACCTTACCTTATAAATTATATATATTTTCTTTCATCAACGAATTTTGGTTGTTAAAATGTATGGAAGGAGTACCTAGTTATATATTGTATCAACGATGTTTCAAATTCAAAATTATTTTTTAAAATTCTTAATATGACAAATTCTAATTGAACTGATTTTGTTAAAATTAACAGTTTAAATATTTTTGTTGTATGATTTTGTTGCGATGCTACACGCGCCAATGCGGACGTGCGGAATCATGGAGGGGCATGGCTTTTATGTACATAGGATGTGTAATGTAAAAATAAATAAAATTGCACTGAGACCACTTCAATAAAATTTTTAAAAACTATTTGTAAAGTACTATTTAGATTTTTTTTTTGATAATTTTTAAAACAGACGAAAACCAAAAATACAAAAGTTTGTCCATATTTAAGTGAAAACTAACTAAAAACTATTTGAAACGTAATATTTAGTTTTTTTTTTGATAATTCTTTGGTGATCCTACACGCGCCCCACAGACATGACCGTGTAAGGTCTCACCTGACATCCATATAGGGTCGAAACGAACGGACCAATAAGCTGATGCTAATACATCGTGACGAACACGTCCTAAGAGCTAGCCGACCACTTCTACGTAGCCCGTTATTTCGTTCACATCTCAAGCGAGCCACCCCTGTCTTCAACTTCAGACGAACAATTAACTTTATACTCATAGCCGCCATTATAAATCGTTCCGCAATAAACGCCAACTTTTTTAAGTTCTCTTTTATTTAAATACATTACTCTGGTCACAGAATAAATACTCACTCACACCGACATACACTGCGACATGCACCAACACGCGTGAGACTAAAATATAGTTAGAGGTTTCAGACACACCATCCACCAAATCTTCTGATGCGCTCACACAATTAAGATCCTCACGAGTCAATCATAATCCACAACCGCAACCCCCACAATACCTTAAATAGATGAAAACCAAAAATACAAAGCTTAGTCCATATTTAAGTGAAAATTAATTAATTAAAAGTAATAACGAATTAATAGTACTGCGATTATTCCATAGTTCTATAAATAACACTATAATGATCTAGCTTGGAGCTATTGGTTCACTATTAATTATAGTTCACATATCAAACTATTATTTACATCATATCGTTAAGCAATATTTATTTCTCCCAATTACATACGAGTAGACTTAGTCAAGCGGCTGTTCGATATCGTTGATAAAAACCCTTGTAATAATTGGTTATTAACACGTTCCTAAAAACGGTAACGAGATTTTAACTACCACTCTGGCATAACTATTATATGTGCATCGATCTTCCGTCCAGTCGTGGTCGTTTGGTCTATTCGAACCGCTTTAACCGTGTATTTTTAATTCAAAGGATTTTTCACCCTTGTCCTTCGTGAAATAAGGGTTGCCCAGAAAATGTTATACGAAAATTATTCATATCTTTCACTCTTAAGGCTATTTACCTACATACCAGTAAATGAATAGACATGAAATAAACTGTGCATATAGAAGAAGGGTTTTGAAAATCAGTTGGGGGACGAGGGGTATTCTATATACATTCTTAGTGGAAACATAAATCCGATAGTTTATAGCACATTTATGCAACAGTAAAATTACTTACTCTACGAAAATTAAATTTTTGTTTAAACAAGACATATTTTTTACATTAATGCATATTCTATTGTCAGTGTTTAAATTTTCGTTCCAATTGAGTTATATTTAAAAAAAAAGTCGCGGTGCTGTTTGATTGCGTAAGAGGTGCGAAAGTAATCATGTGGGTGGAGACAAAATGAAAATATCGGGACAAGAAATTTGCACTAGTTCATATCTATATATTTGGTGGTCTATGGCTATTATCTATTTTAATGGCATCGGATATATTGTATAGTTTATTTATTATCAAGTTTTAACTACATATGTGATGTTGCACACAGGATTCCGCCTCACGACAGGCTCAGGAATTTCACTGGACGAATCGTTACGATTCAGCGGCCCTGAAAAGGGCCTTTTCTTATTCGGTCCAGTGGCACCAAGCGGGCCGATGGGGGCTGAGCGCCAGTGGCAGGCTCCGCAAGGGGCCAGCCACCACGTACCAACTCGCGGTGGCGGAGCTACCAGCGAGTGGTACAGGAGCGGTTTGTCGCTCACCATGGACCCACAGGGGGCACATGGTGGGGCCGCAAGCGGCCCTCAGTAGGGCCGCCCATTGTATTTTGTATGGGGCGACCGTCCACCGAATGTAATTGTTTTGTGAATTTAGATTTCGGACGGTTGCCCACATTTGTAACCTTTGTTGTGGATATCGCGAGTAATTAATGTTTAATGCTCGCGATATCCACACACACTTGTATTGTCTTGTACGGGGTGATCACCCATTGAAAATGATTGTAAATTACGGGCGATCACCCCCCACCCCCTGTTTATTCCATGTTAATTGTTTATTGTGTAATAAATGACTTGATTATGTTGTGGATATCGCGAGCTATGTATTATTGGTATTTGTTAATTGCTCGCGATAATCCACAACTATTTTGCATTTTATTTGTTCTATGTCTGGAGCCCGACTTTGGTACGGTACTAAAACCGTGCGTTGTCGGGCTCCGAATATTGTAGTTCGATGGACCGCCGCATGGCGGCGGTCGCGTAGCAGCGGTCAAGTGGTGGGGGTTGTGAGCCCCCCCCACCACTGCTGGCCATGTCTTGTTGATACATGAAATAAATAGGGGGGGTACCGCGGCCGAGACGTTCAGTTCTCGTCGGCGGCCTTCCAGAGCAACATCTCTCTGCCTTTTACTTCTCTCCTGCACACATCGCCTCCTGCGAGCCTCGCATTTGTACGAATATAGCAAGACGGAGTAATACCGCCGGCGAAATTGGAGCGCTCGGACTAGCCCGCATTTTTCAATGCGTTCGGCGACATCTGGGCGTTACCTCGCGGCGGCGTGATTGGGCGACCGCTTTTGTTTGTGCGTAACATGTGAAAATAAAATACTTGTTTTTTGATTCTTCGCTTTGGTTTTTCGCCTTGCAAGGGCATTATCAAAACAAATTGTTGAGTTAAGATTGTTAGATTGATAATTCCCTTGCAAGTCGAAATGCGTCTCAAGTAAATTAATCGAGTTGAATCAAAAAACGAGTGTTTTCTTTTCACACATGTGATTATAGAATTCTACAAACTTAACTCAGAAATAATAAATAAGTTGTAAATACTTAGTTTCATTCTTATTATGTTCTTATTACGCATGACAAATATAATAATATAAGTATGAGGAGGTCTATCGTCTCCACAATCTGCAAGCTTCCTGAAAATACCTGGGTGCAAAACTGGGTTCTCATTAGTCTTAAAATCACGCTGGTACAGATCGAAAAACATCTGCGATTCAATACGCCACAGTTGCCCAAGTTTCCAACCAACGCTTCTCGTTGTAGACCTTTTACTGTTTATACAGGTGAATATTATGTTCCAGGTCGATTTTGTTTGACCGTCATTTTGATTTGGCAAATATTTGTCAATTTGAATTTGGTATTCGTAGAGAATAGTTAATTATAATTTATTGTGAAGTATCTAACGCTTCAACAACGAGTAAAAGTAATTAAAACATTTTATCTAAATAATAATGGCAATGCTGTAGTAACCATTAATGGTGATCGCTATCATCACATGCGGGAAAACTTTTTGGTGGCCGAATTGGGTCGATTTGATCTGCAATACATTTGGTTTCAATAGGACGGTGCCATCTCTTGCACAGATATGCTTGAAATTTTTTGAGAATTTTTTCCCGAATATCAAAAAGTGGTGATATCGACTGGCCTCTTAGATCACTTCATTTCACGGTTCCTGACTGCTGACTGAAAGGGTACTTGAAAGGAAAATTCTACGCCAATAAGTCAATAACAATTCCGATGCTACACGACAATATTATAAATGAATTTTCTGAAATAACGCATGAAGTGTGCTAGAATGTTATGAAAAATATGGTTAAAAGAGCCATTTGTGTTAAAAGAGCCGCTTAAAAAGGTGACTACTTGGCCGATACCATATTCCATACAGAAGTAAATGATAAATAAAAACTTAATTAAAACGTTTTGATTCATTTTTAAGTTATTTAAGAACAAAATCGGTCTGAAGCGTAATATTCACCCTGTACATGTATTCGTAACTGTTTTTCTAGCATCAATAACATCGTAAGAAATTTTTTATTGTTCATTCTGCTCTGGGCACATTTCGCGTTGTCAAACGAACATGCGAGTGAATGGATGAAATGTAAAGATCCATCAACATTTTGATAAATATACACATTAAACATGACATCTTTTCCCTATAATTTTCATGTTATAATATTAATATATTTCTTATAATGTTCGTCATAATGAATCTTTACATTTTGTTGTTTTAGTTTACGTCTATCTTGGAAATAAAAAAATGTATTAATTTAAATAAATAAATAACTCCACATTTACTCCAGTTACTCCATAGTTAACCAAAATTAGTAGTTAAATTACTCCACAGTTAACCACATTTTTAACTTTAATAATCACGGGTTTCGATATCACTGTATCTTCGTCAGAACGGACTATTTTTCAAAATTAAAATATACAAAGTATTTTTTAATTTAAAACATACTTTCCTTCATTTTTTACAATAATCGTTCATCTTTCTGGTAGACTTGCAAGTCCCCTCTTTCAAAATACACTTATCCGTGACGAAAAATACTCCTCCAGTAGTGTTCTGACCTCGTCTACAGAATTCATATTTTTTCCGTCAAAATGATTTTGAAAACTATGGAATAAACGATAATCAGATAGGGCAATGTCCGGCGAATATGATGGGTAGAGCATCGTTTCCAAAAAAGATTCATTCCTGAGATATGACAGCAAAGAAGAGCACACATTCACTCTCTGCAAGCGATTTGACTCTTGAAAGTTTGTGAGAAACCCATTGAACCAATTTGCTGACTTTTTCCATGGCATGCAGGTGTCGATGAATGGTTGAATGACCAATTCCATGCTTCTCTGCTAGCAATGAGAATTTGTTCCACCAGGGTTTGCAGGACGAGGCTCGTCATCTAGGCTATAGTTTCCGGCTCGGAATTTATGGAATCACCGTTGATACTGGCTTACGTTTATTGTCTATTCCCCATATACAGCATTAATATTCCTCGCACTTCCGTTGCGTTGAAGCCTTTATTGAACTCGTAAAGCAAAATATGCCGAATATGCTTCTTTGTCACTTCCATTGTGGTTTTTAAAAATATACCTTTAATATCAAACAGCACTCTTCAAAACATGTACTAATAATAAATTATAACCTGCTTTTATAGCATATAGTAATTTTATCTGATGCAGGTACTTTATCCCATCTCCCTCCGGCTTTTAGTCCTTGTAATTGAAAAAACCGTATTATTTATGGGATGACTCAATATAACTATCTTCCATATGTATTTTCTTAAATGTACAAGATATAAAACCTAAGGCGTTATTAGGTCAGTGAAATATTTCAGTGAGCAGTAATAAAATAAATCGATATGAATATGCCTAGCCAATATATTGAGTTTGATTTTGATTGGGTACCTACATGCATTGTATACGTGTAGAAATATTGATGAATATTTCCAGCCTGTAATGAATACATTGAAGTATCTATTCGCCGCAACAATCAAAATAATTTCAGTCTTTCCCAAATTTGTAGCCTGTCCTGTAATTTTATTTATGTGTCACATGTTTCTTTAAATATTTTATTTAGTTCTGTTAACACGTGAAGGTACGAGAGTTTTTTAATTTTATTTAATTAGTATTATTTTGAATTAATTTGAGTGTTTTTTAAATAAGTTTTCTATAATTCATTTCTTGTCATAAATAATTACGTACCATTTGTTTAATAGCTATAACACATGCAAATCGTAATACGCGTTTACGTCATATTATACAATATAATGATTAATTAAAATGTTAAAAATACGATAATAATGGTTCTAACAATGGTTTTATTAATTTTACGAATGTCTCCATTCTGCAGGAGCTAAGCATCTATCATTTGACTAAGACAATTCCATCAATTTTTTGGGCATTTTGCGAGACAAGAAAATAGGTTAGAGAAGCAGAAGAAAAAGGCAGATAATAGGGGAAAAGTAAACAGGCGATTTTCTGGTGTGCGGGATATGCAGGATCCTACATACTTACACGCATTTTTCGATACTTTTTCTTGGCATGTTCTATCTCAGTTGGGCAGGATACCGAGAAAAGTGGAGGAGCAGGAAGAATAGTCAAGAGAGTTGGAGTTCATGGAGATCAGGATTTTTAGTCACGGGGAATCAATGTGGATAATTTATACACAGACTTTAGTTTGAAAACATTCATTATTTTGCTATAATGTTTGTAAAATTGTGGTTAGACAAAATAAAGCTATACTTTTGATAAAGTTTACGACGTTGAGATTTTATATATACATAATAGAGGCATTTAAAAAAATAAAAAATGAATTCATAGAAAAGAAAATATGATACCTAGTGAAAAAATCCTTTAATTAATACATTTTCCAAATAAATATACTTATCTAGATCTCTACCACCACGAACGAAGGAACGCCTCCATTCGATAGCTAATTAATTCCCTTTAGTATTTATTTTATGGATTAGTTAGTTATGTCCATCCTGATGAAGATACAGTAATATCGAAACTGATTGACGTCAAATTAATCAATGTCCCTAATACAATGTTAAAACCAATTAGGTACAAGTTTCATTTTAAAAAATAACAAATCTACCCTTAGAAAAATATAGTATCAAAGTCCTGCGCCATCTAGTAGGTTCTACTCAAAGGCATGAGAATATTTAAATTAAAAAGTTGATTGCTGTTGAACGGGACAGTTTCACTAAAAACGTGTAAACATCAAATCTGTCGACTTCTATATAAGTTGCCATAGTACAAAGCATTCTACTGACAATAGAAAAATCTGGGTTTCATGTTGCGTTAGTAATAATATTTTATCGATTGTTTTGTGTGATATATCTAAGTGATATATCTAATTTATTTTAATTATCACGGAACAGTTTTCTGAATAATCGCAACATCATATATAAAATGTGATTTTAGTTTTAAAAAATATCTACAGCTATATGTTAAAAATAATTACTTGAATTATTAAAATTCTATTTTTATGTTTTATTATTTTTAATGATTTCTGATACTTCACAGCGTATTTGTATAAGTTTGTATTTATTTCTGTATTATAGTTATTTTTTCACATAAAATTTCAACACAATTATTCCCGGGAAATTCACGGCCCGTCAAATAATAATATAAATAAGTGTCTATTGAATTCTATTAAAAAACTTGCTATTCTACAGTCTGCTCTCTTAAAGTTTATCTCTCAAAGTCTTGGTCAATATTTAATTCGAGAAACATTGTTATTTAAAATATGGATTTATTTGAAAATATAGAATGATACATTTATGATTAAAATGATGAAAAAAAATTATTTTTTGCATTATTTTCAATAATAAATTTAATAAACCAACGTTAACCAAGTCTACGTCAAATTTTATACTTATTTCGTTAAATGAGCCGTCTATTAGTTTCATTATTTTTCTAGATAGACATTTTTCTGCAGATATACCTTTCTAACTGATTCATCAAATTTGTTTTAAATATAAATTCGTATTCTAACAATGAAAATGTGTTTAGATTTAAATACTCGTTTGATGTACTTGTGTAGTGGTTATTTTATTGTATTGAGGGATTTTGACAGTTTATAAACTTATTATAATAATTAACATAATAAATATTTAACATGTGATACTGTTTATGAAAATCCACAGAATGTTTATGTACGTAAGTATCTTTAGGTGCAGAAGATAAATAAAAAGAGGGAGAAAGGGTGTTGAGGTTGCAACTATTGTTGCGGTAAAGGGAGAGCAAGACTTGTTTGTAGGTAGAATGATTAGTCAAAATTGAGATTGAGGTGGTTCATAAAAATAACCCTTTAAGCGCAGTAATAAAAGTAACCCTTTAATATTGTATAAGTCAATTTCTCATTATGGTATTTGCATGACCGGTAAATAAATGAATTTTAAATGTAAGATGTTCTACTTCTGAGAATGTGGAAGAGTACGGATTGGCGGGTTGATCTAGATGGCACAATGGTTTCACAAGTTTTTTTTGCTGTACGCAGCTATTACTGCATTAACAAATAATTTATTAACTTTGTTTTTAACTACTGTGAGTTTATTTTATTCACCAACCGGTTTCGAAAAATTTTACTGCATTATTCATGTAATATCATTTTTATAAAACATGAATCATTCTACAATGACCAAGATTAGATGAAATACCGTGAATATTTTAGTAAAAGCATATAAAATTGTATTTATTAAAATATTTATGGTAAAAAAGGGTAAATATATTATTTGGAATTATTACATTTTTTGACTTATTGTGTGTCTGTGTTATACAGACATTTGCAAAATTTATTTGATTAAAGGACACATAAATAACATACAAAGCTAGTTGATAGGTTGACATAAAACAGAATATATCCACAGAAAAATCAAATTAGTTCTCAAATAACTTTCTACTACATAATTATTACAATTAAATATTGTATATCGAGAGAAATAAAAATATTCTTATTTCCCACATTTTTTGATTTAGTATATTAAACAAAACATAATATACTCTTATAATATATATTGGTGTACGAGTATATATATACATATATTAGGTAAAATGTCATACACTGTTTATGTTTCATCTGTAAAAAAATCTGTTGAAATTCAAACCTGTTAAATATTTCAGACTAGAAAACAAGGGCTTCTGTTTTGTAGATTCCGTAGTTTTGTATAATTAATTAATAATTACATCGGTAGGCTTCACGAGAGGTTTCTTGTTTTTACTGGGGGTTGGAAATAGAGAAGAATTAAATAATTTAAACGCCAATTTGAAAAAAGTGCTCGATAACGCCGTGACACCTCCAATTAGTGTGGACGGAAATGCTTTAATTGTTAATTTATGAGGAGAGCTTTAAGCGAAGCCTTTTTCAGGGACTTCACGATGATTGAAATATATTCCTGTTAATGATTTCGAAGGAATTTTTTATACAGGTTCAGATTCATGATTAGAAAAATCGATAAAAGTCATACAAATTCAAATTTAACGTTTGTAGATTTAATAAAATAATATTATACATCGACCACTCACAAAAAAATGGTTCTAAAGAAAATACTACGTATAGTAAAATAAGATTTTATAACTTGATTTTAAACACAGAATTTTTACTTAAAATCTTATAATATGAAAACTATATTAAAATTATCAGTTTGTATAGTATTTTTCTTTCAATTTCTTAATATATTATATTTGGGGAGTTTAAGAAATTGAAATCATAATCTAAATTTTATGTTGTGTTTTTCAGTCTCACTTAACATAAAATATATTATTCATAATACCAAAAATAATATACAATAATCGTAGCTGTATAAAACACAATTCTAATATCCACAAAATTTTTAATATCTTATATAATGTAAAATAATTGCTTTTAAAAAATATTTACAACTTTTGCAGAATAAAACTCGTCGCCTGAAAATTTACTTTCAGCTTATGCAAGATAAAAATCATTGCCTGAAAAAATACAACCAGACCAACGCAGACCAGAATGAATCAATATCCTGAATTTTTTTGGCAAAACCAGAAATACACATACAATTAATGATCTGCACATCTCTTTTGCCGAATATAGAGATCCTTTTAATATTTTAAATTAATTTCTTATGAGACATATTATCAAGTGAATTTTTTAATATCTTGTATCACATGAGTGATACAAGATATTAAAAAATCATTGGTTTATAATTATTTGGTTTGTTAGACCCTGCCATTGAATTGAATAAAATTAAGCAAACTAGTGTTTAAGATGATCATCAAAATGCACATTGAATGGTTAACATGGCAGAGAACATTAGTTGCACATCTAGTTTGCGTTTGTTTGCAACTTTCTTGTGCGTGACGATTTACTATTATATCAATATTTTCCCGATTCAGTATTTTTAATGTCACTACTTTATCGAGCTCACTCTTTTATTTGCCTTTCTTTATCTAATCTTCGCTTTTTTTAAATTAGATCGTTTTTCATTTTACTTATACATCACAAACACTTTTTAATACAAATTAATTCGTTTTTAATTACGTCAAGAAAAATAGAACATCAAATAATGTTTAAATTTGATAGACAATCCACCCTTCAAGAGTGATTTGTGCCATTAATCAAGTTAAAACTTTATTTTATAGAAAAAAGTACAATAATATTATAGAATAGAAGATATTATATCACAAGTAAATATTATCGTCGTTCAAAAAATTGTTATTATATAGATTAAATGTGCTGAGTTAAGGGAAAAAAGATGATACAAGTTAACCAGGAGTTGAAAATTATTGTAAAAAAACGTTTGATCCGCAATGGACAGGCAAAAAATATATGGTTAAGGGTTTCCTCCTCGGCACCACACTCACACATTGGAGATTTATTGTGTTTTATATGAATAAATGGGAGGCTACCTGACAATGCCAAATTTTCATTCTGGAGATATTTGATATTGTTATTTTGGAGACTTTCCTTTTGGAGAACAGGAGAGTGCGGGAAATAGATTCTTGAATTATTTTAACCGACCTTTATGATAATTTAGATCCATCCATTGTGCTGTCCAAATAAAATTCAAACTTTTTTTTTACCATATTAAATCTGTCATATATCGGGATATGTAATTGATGAGAGAAAACTCAATAATCATAATCATTATATAAGGATACCATTCGTATAGTGGATGACACGCGAAAAAATATAAGAGACAGTATCTGCGTAGCGTCACAATATATTTCATATTGTAAAGGGTATTTCGTACAAACATAGATGCCAGAAGAATTCAGGGTACAGAAGGAGTTTGGCACTCATCACAATCCGGATTCTGCTGGCACCAAAATGTGGAATGTATGTTTTAATTCACTATTTCTTCTTAGGTTCCGATACAGCATATACGCAATCTCAAATTAGTATAATATAGTAATCGTTTAGATAAACGTACAAAGGCACAGTGCATTATATTATATTATATTAAATATATGTCCCAAACAAAAAGTTTTATAATTTTTAAAAATATCTGACAGTAGATTTTCTTGTTTACTATTTTTTTAAAATGTACTTTTAGAACAAAACCATTTAATTTACCATTTAATTTTCATTTATAATTAGCATACATAAGGATTATATTTATGTATCCATTTTATAACCGAACAGATAAAAAAGAATACTTTTTATAAAATAAGTGGTTGAGCGTGAATGGCTTAAGATCGATGCACGTTTCGTAATATATTATAGTTTGATCAAATTACTAACTTGCTCAACAGGGAACGGATTTTCTTTGTTCTTTAATTTAACTCAATTTTTGCAAACGAATTTTTAATGTTTTCTTTAAAATAACTTTTCCATTAACAATATTACTTGACATTACCAGAAAGAAGAAGGTTGTCGAGTGACAACGAAATGATAATAGACGAAGCAAGTACAATACATTTAGAAATAAATAATTACATAATAAACAATATTTGTTGGATATCAAAATGGGCAAACATTCAAAGAAAGAACTAACATTTCATACGAAAAAACAACAATTTCGTCAATTATTCAATGTGTTTGATATCGAGAATTTAACTTTCGATGACCACATGCACTTATATCTCTGGCATATGAAGGTTTTGGGTTTAAATTTTCTCAGTGAAAATTACTTTAATACATTTTCTCCTGTATATGGATTAATTACATGTCTTTTTTTGTGGTTATTTGCAATATCAGGTCTTAATTTTATTAGCAAAAACATGAACGATATGTCCAAAGTGACGGAATGCCTCACCACTAGAATTTTTGGAGTCGCACTGATGGTGAAAGTAACCCTGCTCATGTGGTACAAGGGTGAAATCAGAGGAATGATAGACAAAGGTAGAGATTTTCTTAATGAGACTAAAGTCGGTGGTGGGGAGCCATGGAGCATCTTGATGAAGAGATTGAAGGAGGCAAGGATTATTACTCGTCTTATGTACTGTACAACGGTAAGCATATACTAGTCCTGTAATTGCAATAGTGGTTTGAAAACAAAGTGGAAATTAACATTCTTTAACAAATGTAATGTTCTCAATAGGTCATATTCTAATTTAGTGTATCTAAGTATGGAGTTGGCAACTTTTAGGAATACGGCCAGTGAAGTTACCATGTTCCGTATAGAAAAGTAATGTTATTTTATATGTTCCCGCATAAACTTTTTAATCATTTTACGTTTATTTTAAGCAATTGTCTATTTCTAAACATAATAATTTTTTCTTCAATATTTGCAAAATTACTTTGTGGCAACATATTATATAAATAATAATAGAAAAACACTTAATTTAAAACCACTATTCGTTGATACATCAACATATTTCAAGATCTACGGTCCCGTCTTCAGGAAACAATGTATACTAAAATTAAAAATGCAAGCATTGAAACAAACAAAACTATAAAAGTGAACTAATTAGGAACTTCTGTGAAAACAAATTTAAAAGATAAATATTTGAAAAAAGGATTTAATTATATATCATTTTTAGGGAGAACACATTCTTATTGTGAAGTTGTAATTATTCAGAACAGACGGTCTGTGATATTTTAAATACTAATTTAATGTATTAATTATAAATATATACATATAAAATCGTCGAATTGTCGAAAAATATTGTTTTTGCGCTACCGGGATTCGAATCTGGATCTCTATTTCCAATCCGGGGAAGTACACTACCAATTGTGTTATAGCGCCAGTATTTTTCATGACAAATTTTCGAACCTATATGTTTCACTTTTATAATTTTTTTTTTATGTATAAAATTTAATTTGCCATTAAGACTTTTTCTTATTTCTAAAATTTTTAATTTATTTCACCGTAAAGCTCTAGTATTTGTATGTAAAATTTCTAAACTCTTGTTGATGTCAAAATAATAGTTTGTTTCCAAAATGTAGATGTATCAATAAATAGTGGTTTTAAACAAAGTGTTTTTTCTTATTATTTAAATAATACTTTTTATCCGTTTTTAAAAATTGGTAACATTTTTAATAAATATTTATAAATGAAATTAGTCATATTTCCGTATTTCTATTGAAAACCAAATAATTTATTACATATTTTTAGAATACAGTCGTCAATACTATTGTTTAACTGCATCAAATCGTTGCCAAGTAGGAAAAACTGGCATCAATTAAATAAACATTTTATTTGCAAGGTATATAGTATACACTTAAGTTTTGCGTAACGGTGAACATAAAAAAAAATTAATTTTCCTATTTTTTACACGTAAGTCAAAAAGCGTGTTCTGTAAATAATAAACGAATTCTATTTAACCTTTCCTCTCCGATGATTTAAACTGAGATAAAATTGCCTCTAATTATGTGAATATCTCTCTAAATATACTAAATACAGAGTTCAAATTTTAGGTATTTCTCCGTAATATATTTATGTATTGGATAAAATAATTACAATATGTCAGAATTTACCATACGCAACAATAAAAAATATTTTCTCGAAGAACCCGACTTGAATTTGTCAATACGTGTATGCGTACGTGCGGAGTTGTTGCCGACGACGCAGTACACGAGGCGCAGGGTGCCGGATGCCGATCGTCATTTAGTGGCAGAGCGTGCGCCGGTCGAGTTAGACGTGTTTTATACTATCATTTGCGATGATCGATGTTTTTTCTCATTTTTAGCACTTTTACACAATAATTGATATAAATTTTCACTTATATAAATACATGTCAACTATTATTTTAATGATTAATGTAAGTAATGAATGTAAAATATTCATATTTATCCGACTTAAAAATCGCGAAAGTCTATATGTACACTGAGTTTACAGCACCGCAAGGGAATAGTTAAAAATTCAGACAGACTAGATCTTTAAATTTTATTCATCTACTATTACTTTTACTATAAAATGTGATAAGTTATCGTCCTTCTAGATAATCGTCACAATGACTTTCATATTTTGCGCTCTGTCCAAGTACAAGAGCGGCGTCTTACCTTTGGCCGCTCCTCTGCTTGGCATGGCGAATGACGACACCCCTTACTACCAGATCAACTTCGCAAAGGACGTATGGGCGATGTTCATAGCATCTCATTTGATGACAGGATACGAGTCCATATACATATACTTCCTGCTCGTTCTATGTGCAAAAATTGAAATATTGATTTACAAACTGGGAATGATCGGAAAAAGCAAAGAGTTTTTCGATGATGCTGATGGACTTGAAGGTAGGCATTATTTATTAATTATAAATAAAGTACCATCACTTAAGTTTATTTTATTTTATTATGTCTGTTCATTTAATATGATAGGTATAATATTATTTATTAAGGCGAACACATTCTTATTGTGAAGTTGTAATTATTCAGAACATAGGTCTGTGATGTTTTTATTGCAAATTAAATGTATTAATTAGAAAAATGTACATATAAAATCAATTTTATCAAAAAACATTGTTGTTGCTACCGGAATTTGAACCTGAATCTCTTCCAAAATTTGTCGTTAATTCACTATGGTGCTATATCATAATCGGTAAATGCACATTCTCCGGATTGGATAAGATCGAGGTTCGAATCCCGGTCGCAACAACAATATTTTTACTTTTGAAATTAACAAAATTAACTTTGTGGTTAAAATTCATATTTTTATTCGTTAACTTTGTTTTATTAACCACTTAATTGAGTTTAAACACATTTACTGGTTTCGAAAAATACAATTTTCTTCTTCAGGATGTCAATACTAACATATAAAAACATATATTATTGTTTCTTTACCAGAATCTATTTTTAAAAAAACAACAATTATTTAAAAAATAAATTTAGTACTTAACTCAAATTATTAATTAATACAAATTTACTCGAATAATTTTTAGGAAAAAAATTTAGAATTTTTTATTAGCTTTATTCGAGATCATCTAAGCTTTGTCTCCTAAATTTGTGTGTAGTTATGTATATTTTAAATAATAATACATTTTTTATTTATTTTGAGAAAACGTCTGATTGATTATTTGTTTTCGTTCAACGTTAAGTTAGATTGTACCGTGGTGTACAACTTTGCTTTGATAAAAAAGTAATATTTAAAAAATAGTCACTATAGGCATCTGCAGGCTATATAGCAATGAAATAGCACTCTTTTCAATGAGCAATTATTTTACGACATATTTATTATGCAAAACCTTTTTCATGCTATAATCTAATTGCAGAATGCCTGTGAACCGTGCTGGTGTCATTAAATTCAAACAATTTATATAATAATTATTTTAGATATATTTTTTATACCGTTATAAATTATCATGAAACTAATATGTATGATATTCTTGACACATACAGCAGAAAAATAATGAAGTAAGAAATTAAAGTGTCTACAATTACTAATGTATCATGTTTATTTGTGTTTCAGATGATGAGAGAACACATTCCATGAACACGTATATGAGAGAATATTTGAAAAAATGTATACAGATTCACCAGGAAATATTTGAGTAATATTCATTATTAATTTGATTACAAATTTTTTTAAATCGATATCTGTATTATTTAGGATAAATTAATTTATAGACTTTAATATAATTCATATTTTTAATACAATAGTATCATTAGTTATTAATCATTATTACCATTACAAAACTAGACAAATGTAAACATAAAATATTTTTCTATAAAAACATATTACGTTTTTATCGATAAAAATCGAAATTTTTGTTTGAATATAAATATTGTGAATATCGTCTACGATCAATATTGCGAGAATTAATTACTATTTAGGTACATATGAAAATCATAAATCTATTGGTGATAATGTACACGTGATATCGCTTAAATGCACTAACAAATAACGTGGGTATTCAGGTTTTGAAGATTTAGAGTAGATACAACTTTTTAGTGCGAAATTATCATACACAATTAACTTAATTAATTACAGATGTTCTATATTATGTAGATATGCATTTGCGTAATTTTTAAATAAAATAGTAAAAAAAAAACATATCGTTAATATGTATGCGTATGGATATTTTTACGAAAAAAAATATACCTGATAATAGATTTGACGATTTTTTAAATATATATGATTTCTAATACATAGTATATATGAATAATTCTAACACTCCTTTCAAGTTTGTTTACTACTAAGGAATTAGTTTTAAATCAAAATATATTTTTTTAATATTTGTAAACATCAGTTACAACTAAATTCACCAGCATATCCAAAAAAGTTCTAGATAATTGTAATGATCGAAATGAATAATACATGTAGTGTAGCCTTTAAAATTCAGTTATTTATATATATATATATATATATATATATATATATATATATATTATATATTGTTACGTCGTGGGCCGTCATCCGAGGATGGAATCCAGCGCACAACGCCACCAGCTAGACTCAGTCTGTGGGTACATAAGGGTTGGTGTCAGAATGCCTATCTCAGATGTGTGGGTGAGGTCTCAGACAATAATAACACTTTAGTCACATAATTTACACTTTATTCACTATACAGGAGAAAATCGTCATTATTACACGTAGAGTGTTCCCGATCTATCCGTGGCCAGACCAAAGCATCATCTCGTCTTCTGGAGGTTTCCAGTGAACCAATCTTGACGTCCAAGCGTGGACCGTGCTCGCCTCGCTTCCATTCTCGCTCGCAACCTCCCGCCCGTACCCACGAAAAGTCCTTCTTTCCTTGATACACACGGACAGAATAAGGCCCAAATATCTCTTGTCCTGCCGTGATTATAATACTCAGTCTTATTCGTCGCCATTTCTCGATCTTTTACACTAATTGCGCCGCTTGGCCTCCGCCGACACGCACCGCACAGCACGGGCGCTCGCTACCAAGTCCCCCTCCTTCCTCCGACCTCGCTCTACCGGCCGCGCCTGCTCGCGTCGGAAGATGTCGCTTTCGGTCTTCGCGCGTACTTTCGAATGTTACAATATATACAATAAATATAAATTTGTTTTCGTAAATATTACATATTCAAATACATAACGACTTGTGTTATTGCAGGCATACATAGATGAATGTTTTCGTTAAAATATTTATTATATAAAAATATATATATATATATATATATATATATATATATATATTTGCGTGTGCAAGTACATATGTATTTACAAACGTTCATTTTTGTGGGAAGCTGGTTCGTCGGGGAGAAGATACTTTATATTATAATTTAATACCAATTATTAAATAAATACATTTTTTTAGGTTTGGAGACAAGCTAAACCAGGTATACCAATTAGATTGTTTGGTGGAAGTTGTATTTAGCGCCATGGTAGGTTGCGTTTCATTATATCAAGTCACGGAGGTAAGACCAACCGAAAATAAAATGAGTAATTTTTTGCAAATTATTTTTAACCAATGACGGATACTGGACCATTAACCTTTTAACTGTTAACTATATTTGAACTGGAAGACACCACATAGGGTGAGACTAGGTTTTAAGGGTCTTGACGTATCTATCAAAATCTGGGACCTGTCGTTCACAGATGGAAAAATAATAAAAAAATATGACTTAATCTCTGCAAGTTTTCAAGGTGTGAAAGTGCGTGTTAACACGTATATAACTTGGCGTGTTAACGCGCTCATGGCATTTAAAAGGTAAAAGTGGGCGTAATATTTCTAAGAAGAAGAACGTGGACGTGATTCAGCGTTAATATATGCCATTTATTAATTTGATTTGAAATCTCAAAAAATATCTAATCTATAAAAATCTCAAAACAGTTTGATCAATAAATAAAGGAAGGTAAAATTTTTTAATCTTCAACATTAGTAAAATCAAATGTACTACTTTTATGTATATGTATTTATATAAAACATTTTGTACTCTTTTTCAGAGTACGACTGGTACGGTGTATGCATATAATCTTTACATTATATGCTGCATAGGACAAATATTTATATATTGTTGGTATGGAGATTTGATTCAGCAAAAGGTATTCATGTACTATACAATTATAAGCGTTTAATGTTTACCAAAAATTGCTTTGTGTATGGAAAGTTGCTAAAATAATACATTTATAGAGCCTTGATGTTGCGGAGGTTGTGTATGATTGCCCTTGGTATCGAGCTCACCCATCTCAAAGGAAGACTCTTCAAGTGATGCTGATGAGATCACAGAAACCGATCACTATTTCAGCTGTTTTCACAATCCTGACATTGGAGTGCTTTTCATCGGTAGGTGTCAATTTGCGTTATCAAAGTTTGACCCAATTATTAAATACATTTTTATTTGAAGTCAAATTTTAAATAAGCTTGAAACTTCCTCGATCTGCCGTACGAGGATCGGCCATTGTTGTATAAATTCTCACTTATTTAAAATCCGCATTCGAGACTCTCCTATGTGTGAATGTCAACTAGAAGTGGAAAATTTAAATCATGTTTTTTTAGGATGCCCTATCAATGACCAGTATCCAAATTTAATCCAAGATCTTTCTAACAACAAAATTCCATTCCCCATCAACATCCCAACATTGTTATCATCTAACAATCAAACCATTTTTAAAATATTAACGAGGTTCCTAAACGCCAATGAAATAAACCTGTAAAAATTAAATGTATCCAAAAGAAACTTCACTTTAAATAAAATTACTCGGTAATGGGAAGAACACTCCATAGGGGTGAAACGCCAATTTATTAAAAAAAAAAGTCAAATTTTATTGTGAGTTGCGATTTCAAAACATAGTATATCGATAACAAAAAATGTAAATCACATAAAAAGACAGAGTACATAAAAAATATATACAACCTAAGAAATATAGTTGACACAGGGACTCGAATCCGTAAATTTCTATTTTGGTAAAACGCTTTATTAATTGTGTCATAGTAACCATATAACTTATCGTTCGATTGTAATATTTTAATGATGCATATTTTCTCCTGTTATTATGATCACATTTTTGTAATAATTCTCAAATTCCTTCGAGTAATTCCCGCTAGATGGCGCCAGCCACCCTGATTAATAATGTATTTCATTAAAACAAACTTGAAAATTTTGATAATCCTAAATGTTATAATCATTCACTTATAAAGCTCTTAAAATATGTTGCAAAAAAGCAAAAAAAAAAAATAGTCATAGAAACTATGATTTAATCTCTACACAAACACATTTTACGAAAAAGATTTAAAAAGATGATTCATGAAAATAATACATATATTGAAACCTAACACCTATCGAAAAATCGTTTCGGTATAACTCCAAATAGTCAAAGTTTTTTCAAAGCAAAGAGAGTATCTAGTATGATTAAAAATAAATGCGAATTTAAATGAAACCTATGCGTATGACATTTCAAGGAACAGTAGACGGTATAAAAACAACCTAAGATTTACAACTGATATTTTGTTCACATCCACATCGAAAAAAACGTAAAAATAATCAAATGGTTATTTATTTATTAGTACAGTACTATTTATCAGTACAATAGTAACTTATAGTTATAGGTTTTGTAACTAGTCTTTAGAATTGCTTACAATTATAGATTATTATTACGTGTTGTTTGCAGAACACGACAAAATGGCTCTCCAATCTGAACTCTACATTTTATAGTATAATATTACTTCTTCTTTAGCGGCCTCATGGATTCGAAGTCCACGATTGCAATCACTACAAAGTACCATCCATCTTTTGATATTACCATTGTAGTGCAGTTGCCCAGCTCTTGCAAATCCATTTTAATATTATTCGCCCACCTTCGTCTCAGTCTTTTAAGTTAATCCTCTTGACTCATGTGTGTGAGTTCTGTGCGTGTTATAGATTTCATCTGCTCTCGCTGCCGTCTATCACAGCCTCTGTGCTATTTAAGTAGTTTAAAATTATTTAATCTTCTCCATTCTCCCGTAAGGTTTTCACGTATTAGGCCATAAATCTTACGCAAGATATTATTTTAGAAGACGAGAATATGGACAGTAAAGGTGAAGTGTTAGGGAACACTTCACCTTCATTGACCATGTTCCCGTTAAAGATCGAAACCTCACACCTCTTCTTTAGACCCACAGCATTACTCGAATAGACTACAATACTGTATTTAGTTTAGTTATCACATGATGATGAGAGGGACTGCACCTCTCGAAATGAGTGCTGACAATAACCCAACGTGTGTGTAGTAAAAGGTTTAGTTGTTAAAATTAAAATAATCATTTTACACTAGAAAGTAACCTCTGTGTCAATTAATGAAGAATTCCAATGTTTATAGATAATTTTCAATATTTTTACCTTATGTGTACTGTGTGCACGTTTTAGAGAGCGGCAAAGGAAGAAATATTTGATACGGCAAGCAAGCGCTATTAAACATTAATACAAATAAAAAATTGGAAGAAAACAGCAAATTTTATTTAATTACCTAATGAGCACTCGCCCAGCAAGTATAGAATCTAAAAGAGTTTTTTTGGCAACTGGATTACTTTGTATAAGTCTCAGTTAGAGGACCAAGGTTTCGAAAAATTATATTTTGCACGATAAAATGCAAAACACCTAGTATAAGTATTTAAGAAAAAAAAAATTTTTTTTTCAGGTTATGCGAGCCACATACTCTTTTTATACAGTTCTCACAACAGTGGATGAGTAATACGAGAAGAGATCGCACAAAGAGGATTATATCACCGTTTTTATAATAAATATTGTCTGCTTATCTATATAGTATTTAAAAATCACAAGTATTGCTGCAGTACCTACCTATCATACACGATTTCAATTTTTATTCGATAAATAATATAAGAAGGATTTGATTACAGTTCAACTGTATCAAAACATGTATGTAGTTGCACACTGTGTGTACCAGCTTTTGCAGCATAAGATTAATTATTTGAGAAAATAAAATAAATGATATTAAATACATACAGATTTTTCTTCTATTAAATTAAGATAATGTTTGTGTATATCGCAAAAAAGTGTAGTAATTAAAAAAATATGAATTACATTTTATTTCGGAATAGTAAGGTAAAAATTATTTTCAAGATTCTATGACAACCATATTAAAGTTATTTTATTTTATTATTATTATTATTTTTTTAATTTTTTTTTTTAACCACAAAGTTAATATTGCTAATTTAAAAAGTAATATTAAAGATGGTTTACCCCTTATCTGCGAACGACTTCTAGTGTATTTTGTCAACGGGACCGTTTATTCATAATTCCCCGCAGTAAACAGTAAAATTTGCAATTCCTACGTAGTAATAAATTTACTGCAATATTGAACACATTTTCGAAATATATTACCAGTGAAGGAAAACTTAAATTTTTTATCATTTCACTATCCTTTTATAGTTCTTCAACGATATCTAAAGTTATAAAAAAATATCATCGTCACATACAGCATTATTCATAAGTAATTCCTTATTATTCGACATTATTTAAAGATAAAAGCATTAAAACCTTCTCCACCATTTTTTTACGCCAATGTAACTGCAACACATCCATACCGAGCTACTTTCCAAAAACAATTTAAAATTTGTGGTTTTACTTCAGAAATAGCAAATGCAGCATGATTTAAACAGTCCAAAATGGAACATTTTTGGAACAATGGAACTGTGCACCGCATACAAAAAATACGCGTAAAGAGAGACCCAAGTATAGAACGATCTTCCAGACACCTACAACCGGTTAAAAAAAAAATATTCCCATGAGTATGCATCGTACAATACATTTTGAGTATGAATCACATAAAGAGAAAATTTAGAAGCCAAAAAATGTGAAATAATTATTTAAAAAATTAAAAAATTATTATTTAATTTAATTTATTTTAAAACTGTCTAAAATTAAAAACTTTCTGCTTTGTAACGGTTGTACATAAGTTTTCCAATAATAATTTTAAAGTTATTATTGGTTTTAAGTTAAAATATATAGGTATATATTTATTCAAGATTATAGACGATATGGTTTATTTGAAATAAAAATTAAATGTATTAATTAGAAAGATGTACTATTAAGGAGAACACATTCTAATTGTGAAGTTGTAATTATTCAGAACAGACGGTCTGTGATATTTTAAAAACTAAATTAATGTATTAATGTATCACATACAGTGTTGCGTAATATTTCAAATATCAAACAAATGTACCGAGGGTATGCATGTAAAATTTGGCAAAGTAAATACAATATATCAGTAAGAAAGTAAGACATATATTTGGGTACCCTGCCTGCTACATTAGTAATTTACTGTATTATATCAATGTACAAAATATATATATAAACAGTTAATCAAGAAATGCAATTGGGTAATTCCATATACTGTTGTAGCAGTTTTATTCTCAGGTTTGGACCTTTAAAAGTTCTTGGGGGTAATTTCTTCCCATTTCGTGGAGCCAGAACTGCACTCATACGAACTGCAATAAACGAGTAAAAATGCATGCATGGTGATATCATATGATTTTAATACTATTCTGGGCAGCAAAATGAATGAAACCGAAGGAACTTATTGGAAACATTGGACTGGTTAAAATAAATCATAATACAATACATGGCAAACAAACAGTTTTTCAGCTGATGATAAAAAAAAAATTACATCGACTATGTACTCTTGTCTAGCAAACAACATTACAAATGTCTATGCTAAATTAAAACCAACCATAAATAATAATAGCATTCTTGACAAATTTAAAAATAATAAGTAATAAAATTTATTATACATATTTTCTCATTATTATGAAAGTGGTCTAAGTCATGTTTCTTTCGTTTCGAGATATTTAAAGGTATGCGTTTGAATGGATTAAAAAATATTTTTATATTACACAAAACAACGTCTCAACATTTATTTAATCTACCAGATTTATAATTTATTTCGACAAACAAATGTTGCATGTAGTTTATGAGAAAATAAAAAAATTAAAGTTGAAATGATTTACTCTTTTATCAAAATAAACACTAGCAGAATACCATAGAATGTCGTAGCAATGCACTGAATGTAACGCTTCAAATGAGCAATTGTTACAATTTGCGTCATATTACATTAATTTAAAATAATGTGACGCGAAATAATTGATAAACTCATTTTTTAAAATTTAAATTTCAATTCAATTAGACCACTTTCATAATAATTAACAAATTTCATGTAGTATCCTACACATGTACTCGTATTTTTCAAATTCGAACAAAGTATAATTTCAAATTTTCTTTCTGTTTATTAATTATAATTTTTATTTCTCTCTTAATGAATTATTAAATTTATATTTAATGATTATTAACCAACTAAGTAAAATGTATACACCATATCTACTGATTATTGCTTAACCGTGTAAAATGTTTGCCTCAGCACGGGCGAAGCCCAGTGAGACAGATATTGAAATACATATGTGTATCCCAGTAATTGGTTGCTTCAAAGATTTGGACGTACTCAAAATATTACTTATATGTGCACACAATATTTTAAATAAATCCATAATTTACGATATCCCTATAATAAATTACCTATTTTAAGACCACATGATAGGATGGTAAAAGCAAGGATAGCTATTAACACTAAAATAGAAAGGTTAACATTTTAAAACCCAAAATCCTTCAACATATGTAGATTTTCTAAAATAACGAAGACAAATACAGATGTATAAACTGCTATCCAAAATCACCACAAATCAGGTTTCAATCAAATTGGACGACTACCAATCAGTTGAACAAGGCAATTTTTTTTAAACCTCTGAAACGTTTCAACTTCGGAACACACCCAGAAAAAAAGTACCTTTCACTCTTTCTCAAAGATTTTGAGAAAGCATTCGACTCAATATAACATTGGGCGATATAAAGGCTATATCGCCCAATGTTATATTGAGGCTTCACTATATCTGTCTGAATGCGGGTGTGGTGTAATATTGGACGCGGGAAGGGTGGAAGAAATTCGGGAGAGGGACAACATTAGGAAAAAAAACCACCTAGAACCCACCTGTGAAACGCTCCTTTCAGTATCTGGACTTCTTCCACTGGATCCACAAGTCTTCTGGCTCCAGGATACACACAACGCTATTCAGCGCGAAGTACACTTGGACATACTCTTCAGTGGTAGCGCGAAGTGTTAAACAAACATCATGCACAAATAGCATGACGTAGAGAATTAATCGGTTCGCATGGTAGCGAGAAATCGATTACATACAAACAAATATCAGCCCTATACAGCAGGATAATAATTAACAAGCCAACACTTCGTTGCCACACGGCAGGACGAATTTGGCGGCAGTCAACGCACTTCAAATGGTAAACGATGCTTTCAGTTAGAAGGTACAACTTCAACTCCCAAGTGCAAAACCATAGAGAACACTGTACAGAAAAAGGTCGTGTTTTAGTATAGGAGGATGGAGTAGTGGGTAGGTACAGTATAGGAATCACCGATCTACGTATGTCATGTTCACATGCGCGCGTACAGTGACCGGCGATTGTTGGAAAGTCATGAAGATCGAACATTATCTTTTGAAGATATCTTCAGAAACCTGCAATGGCAGAATAAGATATAAATATTAATGAAAAGAGATGAAGCAAAAGAAAGTCGATGTTAAGCGATCTTGTACATTTCTCCAGTAAAATCAACTTAAAAGTAAACCTTAACAAAATCAAGGTTGTGAAAGCAGTGTCCACGAAAATGTTCAGGTATATTTTATTTGTATTTAGGCCAAACGAGTGAAATAGAGAACGGAGAAGAAGGTTGGATTGGGTAGTATTTGAAAAAATAAGCTGATTACTCTAGAACAAGAAGATATCATGCATGGCTAAGCAAGAGAAGCAGTCAGAACACAGATACGCTCGAGTGATTCGGTAATATGAAGTGGATTACAGAACGAGTGGTTCATTTTGGAGGACCGCAGAACCAGGGATCGTGTAAAACAATGAGAGAAGTCAGTGTTCAGCGGACACTGAGGGTATATATGTAAAATATAAGGAACAAACCACAGCTTACATTATTATAAAGGCAGTCAAAAAATCGCAAGAAACAAAATATGTTATAATTTGTCAATATTTAAAAAAAAGTATGAAATTCATAATTTTTGGGTTAAAGCATTTACGTTAAATAATAAATAATCCCTCTGTTTTTGTCAACTAATTTGCGACATCCGATAAGTAGATTCAAAATAAATAGAGATGCGTTTACGGATTACGTGTCACATCAATATTATTACCATTTTCAAACAAAGTTAAACGCTTGTGCTATGAAAATAAGATTTCTGGAACGAGGCTCGAACCCCCGATTACTAGATCACTAGGCGAGTATCGTAAGTACTAGACCACGAGCAGACGATTTGCGTGTGGAGTGTAAGGCATGTTCTGTGCTTTCTGTAATCGGTTCTTAACGACAGCTGAACTTTTCAAGAACATCTATGTTAATATCTAATTCGATGCGTCATTTTTTCTTGTATGTGACATTAGGAATTTTCGACGTAAATTTCTATTACGTTTAAAATGAAAAAATATCAATAATAATATTACTTTTTCTCATCTACATCTATGACTTTCTGGATGTGGCTTTAGTTGTGTCATCATGGCCAGGTCTGTGAGACGCGTTTTTAACATCTCTAGGTTGAGATTATTTAAATAAAATGTTTTCTCTTTTATATATTCAATAACCTTAAGTAAATATATATCCGCGAAATCGTATTATGGTTAGAAAATATATTGTGCACCTGTCATCCTGTCATAGATAAGAAAAGCATCCTGTCATCTCATTAATGTCTCATGGTCATATCGCGTCGCATTCAACGGCCGCGGTTTTTTTCCGTATCTATGGTAGAACTGTCAAATATGACATCACTGTTTTGTTCGTATTTTTCAAGAATGTCTTTGATTGGATACATATTAATATACTCGTAGTTAATACACAAGAACATAGTTTGTACAATTCTAGGGAAAGCAATACAGAATACACTAACAGAAAAATAGTATAAAGAAATCGGCGATAGCTGATTGGTGATGCAAGCTGTCTGGATATACACACATATAAATGATAATATAGGCCATACGTAATGTAATTGGTTGACGTATATGAAGTTTTATTATTAAATAATTCATTGATTTTGAAAGGTCACTAATCAAAGCACGTCTCTTATTATGCCTGATTAAATTACTATTTCGCTGAATAGAAAACGATTCTCTTTGTTCTTCGATTTGGCTCAATTTTCGCAAACGAATTTTAATGTTTTCTTTAAGAGAGCCTCGCCATTGATTGTATCACTCAACATTGATGGAGAGGAGACGACTGTCGTTTTATTGAAATGGTAAAACAATAATAAATAAAGAAGTGAGATAAAATATTTCACAAAATGAGCGAACAATCTAAGAAAGAAATCACGATTCGTACGAGAAAACAACAATTTCGTCAAGTATTCAATTTGTTTGATATCGAGAATTTAACTTTTGACGATCATTTGCAGTTATATAACTGGATTATGAAAATGATGGGTCTTAACTGTCTCAGTGAGAATTACTTTAAAACAGTTTTTCCTGCGTATGGATTAGTGTCATTTATATTCCTCTTTTACTTTGTGTCATCAGGTTTTATTTTCATCAGCAGAAACCTGAACGATGTGCCCAAAGTGACAGAATGTCTGACTAATACAATTTTCGCAAGCGGACTGATGGGAAAAATGTTGATCTTTTCATTGTACAGGGACAAAATTAGGGGTATGGTAAACAATGCGAGAGCTGTTTTTAACGAGGCGAAAGCCAGTGGTGGGGAACCATGGAGCATTGTGATGAAGAGATTGAAGGAAGGGAGGATTATAACACGTCTTTTTTACTATATGACGGTAAGCCTTTATTTTGTTACAAAAACAGTTTGAAGGTAAACAGGAAATTGAAATTATTTAAGACATATAAGTTCACAAAGTGTCCTAATCTAATTGGAGGTAAATATAAAGTTTGTTGATTGTGGATCATTTCTCTTTTAGTTAAGAATGCAATTTTTTACTTAGCTAAGACTGAAATCTGTTGCAAATTTAATCTGTAAAGATAGAAAGAGATAGAGCTCAGTTTTGATAATCATTTATGAATAAATTATTATCATTGTACACCAAAATGTACTATTTGATTAAAAATATTGTGTAACGGTATTGACTTTTAATAATACTTATATTCTATAAAAATATTGTACTTATTCTAATGTAAATGTAGGATTAAATTAATTAATGGCACAAATCGCTCTTGAAGAGAAGATTACATAAATTAAAGAAGAAGAAGTCTATAATTTTTTATCCATATGAGATACATATGAGTTTAAGAAAATTGACAAATCAAAGCATGCAACAAAACTAGCAATAAATAATAAATAAACAAACAACTTATTTGGAAGGTTTACAACTTATTTGGAAAGCTTTTTATGTATTATCATCCACGTTTATATTACGAAAAATAATAATATTCATTTTATACGTTTTTAATCTGCATCAAAGTGCAAGTTTTGTGAATAAAGGTACAATTCTTCTTAACTAGATGGATACAACAGATCCCTATACTCTGTAATAAAATCTGATAAGTCCATAATTCTTTCAGATAATTGTCGTAATCACTTTTATTGCTTGCACCCTGCCCAAGTACGAAGATAGTGTCTTACCTTTGGCTTTCCCACTTTTCGGCTTGGAGAGCGATGAGACCCCTTATTATCAGATCAACTTCGTGAAGGACGTATGGGGGATGTTCATAGCATCTCATTTGATGACCGCATACGAGTCCATATACATATATTTTCTGCTCATCCTCAGTGCACATATTGAAATACTGATTCACAAACTTGGGTCGATCGGAAAAAGCGAAGAGTTTTTTGATGACGCAGATGGAATTGAAAGTTAGTATTATTAATAATAAACAAAATAATTAAATTTAAGTTTTATATTGCATATTTAAGTATTGTTCCAATATGTTAGAGATGGTATTGGAATATTATATTTTTCTTGAGTTTTCTTTAAGAAATAGGTTAACCTTGTAAAATTATTTATATAAAATATTGCGGAAAACACATTTTTTGTTGTGAAGTTGCATTTTCAAAACATAGTTCTGTGGAATTCAATATAAATTAAATGAATCAACTAGAAAGATATACAAAAAAAATATATCTATAGAAAAATATTTAGTTGGTACTGGGATTCGAATCTGGACCTCTTCCTATCCAAGGAATCGCATTCTCCACTTTCGCTATAGCAATCGAATTCACTTTCGATAAAATTTTTTAACATATTTTCTACAATATTTCCAATTGATCAAAATAATATTTAATTGCTAACGGGATTCGAACGTAAGCCGCTTCCAATCCGGGGAAACAAAAATTTTAAATACTAAATTAATGTATTAATTATAAATATATAAAATAAATACATATAAAATCAATTTTGTCGAAAAATATTGTTTTAGCGTCACCGGGATTCGAACCTGGATCTTCATTTCCAATCCGGGGAAGTGCACTACCTTTGTGCTATAACGCCAGTATTTTTCTTGACAAATTTTCGAAACTATATGTTACATTTTTCAAATGAATACACCTGTCGTTCCATTATTTGAAAGCCATCTACATTATTTTTACAGAATCTCAAATACCTTTGAGTAAACCGATTTGCAGACGCCAGAATTATCAATTCATTTTTATTAAATTTTGGACACGTTGATACAACATATAATAATAATAATAATAATAATAATAATAAAATCAAAAATTTGGTAAAAATCCCGGTAGCAACTAAATATTTTTTCGATGGATAGATCTTTTTCTGTATATCTTTCTAGTTGATTAACCTAATTTGTATTAAAAATTATAAACACTTAAGTATTATAAACACTTAGTTTTAAGTACAAAATACGTTTTATTAAAGAAGCCTTTTCGAATTACTTATTGCATAATTATGTTGGAAGTATTTTTATATTCATATTTTTTAATGAAAACATACTTTTGATTTCATTAAGTTGAATTACTAAGAGAGATATGAATTAATATTTTTTTTGCGTTGTGTTACAGGTGACGAAGGAACATGTTTCATGAACTCGACATACACATCAAAATATTTAAAAGAGTGTATCCAGATTCATCAGATGATATTTGAGTAATATTAATTAAAATTATGACTTATACAAATTATAAATCTTTAACGCGAAAATTGACAAATAAAAGGGTGGAATTTAAAAAAACAATTGTGGTTATAATATATTAAATAAATAAAATAAAATATTGGTTAAAATTTACTCAAACATTACGGCTTTTATCTAATTATAGACAGCATTCTTATATATTTGGTGCGAGTGCAGTTAATTGTACTTTGACGAAGTTTTTCAGAACATAAGAATTGTTTTCTCTTTCTTGTGCTTATCCGAAACGTTATCGATCATGTTGGGGAACATCATTTTGTTTGTGCAGCTCTAAATTGTTGGAATGTGGACATTTAGAACCACGATCTTCATCTACCTGGGCGTTATTTTGCTCGCAATTTTTCTTAGAATTATTAGATGTAGAATCTGGAACTTTTTTAAATGTCTCATACCTTTCTTAAAACATTGCAGTTTCCGGTTTTCACTGATTTTTTTTCTTCTTTTTTTTATTAATATTAAAAATATAATACAATTTCAATAATCAGCGGATATAAATATATTTTTTTTAACATTAGTTTCTTCTCTATACTCGTATATAGAGAAGAAGTATATTCAAGTTAATTTATGTTTCAGTTAGTCTGTGTACATATTTTTTTACTTCAGTTACAAATTTATGATAGTCCGTAATTTTTCTAATTTAATTTAAAGATTTGTATTTCCTTTTACATCCGGATCGTCATATTATCATTTGTAAACCTATCAATTCAGTTTACTTTTAGTAATCGTCTTTAAATCCTCATCTAAAATATTTCAAGTCGCTTTTGAATTATTTCAGTGAATGTTCATGATTCTATTCCATATAAAATTTGACGTGCTTGCGGTCTAGTTAGTGGTTACAATACTTGCCTAGCGATCTATAGGTCGTGGGGTTCGAATTTCATAGCATCAATCCCCATAGCATAAGCTTTTAGGTCAGTTTGAAAATAGTAAGAATATTGATTTGATACGTATTTCGTGTACGTATTTCTATTTAAAAAAAAATACAAGGAACACGTGGCATAGAATAATTCGCATGCGAAAATTTGTTTTAATCATGGCTGCAAAATATTTTCTTCATGCTGAAGAATGCAGCTCGGGTTTGATATATACGATATATTATTTCTAAGGGTTCTAGTTTTTATTTAATCTATGTTTCAGGTAAACGATTTTATCTACTTTTTCCAATATTATCCCATTTATGTACAGCTCGTCATAACCGTTTCATTTAGTTTGCTAATGATCATGTATTTTGTGTATTTGCTGTTCAGTTGAAGACCATAAACTTTGCATTATAATTTATTTTAATCGGTTAATTTGTCATTTGTGTATATAACCCATGAACATGAACTCGCAAAGAATTGGAATTCGAATTTATTAATTCTTGGAGAGTAGAAGAGGTCAGACCTAGTCTACTGGTAAGGTATAGAAAGTGTGTATTTTGCGAGAAGACACAAAAAACTGTAGTTTCATATACTCATAGTGATAAAAATATTGGAAAATAAATATCTAGTATAATTTAATAATGTTTAGAATTTCACACACTTGAAAATTTAAAAAAAAAATGCCGGATACATTAAATGACAAATTATGAAAAAATAAAATTATACTATTTTCTGATTATTATAAATTCAGTTTATAAATCTAGGAATATTAATGATAATATATGCGATAATGATAATATATGATGATATCGGTTAAGAGCGTTAAGTAATGACGTGAAATTTTAAAATAACTCTATAATTTATTACAAATAATTGTACAAGATTATTTTTTTTAGGTTTGGAGACTGCCTTAACCAGGTTTATAAAATTGATTGTTTGAATGAAATTGTTCTTAGCACACTAGTAGGTTGCGTTTCACTGTATCAAGTAACAAAGGTAATATTAATCGAAATTAAATTAATATAATTAATTATTAAATAAAAATATAAAAATATTTTTTTAGTGAAAGCGCATCTTTATTATGAGGTTACAATTTTAGAATATAATTCTGTGATATATTTTAAAATAAATTAAATTAATCGATTACACAGAAAAAATTATATATAAAAAAAAAAAATTGTTTGCCACCGGGATATGTACCCGGAACTTTTCGTATCCAGGGAAACGCGTAACAATTTCGTCAACCATTTAAGTTTCTGAAAAATTTGGAACTAAATAGAATAAAAGGTGTATTATTTATAAAGATTACGGAATATAAGTTAAAAACTTCTGGATCCTGGTGGCAACCAAATATTTTTTCAACGGATAGATTTTTTGAATATCTTTCTAAATGATTAATTAAATTTATTTTTTAATGTTGATATTGGGTTTACGTATACGTATTTTTTTAAAAGGTAAATTTAGTAAATAAATATTTTACTTAATACTACAGTGAATCACGCCCAGTTATATACATAAAATATCTAAATACCTAAAACACGTACGTATTTTTTTCAGAGTACAACTGAAGCAGCATATGCTTATTATCCTTTCATCGCATGCTGCATCGGACAAATATTTATGTACTGTTGGTATGGAGATTTGATTCATCAAAAGGTATGCGTATTGCTGTTTACCAGATCAATCCTAAAACTATACATCCACGATCCGATCCAAAGGAAACTAGGAGAAAAACCTTAGGATACTTTTCAGTGTCAAAAATGGATACCAAATTTATTCAACGAAATTTCTTGTTTTGTGCACCGCGTATATTTAATAAATTTCCATTAGGCCTGGTTGCTTGATGCGGGTAGAAAGGAAAATGAAACTTATTTGTCATTTCTGCTAACCTAACTACCTACACATTTCATCTCCAACAATATTATAGACAAACATATTTTTATAACTTTTTTTACAATACTATTTAATAATTTAACTTCTGATCGCCCTTTTTTTGCATAACATTTTATAACTTCTGATTGTACTTTAACAATTACAACTTTTAAAAACTATAAAGGTAATTTATTTAGAACAGACCACGTCTTGTAAAATAATTAATATCCTTAATTTTCATATGTATTATTCTAAGGTACATAAAAAAAATTTTTAAGTGTGTAATGTTTACCAAAAATTAAGTTTAGTATGTTCAGTTGCTAAAATATTATATTTATAGAGCCTTGATGTTGCGGAGGCTGTATATGACTGCCCATGGTACCGAGCTCATCCATCTGAAAAGAAGACTCTTCAAGTGATGCTGATGAGATCACAGAAACCAATCAGCATGACAGCAATTTTCACAAACCTGACATTGGAGACTTTTTCGTCGGTAAATGTTGAGCGTTGTTTTATCAAATTTTTAATATGATTGATTTACAATTATATTAATTAAAATAATCAAATCCATTTGAATCAGTAAAATATATTAATATTCTTTAATACTGCATGATTTATTTCATAATGTCGATTGAGCGTTTTTATTTTCTAAATTTAAGAGCAACTAGCTTCTAAATTTACTTTCTTTTCACTATGCTTAAAATAAATTCAATTCTTAAAACTATACTCTCCTATACTTACTCTCATCTCACCAAATATTCTAAAACAACATCAAAATGGACTATTAATTGTTATTAATTTGTTTAAATATTTTTGTATTAATTATGAGTGAGTATAATTGAAATTATAATTTTCAATAAATTTATAAATACTGACCTAAGTCACAAAATATATATATATCGTTATACTAATCATTTGAGAACAGATGAAATTTTATTGAAAAATTGTTGAAAAATATTTTTGTGGCTTAGGCTTATATATATATATATATATATTTTAAATAATTGGTTTATGTAGATTTAAATTTCAATTTATATTTTTAATTTGTGTTAACAATATATACTATCTATACAACTAAAAATGCTATTAGTACACGTATCATTGATAATATATAATACAAAACTATTTTGAAAATTTGACTTATAGTTTATTTTATCAAATATTTTAAATGTTTCATGTATAAAAATAACTGTTTACAATGCAATAAACAATAATGTTAAAATAATTAAATTAATGTAAATAAGTATCACTTGATAAAAAAGCTCTTAAATATTGTAAAAAATAACTCAGTACGTAACATCACGTTTTTAACAACCAGATTCTAGTTCAATGATTTAGTAAATGTTTTGACTACCTACTCAATTATTATAAAAAAGCTTTAAAGATTCATTTAATTAATGATTTTCTAGGCCCCGCCTGTTAATCTTGTGATTTTCAATGATTTCGGTGACTTATGTTCGGTAATACTCTCCCACATGGCCCCACCACCGACGTCTTCCAATTATAATAAATCTGGAGACGCCTATATCCTTAAACAATAATATTATGACATTTTCAAACTAAAATTGACCAGAAAAATTATATCACAAGCCGACGACACTGCTATCATTGTTGACGGACAAGACGGGAACATTACAAACGAACATGCAAATTACGCCATGAACACTCTCAAATACTGGTTTGATAGTAATTTACTTTCTTTAAACTTCGAAAAAACCTATTACATTACCTTTTCAATCAAAATTCTTAAAACACCGCCCCATTTAAAAATTATTATCCATAACGACAACTGTAACAAAATTACCTGAAACGAATCATGTACAAACTTAAGCCCAAAAAAATAAATCAAATATCTCAGTGTAATTATTGATCAACATTTAAAATAACACAGTCACATTAGTGAATTAGTGAAAAGAATAAGAAAATGTATTTATATATTCATAAGATTAAGAAACATTATAGTATAAATCATTTTAAAAATGAATATTTTGTTATTGTTCACTCACTACTCTAGTATGGAACAATTGGGTGGAGAGGAGCATATAATAATATAATGAACTCGGTAAAAATAATACAGAGAACAATCGTTAAAGTCATATTTAAAAAAATATAAGCCTTTTCAACACATACACTTTGCAAAGTCCTCAGTTACCAAATTAGAAAATATTTATAAAAAAATCTCAATTAATTAAAGAAAATAACATTAAAATTTGAAACAAGCACATCCACACAGGTTTAAAAATAATTTTAAAATCCCTAAATGTAACACCAAATACTATCAGCAAAATTTTATATACTTAGAGATTAAAAATTTCAATAGCCTCCTTACACTAATTAAAGAAATAAAAGAGTTTAGAAAGAAATTAAATGAAAACTTCAGAAGCACATTATTAGAAAATAAATAATATAGAACACTTCAGAAGCACACAAATAGACAAAAAATAATTATATACTATAAATGTATAGCTCTCTATATAAAATTATTATAGTGTAACTTTCTCTCCAAGCACAAGAACTGGTGTCTTTTTTGGAGAGGTAAGCAAAAAAAAAAACATGTAATTTTAATAATATAAAATACTAATTCATGTTATATAAAAAAAGTAAAAATGTCAAATATAAAAAAAAATATTTAGAAAATATACAACAAATATTATTAAATCGATTTTGATTATAAAATGTAAATATTAAGAACATAAATTTATTTTTTCAGGTTCTACGGACCACATATTCTTTTTATACAGTTCTCACAACTGTAGATGATATGTAGAGAGGGAACATAAACCGAATAATATAAATGTATTTTTAATAAGAGTTGTCTAATCACATATATTTAAACACCTACCACACACAATTATAAATTATACACGGTTAATAATATGACCACGAGATTAACAAATCATTTGATAGAACAGTTTCACCACTCACAATATTTAAATAATTGTATGTAAACTGTATGTACCAAGTATTTAAAACACCACATTAAGTATATATTTGATATAAATTGAATTATTTTAAATACAAAAGAATATACATTTTTTTTCATTATTATAAAATATAGTTGGACAGCTAAAAAATTGAGCATATATGGATTTGGAATTAACAAAAAAATACTTAAATCCATTTTTAATATTCATAGACTAATTACTTATATCTTAATCAATGTATTTCCAAGATTCACTTTAATTATATCAATATATAGTTAAGCTATAGACATAAATCTTTTCGTCTTTATTTTCTTACATTCCCAATTCTCTCGCACTTATCATTAGTTACAGTAGGCACAGATAAATAGTAATTATTGCTGTATGTTCAGTGATTTAGAGCAATTTTAGCCTATATGGATATGTAAAATGAATAAATAAACGACAACCCACTAACTAAACAGGTGTATAATTTCAGAAGAAATTGATGGAATCCAAAATATTTTTAATATATCAATATTTAAAGTATTATCTTTATTTAATATTATATAATATAACGTTAAGTATTCACGAACATTTTGTAGGTAACGAAATACAATTATATCATCAAAGTTTATTTATTTTTTGATTAAAAATTGCACTAAATTATAAAATTTAGTGATATATTTTTTAAAACTTTAGAAGAACTTAATATTATTTTATTATCTATTCTGTACTATTATTGTGAGCTGGATACAGTCCTAAACGCACCCGGTGGAGCAATATCTAAGCACCTTGACATACGCTGCAATGCAGGTACTGAATGCAACTGGCGCCACCGTCCAGTTGCGCGTGCTGCCACGCTACATGCTGTTGATCACCTCTTGAGGCGATCAACAGCATGTAGCTCTGACTTCTGTTTTAGAATTACATCGTATAAGTGTACCTGCGTTAATATAATTAATCATTGTAAAAAATAGTAGAATAAACATAGTGCTTTTACATGCATGTACCGTTGATTTTAATTGCTCCACCCCTGTAACGAATACCAACCTCCTCCTATTAAATCAAGGTGTACACCAAAATACACGAATACAAATGTCTAGCTGAGTTTGTTTGGAGGCGGTTCGTTATTTCACACATACACATTTACAATCTTTATACTATATACCTACTATACTAGAAGTGTACACTAAATCATCATCATCAGTAACGTTGCAACATCATACATTGAGACTTGCTTGCCTCCAGGATTCGTCTCGATCGCGTCGACTCTCAATAACATTTGTTTGTTTGTCTACTTATTTTACGACACCCTGTATGTTGATTTACGAGTGTATTATAAAACTTTTTTCAAATTTTCTGTAATCAGTTTATCAATTGGATTTTTCACGAACACGTGTACGAGAACATTAAAGCTTACATAAGAATAATGTTCTAATAGACAGAATAGCAAAAAATAATACATTGGCCCAACTGTTACAATTCCCAGACATTTATTACCATTAAGGTTTTGATGTCAAAACATATAATTCTTATCGATTTGGTGTCCAGTGGCGTTCAGTAGCGCATCTTAAAGAATCACAAATAAACAACTTTTAAAAAATTATTTCTGAATCGAAAAATATTGAAAATAAACTGTAGACCACGTGGTAATAATAAAATTAACTTACATATCTCTGTGTATTTGTTATTTTTTTAAAAGAGCACGAATTTTTGGTAGATCAATGGCAAACTATTGATTTTACACATCTTTGTTTAATAGTCCGCCACATTTAGTTGCAACTAGTTCTATGAATTATCGCAAATATGGCAATAAATATAAAATATGCAATCAATAATTATTTAAAGAGAGACGATTAACTTGTTGCATGCATGATTTTTATTATATTTACACTTTATATCAATTTACCAATGAAAAACCGCGTTTTTATTAAGTGCAGCAATACAATCCCGATACATCAGTTGACAGCGGGAGTGAAAACTATAAAATCATTATTTGAGTAACGCAAGTAGATAAAAATAAATATTTATTATTTTATAAAAATTAGCATCTTAAAGTATTATATTGTATTATATATCAGAACTTTCAAAAGTTTTACTTTCCACAATATTAATTCGCTACCGGAGCGACATTTGTTTTTAGATTTTAATGATTTTACAATGTTCGGAAAAAGTTGCAGAGGGTTTCGGACAGCATTTGTAATGACACTGAGGTGAGATCAGAATTACGAACATTAGTGTTCTTCTCGTTTCTGTGTAAATTGAATCCTGATTTTGCGATCGAGACAGAAACTAAGAATTGTTATCAAGATGTGGGGTTAGCGAAGAACGCTCTGAATATCAAATCTGATTTTCCACCGTATCGTGCGCTTGGATTAACAAGTCTGACATTTATTTATTCAACGTTAATTTTTCATTTATTTGACGAACTTTGATTCATCACACACGAGGTAAACTTTTTCCAATAATGGTACGATACAATATTTATAGAGTAAAAAAATCAATTTCTGATTTCGTGCACGTTAAATAATATTATATTGCTGTATAATTTTACGTAAACTGTTTTATGATTTCGGATGTTATGTAATACCTACAACTCATATATTCAAATAAACAATTGCTGTTATAAAAATAATATAAGTATTACTATCATATCTTTGTTTTCTTGTTATCTCCTTAATTACTTGGAAATTTGACAGGCAACACAATTTAAAAAATCAAATTTTTGTACAAAAAAGTAAATTTTGGTAAAAATGTCAGATGATACCTTGTTGTAAATATTAAGGGAATCTCCTATCAAGTGAAAGACACACCAGGATCCATATTTGAAAGATAATACCTTTCCGAAAACAGTGAGATCTAAAGAGTCAAGGATATTTACTGAAAAGAACACTGAGAAAATCCTAAAACAAAGTGAACCCACTTACCAATAAGCATTATTAAATACTGAAGTATAATAGTGAAATGAAATAATAAAAACAAGTTATCCTATACATTTTCATTTTATATATATATATATATTATAAAATGAGAGAGACATGAGTTCGTAAGTAAATTATGTATTTATAAAAAATAAACGATAAATTAAATAAAATATCTTAAACTACGTCACGAACCACCACTGAGGTAATAAAAGAAAGTCACTTTGTAATTTTGTAAAATATTTGCAAAGCTTTTCATTTAAGAAAATTTAATTTCAGTTTGAATTTAAAACAGATGGATGTATCAAATGACTACTCCCAGTGAATTCGATATTGTTGAAGGAAGAATTACACAAATTTAGTTGATATTCTAGATTTTTTTACATTACATTCGGGCTTAAACTTAAAATCAGTTCCATCTAGACTTATAATCGAATAAGTTATGATGGCCTAGCCAAATTTCATTTAAATATGTTTGGTAAAAGAGACATCTATTTTTATTTTTTATTGTTTTTAAAGCTCTCTACTGACAGTATAAAGTTTCAAGATTCGATTTCCGGTGATGACTATACTTTACTGTACTAACTGATTAAGTTCTGAAAAATCACAAGTATATAAATAAAATGTGATTTGTACTAAAAAAAATTATTATTATTTACGTTAATATAATCTGTTAATTAAATAAACCTGGCCCCACCTATACCGGTCTAATTAAAAGCTATTGAGTAGAAAAGATGGTTGTTTCCAACTGGAAAAAATACATGTCTTACTTAGCAAATGTACTAACAAGAAATTTGACATTTTATTTTTATTTTTTACTAATCTGATATTTTTGATCAAAGTACTATAACACAATACATTTTTTTCATTCTATATGCTTGTGTAGAGAAATGGATATAATTTATATTAATAAAAATGATTGTATACAATAAATAAAATATAACAATAGCATTAGCGATATAAGAATAATAATAAAATAAATTGAGGGGTACATGTTTCTTTTTAAAGTGATTTTTAATGTCATTAATCTTTCTGTTGTTTCCGGTAACCTGTTAAATATTTTTTTCTTTTTTCTGGATTTTTCCTAGATCTTTCGTTTAAATTTCACAAAACTATGTTCTGATAAATTGAAATAACACAAATAAAATGTGATGTTATTAAACATTAATTAATGTAAATAAACACACTAACTAGTAATTTTATTATTTATTTGCATTCGTTCCATTTTGAAGTAAACATATGTTAACGACTTCACGATCTCTATGTAATTAATTCAGAATCTAATTGGTTCACCAAGAAGCATCATTACTGATAATGGCGAGCACCACATGCATCCCAACCAACCATGTTGCAGCATCGAAATTTACACCAACAGTTATATAGACCGTAACAAATGGTCGCTGCAGAATCCCTATCGTTTAATCCTGTTTGTTGAGGTTGGTGAGACAGACAAACGGGCATTCTACTGCTTCTAAGACACTGTTATTTCTGACTGAAAGTTCTACTTCACGGTACAATGGTAATGATTTCTGGTAAAATTAGACTATTGACATACATGTTTTTGTTGTAAATGAGGTGAATATATTATAATATAACGTGATAAACATAAGATACAATTATATTGCTATTTTTTATTTTTTATCTTAGTTTTATTAACCACTGAATTGAGTTTAAAAAACATCTACCGGTTTCGAAAAATACCTTTTCCTTCTTCAGGATGTCATAAGATGATAAAAAATATGAATTTTAACCACAAAGTTAATATTGCTAATTTTAAAAGAATTATATTGCTATTAAGTATAATACTCGTAGTTTATTGTGTTGGATGGAGTAGACTCCACCTCTGATATATACAGCATTGTCCTGGCTATTTTGTTAGACTTCCGTCTGTGTTAAAATGACCAGTTTTTTTCGTGCTGTTGTGGTGTTATTTAATTCAAGAAAGATAAAGATTCAACAGGAATAAAAAAAAAAAAAAAAAATATATATATATATATATGTAGTGAAAGTATTGTAAAACGAATTAATTATTAGTCTAGGTGTTATGTTTCCGTAAATACTTCAATAACTAGTTCTGGGTTTTCTATTGGGAATGATGAATACAGTTATTCAATCTAGGTAAATTCAAATTACACAAACCTTTGTGAACTTGTACTGGTTGAGGCCGACGTCGCTATCCTTGTAGCCTGATGGTCCGCAAATATGCTGGTCAGCCACCTTCACACCATCACACAACCGATAATCCGAAATTATATATACTAAAAGTTTTATTATTGCCGCCGTAAAAAGTCCGTCCGAATCACAATAACTCTTTTCCCAGAAGCAGCTTCGCTTTTGTTTTCTGTTTTTCAAATCTACACAAAAAGAACACACATATTCAAAATTTTATATCAGGCCTACCTATCGAAGTATAAAGCGCGTAAACATATTGTATTATGATTATGTTGGAATGTTGGACAGCGATGCTTCTGAATGATCTCTCCCCAATTGGATCATATATGAGGATTATTGATATTGATATAATGATTAGTGTTTTTTTGTTAATTTTTTCACTGTATATACTTTCGTAATGTTTAAATGTAATTGTGTAGTGATTGCTTTATTAAAAATCCTGTAAAATGATATTTGTTAGAGCTTAATGAAGCATTCCAATGGTCAGCAATCCTAAAAATAAAGTTGTTAAATTAAATACTAATTAAAAAATTATTTTATTAATATAATAATTTGTTTACCTACTCGTTGGTCTAGAGCAATGATGGCGAACCTATGACACGCGTGTCAAAGGTCACAGCGTTTTGGGCAACACGCCAGCGTTAACTAATATCAGAGTTATCAAAGGACACGTGTCCCGCCACCAGACGTCTACACAACAACGATCGAATTTATCACTACGTACATACTACATATGTATCTCTTTTAAGTCTCACTTTGTGAAAAAAACAATTACAACACATTAATTAATAATATCTATTCTAGAAGCATACATTTTATAGTGCTCATGTATAATTCGTATAGTGATAAATAAAAAAGTTAACGATATAATTACAATAAATGATTTGCCCATTATCAGAGTAAAATTACAAACTCAGTACAATAATTGAAATACGACACTTAATCACATAACTCAGGTACCTATAGCGATTTTGCAGACATCCACAAGAGGACACACATTCACTAAAATATTATGTCACACATTTTTGTCATTAATAAATTTCCTTATCCCATCATGATCGCAACCCCTCATTAGAATTCCTACATGTCGAACTAATTCTGAATTACGCTCTCCTATAGAGAGAATGTACCGAGCTTAATGATTTTTCCTTGTATTTGTTTTCGAATTCATAACTTTTTGACATAGTACTTTTTAGTGTCGTGTGAAATATGTTAGGATGTAAGTTATTTGTTACCATTTGATTTTTCTTTGTCCAATGCCCTTATAGTTATATCTATATTATTACCAATAAATAAATAAATAAAATAATAAATACATTCTAGCCTATCTAAATAAATAAAAATAAGAATATGATTGTCATTCAAACATTCATAAATAGACTGAAAATGTAGACCTTTTTATTGGAATATTTCGAAACATTATATTATACAATGTATAAGGAACTGAAATAATGTGAAGGAAGAGTTTCTGTTATATTATTCTGCTTTGCAAATAATATATAGTTAATAGACAACGAATGACAGCTTGTTTCGTGACGAAAGATTCAACCGTATAAGAAATAAAATAGCATTTTGGACACGCACGACTATATTTACTCTCTTTTCCAGCATCATTTAAGAAATGGGCTTCCACGAGTCCAACATTTTTAGATGAGTTCTTTTGGGTCAGAGTCAAGGTGATTTTAGCCCGTTTGCGTCCAGATCTTTTTAGAATTCAAAGACACTCAGAAAAAAGTCAAAATGATTAAAATTATTATAATTAAAGTTTTAAACCAGCGCTGAAATTTGCTGATCTTCAATAAATCACTACGAGACGAATTAATGCATCAGTTGCAATTTTTTCCTGGTGAAATCGTAATAGTATCATTCAATACCTCAAATCATCTGAGCATCACTTGTGCTATTCATTTCAGTTGTTCAAATAATCGAATTATATATTTTGGTTTTTGGTTGCATAACAGTGGTTGATTTCTTCAAAAGAAAAAAAACCTTCATAATCTATGAAATTGGCCATGCAAAGTCTTTCGCCTAACGTATCTGTCGTGAATTATTAATTATTTAATAATTATTTATCGTGAAAAGGAGTCGGTTCTTAAGAAATACATAAACAGGGAGGCTGTCAAATGAGTAGATAGTGGAGTTTTAAGAGAAGGTGGCGCTTTTTCGATTGTTGATGCTATATACTTGGAATGATAGGATGAAGGCTTCGCAAAACTGAAGGGGAGTAGCGGAGAAGAGGGGGTGTATAAATCCCATGAAATTGAAAACAAGGCACCATCAGTGCAGCGGCTTAGGATATATTGAAGAGTAAGAAACGAACGTAGGGTAGTGAGAAGATAAAGAGTATTAAAAGGGTGTGTCACAACGGGGCTCAGTGCATAAAAATATATTGTAAAGAATATACGTAGCGCACGAAAGGGACTTTTAAGGTAAAGTGGTCATAAGTGTAACAGGAAAATTATTATATTCTTTCATGAAATATAAAGTGATTTCATAAAATATCGGTGATAAATCTAAATATTTTGATGCGTTGCATTGCTACGTTCGATTTATAAACATATGTCAAATTGTCTAGTCAATTGATTAAGTGAAGGTTTTTTTACTAAAAAAGGTCAAACGTTAACGGAAATTTTAAATGAGATAAATAATGTTTTATTTGATAATGCATCTTTATTTACAAATGTATAAAATGGGGGTGCAAAAGTGACCCCCTACAGTGGATACCCTAAAAATGCCATGACATCAGAATCATTAAAATCATATTGTTTTAGAACATCGCCAATAAAAAGTGTCTGAAATTGCTAAGGCTGTAGGCATCTCATATACTAACAAAATTTTTAAATATGAGAATTTATGTTTTAAAAATATTACATATGGGCAGATGGGTGTCGCGTTTGTTAACATTTGATCACAAGAATTTATCGAAGATTTATAAAGACAATTTAATCTGTTTTAAAAAGAATACTACTGATTTTATTTATCGGTTCATAATCACTGAAAAATTAAAAAAAAACTTCATTCAAAACAATGAAAATGTAGTTATTTTCTACCATTAAAGTTCATTTTGTGAATAAGAGAGATTATGGCTCCCATTTTTGAGATGCAAAGACCTGATAGTGATTTTACTTTTATTTTTTTTCGAACTTTTCAAATGTCAAATTACAAAAAAAAAATGTTTTTAAAAATATCATAGGTATCACAAAATTTTCAAAGACGTGGTAAACAATTTAAAGTACACAATTTACACTATATACTCATATAATATACGACAATATGTATTATATTATGAAGGGATGATTTAGAGCTGTCTGCAGGAAAGTAATACCTGAATAACCGACAATAATGTATAATTGGTTTTGGGTTTGGTATCCTATTTACTCTCAATATAACATAATACAAAATGAGGTGATAGTATCTGTACGCATATATTATTATAGACGCCCACCAAACACACACCAACAGAAAAATAGGATATAAAGGTACAATAAAAAATTATGATAATACAAAATAAAGGTTGTATAAGAACCAGTCCATAATATTTTACAGATTGATACCTGATTAAATTAATTAATAATATAATATATATGATATTAATAAAACAAAATCTATACAGTTACGGAAAAAGTAAATGTATACGATAAATATATTTCTGGTTTTATATAGAGTAATTGTGTTATATTTAATCGAAATTATAATTGTTTGAGAATTTTACAAAATCATGTTAAGCTTTAAGTTTAAGTACTTCGAAATAAAAATTTGCGAAGTCGACCTATTACAATTTCATATTAGTGCCTCAGGCCCAATCATCCAACAAAAACTATGTGACCGCTCAAAATTCCATGGCATTCATTTATGTTCTGTATTCAAATGTAATTTGGAATCAATACAATATTTCAATTAATCGAAATAATTGCATAATTATCATTTTTTAATGCTTCTATCTCTGACATGGAAATGGCATTGAAATAAGGCACATACAGCTTGAACATTTTCGATATCATATTTTTAATATGATCTACCCCTAAAATATTGTGCACTAGGCGGTACATCAAAATGTTACTATTTTACATAATAAAAACTGACAGAGAAACTGGTGGAGTTTGTCACTACCGCAATACTAAAGTCAGTTTAGAAAAGATAAGAATAATGCGGCCTGTCATGTTTATCAAATGCACATTTTCAAGCTGTATCCTATTGTTTTCGATTCGAAATGTATTTATTCAAAGCTCACCTGTGAATGAAAAAACGCCAGACATTTATACCCCCATAAATCTCCTTAGCCCTCTGTGTGCACGGGAGCGATAGGAGTATTCGGGAGCTTCAGGAATTTATGAAAACTTAGGGGATGAGACGAAACAGATAAGATGTCGTGATTTCACCGTTTTTCCGAGGATAAAGGACTCAGAATTTGGGGTTTCAGAAACTCACTAAAATGTCCCATAAAGTGGAGAGGGATTAACTATAAAGTGCGAAAAGCTATGGAGTTACACCTTATATCAATTTCACCGTTGGCACGGATCCGGATCTTGTCTTTTAATAAAGTGAACGCGGATAATCCGGATAAAAGTTAGAATTATAGAATTAATACTGGAATATTTTTATCACCGTTATTTTTTCGTGAAGAATCAAGTTTTATACTTTTTAAATATATAGAATATATAACACAGGCTGAATGTGATGCCGATTCCAGGCCGATTTTGCTTCGACGCTATTTTAATTTGTCAAGTATTTGTTAGTTTACATTTATTAATCGTAAAGAATAGTTGATTAAAATTTATTATGGAGCATATGAAGCCTCAACAACGTGTTGAAGTCATTAGAACATTTTATCTAAATAATAATGGCAACGCTGTAACCATTTATGGTGATCGTCATCATCACATGTTGGAAAACTTCTTGGTAGCCGAATTGGATCGATTGGATCTGCAATATATGTGGTTTTCATAGGACGGTGCTACCTCGCACACATCCCTAACTACGCTTAAAATTTTGTGAGAAAGTTTTACCGGCCGCATATATCAAAAAGTGGTGATATCGACTGGCCTTCTCGATCACCTGATTTGACGGCTCCCGACTATTTTCTGTGACGGTACTTGAAAGGAAAGGTCTATGCCAATAAGCCAACAACAATTCCGTTACTAAAGGATAATATTCGAAATGAAACTGCTGAAATAACACTCCAAGTGTGCAAGAGTGTTATGAAAAATTTAGTTAAAAAAGCACACATTTATGTTGCTGCCAGAGGCAGCCACTTGGTAGATGTCATATTCCATACATAATTGTAATAAACCAAATAAACGATAAATATTATAATTATATGCTTTGAGGCATCAGCTACTATTTAAAATCAAGTTTTCTATCAAAAATACAATAATTTTTTACTAAATAATATTTTTAGGAGAACACATCAGCATTGTGAAGTTGTAATTATTCAGAGCATAGGTCTGTGATATTTTAAATATGAATTTAATATATTAATTAGAAAGATATGCATAAAAAATCAATTTTTTCGAAAAATATTGTTATTGCCCCATCGGGATTCAAACCTGGAGCTCTTTCCTAACTGGGGAAGGTGCATTATTCAACTATGGTACAGCGACACTTTTTCGAACCTATATGTTACCTTTTTGATATTAATACTTTTAAAATTAGCAATATTAACTTGGTGGTAATGGAACGATTAATACAATTAATCGTTCCATTATTTGAAAGAGCCATTTGCCTTCTTTTTACGGAATCTCAAATACCTTTGAGTAATCTGATAGCAGATGCCAGAATTATTAATTGATTTTTATTAAATTTTGGACACATTGATACAACTTTATTATTAGGAGAACACATTCTTATTGTGAATTTTTCTTTAGAAGGGGGTAACATATTGGAGATTTTTGGAATGGATTTACGAACACCCCATCTTCATTATAATTGATACATAAATAAAAATAATTGTACATTAGTCCTTAACCTTTCGTTAAGAATTATTATTAGATTAGCCTTAGATTAGCGACTTTCTGAGATTTATTATTTGTAACATCAGATAAATGGATAAAGATTTATTGGTAGAGTTCACTGTCGTACCCCACGGCTAACATAATTTTAATATTGAATGATTCTATTGACAATTATTTATTATATATTAAAATTGTACTCTTACACACGTGCTGTAATCTTATATATATATATTCTGATTATTATTATAATATTTAATATACCTAAACGACCCACTTGCGTGTGAATTTACTCGCGTATAATGACGATTGAACACTTCCCTTCTAAAACCCCCCTATTCGTCGATCTCTTCCTTCTCGCCCAGATTTGAAACCACCCCATCACCTCAGAGCCCTTGTCAAACATCCTAATGGACGCAGGATGCTCCCGAACGCCCACCCTACAGATGGAGGCGTGAAAAAGGTTTACCATAAAAAAAATGGTACCTTTTTTATAATGACGGTGACATTATTGAACTACTACGTCATCCTAAATAAATAAAAAATTCAATAAAGTTAAAGAAAAAAAAATTCCACGAAATTAATAATAATAAAATTAATTTTACAACCGATCGTAGTCATTTGATCATAGATATTGATTATATTGTATAATTCAAAATTACCATCATGTTATAAAATATATCTCATGACTCTGATTTTAAACATTATAAAATAATAACTATTAATAATAATGTGAGAACTGTTACTTTGTAAATGTATGTGTGTCATGAAAGTGAGTAGATGAGTAGTGGGGGACGAACCTTATAAGAGGCCATTTCTGGGGGAATAGCTCTCTTCCATCACAGCTTCTTCTGAATAACTAGTCTATGTCTGAATGTTTAATTTATATTGCTGTATAACGTGTCGTAATAAACGTTTAATATTGTTACCTGAAAAGACTGAGTTTCACTTACAAGGAATTGGGACCCAAGTAATTAGACAATAATCAGAGGATAGACCCCCAAGGGAATCTGGTGGTAATCTAAGATTTATCACAAATAATAATACCAAATCATTAAGGAAGCAAGAAACATTCAGACTAGATGCCTATCATTACTGTTTAATCTGATGTTTCCTAACCTAACCTTTATGTTTCTATGTTTGTATGAATTATATAATATTTTCACGTATTTTGCATTATAATTTGTTCAGATGTATACCGTAACATACCAATTTTATATATATTATATTTCTTAGTCAACTTATGTAATAAGTTTTTTAAGAGGTTTAATGACTTACATACTTACCATCACACCGTTTCTCCGTGGGGATAAGCAGAGAGGATAGAGCGCACACTCCTCTGTCCTGACACATAATTTTCGCCTCATTCATATTCATGCATCTTCTTATATAAGCTCGCTGATTGTTGAGGCATAATATTCCTCCATTATCTGGTTTGGTTGGTCGTGCCAAGACTTCCGCGAATGTTCTATATTATTGGTGCTATCACCACTTACGTCATATATTTTTCTTAATATTCTCTCCTCATTCATCCGTTCCATATAACCAAACCACCTAAGTGATTCTTTCTTAATCTTACTCACTATACTAACATCAGCTTTACATTCTTTCCTTATTTCTCCATTCTTAATTCTGTCATAAATAGTTTGCCACATATACGCTTAAGTATTCTCATTTCAACTGCATTCAGTCTACTTTCTTTACATTTCTGCCAGTTCCAGGGCCCACTTCCATACATCAGTGTCGTTACCAGGACTCTATTGTGCACCGCTAGTCTTACCTCGGTTGAAAAATTACTGTTGGATATAATTCCATTCACAGCGCCGTTCACTTTATTCCCTGCAGCCACCTCTTTTCTATATCATTCTCAACCTTACCGTTTCTATCAAACATACTTCCTAAATACGCAAACTCATCTACTTGTTCCAAAAATTCATTACCTACAAGTATTTTGCACAGTGTCTTGCTTCCTTTTTTGCGAATACCATCGCTTTCGATTTGTTGACATGAGATCGCTTTCCTTGCATACATCATACATTCTACTCACTAGACTCTGTAGTTCTTGTTCATTATTCGCCACTAGTACTGCATCATCGACATAAAATAAACAGCATACAATCAAAACGCCTATTTTTGCTTCTACATTCATACATATTTTTAATGAAACTCATTTATGCTGTATCATTAAACTATTAATGCTCTATAATATAAAGTTATATAGAGTCTATATAATAGATATAATTTGCCACAAATCAGTGCATTTTTAAAAACATATTTTTATTGTGAAGTTGCAATTTTGGAACACAGTTTTTTGATATTTAAAACAAATCAAATGAATTACTTGAAATGATAAATAGAAAAAAAAATTTTGATGATGTGTATAATTACCACCGTGAATCGAAAATACGCTACGGAAATAATTCTCTTTCATACTTTTAAAAATTAGCAATATTAACTTTGTGGTTAAACTTCATATTTTTTATTTATTATCTTTGTTTTATTAACCACTTGAATTGAGTTTTAATACATCTACCGGTTTCGAAAAATACCATTTTCTTCTTCAGGATGTCATAACTAACCAAAAATATATAGCATTGTTTCTACATCAGAATCTATTTTTAAAATTAAAAAAAAATTAAAAAAAAAACAATTATTTAAAAAATAAATTAAGTACCTAACTCAAATTGCTGCTCAATACAAATTTAATCGAATAATTTTTAGGAAAAAAAATTGGAATAGGACTCGTAGTTAAATTTAGTTGGCTGTTTACAATTTCCTGTTTAGTTTTACATGCTTTATTTATCTCCACCGATTCCAAATTATTTAATTTATGACCAACACCGTCAAAATTTAAAAAATAGATTCTGATGAAGAAACAATGCTATATATTTTTGGTTAGTTATGACATCCTGAAGAAGAAAATTGTATTTTTCGAAACCGGTAGATGTATTTAAACTCAATTCAAGTGGTTAATAAAACAAAGATAATAAATAAAAAATATAAATAATTCTCTTTCACGTCGAATTTGCGAAATCACTTGTTATTGTTTGTAATATAGAGAGACAGACAACTATTACCCAATCTCCCGGTAAGTAAAAGTTCTAAGTTCAAGTTCAATCGTTTCTGTACATTTTTTTTTATCCTTTTAAGCGATTCGTCTAATTTGTTTTCTTTTAAATAAATAAATGTGCGTCAGAATAAAAATATAATTTTGCCTTGTCCTTAATTTTTTTTTACCGTTGCTTTATACAATCAGGGATAATTGTCGTTTTTCGTTTTTCTTTTTAAAAATGTACGTTAAATTTCAAAAATACTCATAACAATTGCTATTAGTTTTTGTTTAAAAAAAACAGTTATGTAATGGATTTTTAACACTACATTTCCTTATTAAGAAGAACACATTCTTATTGTGAAGTTGTAATAATTCAGAACATAGGTCTGTGATATTTTAAATACTAATTAAATGTATTAATTAGAAAGATGTACATATAAAATCGATGTTTTCGAGTTTAATTAGTGTGTACTATATTTTCTATTTGTTTATATTTTTAATATCTGTATGTAATTTTCCATAAATAATCTCGGCCATTCTTGTTCAATAATCTGTATGTAAAGATATAACTGTGTTAATGGTTCATCGTACCGCATAAATATATAAATATAACGCCTTATTCTGTCGACGTGCAACTGCGGAAATACGAATATTTCAATTTTCATGATCGGTTTTCTTTCAGTCGGTCGAGGTATGGACCTTATTTGCGCACGACGTACATAAGGCTATATTATATACGTGTTGACGATTTCATTAAACGCTTTTCCATTAAACGTTGCATTCAGTATTACTTTTTCAAATAAAGCTGTCAGTTTATTCAGTTTGGGGTTGAATAAAATTATTTTACAAATAGCCATTGCAAAGAAATGAATGGGAAAAATTATAAGATACATTAAATAAGATACATTTCGCCGCTTTGCGATTAAATTTGGCCGAATTCTTCTCGTGCAATAAAAACGTAAACTGGGATATCCGAGAGACTAGGAGAGCTCCGGTTACAAAAGCTATTTCAAATCTTATTTTAATTTGAATACCATTTTCTCGTCAATAACTTTATTCCATTTCACTTACTCTCTCACTTTTTTGACGCGTTAAACGCGAGAAATTTTTACGATTGGTTGCAAAGTCTTTCAAAATTGGTTGCGATACTTCTTTGATTTATTCAGTGATAGATTTTTTTTTATAAACCCAATAGTTTAAAAAACGTAAAATAAAACTTATAATTTCAATAGATTTCATATCTAAAGGGGAAACTGAATATTAATGAAAGACAGAATATAAATCGATGGTGATAGCTACAGATTTTTTCTGGAAACACAAAAAAAATCTGTCACATGTATCATACCATCCCTGCATGTAATATGTTTTTTCAGTTATAAAAAAATGTTCTTAAATTTTAGTAAAACAAAGAAAATGAAAATAAAAAAACTCCCCGATGGAAAGCCAAATCCCGTTCTTCCACGTGACAAGTAGAAATACTAACTACTGCCCTGCCGGCAGATATAAGATGTGAATGAAAATATTGAGAAATATCTGATAATCTGTATTAATAATCTCTTTAATAATTAAGTTTTATTACAATGTTCACTAGGTGTGAATATTTTCAAATAAAATTCAATATTACTATTAAAATTTAATGTCAATAATGTATAAACAATAAAGCTTAACAAAATCTAAATCAGTGCATTAAATACTAATACCAAACATTTTCGAAAACATATAACATAAATCAATATGTAGATCTTTGTAAAAATAATCACATGAAAAGATATTTCTGCGTCGTTCTGCAAATAAAGAACCGAATCTGAATCTCGTTCATGAATTTTTTTAATGTATACCAAAATTCTTCTGTTATGTACTGTGAAAGATAAAGTATTTAATGTTAAAATGCTTAAAATGTATTTGGCCATCGTTGTTCTTGGATGGCTTTATTCAAAAGTTAAGAAACTTTTCCGAAACAAAGTTTAAACATTTAGGTGGTTTAAGAAAAGGTTTAACAATAACCATTTAAAATATATTTGATAATTTTTAAAAATACGTAGTTCACAAAATAAAATGAAAATATCTCAAATAATTAAGACAAAGAAGCATAAAATAAATCATAATAACAAAAAAAGAAACATTATTTTTATTTTGCTTTTGCTTTGTAATAACCACATAAAGTCTAATTTGCAAATATTAAAAATATTATTTACTTTATCGGTATATTCTTTCTTATCAGGAGAACACATTCTTATTGTGAAGTTATAATTATTCAGAACATAGGTCTGTGATATTTTAAATATGAATTAAATATGTTAATTAGAAAGATATATTAAATCCATTTTATCGAAAAATATTGTTGTTGCGCCACCGGGATTCGAATCTGGACCTCTATCCAAACTGGGGAAGGTGCATTATCCAACTATGCTACAGCGAGAATATTTTTAGTGACAATATTTTTTCTTAATTCATAATATTCAATGCACTATTGTATCTTTGAAGATATTATAATAATTATAAAATAAAATTATATTCCGCGTATACCATGGACTGCAAGATGAACGAATGTCTCCGTTCTTTAGAAATTTTTAAATAAAGATTTTCCACGACTCCCAGAAAAAGATTTATTTCATACTTGGGCAGAATACTGAAAGCTTTAGAGGATGAGATCTGACCATCTCTAACGGGACGGACATATCAAATCAGGGACATGATCGGAGCCTCGCTACACAGTAAACAAGACCCAGGATCGTGTAGCGTTTGCACCGTTCAAGCAGATTAGAAGAGAGTGATGCCGTCGTAAGTACATTGATTGAAAGATAAAGAGACATACACATGGTATCCCGGAGATATTAGTTCAAACGGAACCTATGATTAAGAGACATAGTAAACAAAAATGATGTGCAAGTAAATTTAAGAGCCTTCTCCGGACCACAAGATCTTGAGAGACTTAAATTTGTTATGTTGTTGTCTAGGTTCAGTTAAAGATTGATGAAGTTTAAGAAGGCTATTAAGATCTCAACTTTGAATTATACAAATCCGTCCGATTCTGTTTGGCACAATATGCGAAGCCGCACTAAGATTGAGCTGGTCGGTGGTAATGCGTTGTAACAATATATTAATTAATTGTTAATGAGTAAACTAAAAATTGACAAAATAATTAAAACAATATCAGCCTCCAGCCAGCAGCTCCTCTTCATCTCGGGTCGCGGAGCCGTGAGAAGAAATACGATGAGACATTTTTCCTTCCCCTAATGGCCCCGGTAATAATTTTATTATATTCAATTTCTACGTGTATTAACGCTTTTTGTGTTGCTCTCCCAGCCTCCCCCCATTAACAGCAAACGTTAAGACCTTTAGCGAGGGGTAGGTGGCGGGTGGGGCGGCCAGGGTGATATTTTATGAGAAGAATTATGTTCCACTGAATACGCAAATGTATTGTGTTTCATTTCTTTATGTTGCGAATGTATTATGGAATTTGTACATTTTATACAATACTTTATAGAAATTTCAAAGTTTCAAATTTATTTTACAATTATTCATAATTCAAGAAATGGCAAGTTGTAGCTTTTGTGCTATCATTTAATAGAATTTTTTCTCTTTGTGATAACTTGTATAGCTATGAAAAATTATTTTACTTAAGTAGATACCCTTTATATATTATAATATTAATACAAACGAATTTTAACATTTTCCCGCAATTTTTATATTATGTTGTCTTTATAAACGATTTATTGATCATTTTCAACATATATTTCTTGTTATCTGAAGTTTTAATTAATTAAAATTAATAATGTAAAGTATTCAGAAACTAAACGTAAACTGCACCAACGTAACGAAGCTAGGCTGACTTATTTTAAACAATCAAACTTCTTCCAACGACGAACATTGGTCCTCATTTTGCTTCATAACATTGTCAATGAGAAAATTGATGCCCTCTATTTTGTGCGATAAGTATTCCCGTGCCCAATTGAAAATTGAGAAAATACATTCCATTCTCAGTAAATAGTTATAATTTAACTGTAATATTGGCTTCTACAATTCCAAAAATGAAGCGGTGGTTGTGCGACCATTTAAGATTATTTTTATATACGTATATATATATATATATAAATAATCTTAAATAAACCGGATGCAGCGTCTTGTATTGGCAGCTGTTTTTCGGTCGGTATCGGTGTGTTTTTGCGGCTGGTGAGAGCCTAGCTTACATCCGTTATATAGCGTTTAGGGAGCCATCGGCGGTGTTGTTGATTGTGGAGGTCTATCGATTGACTTGCTATTTATGAAAATGAAAATAACAGTTTAACCCAGCTACTGTCACGATGGTACGATGTAGTACGTGTTTGACGCTATATGCACGACGATATAGTGATTATTAATTGAAATGCGATTATAAATCATGATATTATTTTAACGTTGTTGAGTAATTATGACCAGGCTTAATACAGTTTTGTAACATTGTGTTGTATTCAAACGACAATATAAGTCGATTTATAGATCGATATAATTATATTAAATACACTTAGAGTATACTAAAAAAAGTAATTAATTATAAATACTATTTTTAATATTAAAAAAATCAACTTTGTGATTAAAATTCATTATTTTTTTAGATTGTTAACTTTGTTTTATTAACCGCTTAATGAATTAAATACATCTACCAGTTTCAAAAAATATCATTTTCTTATTCAGGATGCCATTAACTAATCAAAAACATATGTTATATTGTTTCATTAAAGGAATCTATTTTTAAAAAAACAATAATTATTTAAAAAATAAATTTAGTACCTAACTCAAATTGTTACTTGATGATTCAAAATTATTGGAATAATATTTTGGAAATTTTTTTGGAATGGGACATGTGGTTAAATTTATTCGGTTGTTCATAATATTTTGGTTAGTTTTACACGCTTTACTTATTTCCAATGATTCAAAATTATTTAATTTATAATAAAATAATTTATAGTAAAATAAGCAAGCCCAATTATTTATCGAAAGTATGATCATTTTCTAACAAATGATTAGAAAATTCTGAAAAACCACTGTTATTATTCAAACATCTTAAATGCTCCTTTACTCTTATAATTACAATTTCAACCTATTTAACCACTATAGAAAGCATCACAATTCTTACAACTATGTTTATAGACACAAGAAATGTTAGATTTATCATCTTTGTCCTTAGAATTTATGAGTAAATTTCCTATATTATTATTTACATAATTGTTATAGTATATTAAATGATTCAATTTAAAACCCCATATTAAAATATTTTAACAGAAAAATACATCATTATATATTTCATATACTTGGTTAATATTCAAAATAATTTTTGGCGATTTATTCGAAGTGATTAAGGCGAGTCTAGGAAAATTATAATATTTCTAAAATTACAATTATCGTATTTTCAGATATAATTCTGACATATACTTTTTATTCATGAAGTATTTTCATTAAAGTATTCATTGACCTTTGAAACTAGTATCGAAAAATTTCAGTCAAATATCGGTTGGTTCAATATTCCCTCCATAAATAATACATAGGCAATGTTTATGTGAATTTATCGCATTCAAAATACTTAATACTCATTAAGCAGTGCCACCGTACATTATTATTATGCAATATCACTCTTCCATTAAACTAATTTAATTTAATTTAATTTATTTTAAATAAATATACTTATTTATTATATATACATGAACGTATTTCTAATAGCGACAAAACTCCTCAAAAATCTGATTGAGAACTTATTCCCAAACTTATAATCTAATTATAAAGAGCCTTCGGTAGTACAGGGAGGAAACCCTCGAGGAAGAGCGTAGCACTTAGATGTGGCTACATCCTCCTACGACCCCGCTACGCCATACGTCTCGCGCTGCAGTATATAACGTAATTAGAACGATGGAACATGACGCTTTACGACAACGCAGTGTTTCTAATAAATTTTAAATCACCATTTTTTTTTTTGTCACCTTTAATGGCACTTAAGAATGTTGCTAGGGGTCCGTATTTGAATCAGAAATTACGAAAATTATTAATCAGAATTTTTTAAGTGGATTTATATACATAAAAGAATATTATTACTCTACTTGAGGTTATTTGCACCAATCGAGTAGAGTTATAACATTGTTTTATTTATATCCATACATTTTGAATTGAAATATAATATGTTTTTTATTAAAGAGAACACATATTATTGTGATGTTGCGGTTTTTCAGAACACAGTTCTGTGATATTTTAATACAAATTAAATGTGCCAATAAGAAATTATTTTTTCGATATATATTTCTTATTGATATATTTAATTTGTATTAAAATATATTTTTTTTTATTAATTTATTAAATTTTATGACATTTTTAAAGAGTTACAAAAGTGATTGACTGATTGTCATTAAACTGGACTAAACCTTGTAATATACCCAGCCACTTAGATATGGGTATATAAATCTACTGTAATGCCCATTCTTTTATATAGGACTCAGGGTTGGGTACCTTATAGAAGACATGTTAATTGTTCTACCAACGTTTCCTTCGCTATATTCGGATCCACTAAAGCAACCGTGTGTCTAATGTCACAGTTTTACATGGTCGACCTATCGAGGACATGATCGTGAATGGCAGACTGAGGTGTACCGGACGCGTGATACGCATGGGCGATCATATACTACCGATACGTGCTATGTATGGGGAGATCGTGGGTAGGCGAAGACCCGGGGGGTTGAAGAAGCGGTACAAAAATTGCCTCCGAGAAACGCTGAATTTGTGTAGAGAACCTGAGAACTGGAAGCTCAAGATCACGGGAGTTGGAGAAGTATCTGGTTTCAGGTTGACGATATTGTGGCGACTAGACGAGTTAGACATTTTCAGCGAGCCGCGACCGTGCGACAACGGAACGGTGACGTGCGCGGGAGGGAGTGTCCCTCTCGATTTGGACTATTCTCTCACTGAAATGCGAATGAGACACAGAAACACAAGTTAGAATAACTAAGTTAGAATAACGAAGGAATTCTCGAATATGAGGCTCGGCACCAACATATATTCATAGCGTACTCTGTCTAGTTTTTGGGCAAATATGCCGTATATATTTGACTTTTCTGGCTGTGGTTTCGGATCTCATTGCAGGGTTCGTCATCGTCATGTGTGACTGTTGGTATTGTGGGCATACAAACTCGGCCATTCAAGAAAATCAGCAATGGATGAATACTTTCTGGATACGGGCCATCATTTTGCATTTGGGCCGAACATCATAACGCTCGTCTGGTTAAGGAGGCAATTGAAATATATAAACATCCTGTGAATAATCCGGCGCTTCAAAGCCATAGGAATCGAAGAATCCGTATAGATAGCGATCCGACAGTAAATGGAACTAATACACAACAACACTATTCATTAGGAGAACACATATTTATTGTGAGGTTGTAATTATTCAGAAAATAGGTCTGTGATATTTTAAATATATTAATTAGAAAAATATACATATAAAATCAATTTTATCGAAAACTATTTTTATTGCGCCACCGGGATTAATATTTAGTTCATATTTAAAATATCACAAACCTATGTTCTGAATAATTACCACTTCACAATAAGAATGTGTTCTCCTAATAATAAAGTTGTATGTATCAATGTGTCCAAAATTTAATAAAAATGAATTGATAATTCTGGCGTCTGCTATCAGATTACTCAAATGTATTTGAGATTCTGTAAAAATAAGGTAGATGGCTGGCTCTTTCAAATAATGGAACGATTAAATGTATTAATATCAAAAAGGTAACATATAGGTCCGAAAATTTGTCACTAAAAATATTGTAGCTGTAGCATAATCGGATAATGCACCTTCTCCGGTTAGGTTAGGAAAGAGATCCAGGTTTGAATTCCGGTAGCGCAACAAGAATATTTTTCGATAAATTGATTTTATATGTATATCTTTCTAATTAATATATTTAATTCATATTTTAACACTACTCATATCACACATCAGTTTTCGACATGGTATTGTAATCCAGTACCCAAAAACGAAACACTGTGCTTTGGAGACGGTACTGCAAGCCAGTATTTGATCACAATACTAAGAGTCATACATCACATAAGCCCTAATGATGGATTCTACAATGGGTTTGAGACGTCGGCCAGAAAAGTTAGATATACATGGCAGTTTAGACCAGAAACTATACACAGAAGATTCTAAATGGCAGTGAAAACACAATAATATTTTTATTGAGTCGTAGATTAGCGTATACCTCTAGTAATAATTTATATGCCATCATCATCCCTGGTATGGGTTCTAGTTGTCTCAATAATACACTTCGCCCGGCCTTTACCCTGGGCTGCTTCCTATCAATTGCTGACATCCAAGAATGGACAGATTTATAATTATATTTTATTACTACCTCATTTTGGTCTACCTATTCCTCGACTTTCTTCAGATTTCACTTATATGCTGTACATGGCCTAGCCTTCGAAGATAATATGATTATAAGTTTTGTGACTTTCGGCTCGACTGGATCGTCAAGTTCCTGATTTAATGCCAACGCCATACTACATTTTCATTGACAGTTCCGAAAATTCTCCTGAGGATTCATTTTTTATACATCTAGTGTAGTTTCATCTTTTTATGTTCGAGTCCAGGTTTTTGACAGGTAGATAAGCAGTTTTATATAGCGTAATCTTTATTTTTCAGCACATCATATTTGACCCATATATGTATATAGAATAGGTAGACCAAAATGAGGTGGCATTAAATATATCCATTAAATATATAAATATAATTAAATAAATCTATCCATTCTTGAGTATATATATATATAGAAAAAATATTAAGATTATATTGTTAATATACTATCACATTATTAATTTATTATTAGGAAATTTTTGATTGCATATATATATATATATATATATATATACAATAAAAAATTTCCTAATAATAAATTAATAATGTGATAGTATATTAACAATATAATCTTAATATTTTTTCTATGCTTTTATGATATAACTAAATAAGACCTTTAAAATACTAGTACTAACGAATATTGAAAAAAAACATATTTTCCTTAAACTTATCTAAACAAAAAATAAAGTTAGTTTAAGATTTGAGATGCGCCACGTGCTGACCCGCGACACAGCATTTGATATCTCCTGGGCTAAAGTGTAAGTAAAATGGCACACTACCGTTAAGGACTTATAAAGATTCTCACTTTGTATAACACAATTAATATAATCAGCAAAATAAACAGTATTATTACGCTTTTCCTGGAGTTTCAAGTTTACAACATAGAATACAGAAATTTGTTTAATTACCTACAGATAAGAAGAAAATATAATTTTCAATAAATTTCACAAAATTAGTGATACGATTTATGAAAAGAAAACTGGAATAACTCACTGCTGAGTATGCAGTTTTTTTACATTGGTCTAGATGTGTCAAAATTTGTGGTGTAATCAGAGCTCTATGACTTACTTAAAGATGTCAGTGGGTTCAAATCAATTATAAATGGAAAAGCATGACTAAGAACGTGTAAATAAAGCTTTGTTATAAATTAAATGAATTAACTTGAAAGATATACAAAAAAAACTTGTTACGTCGTGGGCCGTCATCCGAGGATGGAATCCTGCACACAACGCCACCAGCTAGACTCAGTCTGTGGGTACATTAGGGTTGGTGTCGGAATGCCTATCTCAGATGTGTGGGGGAGGTCTCAGACAATAATAACACCTTAATCACATAATTTACACTTTATTCACTAAACAGGAGAAAATCGTCATTGTAACATGTAGAGGGTTCCCGATCTTTCCGTGGCCGGACCAAAGCATCATCTCGTCTACTGGAGGCATCCCAGTGGACCAATCGCTCGCCTCGTTTCCATTCTCACTTGCAGCCTCCCGCTCGTACCCGCGGAGAGTCCTTCCTTCATCGACATTCACGGGCAGAACAAGGCCCAAATATCTCTTGTTCTTGCCGTGAATATAATACTACGCGAAGAATCCTTCCTTCCTTGATACAAGGAACAAGACAGAACAAGGCCCAAATATCTCTTGTCCTGCCGTGATTATAATACTCAGTCTTATTCGTCGCCATTTCTCGATCTTTTACTCCAATACTCAGATCTCGGCGGAGCGCCGCTTGGACTCCGCCGACACGCACCGCACCGTTCGGGCGCTGGCTACCAAATCCCCCTCCTTCCTCCGACCTCGCTCTACCGGCCACGCCTGCTTGCGTCGGAAAATGTCGCCTTCGGTCTTCGCGCATATTTTCGAATGTTACAAACTATCTATCAAAATTTGTCGAACATGTATTTTACTGTTATAGCGAAAATGGAGAACGCGCTTCTCCGGATAGGAATTGGTCCAGGTTCGAATTCCGATAGTAACTGAATATTTTTTCGGTATTTAGATATTTTTACTTTATTAATTTAATTTGTATTTGATAACCACAGAACTATGTTCTGAAAATGCAACTTCACAACAAAAATGTGTTCTCCTTAATAATTAATTAATTAAGTTTTGTTCGCTGATCAGCAAAGCCGCAGAAGAGTGGTTAGGTCTAAGATGAGATTTATTAACTTTTTATTTATTTAATACGTTATTACTAAGATGGCCAAGTGAGCTAGTGATTTTAATTTTGTAAGCTATGCAGTATGTATTAACTTGTGAATTTATTATCAACTTTTTATGTCGGCATATTGTTTACTTAAGTGAGATTAATATATTTCTAACTCGTTTTGAAACATTATTAACATTTTTTTAGTGTATACCCTTGAAATATAAGTACATTTATCTATACTACTCTTCTCTTAACCACATTATATAGTGCTTCAGTTTAACGATTTTATGGAAAATTTTATATATTTCTTCGGTATAAATTTACTTTATCACTTATACGCGAAAATATTATAAAATAACAAAAAAAAAATGTATAAAGTCGAGTGCGCGTTAGGTACATCATTAAAGTGGAATTATCATATTTTTAGGTTCTCAAGTATCCAGACGATGAAAATACGCATCGATAATAATGTACTAAGTCCTTTTTAATAGAATACAATACCCAAAAACTTCATTTATATTGTTGCTATTGATTTTTAAAAATATTTGTCTAGCTTATACAACCGAATGGTGTAAACACTTAACTTCTATAATAAAGAGTTCAAAACATACAATAAGTTATCCAGCTTAATTATCTGTTCATAGAAAATAATTCTGTTTTAGTATTAAATAATAATTAATTATTAATATACTGTAGTATTCCACTATAACCGTAAATAATTCATTTTGTTTAAACACCACTTTAATTTTACTAACACCAACCGATTTCGGAATCACCGTTCTTTTTTCAGGGTGTACAAGATACTAATTTAGTGTTATAGAATATGGCATGTACTGGATTCCGTCTTTCCAATAAACCTTAATATATCATTCCCGCTTTGCCAAACTAATTCCTTAGGGACTTTTGCCGACGTCGGACAGATTGCATTTCGACGCGGACCTGTCAACACGTGTGTTTATTTTAACGGTCGAGAGTAACACCATGCGTAAAATTGTAGAAACGGTGTTCTACAGCATCTAGAAGTGCAATGATATCTCCGTTCTTCACTACAAAAGTGCGAGTCAAGTGAAGGTGAAAATTGACATCCATCCCAGGATGGACAAAGTAGATCATGGAGATCAAAGTAGGCCAGATCTATCTGTCATTATTTCTTTCAATTCGAGTTGCGTCAAATAAACATTTATTTTAACCGATACAATCCACGGGATTAGTATGGTGAAAGGGGACATATTTAAGATAAGACTGTAGGTTAGATTTTTTGATTGTCAATTATGTGTTCATTGTTATTTATGGCCTTTTTGATTTCTAGGGCCTCTAAGTTATCTAAGCGTTTATCTTTATTATCAATATGGAGAATATTGACTCCTGTATTTTTATCGAAGCTATGGTTATCTTTGATAATGTGATTTAGAAAATTCTGAAAAACTATTATTATTTAAGTATCTCATATGTTCCTCAATCCTAGTATCCTAATTACGACCCGCTTTTCCTATATAAAATGAGGGGCAGTTCTTATATTTCAATTTATAAATACTAGAGTGAGTTAGTTCATGAACCTTATCATAAACATTTTAGAAAATATCCAATATTGTTTATGGAAAAAAGGCTAGTTTAATGTCATTTTTTGTATAAAAACTGGATTAATATTACGATGTTTTTTATTAAATTAAAAAAAAAACCTAGCAAAAATCACTTTGATTTATTTAACGTGCAACAGTCCTGATAAAAATACAGTAGTGTCGAAACAGGTCGACGTTAAATCAATCAAAGTATATTCTAAGTTAATAATTAAAGGCATTAAATAATAGAGGTGTTATGTTTGAGTTTAAAGTAATTTATTTTCCTTTTTTTAAAAATAATACTTATGTGATGAAAGTAAGACGAGCAAAAGGATAAAAGCCTACATCAAGATGTTAAACCGGAGAAGAACGATACCTCACTAAGCGCTGAACTCCATATGGTGAAACTCCATGTACTTTTATCAAACCACGACGTTTGGTTATGAGTTAAATAAAAAGACTTACAAATAATTGGTTTAGTACAGTTAGATTTCTTATGGATGTGTATAGAACTCGCGTGTGCTTATGTTATTATATTTATTTTTGATATTTGTGTCGCTTACTTCCAAACCCCTGTATAATCAAAAATGAAAAAAATGTTTATTTTAATGCAGTTCTGCCAGGAAAAAAAAAACTTGCGATTGCTAGAAAATATGCTTGATAATAATTTAAGTAATAGAACAAATATAAACAAGTTTATGTTTCGCGTCAAAACCCTCTATAATTGAACCCTCTAAATGGCTCAATACTGAAACTGGCTTGTATCAAAGAAGATCAAATAAGTGAGCGACAAACAGCTAAACTACGCGTGTTGAGTTTCAAACACCTCTATAAATGGTATAAAGTGGCAATAAATTTTGTAATTTCTCAAAATCTAAAACATATTTGTGATATTTTTTGTTTTCCTGTAGTATTGATATTTTCGTATTTTCAAAATATATATTGAAACATTTTTAAACGTTTTTCGTGATTTCTGGGTTTTGTTAAAAATTCGTTATATAGAGGTTTGCAATTAAATTACTCATTTGTTAAAAAACAAAACGTAGAATTGTTCTTTGTGCAGGTAGGTACGAGATATGGATATTTTTAAACTTAAATTTTTAGGTTGGTAAGTGTACTTAATGGATTGCTGCCTTTGAGATATGCTGGAGACACTTTTTGGGCATATCATAGACACCGAGACGCACGAATGTCTCCATTCTGCAGGAATTAAAGATAAAGGATAGACTCTCAACAATTTTCCTGAGACGAATCCTTCAATTTTTTGGGCATCTGGCAAGAAGGGAAGATAGCTTAGAGTTGCTTGTTGTGGTGGACTACATCGAAGGACAAATAAGGAGAGGAAGATCCCCCACCCGTTGGATTGACTAAGTGGAAAAGATAACAGACACATCTCTTGTGACAGCCCTACAGTCTGCAGGATGCTGAGAAAAGTGAAGGAGGATAGTTAAGAGGGCGAGAGTTTATAGAGATCGTGAACCTCAGTCGTGAGGGATCGACGTGGATGACGTGTACTTGTGTAATGTGTTTCATTAGGAAGGAAGAAAGGAATTAGAAATAAAAATAATTTGTTAGAAAACAGTTACTTAAGCTTTGTTAAGCATATGTTATTATCTATGTTGTTAGGCATATGTTATTACGTAATTAAATTTTTAGATAGATATCATCTGGGAACTGAATTCATAGAGAAGTTCTATATCAACCTACCGAGATGTGAAAGACCATACTTTAATTGTCTAACACGAGTGTGTTTATCTGGAACTAACTTTTTTGTTAAAAGCGTGACATATAATGTTAACACATGAAAAAATATAATAAATTGTTCAATGATAGTTTTGCACATTGTATTTATTAAACTGTGGTACCTTTATTATAAATTAGTCAAATTTTAGTAATTATAATTTTATTTGAGTGCTTGTAATCAAGTATATAAATATGAGTATTCATGATTGATTGGTTTGCGAGTTGCGCTTGACAGATCGCTTGTAATACCGTCCAATATATGGGCGAAGCAATTCATCAAATCTAAATTGCTTTTTGTACTGCGAGAATAATATTTTAATAATATTATATAATATTATAATATTAATGCTAAAAATTTAATTCCACATTTTCACACGTGGTTTTATTTTATTTTGGTTCGTATAAACGCACAGAAAAAAACCCATTAATTATTAAAGTAATTGTCTAAATACGCCAGTATAGTTTCTAAATATTTTAAATTTTAAATATTTGTTAGTAAGATCAAAAAAGTCCATTCGAACTGAATATTTTTATCGTTGGTATTTAAAAAAAATCTAGTGACCAGAATTAGTATTCTCATTGCATAATATAGCATATTTGTGTCTGATATACAGTTCACTGAAAATATTATTATTTTTATTTTGACATGTTATTTGTTAGAAAACGGTTGTGTAGTAGGTAGACGGGTAGGTACTAGACAATAATTATTTTTAAAACTTAAATTTTTTACGTAGTTGCTGAATTCGTAATGAAATTCTTTACCTACCTAGCGGGACGTACGTACATATGACATTTATGGGTAGTGAATAAAATATGAAGTCACTATGGTAACGAGTATGACGTATTTTTTTGGTCATGTATTTTACGATTTTTTTTTGGGGGAGGCACAACAAATTGTGGGTTTGTATTCAAAATGTTATTTATTACTTAATCAACATAATAAATCAAACACGTTTTTTATGTTCAATATTTAATTTTACCAAATAATTGGATGATCGTTTTGGCCATTATTGTGTTGATTAACAAAAGAGTTTTATAAAATGAATACCGTCTGTATTAAAAAAAAAAAAAAATAATGTTAGTACCTAGTTTTACGTTCGATACTTTAAAGTTTTATTTGTTAGTAAACATATTAACGTAACTTGTTCAGCATTATACATTGTGAAAGTAGGTACTAGGTATTTAAAAATTTTTTTTTTTCTAACTTTTAGGTAGGTAGGTACTGATTTCACAAATGAATCGCACAGCGGCAGCGTGACCAAAGTGAAAAATTTCACATTTAACGTTACATAAACTAATACGCTTAAAATAAATCGTTTTGTTTTGGCTTAATTTAATGTGCATAGATATATAGAAACATTATATCATTATAATGATGTTAATACATATTTTTATTATTTTTTATAATTAAAAATATGCAGTTTCGTAGTCTTTTCCATCCCTCGTATCTCCGTTTGATCACTTTGCAGAAGGGTCACTCTGCTGCTGTGCGACTCAGATATGTTCTTCACCTAACTTATAACAAAAATATGTATTCTAATTTTCTATTTGAGCTTTAAACTAAATACTTCCCAATCCAAATACGAGAATTGATTTCTCTATTGAGTTGGGTAATTTTGTGTGAAAAAAAATATTTTTAATTAAGTTATGTATATACAACACATACATAATAAAATAAATTTAAATAAAAAAAATATATTTACTTGCCATGGCATCAAGTATGACGTATTTATTTAGTCGCTTTTTCTTCACATATTTTTCATCATGGACCTTTTACAGTGTGGTGAGCTTATATACAAATTTTGTTACAAAGTTTGGTATTACATATTAGATGATCAACAATACCATTATAGTAAATATCAAGGATTTGCTATATTTCCAACAACAAATATAGCAAATACTAAGGATATAGTAAATATAGCAAATATTCCCGGTATTTTCAATTTAAGCATTGGAAATCAGGATATTATCACGAAAATTTATAAATACTCCAATGAAAATAAAAAATAAAACTGTGTTATGTTAAACTGCTTCTTAATTCAAGACGAACACGTCAATATAATTTGTGTAAAAACTGATTTTGAAAAAAGTGTTGATAGTATAATAAATGTAAAAGAAAAAAATAGTATAAATTGTTTCTCAGAAATATATGAGTAATAATTATTAGTCACATATATTTTTACTGTAATAAATTTGGCAAAGAACTGTACATATTTGTATACCTGTTTTTGACTATTCTTTTATTAAAGGCCATGTTTCGCAACCATACACGAGCACTTCAGTTGGTTTAATAGGTTTAAGACTTTTTTGAAAATCATACGATGTTTTATATTAAAACGAAATTTTTAGTCCTGTTTGTTGTAATCATAATTTGAATAGTTATTTCATTAACTTAATTTTTCAATTAGTTTTAATGTAATTTAAAACCTATGTGCCTACATCGTAACACAAATAATATTTTTTGTAATTTTTGATATATGAAAGCATACGCACAAAGAGTTTATTTAAATTCGGCCACTTGACTATAATTAACTGTCTAGACACGGGCTACAAGAGGTGCCTTTCAGTGTTCGCCTTCAGAATACAATGTGTGCATTTTGATATAATTGCGAGGCAACCTGTTTTATAAAACAAATAAATACCTACCCGGTGTGTAAAAATTACATGGAAGTTTATTTTTTCGTTTCATTATGGAAATTATTAATGTTTTTAATAACTCTCAACATCCAGTGTTTGTTATTTTAACATAAATATGACCGAATTAACAAATGGACTATGTGTACTTACTATATATTTAAAATTTATGAAAAATGAAAATGAAATGTGCTTCATAAAATGTAAGCAGAGTATACAAAAATATTAATAGCAATTAAAAAAATAGAAGTGTACATTAAAATAAAATATAAAAACGATATACAAGAAAACCTCAAAAGAAAAAAAATTAAATATATTTATACTAGACGCCAGTTTTGTAATCATATTGGTGCTTGATATATGTACGTATAGGCAGTATATTAGGTTTATAATACTTTTACTGAACAATTATAGGTTTTTGAAATATTTATAAAGTAGTGTTAAAATATTAATTGGATCCTTTTGGAAGAGGTTATTTAAGCGATTTTTTTTCTATTTCATAATAGAAAAATTTGTTACGGAAGTTATAAAATCATCCACTAGTTTGTCAGGCTTTTTTGCCGGGTGACGTCAAGAGCACGTGACGCAATAGCGCTATTTTTATTATCAGCTTCTAAAAATCAAGCTCCAACATCTTTAAAATGGATGGATATAACTAAAATAATGTTATAACTTCACTTGAGTTTATTAGCACTACTTTAGTTTCGAGAGAAACAGTAACTTTTATCGACAGGTGAAGTATTAAACAATACACACAAATATAAGAGACAAGGCTCAGGTGGTAGACCAGGTCAGTACGGCAAAGAAGGAGACTATATACAAACAGCTACATATCAAATATAGGATTGTCTACCACCTAAACCTTGTTTCTTATATTTGTGTGTATTTAGATTAATTCTTCACGTGTTGATGAGAGTTGCTATTTCCCTTGAAACTTGAGTAGTGCAAATAAACTCAAGTAGAATTATAAAATTGTTTTATTTATATCCATCCATTTTGATGATGAAACTCTACAAAGTTAATGTCGATTCTATCAATAATATGCCGATATATTTCTATCATATTGAGTTTGTGATGAATATTAACTAGTCACGATTGATGATATTTAAAGTGTCTGAAAGTAAAACTAAATAATTCGATGAATACTTTCAACAAGTGGATGATAAGACAGTATAGTGTAATATTCTGTCATCTGTCTAATCTATATATCTGCAAGAAAACGCTGTCGTGGTAAATAAGAAAATACACTTTTTAAAATATTTAATTACAGCACGTCACGTTTTGAACTCAGATAAATAATAATTTAAATATTAAAACGTTGACAAATAATAACTTAACTTTTAATAAAATGCATAAATTTTGTAATCGTTCACTTTGCTGTATTAATAACGTTAAGTGCATTATATCACATCTAAAACGCAAATTGCTCCGTTTCTGTGCTATGCCGTGCGGGGTGATTCTCATATCATCGGATCAAAGCGGGCTCGTGCCGCGAAAGCCTTTCATAAATAGCGCGCAGCCTTAAATGAAAAGTCACTCGAAAACTTAAAGCTCACTTAAAGCGTTGAGGAGTGTTTTTTCATAAAGACGTCCGCCTTACCCCGTGCGCCATCCTACCCCATAAGCCCCATGCAAGTTATTAAACGTCAAGAACACACGGCGGCGTAGGATCATAGTGTATTACTTAATATGTACTCTGGTTCACGGAGAGAGGGTGGTGCAGGGTAAACGGGACTCGTGGGTGAAGTGTATAATCCATTTATAAAAATAAATAACTGATAAATATAATTTACAGAATAAAATAAAATGTACATAATATACAGATCTAGATGAGTTACTTAACCATTTTTTTTTAAAATAGGTGTCGAATTAAGTCGATTTGCTTTCAAAGAAAATAACGGGTGCATTTGGTTGTATACATGGATTTGGGTGCATTTGGTCAATTATAATGGATTCGGGTGCATTTGGTCGTATACATGGATTCGTTTCGCTTCTGAGACATCGGAGTTGCTGGCGTAAAGCTGCGGCTGGAGCTCAGCACCAACTCTCTGATGCTAGCGGCGCTCTCATGGAAAGCTGGTTCCCTGAACAGAGAATGGCAGCGCCTACAGAATAGATTCAACTTATATATGTATTATTTATATTTTGTGTGTAAATATGTGTGAATTTTTTACTTTTTATTAACTTTTTTTTATTTATTTTATATTTATTAATATTTTCCTCGGTTTTCTTTTTCATAGCATTATATTTATTTCATAGCCTTAATGTATAACATAATATGTATTATCTCTATGGTGAATCAGGTTAAAAAAAGACCCGATCACGCTGAAATAAACACATTATTATTATCATAAAATGTCTAACTACACGTATATCACCGGAATAATTTTCGAAATGTCAACTTAGCTGTCGGATTATGGCAATGATTTTAATATTATTGCAAGATCGCAAAAAGCTTTTCGTGATGCATTCTCAGCACTAGAAATAGCAAAAAAATTGGGTCTTAAAGTGAATCAAATTCATGCTTACATACGAGGCGCATTTTTTAAGTCCAATATGTAATTAATATGACCAGGTACATGCCAGTTGCACAGTTAATTAATTTACATACCTAGAATCCCTATTAATAGATATAAATGAAACTGATGAAAACCAAAAACTCCTATAGTGCTAATAGTTTGAATTTAAAGTCAAACATGAAGCTATTCTATGAAACGAATACCGACATACACTTGAACTCTAACAAAGAAAGATAAAGCGACACTAGATGTATTTGAAGGAAAGATTCTTATCATATAAATTTCATCAATTTCAAATTATACTGGATGCCATCCATTCTTTTTTTTATTACTATTCTCTAAGATCCTGAATAAAACAGACAAAATTCCTTCTAAATCTTCTAAATATTTATTTTAAATTATAATTGAATCTGAATCCCTTACCGCTAGTTCCTTATAAATAGCTTTCTATAATGCGACTACAGCCTCTCCGAGCAACGTTTCAAATCATATTACAGAGAAGTCCGAGACATACGACAGAATAGCCCAAAAATAAATAAACTTATCAATCCGCAGTTAGAGGCAATTTGAGGTTGCGATGATAACCACCATGTGAGTTCTTCAGGATCGAAGAAAATGGAGTAAGGAAGTCGAGAGATTAAGACAAATAAAATGATTTTATAAGATATACGAAGCTAGTTTTTCTACTCCAAAATATAAGTAAAAAAGGTCAAAAAATCATGTTTTCTAATGAAACATTACTGAATTAAAAAAAATATTTACATACTCATTTCGTAATTGCCCTTGTCAACGATGATCAAATGATAGTGATCTGTAATTATATGTTATATTATAAATATATTGAGCCAGTAAATATATATTATACATCATAGAATGCTTCGCGCTGAAAACTATGCTGACCTTTACCCGCTTCGAGATCAATCTCAGAAAAATCTCATCCGTGTATACGGGTCATCAGTTGTTTATTAATCTTTTTCACGTCATTTATTTTTCAACCCTTGACTCTAGATTTGATATACTCAATTATTTTTTGGATGGTTGAAGTATTATTATATTAAATACGTTCACTTTTTGTTTTAAATGTATTTTTTCCATACATAATTTTCAAACTCATACTAACAATAAATTTCACATCAATATTCTTATTGTTATTAGAACACATTCTTATTGTGAAGTTGTGATTATTCAGAACATAGGTCTATGATATTTTAAATACTAATTAAATTTATTAATTAAAAATTACAACTTCACAATAGGAATGTGTTCTCCTAATAATATATAAGTGGTATCAATGTGTCCAAAAATTTAATAAAAATGAATTGTTAATTCTGGCGTCTGCTTTCGATTTACTCAAAGGTATTTGAGATTTCGTAAAAACAAAGTAGATGGCTTTCAGATAATGGAACGATAGATGTATTAATTTGAAAAAGTGTAACATATAGGTTCGAAAATTTATCGTCAAAAATATTGTTACTATAGGATAATTGGAAAGAGATCCAGGTTTGAATTTCGGTGGCACAACTACAATATTTTTTGATAAAATTGATTTTATAATTATATATTTCTAATTAATACATTTAATTAGCATTTAAAATATTATTATTATTATTATCATTTTATAAAATATGTTAAGCTGTGGAAAAATGGTGTAATTTAATAGTTTTATACCTTTAATATCTTTGAGTAATCCGATAGGAGATGCCAGAATTAATACTTCGTTTTTATTAAATTTTGGACACATTGATACAACTTATATATTATTAAGGAGAACACATTCTTATTGTGAAGTTGTAATTATTCAGAACATAATAAACAAATGTTAACAGCTGTTATACACGGGCATTCGTGAATTGTATTATTAGTAAATCGCATTTTTACACGTGATTAATGTTGAATGTTAATTCCGCGGCAGACAATGAAACCTCAACGAGAAAGCTCAAGTGTGGAGTTAAATAAAGCTCGCGTATTTCATAAGATAAAGCACATTTCTTCACCTTGCATTACAAACAAGGAACCAACTTCCCGTGAAAGGTGTTTCCGTCTCTGTCTTTTATTTGTAATCACACGCCGAGTGTACGAGATGCAATATGTCCTCTTACCCTCGAGTCAAGCACATATTGTGGATGCATTTACCCGTCCGTCACGTGACGTAAAAGCTCGTCAAATCACGTGACATCAGAGTTCCAGGGGGAGGGGGGTGAAGGCTTTCGCAATTTCGCGTCATCGGCACTCCCGCACGGGACATGTCAGGGCGGCGGCGGAAGACGACACGGGTTCGGATGTTAATATAGACGATTTCGAGAAGCAAAAGCCAAATATGAGATTATAATCATAAATGGGATATACGATTATGATAAATATGGGATAAATTATGATTTAGATAGTTTGTAGGGAAATAAAACACGGTGAAAGTTTCAGCAGCAATACTGAAATCATGGAATATCCACGGGAAAACTAAGTTAATACTATATAATACGATACTGTTGACAATCCCTGTCAAATTGTGGAAAATGTTGGAAACTTCTGATTTACGGATCTATGCAGCATGAGAGAGTTTAGAATTAACAGTTGAGATCGCCCCTGCAACAACACCGTATATCGGTTTTGGGCATATCTGAGTTACGAATGCCACAACATCGTATATACTCTTGGGTATCGAATGATATATTAAATTACCATATAAAATAAATCGAAATACACAATTATATATATATATATATATGATTCAAGATGGTCGACGTTTCGTCTGCCTATCAACATGTGTAAAACACTGACGTACAGTTATTTCAGAGAAGGGGGGGCTCAGTTAACGGTACCCTAGACTCTTCATCTACGTAAATGTGAGGGCCTATGATATCCTAACGAGTAACTGCAAAGTTCGGAACGGATGGCATTCGATATAATATAAAACACATAAAAATCAAGGAGGAGAGGGGGAATGGTACGTATATTTCGTGCAGGATTCTAAAGAGTAACTTTGAAAAATTATAAATTATTTAGATCGTGAGGAGGAGATGAGGTAGTCAAGGGAAGTGTGATACTGCTTATATTTTGCACAGAGTCCTAAAAAATAAGTATGCAGAATTTGATTTAGATCGATAAAACGGCGTAGGGTATTTTAGAAAATAGATTGGCAATACAGATATATATATATATATATATATATATATATATATATATATATATCTGTATTGCCAATCTATTTTCTGTTCAACATATTATAACTATATATATATATATATATATATATATATATATAGTTTTAATATGTTGAACGGTTAGGGATCAGGTTATCAATTTTAAGAATCGGTTCATGTGAACCGGTGAGAATCCATAGGTGGATATCACTGATATCAGCGCCCAGTGAGTGATTAACGTCTCAAGTTATACCGAGCACACGATAATAAATCATCTACCGATTCACAACAGTTGTACATAGAATTTTCTAGAATGACTTGCCAATTTTGTACTCCGTCATTTTTAAACTAGCATATTTTTAAGACAGAGGTTAATTAATATATTTCTCTACAGAATCATATGAAATAGTTTACACATGTTTTTTTAGTCGATGAAATAAATTTGCTTGTGTGACGTTAAAAAAATAGATTTTTCAGTTACATTACGCATCAATATGACAGCTCAGATATTAAAATTGTCCAGGGCATAACTTTCGGACGAAGAAAACCTGGAAGAAGAAGAGCGTCACGACAGTGGATGGATGTAATTGGAGAGACCCTGGAGTTAGCTGACAAGGCGACATAGAACTGAGACTCATGGAGGTTCGTTTCAAGACAAGTCCCACTAGTTCAAGCATGGTTGAATATTAAAATTAAACATTATGGAATTTTTTGAGATAAACCATTGTGAATAAGGATAAATACATATCAGATCAAACTTTCAAACAGGGAAAATAATGATAATACGCAAAGTGAAAGTGAAATTAATACAAACATTTGATGACAACTCAAATCTATTGACTACACAGTGATCGACACATTTTAAATTTAATACAAATCTATCTTGGTATTATTTTAGCAATATTTGAATATTATAATTATTGGATTTTTACCTACAAAGGCACTGTTATATATTTGTTACATATTCAAATATTGCTAAAATAATATATTGGTCAAAATAAGAAAAATATATAAAAAACTAAAAATATTGATTTTTCAGGCGTATTCTAGTATAATTTGTTACAAAACATTTTACAGATAAAGAAATAATTTTCACAAAAATCAGATTCTCATTGAGTTGACATATATGCTGTTTCAAGGAAAAATGAATGATCATATTTGGTCCATAGATGGCGATGGTGTAGTAGTACTCGAAGCGAGTCCACGTATTAACATACATATAACTTTAAAAAATTTGATAAATATGGAGGTTGAGGGGTGAGAATTGGTGAATATGAAATATATATATATATATATATATAAGAAGCCGAAGATAGGACGTAAGCCCTGTTATTACCTCATATTTCAATATATCTTCTATTAAATATTATAAAAATAGCTTCGTCTCTATGAGATATCTGATATTATTTATTTAATTGATAACGGATATCTTTCGGAACCCAGTATAAGTGAAACAACATGGATTGTTCTTTTTATTGCTTTATCTATAACAAAAACACTCATTGTGGCCATACAGCGGCCACTGAGTAGCCGCACGATGATGATAATATTAAATAATTAAGACATATTTCAAAATAAATCTGTAGTTACACAGAATATTACAAATAATCATAAATGAGTTAGTAATACAGTAAGTAAAAATAATTTGTCATTCTAGAATTCATTTAAATATTTTGTTTATTTTTTTAGTTCTGAAATATAAAGTGCTTACAGTAAATATTGGGGGAGGAGGGGGGGTTCATTATTTGCGTGAAATAATTTATACTTTATTATTAATTTATTTGAGCAATTGACTTAAAAATTTCTCAACATTTTATTTACTATCAAAAATTCACTGAAACAGAATAAAAAAAAAAAACTGAAATCACACTCAGCAAAACCAATATCGGAATTTTTTGTGCGCAGTTATATAATTTGACCTACGTAAGTCTTGTAATTTATCCAGCTGTCTGAGGACTGACCGTACTTAAATTACCTTTATATTTAGTTTAGAAAACACTTCTCGTTCGGCACAATATTTAAATGTTCTTTAGAAATTAAATAAAAACACAAAAAAGATTTATTGTTCAGAAATAGAGGGCAAATTCTATGAATCGAGTATTGAATTACATTGGTCAAGAATCGGTTAGTTTAGTTTTGTTTGGAGAATAATTATTGTAATTGAAGTAGTGGTCAGTTGAATATGTCCATTGAATATGTCGACCAGCTGTTGAACCAAATCAAGCACAGAAATATTGAAAGTAGGGTTATATTGATATATTTTGTAAAAGATCTCTTCACATTTAAGGTTTTTATTAACATTATTATTAAAATAATAAATTTATAAATTTTAATCGAATACTAATTTCTGACGCTTATTGTGATCATCACCTATTCCATATATTTAAAATCAAATGCACTAAAATATAATGCATGCAATATCCGCAGTATTCGATTTCAATATATTTTTCTACATTGTGTATTCGAATTAATTGTTACTTAGAAATCTGCGGTGACTTAAATTCTTTATAACTTATCGGTTATAGTTATAGTGAAAGTAAAAAATACGTTATAATAAATTTAGCAAGTTTGGTATTTTTTTTGTTTACGCTTTGTTTACAAATTGTATTCACGCGCACATGTAAACTGCATGGTAAGAATATTGTCGCCAATATTAATGATAATTTGATATATGTTAATTTATTAATTTGAAAAATCATATAAATCAGTCACCAAATAATTTAGATACATTGTTTGTTACGACAGAATTGACTATAGATTATGTTTTTTTTATGTTAGCATGATTTCAGATAAACTGATGAACGGATACAAATAAATTTTATATAGATATGATGCGGATTAATTAAAAACGTCAATTTCGAGAGCGATTATTTTGAAAGCGACCGACAAAATAGGAAGTATACGATTATTTAAATATTTCTCTGCGACATCTGACGTGGTGACATTTATTATTATTATTAAAGACAAGATATTCTTATTGTGAAATTGTAATTATTCAGAACAGACAGTCTGTGATATTTTAAATATAGAAAGATCAAAATCAATTTTCGAATCTCGGTAGCGCGACAACTATATTTTTCGATAGAATTGATTTTATATGTATATATTTCTAATTAATACATTTAATTAGTATTTAAAATATCATTCACCTATGTTCTGAATAATAACAACTTCACAATAAAAGTGTTTTTTATGTTTTTACTTTTTTCTTTAAGTTGAATGTTTAGAATTTTTGAAATTTTCACACTTATTTTCGTTTCATCTTGAAATAAAAATGTGGATCAGGCTGATTAACGTATTTACTCGAGATATCTAACAAATAATTTTATCGGAAGTTTGATTGAAATTTAATAAAAACTACGGGAGTTTTTATTTTTTTATTTCAACTTTTTTACATATATATATATATATATATATACATTATAATTTCATCATTTGTCAAAATACATAACAGTTTTACGCAATAATTCATAAATGAAATATAACAAAGGGAACAAAAAAATAGATAATAATGTGTTATTTCACTTTATATTTTAAGGTGGTTACTGGGGTCTTATTATTTTTCAAAATATCTTTATTGATTTTATTAAATATTCTTGGCACAACACATTCTCTCGTTCTCTCACCTAACACACTGTTCGCGATCGGTACTCTCATGATTCGACCCGACGATATTGTGAGGGGCAGTATTTATATTTAAATTTTTTATCTTCAAATATTATAGAATATGTTACTTTTTTATCAACTGGTAAGATTTAGCATATTATAAATAATTTACTATAATCATCTTCATACAAACACTTCGTTCTGTTATCTACTATAAGTTTTAATAATCTTAATTGTAACTGTTTAATTTTATTAATATATGTTTTATTTTATATGTCAGTCCATAGCTACTCACTCCGTAACTGATAACAATAATTAGGTATTGGGAGAACACATTCTTTTGGTGAAGTTGTAATTATTCAGAACATAGGTCTGTGATATTTTAAATATGAATTAAATTAATTAATTTATTTATTTATTTATATATATTTTGACATCCATATTTTTGTACTAACAGAGGTGGATATATAATACACATACATAATACATAGTTTATTGTGTGGGATGGAGTAGACTTCACCTCTGATATATACAGTGTTGTCCTGGCTACTTTGCTAGACTAAAGTTTGTGTTAAAGTAGCCAGTTTTTTTTTTCGTGCTGTTGTGGTGTTATTTGGAATAAAAAGATAAATCAAATATGAATAATAATGTAAGAATAAAATAAAAATAAAATAAAAATATAATAAAAATATGTGGAGTGGGAGTGTTGTAGGACTAGTGAGTTATTAGTAAAAGAATTGTATACATTATATTAAATCGTTGTTATATTAATTAGAAAGATATATATTTATAAAATCAATTTTATTGAAAAATATTATTGTTGTTGTTATATTCAGCTAGGAAAGACATTCAGTTTCGAATCCCGGTGGCGCAACAACAATATTTTTAGATAAAATTGATTATATATATATATATTTAATTCATATTAAAATAATTAGGTACATCCATAAAAAAAATATTACTGAGATAAACATTTTAACGGAGGGTGGTTTCAAGGTCGAATAAGTGAACTGATTTTTTTTTAATAGTTGCACCTTTAGACCCTTTGCAGTAGGTTGTATTTCCATTAAACATAAAAAACATATCAGAAATTATTTATTTGCGGTGAATAATGTTAAGGATATATACCATAATATATATATATATATATATATATATATATATATATATATATATATATATATATATAGAATGATTGTTTAAAAACACAAGTAAGGGTTAATAATTTTGATAAACCCGTTGGTCTTTTCCGCCCTTCTACTCTTTCGATTAAACGTAAATGTAAGAAAACACTTTTGAATGTTTAATTATTTTATTCTTTCTTTCTAAATACCGAGGCTCCTTTGAAGTATGAAATTTAATTAATTGTCTAGAAAAATAAGAGGGTGCAAACGATTTTATAAAGCTACTTTTAATTACTTCTGTTGCCCTTTATTTATGGTTCTCTTCTAGTCGAAAACACTTTTGTGGAGCTTCAACACCAACGAAAGGTCGGGAGATACGAGTAAGAAGAAAGAGTTTTAAAGAATGAGAAAATAGTTTTTTTGTAAATATTTTTTAAACTCCATTTTATGGAAGAACGAGCATTGCGCTCGCCCATTAACACTGGAATAAAGAAATAAAGGCTTTATCTAATAAATTCCGTTTTCAAATGATACAGAATTTCTTAAGAGTTTTTCTGTAGAGGGTAAGTTTTGGTCGTAGCCCACGTTTCGATAATAGGCCTGATGAGACAAGTGAAATGTGATAAAAAAACGTAAAATATCGCTCTGTCTATTTGACCATTGTGGCCATTTAGTCTGCTTCTATAGCGCGAAATGATTATTTTTTAGATAAAGTTACGTACACGAAATACATGTCACATCAACGTTCTTATTATTTTCAAACTAAGCTAAACGCTTGTGATATGAAAATAGGACTAACTTGTTGATTTTTTGGAATGAGGTTCAAACCCCCGATCTCTAGATCACTAGGTGAGTGTCTTCATTCAGAACTAACAAGCAAAACAATCACGTTTGCCTCTACTCCTTATGATCCTCCCTCATCTGCGCTCACTGTTTCTTCTTGTTTACATTCCTAATGACCATCAATTTCTCTTGGCATACATCTCCTCTACCAACACACTCAAAGTAAGCAATGAGACGTGACCCAACACTTACACAGGGCCGTTCAATGAGCTGATGCTCCCATATCGGTTCTTCTCATTAACATTTTTCCAGGTTGGCATTTAAGTAAGAAATAATTATTTTCCTATTAAGGAGTCGTCTTTTTCAGTACGGAGTTTTTGAACTCTAATAGACATCTGGAAATCTATGGTATTCACGCCAATACCGCATCTAGAAATCGTCGAGCTTGTACAGTGTGTCCCAAAAGTCTTTTTCATTTTGGTTCATTCGCTGCACCGATGCAACGAGCCGTAGATGGGCGGTGAGTATGCCGATTGCTAGCCGCGTCCTTGAAAATTCAGTCGCTATGGAGCGTGTCCTTACCAGTCGTTTGTGAAATTTTTCCTGGAAAATTGATATCCCAATTAGGTGACATAAACTGGCCTCCACGTAGCCCCGACTTGACACCAATGGACTTTTTTCTATGGAGCTACCTTAAATCAAAAGTATACAGTAACAATCCTCCCTCTTTGGACCAATTAAAAGAAAATATCGAAGAAGAAATGGCAGCGATCAGGGAAAATACGTGCCGAGCAATTCTCAGAAATTTTGCCTACCGTCTAGTAGAGTGCCAGCGAAATATTTAGGAAACATAATTTTTAATAAATAAATTTTCAGGCACTGTACTTAAATATAAAATAAATATTTTTTTATTTAACCCATTGATTATTTTATTACTGAATTTTTCTTATGAAAAACACTTTTGGGACACTTTGTATTTTTCTTTCCTTCTCAATGTCCATGTATTAATTCCATACAGAGCTACAAGGAATACGAGGACTTTAGCCTGGCGGATATGTATGTATCCTGTAATAGTTCTAGCAAATTATCGCAAGGCTAAAAACGCAGATTAATCGAGAAAAATTCTATTATAAAAGGCTTCATCTATTGTATTTCTAAGAAGCTGAGCTATTGATCACATCGCAGTCCTCTGAATGTTTTTTGTACTAAAAATCAAAATTGTAACAGCTTGCGTGTTTCAATTTTGAGGTATCGCATACAACTCTGAATCGTGTTTATTTCTCCACAAAGTTGGTGATCACTTTGCCTTTAAACTGACTACTATTTATGGTGCTTAGATAACTCGTAAGATGTTGTGTAAGAAAAAAAAAATAGAAAATGCTTCTAGCATAATAGGCATAGTACAATACAAAATATATGTTAAAATGGTATAATTATATATAGGTAATTTTTTACTGATGTTTACCAAAAACTAAAATATTTTACACTTATATATAAATATGATTTTCAAAAATGATTTTCTACTGTGACTAAAATAAATAGGGTTCAATCAATATATACCTACATCTAGAAATCACGTATGGCTGCGAAACATAGACTCTTAGCAAAAAGGAGGTCCGACAACTTAGAATAACACAGAGGCATGGAAAAATGCATGTTGGGCATCGCACGAAGCTACAGGATTGTGAAGTATTGATATCACTGAAAAAGCCAAGAAAATAAAATTACATTGGTCACTCGGGGAATGGACAATCGTTGGGCCAATGCAGTCATCGAGTGGTACCCTAGGTTTCATTGAATTCTGCGGAAATTACTGTGCAGAGAAAAGTGGGAGACACTTGAGGTAGCCTTCAACCGGTAGTGGATAGAAAACGTATACCAAATAATTTTGATGTTAATGAAATTGTGTATTCATCCCACTAGTAGAACATTTAATTTTTAAATGAGTATATGTAATTTTTGACAGTTATAATGTTTTGTAAGAATAGAGTTTTTATAAAACCTTCCTTAATAATTACTTGGCACGTCTCCCTACAATTGCTTCTGCTAAATCAGTACATTATACGCTTGATTAAGCAATGCAAAAACCTTTCATACAATTAATATTTATTTACCAATATCCTTTCTGGAGAAATCCAGACAATTACCGCCCCCCTGCAAAGAGCAACCAAACCAATTATTCGATCTCCCAGATGGTGAGGGATGAACGACAAAACCTCACTTACACCCTGAATCACTGGTTTTCATGCATACCGGATCTTGGTGAGAAATTTGAGCACTGACAAGGGTCTCGAGCACGGTGTGTGATACCGGCATTGAGAGTTAAGTCCTTAATTAAGATACCGGTCTTACCCTTTCGAGTGAGCTTTCCGTTTGATCTGTATCGAGTCAAGGGCGGAAGGGGTGAGCAGACACCCTTTGTGCGTTTGATTGTCGAATTTTAAATAATGTGTGCCCCTTTGCAATGGCCGGATTGGTTGTGTCACGAGCACACAGTGCGCAATGTGCAACGGCGCTAAATGGTCGACCATTTGTGTAGCAGGACTGATGTTGTCGAATGATGACTTTAATTAAATAATAAATTATACCAAAAAATAAGAAATTTATAATTGAATTATTTAGAAGTCAATTAATAATTGTAACAATTATAAAAATTACATAATATACAAAATTAAACTTTATGAATGTTATGTGAACTAAAGAAGATGATTCTTAGAATTTTTCCTGCTAATTCCGAATCGCTTTTTAAATTTTCTCAGCACGTAAAATTTATGAGTAATACGCTTCGGAATTTCAGAAATATTATTTATTTAAGGAATAATGTAATAATACAATAATTTATTTGCGAAATATATTTTTATTCGACTTTCACATGTATTTCATTGCTGGGTCGTCTCTTTTAAGGCCCCAGGAGTAGTCCACCAGTATGCCTTCGTTTCATTTTCCCTTGTAGCGCGATTCAATTCGGCTGATATCTTGGTCACCATGTTCATCGCTCACATTACCAAGATTAAACCATTTAGAATATAACGCGTTATTCCCAAGCACGTGTAAATCCCCGCAATTACTCATTGCTCCTAGTCGTCCGGTTATTAATACGCTATTGGGTGAATAAAACTTAATGGTTAAAGGAGCATTGTTTCAAAGCGGCTTCGAAAATTAGAAATTTAAAAACAAACAGGAGGGGCAAGATATTTGGGAGTAAAACATACAATTAATAAAAAATGGTGACTGATGGACAAATTCTGATGACATATTCGGATTCATCAGTCAAAATTACATAAATTTGTTCCTGTAACAAAATATTTGTTTACCAGTGCTATCACAACCTTCCAGAGCCTCTTCTATTTACAATTTTGTCTTAAATGACGAGATGGAAAATATAATATTTTTTATGATATCTTATAATATTGCGGGTTTTTATTGTTTCGCAGATTTATTTTCCTTTTGAATTTGAATCATTACATTGTCATTAGTGACTCTCTTAATCCAGCTACTTTTATAAGTTGTCTATTGATCTATGATATATGATTGATCTATGATCTATGATATATATATCTTAAATGATTTTATAATTATTTATTTAATTTCATTTCATTAAGGTTTCGTAATTAAAGAAAATTTTAGATGAAACAGTAGCCGCATTAAAACTCCAGAGATTTCCAGTGTTGTGGTGTCGGAGTTTTCCCTACATTCTCAGGCTGTTAACAGCTTGATTTTTGATCAAAAGTTGTCGAGAGAAAATGTAGCGGACATCGAAGTATGGACATCACTAAATCTTTTATGTGTTTGGCAGCTGTCTTGTTCCCACCACCGCCTTCGCTCTACCGAGTTCATTCTTTCACAAAATTTGATGAACCGAACTATGTCCAAGATATTAAAATATCACGGCAGAGGTGGGCTAATCATGTTCAATTGATGGATTTAGACAGACTAGTGGATAAATCGCTTGAAGTATTGGCGGAGTGTTGGGAAATCTAAGCTACGGTGGTCAGACTTCGTTGTGCAGTTACGTGATAAGAATGTTAGTAAATATTAATATAATTCAAACATCCAAAAATCAGCATATTTACCACCGACCGATGTGAACACATATTCTTCCATAACTTGATACAAATGTAATTGTAAAATGTAGTATTATTGTCACCAGTAGTAGTTTTGTTCCTATCCCTTAGCCCACTCCCAATTATACCACATTGTTCCTTTGGCTCGACTAGTGGTTTGTGAATTCGTAAAATTCGACCATTTGGAGAGGAAGTGTTCTCATGTGATTATTTGTTGAATCACTAGTTCATATACTGCTGTGATTTTAGTGCGTTGTGGACGTTGAAAATCATCAGAGTTTTTAGTGCCGTGGCATTTTCGTACATTGGGTGAACTTCCGGAAGATCATAGAGAAGGCGTCATCAAACAGGTGAGTCGAGATATCTTTGTGGTTTCGCAAGTCCATTCTGGTTCGCTAGCGAAGGAATTCCCTTATTCTCATCCCATTCTTCCATCATTTTCAGTTTCCTATTTTTCATCACCATTGTGATCGGTGACACCGACATATATTACAATTTGATTAGCTATTACGACATTCTATTAGCAAAATAACAACATAATATCGTAATTGCTTAGCGTGTGAGGAGTACCGGGATTGTTATCGCGATAACTTTTACTGGGGTATCCGTTAAATAAACACATTCTATGTCGTTAAAATAAAAGAGTTTCTAGTAACGATAACATTTGAGTTCGGAATTTTGTAATGATTGATTGTTTCAAAAAATTGCTTTTAAGGATGTTCCCAAAGAGCAGTCGTACTTAATCTTTAAGAAGATTCCCTCGTTTGTAAACTACTATGAATAGAATAAAACGGTTAAGGTACAGAGTACTTTTTCGCTTCCGCTCATATGCGCAGAAGTTCAAAAATCTCTCACTATTCAAATTATAAAAAGAAACGTTAAAACCATTCAAAAGTAGCTCACTTTTAACATTTTTTATAACAAAACGAATACCCCTTTTTTAGTTATTTTTACAGAAAGATATTTGTTAAATTTTCAATTAATGATTTTCAGTTTTCCAAAACAATGGTAAGAAAATTACTATTGCTATTCAATTAAACGTACGCTACAACATCGATCGGGGTATGGTTCGTATGTTAAATATGCTCATTTTAATAGTCAATATTTACAAATTTACTACCGCAAGGACTATTGAAAAAAATTTCTACATATAAAGGACACTCATAAGTATGTGTATTCAAAGTTTCAAAAGGATTGTAAGAAGAGTGATTTTTTTGAGAACGTCCTTAATGTAATTGGCCAATAAACCAAAATAACTCTGAAATAAATATAAAGATAGTTATGCTTTGAAGTAAACCAATATTTGAAAAAATCACTATCTATTTATTATAATATATATAATATGATTGATTTGAAATTTATGTTTGTGTAATCTAAGTCTCGGAGCGGAATCATGCACCATGAATATAATACACAATTCATACCTGAAACAATCATTACCCCAGGTTAAGTACATTCGGTTTCCGAATAAACATAACAATACTTAGTCTGGTTGTATTAATAAATATAATATAATATTAAATTAAGTTAAGATTTTTCTGTATAATTGCGAAAATCAACAATCGTAAGATTTTGTAGGTTACCAAGATTACGATGAGTTGACCACATTGAAAGAATGCCAAATATCGTGACCAAGTGAATACCCCAGCGGGAGCGATTTAGAGATCAAACCGAGGAAGAAGCGGGTTGACTGTGTGGAAGAGGACAAGAGCAGGATGGGAGGGTCAGGGAACTGGAGATAAATGGCCAGGGATAGGAATCAGTACACATCACGTATGTTGGAGGCCAAATCTAACCATGAGAAATGCGAATGCAAAAAATTCTTTTTTTTTTTTTTAACTGGGCAAAAGTGCTATAAAAATAGGATTAATTTGAGGATGAAAGATATGGAGATTATTATAACACCCCTTTGGCGGTATTGTTTTATTGTCCTCATTTCATTAATATTGCATTAATTATTCTTAAAAAAATGTTTAAAAATACTACAATAAATTGCAAGGTGACCTCATTACTTAAAAATATAGTAATATTACAAATATGGAAATATAAATGACTGAATGAATCTCTACTGCAATAGAAACCCTGAGCATCCAATGCAACGTCATAACCGTGCTGCCCTATTGAGTTGAGATCTGAATGTTAAAATAAGTCATCGCCGAAAGGCTGGAGGCATTTGCGATGTGAGTATATCATATAGACGTATTCTAAATTTCTCCTCAGTTGATCACTTTATCAATGAAGACGTATTAAGATGCATGAATAAGTCACTAGAACTAATAAAAACTATTAAAAGAAGGAAAATTATATATTTCCGACACATTTTTTGCAATGAAAAATATGATTTTTTACTTTTTTTAATTTTATGGAGAACACATCACGGTTGTGAAGTTGCAATTTTTCAAAATATAGTTTTTGTGGTATTTTTAATACAAATAAATAATTCAACTTGAAAAATATACTGAAAAAATCTATCAATTAAAAAAAATAATAGAATATAAGTTCTAAAATTAGTCGTAAAACTACTTAACGGATATGCCGAAACCGGATAATGCGTTTACCCGGATAGGAAAAGGTCCAAGTTCAAATCCTGGTAGCAACTAAAATATTTTTTCTATAAATAGATTTTTTTCTGTACACCTTTCAAGTTAATTAATTTTATTTGTATGAATGATTTCTTACAACTCATTATACAGGGGAAGATAGAAGACAGCAGAGCCATAGACAGAAATAAGTTATTATTATATTAATGTGCAAAATACAAATCAAATCAGCATTCCTTACTCAACTACAAATAATGTATCTAGAAATATTTTATGCATATTATTGTGAAAAATAAAAATTACACTATCATTATTACGTATAAGCTTAAAAAAAAACTATATCAGTGTAATTATTGATCAACATTTAAAATGGCAGTCATATTAGCGAATTAGTGAAAAGAATAAGAAAATGTATTTATATATTCATAAGATTAAGAAACATTTTATGTATAAATAATTTTAAAAAGGTATATTTTGCTATTGTTTACTCACTACTTCAGTATGGAATAATTGAGTGTGGAGGAGCATACAATAGTATAATGAACTCGGTAAAAATAATACAGAGAACAATCATCAAAGTCATATTAAAAAAAGGATCAAATTTTTCAACACAAACACTTTTTACAAAATTCCCGGGTCTCAAAATAGAAAACATTTTTAAAAAAATACAATGAATCAATAACTTAAAGAAAATAAGACTAAAATTTGAAACAAGCACATCATTAAGGTTTAAGAATAACTTTAAAATCCACAAATGTAACATCAAACACTATCAGCAAAATTTTATACACTTAGAGATTAAAAATTTCAATAGCCTAGATCCCCTACACAAATAAAGGAAATAAAAGATATAAGAGAGCTTAGAAAGGAATTAAATGAATACTTCAGAAGCTTATAATTAGAAAATAAATAATATTATAGAACATTTCAGAAGTTCACCAATAGACAATAAATAATTATAGTCTGCAAATACATAACTCTCTATATAAAATTATTATAGTGTAATTTTCTCTCCAAGCACAAGAACTAGTCTCTTTTTTGTAGAGATAGGCGAAAAAAAAACATGTAATTTTAATAATGTAAAATACTTAATTTATAAAAAAATTGTAAAAATGAAAAAAAATATTTAAAAAAAAGGTAACTAGCAAATAACTAAGTCAGATTTGATTTAAATCATTATTGCGTGGTACGGCAGGAATAATAATTTAATACGCATATCCAAAATATTATCCACTTTAAATATTTGAAGCAAGCATGGATCAGGACATTTTAATAATTTATATAAAATAACTTTGTCGCATAATCACTTGAGTTACACTATTTAATGCCAACCGGTTTCGAAACAACATCTATTCATTTGATCGTTTATACTAAACTTTAATATAATAATAATATTCTAACGAAGCATGCTTTTATAATTACATACTTGCATTAAAATACTAGAAGCACGAAGATAAATTAAATTTCTACTCAAACAAAAATTAGTTTACAAAATTAGAATGTCCTGAAGATGACTTCACATGCCATAAATCTGTCACCGGATGATAGGTCTAGAAGTTAAATAAGCCCAATAGTACAGAATGGTCCGAGATTGCGTTTACTAATGGCCTCGTTGTGTTTGTGACGCAATAATGAAATAACCTTTTATTTATACTTGTTAACGTTTCACGTTATTTGAAACTTACGACGTTACATTTAGAGAACTATTAATATACAATATGTTTATTTAGTGAGATTCCCAGTAGAATAGATCATAAAAACTGAGTTACAAATAGCGCAGTAGTAAATTTTGTGACATTCTTATATACTCTCGCGTCTGTCTTTTGTTTATTTTATATTTACCGATACCAGGCGCCTTGAAACCTTATTTGAAATTAAAATTGAAACAAATGAGCCTCACATGCCAAGCATCTCTGCTATCTTGCTACTCCTACTCGCGTCCGTAGACATGGCCGGGTAATGGATCACATACCAACCATTAGGACCCGAACCAGATCGACCAATAAGCAGACACAAATAACCATTAGCACCGGAGACGGTTACTGCTCAAGCAACGAATTTCGATTCTCCGCAGGCCACCTAGCACCAGCACCAGCATCTCCAGCGAGCCACTCCAGAGTTCAACCACGCATTTAAAATTGTATTAATTCATCACCTCAATAAACGAAACCTTGTAAGTGCTCTTTCATTTATATACCCTGCTCTAGTTACAACAGACACCCTATACTGCGACACACAATACAATACGCGTGAAACAAGAAGAAGTTAGGAGCTTCTGTCTCACAGCGTCTTAACCTTCTGACAGAATTTCGAGTGACTTAACTCATACACCCCTAATAGATTGTGTTGCCTAATTGTCGTAATTATGCATGCTGATTTCTTGTCAGAATGTAATGAATCGGTTTATAATTTTGATATGCTCTGCTATTTATGCATTCCTCTCAAAGAATTTTAATACTGTTATTTAATTTTGTTAAAAAAATAGTTATTCATTTAGAGCATTGTAACGAGCCAGATATTTATAAACCGCTATTTTAACGTCTTGCTTGATGATGGTGTTACGTACTCCCACCTGTTAGAACTCGGGTTCTCCGCTAGGAAGATTAAAAAAAATGTTACTTTATTAATTACTAACTAACTAACATACCAGCACGCTGTTTCCCCGCAGGAGTAGGCGAAGAGAATAAAGCCCCATATTTCTGTCTTGACACACAATTTTCGCCTCATCCACATTCATACATCTTCTCATGCAAGTAGGACCATCCTCCAGTATCTGGTTTATCTGATCGCGCCAAGTCTTTCGCGGACGTCCTATATTTTTGGTGCCATGCGTCATATATCTTTCTTACCAATCTTTCCTCATTCATTCATTCTATGTGACCAAACCATCTAAGTGATTCTTTCTTAATCTTACTCTCTATACTAAGATTAGCTTTACATTCTTTCCTTATTTCTTCATTCTTTACTCTGTTATAAATGGATCTGTCGCATATACGCTAAAGCGATCTAATTTCCACTGCATTCATTCTACTTTCGTTCCTCTTATGCCCATCTCCAGGCCTCACTTCCATACATCAGTGTCGGTACCGTGACTCTATTGTCTACCGCTAGTCTTGCCTCGGTTGACAAGTTCTAATTTTTTTGAACGGTATAATACACGTGTCTGAGACATGAGGCGCGTTTTGATTTCACTCCTTTTGTTATTTAAAATTTGATGGAAAAAAAATTTCGGCAATTTTTAAGTAGTGAATTATATTTTTACACCTTTCCTCGAAAACCCCCTATAAATTGGCGGACTACCAGCAGTCGGGATTATAAGCGTGAATCAGTAATGGCAGTTATAATATCCTACTAAATTACCTCTTCAGACTCTGTGATCTGTCTAATCCCGGTCCCAGGAGTCTTTTTACCTCGAGGAAATAATAACACTGCAGGAAAAGTGAATCCGCCCCCTCCCAGTGGCGGGACGTCCACCCGCGGCTGGCCTGGATTAAATATTTTATAACCGCCCGCCGGTAGGAGATTAAAGGGGTTATCCTGGCATGGACTCCGCGTTTACAGCAAATTAATGCCATTATTTTTGAAAACGCATACATTGGGTATGCTAATACAATTATTATTCATGCATAATGTGTGTACCTACTCACAAAAACCGCATCAGCAGTACACATTCATTCGAAAAGTTAGCAGGTTTAATTCACCAAAATATAACGATGTTTAAAATAGTTATCATATATCTCATAGATCATATAGAACATTGTTTACGATCGAAGATACTGGATTAATGCACGAGTTCGTAACGTTTATATATATATATATATAAATTTATTTCTTCTCTATGAGAGTAAGACTTGTGTATAGAGAATAAGAGAGAAGAGAGTGTATAATTTGTCTGTTAATCTGCGTACATATTTTCAACTTCAGATACGAATTTATAGTCTTCTGTAATATTTCTAATTGCGATGAGGAGATTGTTAAAGAATTAGATGCCTTGATAAATACAGTGATTTTGGGTTGCGGTATATTTTAGTTTTGTAATATCAATTTGATCTCTAAATCTTATACATCGGAATTCGCTTCTAATATTTAATTTATTTTTAATTTTAAAAATTTATATTATTGATTTTTTTTGTATATGTCTATTAATTTTACTATTTTAACGTTTATATATATAAACGTTACGAACTTGTGCATTACATATACATATTATATATAAATATACATAATTACAGTTTGTCAATAATTTCACAATGAGCTTTTGCAGTAAAACAGCAATATCTTTTTTTCTAAAGTAAAACATAGAAAATCTAATACCATTTTAAAACTGAAAATTTTTAAACATTTTAATACTTTAAAATAACGTATTAGGTTAGCGTGGTACATTTTTTTTTTTAGTATGAAGAGTTGAATTTAGCTAATAAAAAATAATTAACTCATGATTCGTGCAAAAATGTTTTTTTTTTCCTAAAAGTCTTGCACTATTAATTTAATTTTGGATTGTGATTAATAGCAAGTCTATTTAAGGTTACGTAACAAAAATTATAATCTTAAAATATAGAATTTTGTAGCTGTGGCACCTGAAAAACTGATCAAAGGTGTCGATTTTCATGAAATTCATAAAAATGTCAATATCTCGTAAACTAAATATTTTTTACTAAAGTCATATTTTGATATTATGGTCATGCAAGAGTCCGTCCTATCAGTCTTACAAGAGATGACATTGACTTTTTGGGAATGAGTCATCTATTACATTAATTTAAAAGCTATCATCTTTATATTTGCAATGGATCTCAAAAGTTTTTGGGTAATAGACGGGTGATGATGCCAGAATTATTTAATACATTTTATTTAGTTAAAAAAACTTTGTTAATATATCATATATATGCATGTAAACAAATATAAATGAAGTATAAATAAAATCTCATTTTATTGTGAAGTTTTTTATGTGATATGAAAATGTGTTTTCATTAAAATATATGCGAAATAGTCTTAGACCCCAAATGTTGAGACTCTTTTATGTTTGTATCATTCCTTGTAATAACTTTGTTATATCCAAGGGCTAAATCTTACGAATCAGAATTCGCTCATTTTCTATATTCTCATACCAATCTTCTTTTCTCCAATTATTGATATTTCACATTTTTAATTGAAACGTAAGATATAAACTTGACTTGATGACGTCATAAAATATTTCAACAATTTCCAATCTAAGGCTTGTACCTTGTAAATCTTGGATGATCGCCAGTTGACCCCTGACCTTTGATGTCAAAGGTGGGCGCGTCCCGGACGCTCAACTACACGACCCAAACGCAGTGTTTTAAAGGATACAATACAAACAAGCACCGCCGACAACCAATGGACCGCCTTTTTTATTTAAAAAAAATATTTAAGAATCGGATACTTTTTTGGAAGTACCTTTTGAATTATTTTCAATTAATTGTAATGAAACTACATTTTATTTGTGAAGTTACGATTTTTCAGAACATAAACAAATAAATTTAAATAAATTTGAAGATTTTCTGTATAGTCGCTTAATTTGTAACGATATCTATCGGCAATGTAAAGTTTTGCGTTCGAGTCTCGGCGGTGATAATATTTTTTGGATAAATAGATTTTTTTGGTACGATATATCTTAGTTTGTTTTAATTATTTTAATCAATTTCTTAAGATTCAACAGGTTTGATTTTCAAACAGAATTAAAAATCAGCAAATGAAAAATGAATAAAAGTGTTTTTGCTCTCGGACTCTTGCTCATTATGGGACACCGCAGTAGCCTCATTTTTGATAATAGAAGTCTTTTTTAATTAAAATTATGTTAACCGCAGTACAAAATGAAAATGACAGCCACAATTCCATATAATTTAACCGGTTTCCCCAGGGATGAGTATCATCGTGGATCGAGGATAATCCTGGAGTGGTTGGCGGGTGTGCGCGGTCGGGGCAGGGGGGGGCGGGGTGGGGGCACTTGGGGTGCGTCAATCAGGTGTCATGAAGAGGGTTGCCATCAAAACGCTGGAAACAGGAGTAAGAAACGAAGAACCGCGAAAAAATTTAATTATTTAACTAATTACAAAATACAATTTTATAATTGAAAAAATAAACGTATTTCGACAATAACTGGAGAGTGGAACGAAATTTTAAATCATTTTATAAAGTGCAATGTTCCGTGTCAGTTGGTGTACAGATACTGTGTTATGTTGTTTCAATTAACTTATAAACTAATAAACTACTCATCTTTGAGTCCCATAGCGTTTACCAAAATAAACAAAATGATTATATTACCAGAATTAATGTGGGAATAAAGATTTAAATTGTGTTTTTATTTGACAGTCAAAAAATTATGTTAACTTCAATTAGGTAATAACATTTTAAATAAATATCAGATATGTCATAGAGACAAAGCTATTTTTCATTATATTTTCCTTTAAAATATAATAAAAAATAGCTTAATCTCTATGAGATATCTGATATTTGTTTAATAACATTGCCTTTGTAGGTAACAATCCAGTAATTGTGTGTTCTTAGACATATCCAAATATTGCTAATGCTAGTCAAAATAAGAAAATATATAAAATAATTAAAAAATATTGATTTTTCCTACGTATTCTAGTATATGTTAAAAAACATTTTACAGATAAAGAATATTATTTTAAAATAATTAAAAAAAATTAACAGATTCTCATAAGTGATGACATATGTACAAGCTGTTTAAAAAAAATGGGAAAAATGAATTATCTAATTTCGTCAATAGATGGCGATGGTGTAGTGGTACTCGAAGCAAGTCCACATACTAACGTATGTACAATTTTCAAAAATTTGATAAATGTGGAGATTGAGGGTTGAGAATTATTGGTGAACGTTATATATATATATATAAAGTGATCACTTAAGCCAGCCGATGACAGGTCATAAGCCCTGTAATTACCCTATATTTCCATATATATTTTTCATTAAAATATAATTAAAAATAGCTTTGTATCTATGAGATATCTGATATTTGTTTAATAGCAGTGCCTTTATAGGTAAAAATCCAGTAATTGTGTGTTCTTTGACATATTCAAATATTGTTAAAAAACAATTAATTTTAAATCCTATGAAGCTATTGTAGAATATAATTCATCGATTAATCACTTTATTATTTTAATGCGTGTTGTTGTTCTTTATTATTTTTCTTATGTTATCTAGAAATATATATTTTTGGGTACACGCTTGATTAAGTTTATGCTACTGATTTATCCAATTACGTATCAGGTATCATATTCATACATAATATATTGATATTAAAACGTAATTTTGTTAATCAAAATTAAATTAAATTATAGAGAATATATACAAATATAATTTTTATATGTATTACATCATCTGTTAGTCGAGACTGGGCGTACAATAAGTATTTTTTTTAGTGAGGGTAAGTAGTGAGAATGAATGGAAACACGCGGTTGGAGTAGAAGCGTTTATTGTGACAAAGGATAGAACAAAAAGTACAGAATGTATGCGCGTATATGAAATGAAATACGAGGCGAGAAATGCGAAAAGTAGAGGATTGAGTTGGCGATGTTCCGTATCGGCTTCGAGCGCTGTCGCGGGGCAGCGGAATAGAAGATGTATCGTCGGTGAACGATCGAAGCGGACTATGGAACCAGACTGTGGCGGCAGTACACTGCCGCCGGCTAGATATTGAATGCAGATGTCACTGGGAATTTGACCAGCTATCCCCTATACTTATATTATGCTACATTAACACCAGTAATGCACTAACGTATGATGGTGCACAAACCGCTTTGTATTACTACAATATGTTACTAGACTATATTGGCCCACTGACCAGTGAACGGGATCCATCACTTACTCAGGACTGTTCCATAAGAAGAAACTCTCATATAGGTCCTTTTCATTCGCCGCCAGGTTGACATTTTTTAACACTACAAAGGCGACCGCGCTACACCTCAGAGCTGTACAGCAAGATGGAGGCGTGTGCTGGAGACCAAACCATTATCATTGACTATTCGATTCAGAGCTCGCACGCAAGAGTATTTATTAATACATTTTTATTTAACGTATATATAAAGGAAAACTAATGCACATAAAAAGAATAGTAAAAGTAAAAAAAAAGCTTGCATCACTCCCCTAAAGGGAAAATAAAAATGTGGACTAAAGATAACAATATATACATATATTTCCGGCTAGGAAACTAGGACCGACAGATATCTGATAAAAATTAAATAACAAAAAAAAACTAATTAAAGCTAATTACGGGAAGGGCGGATGTCCCTCATCCTCAATGGCAACAACTGTATGCCAAATCTTTTATGACGGAGCACGTGTGCCAGCCGTGGTCGCGCGGCGGCAAGCATTGACTTATTAACAGCAGTTTATTTGCGACAGCCGATTGCTTTGTGTTATTGATCGTTGCCTTGAATCTAGACCAAATAAATGTGTGTAAAACATTTTAAAAAAATGCAAAGAACTTTTCTGTATGTTAATTTGAGCAATTAGTTATAGTTCAAACTGAAATAATTTGTAAATATTTTAAATATACATAATAAAAATAAAATATATTTTAAATAAATAATCAGAATATGTTGAAAGCTACTGCGTCATACATGTGTATATAATATAACGCGAATAAACCGGCAAAAAATTCCTATTTCATAACGATAAAGGGGCTTGTTTTGGCGAGCGCCGTTGCACGCCCAATTCCATTTGTCCTACACAAATTGTTATTCATACAACTAATACAAATCCAGAAATGTAACTGACGTATGGAACTTTTAATCGAAAATCCAACGCAAAGTTCGTGACAGGAGAAAGACGGGATTTGGAGAAGGAATTATTGTATTCGGGGAGTAAGTAGAATGGAGTTCTCGTTGCACCAATGTGAACAGTAACTATTGACAAAATGAAACAACACAAGTAGGTATAACAAGTGTAGGGCTTGGAAGAATGCATATTGTGATTCCAATAAAATATTTAACCTTAAAAAAATAAATAGAAATACAATCGGGAGATGGTCACATTAAATTTAATTCTAGTTTTCTACAAATACATTGATTGCATTTAAGGATATATTATTATCTGTGAAAAAAAAATATACGTTAATATCCATTTAATTAAAACTAGTAAAAACTGATTGATGAAATACTTATTGATTCATAGTGTGGTTGTAGTTTTTTTTAAAGAAATTAAGTTTACACATATAATAAATACAAAATTACATATATCTATAAAAATGACTTAACACAAACAGTTTAATAAAATTAAAAAACATGCAGTAAAGAATAATTAATAAAGACTCACACCAGAAGGCAATAACGTATATATTTGGCCAAAGTCAAATGAAGTTTTTCAAATAGTTTCATTCTATCCTCTATTTTTCCCCCTGGCCACAAAATCTCCACCACCTCTATAAGTGTGTATTATTTTGAATGCCATTCATTCCAAATTTTGCTTAGTTGCTCTATGATTCTTAGGAAAATAATATTATCCCGCCCCATCCCCTGCATATCTCAAAATTCAATGACCTTTAATGTTTTATATGCAGTGTATAATTTAGAATCAATTAAATATTTCAATTAATAGGAATAATCGCATAATTTTTTGTGAAATCCGTTGAAACCTGTAAATATTATATGTGTGTGTGTGTCCGCGAGAGCGCGGCGTGATATGTGACAGATGTGTGTCAGAGTATGTGTGTGTAGCAGAGCCGATATAAAGCGCCGCGCCCTTATTGCGTGATGTATTAATTTCTAAATATTCTTATATTAATAAACTATAATTGTCACCGAGAGGAACGAGTGTATTTTTTATCTCAACCTAACCAAGTTATACGAGAGATAAAGGATTGTAGAATCCATACACACAAAGCAAAGATCTAATCAAAGATCTATCACATTTTTGAAATGATTATTTCTCTGACATTATTTAGATTATGCAAGTACTCGTATTTCATGAAATGTTGTGGACAAGGTCTGTTTCACCCTGTACCTATATACTTTAAAAATGATGTTTTTTCCGAAAATACTTTTGTTTTAATAAATCTAATTTCTTATTTCATTGACTGACGTGTCATCGTTGAAAGTCGCGCATGAATTCTGCAAAATTGGAATAATTTTCTAGAAAGTTTTAAGCTCCCCCAAAAATGTGAAAAGCGCCTCGCGCCGTAGTGGAAATTCATGTATCCACGGGAGCTTTAAAAGTGAATTAGTCCCAAAAAGATGGTTGACGTTTTTATCTGTCTGTCGGTAATGCAAGCACCTGCATGCATAGGTTATCAACCGAGAGAGTGTAAATCCTAGTGAGTTTTACATATTCTACTGCTCTTTACGTTTTATGAACATTACATATTAAAAACATCTTTTTTATTCACCTATCTGATGGATAATGGTCACAAATATAGATATTGTTTTGACTTTTCTCTATCAATTGATGTATCGGAGAGATACCTACTATAGTGTTTTATGCATTTTTTTATTGGGAAGTTGATATAAAAATTTGTAATCTTTAAAATCATGCATGTCTAGTAAAATATTAATAAAAAAATATCGATTTAGTTTATAATTATTTGAAGATTTTAATCGAATAGGTCTGATTCCAAAGCTTTTTATTTATACTATTAAATACAGATATACATTCTTTTCTACTCATGCATTATTTTATATGATTGATTAGTTGTTTTATATATATATATATATATATATATATATATATATATATATACATATATATATATAATGAATAATGAATGCTAAACATTCACAGAATCTCTCAGCTATTAGAATATTATTTTATTTCATCCTTTAAACTAGTGTTGATTCATTTATATATATATATATATATAAATGAATCAACACTAGTTTAAAGGATTAAATAAAATAATATTCTAATAGCTGAGAGATTCTGTGAATGTTTAGCATTCATTATTTAGTCAATATATTTTGTGTCTCGGTTTTCCTTTGTCTTCCTTCTATAATTTCATTAATTCTTTCTTCTATTCTTTTGGTTCTTGTTATTTCTTCCATTTTATGTCCCATCTATTTTTTTTTCTGTATTATATAGTATTAATTGACCGTTTTAATTTATGTAAAACTCGTAACACGTCACTTGGACGTCATTATAACATGACTAATATTGTTTTTTCACACTCATTAAAATAATTTATTACTGTGCAGTTTCTTAGAATTGCTTGTTATTTACGTATATTATTAATATATAAAAGTAATGAATATTCGAGTGAATCGAAATCGTTTTTCTATATGGTTTACTCATCGAAATTTTTGCGATAAGATATCTAATAGTATCGAATCTCCTGGAAGTTTAAATTTCTGTAAAGTTTAAACTTCAGTTGAAAATTGATCAATCTAATGAATGAACTGTGAGAATGAGTCATCTAGTATTTTAATTATCTGATACCAAGACTAAGTAGACATGGAAACGAATATGGTTAATTTCAAAATTATTTATTGGAAACACATTTTTGTTTTGAAGTTGCGAAGGTTCGAATCCCAGTAGTAATCAAATATTTATTCGATAAATTGATTTTTTCTAATTGATTTATTTAATTTGTATTAGTTAATATATAAATACATTAAAATGTAGATAAATCAATACCAATAACATAGTTTAATATATCGAAAAATTCTTTGAAATATAAACAACGGAATTTTAAACAATCTTTTAATATTATTTAAATAAGATGTTTCTTTAAGTAATTATAAATGAAAATAAAAATATTTTTATTATTTTTCTTTCCTACATGTTTATTTAATAATTATTTAATCAATTTCTTATTAAAGGCTGTAATAATTTATATATTAAAATATATTGGAATTAACATAACTTAGTAAAGCTGTTTTAATTAATTTAAAATACGTACTTACGAATTAATGAAGTAATAAAAAAAACATTTGTAATTATTTTAATCATTCATGTATGTATGTTAAACATTAATTATTTATGGACTGACAGCGCTTGTAGTAAAATCATAAATAGCGGTATCGCAAAAACTATATTTTCGATAAAATTGATTTTAAAATTAGTATTTAAAACATCACAGTCCTATGTTCTGAATAATTACAACTTCACAATAAGAATATGTTTTCCTTAATAATGCAATAAGTGGTGATAAAAAAGTAGAGGGTGATCAAAAATATTTCGTATTCAAATAAAACAAATTTGGAATGATGGGTATGTCAGATTTTCGAAATTCATATTGACAGGGTGTAATCGCGTCTTAGCGTAAGAATACAACCATCCAGCATCCAAAATTTTGACACGCGTGTGACTAGATCTGAAATAATTTTCTAGATCCCTCCACACATCTCTGCAATGTAACTTATCACGGCAGTGATGGGGTTCTCAACCGAAAACAACAGGGTTACTTGAACCATGCTGAATGTGAATATTGATTATTTCTCTTATATTTGAAGGGTAGCAATGCTTTAAATATAGAATAAGTACTTAAATTTGACGAAAAATGTATATGCATGATTTTAAGATACATGTCTCCATATAAATATTCAAAAAAATCTTCTTTAAAAGAAGAAGAGAATGTGATGCCATACTGAAATAATTCTACCGGAATATAGTGTTTTTGATATAGCTTTATTTCGGTGAATTAATATAGCTCGATATATAAAAATATACATATATATAGAAATCTTGATGTGTATAATAACAAGTAAGATTATTGTATATAAATTTTACAGAGTTAAGACCAAATCTGTGCAAACTTTGTCAATATAAGTACATGACTAGTTAAAAACCTTTACTAAATAAAAATGTTATAACGTTAAACTAGCAAAAACATATAGATGAGTAATATAATAGAAATTATAATAAAAAGCAATAGCAAAAAGAATATTAAAAAAAGTTGTATTACGAATAAACAAAATTTATAACAAAATATAATTTTATTTCCGATAGTTTTAAAAATACATAATGTAAACAAATAATTTTTGTGACTCATCGGATGATAAATTTTATTTTAAATAAAAATCCATCATTAATGTATCGACTGAAATAACATGTGCTAAACTTAAATGTGTATTTATTTAATAAATATTTGATTTTTTCCAAAATTCACTGGGTTTAAAAATGACTCATTTATGGGGATGTAAACGAGAGTGAGAGGGTGAGTTACGTGCGAGCAAGATGGAAGAAGAGGGATGGAGTTGCAAATTACGTATTATCAACTCCGTTTTATGATTTCCATTAGGTAGGATGGGTAAACATTTGGGGTAGGAATGCTGTGACGTATCACTGAACCAGAGGGTCTGACTTTCGAAGGGAAAAGTTTCTTGGGTGTATATTCCTTAAATTCGCAAAGCTTTTACAAAAATAAATCAAGGTAAACAACTTTTTCATTATCGAGTTAATGTGAAAAATCCTGCTATTTTTTGTTTAGACAGACATTTTTTTAGCTATATTATCATTTCACTGCTCACGTACGACAATAATTAACGTATGCATCTTGCTCATATGAAAGGTGTTATGTAAAAATATCCAAAATGGCTTAAACTCAACGTAGAAATACTTGTAGAGAGGTAATATTTTTTTATACTTTGTTCAAAATGTATTATTTTCACAGTTTGATAATAGGCGAAAGAACGCCAATAATTTTTAAAAACTATTTAAAAAAGTTGTATAAGCAATGTTGTGCATAAGTTTTAGCCTCGTGTAGAACGTACATTATCAAACAAAAATTGGTGACTCAGTTAGGGAGAAGCGAGGCGGAGCTATGTGTCAGTTGTTTTTGAGACTAATTTCAAGAAACGTTTTCGTTTTGAATTAAACATTATAGATAACCTAATTATTTATGCAAATTAATTTTAAAATTTGTTTTCACAGTAGTTCTGTATTAGTTACTCATCGATTTCATAACTTTTTTGTGTATGTTTGTATTTTTAATTTTAGTATACAATTTATATTCTGGTGAAGGGACCATTGGTCTTGAAATATGTTAATTTATCAATAAATAGTGGTTTAAACAAAGTGTTTTTTCTTATTATTTATATATTGTAATATGTCGCGACAAAGTAATTCAACTAATATTGAAGAAAATTAAATTCTATTTCCAAGGTAATTTTACTCGAGTTACAAATGGAGTCATACATCTATTTTATTTTAATATTTGACTAATTTGTTTTCATTTATAGTCAGTTTATCATCATTAGTTGCTGTCAGTGGACTGCTGATAAGGATGAAAGCTTCCCCAAGATTTTGCTACAATCTTTGATTCTCTGAAAATCTTTGCCATGTCACTCACGTATTCATTTATCTCATCTATAACAGAGACTTTTGAGCATCTTGTAGTTCGTTTTTTGTCTCGTGGCTACCATTTAAACATATTATTTGTTCATCGATTGTCTGTGCGTCTTGAAATATGTCTAGTCCGTTGCCATTTGTGCTATTTAGCAGTGATAATGACAACCTTCAGATTGATCCACGTACTAGTTCACAAGTTTATTTTTCTGTATTTTTTAACGATTCCAGACATACTTTTTTCAACACTGCGGTGTCCAAGTTTCATTAAGATGTAATGACTTGTGTGTACATGGATTACACTTATCTCAGAGACTCGTCTCGATTGATGTTTAAGTGCAATTGTACAACAACACTTACGTATGCAAAATTGTATGTCGTACATGTACATGTATACGTACCAATTTTTATCGACAAATCTCTAAGACGATAGATCAAAGTTTCATCAGTGTACATGCGTATTAGGGTTGGATGAATGTATTGATCACAGATCCTTTTCTTAAGGCGTAATGCAGGCGTATTACATGTATGTACGTAAAATTTTATGCGGAGTACATTTTGAGAAATTTAATTAACATCAAACAAATAATAAATCAGCGTCTAGAAAATATATCTAGTGTGAGTCTTTAAAATTTATTTTGTGAAAAAAAATAATATTATTAACAAAAAAAAAAACACTGTATTATCATCTAAACGTGGAAATTTTATGTATTTATTATATCGGTTAATATTTTTTTAAAATGGGGGAAAAATGGTGTCTGTGATCTACTGAGACCCCACCGAGATGCTGTAAGTCTCCTAACACTTGAGCTATCCGTGCATTAAAGTTTGAAAAATTAACCCCAGTCACATTCGGGGGGGATTTTCAAACAATGTAATCTCGGAATAATTCGATTACATACTTCATTACGTCATCGAAAACCAACATACAGAATAATAAGGCTTAGAAGATACCAACCCCTTTGTCATATTAGAGATGAATGTCAGTCTCTCCTGGTTAAATGTTATTACATACACAAGGGGTCGTAATCCCACATCTAGAAAAATAAAGGGGTAGCTTAAAGTATATTCAAGAACCTTTTATTTTTATTTTGGATTTTAATGATTTGTATTAAATCCTTCCAAACGACTTGGATGATAAGATATCAAGATTTTTCAAAGTTAATCTTTTTCATAATCTTCGTTTTATTATAAATCAGATTGTATAGATATGTGTTTGTTTGTCCAGCTATAAAAATACATATGCTTAATCATTGCTAAGCCATTATTTTTTTTTTTCGTATGTAAAAATTATTGAGACGAAACGATTTAAAATAAAGAATTTATACATTGCAGGGAGACATTACAACTTTATATGAAGAGTATATTTCAATTCTAATTCTTAATGCCTTAACGTTTCAAAACACAAAGAAATGAAACGAAACTGATACATTACATCAGAGTGATGTGTCAACTTGCTTTTAAATATTCGAATCATGTAAATATATGATCTTTTTGTTCTGAGACTACATCGTTTGAATTATGTAGGTAATTATTAAAATTATATCCACATCTATTTGCGCCCGTCCAAGGATGGTTTTAAACACGGGTTATTATAAAATTAAGGGTAAAATAATATTTTAAAAATATCAAACTTACTTATGTTCCTAAAAAATTTGGATACGATGGCGCCACCAGCCATCAGTCTTATGAAAGTATTTTATTCACGTAATAAAGCTGAACAAATGAAATTATAATAATTTGTAAATTATTTTCATTATAGGTATTCTAACTCTCTTTAAAATTTGGTCTTAAAATCCAATCATCAAACCACAAAACTTTTTGCTTCTACAACAATATTTTTAAATACCTACGTCTCTCAAAATATCAAAGAACTTCACTTCGTGCCTACTTGTTTAACTTTAAATAATTAAACAATTATAAGTAGAAAAAAATATGGAAACCTTCATTCGTGATTACTTTAAAAAATAATTTTCATTAATTCGTGAGAACCAGACTTTATGCGTCGAGTTCGATAAAATTTAAAAATTAATAGAATGTCTGAGGGCGCAATTTTTTTTTCAAATCCGTTCAAGTGTCGGAGTAAAATTTTTATCAGACAAGTTTAAAAAAACTTTTAAACACTCAAAACTTTCACACAATATAATTAATATTGTTATAGGGATTATTGAATTGATTGGACGAAAAATCAGCTCTAAGAGGGAGATTTAAACGATTTTTTTTTTAGTTTTATGAGTAATTATTATTCGCAAAATAATGATTTATAATAACATCAAATAATTTTCTTTTTTAATATTTCGGACTTTTATAGTACACACACAAAATACATTTTTTATAATAAAATATTTTAGGCAACAATAGAATATAAAAGTTGTTGAATTATAGGTATGGAATTATAATATAGTGTGTATAATTTAGGAAAAATATTTATAGTGCCTATTATTATGGACAAATGTTAATAAGACTCGGCAGGAACTCGCAATACTTTCGATTATTTTGCTTTCTATTATATAATATAACATAATTTATATTACTGTACAGAGATTGCATAATTTAATATAAAAAACGTGTGTCAAGTATTAGAAATTAAAAAAATAACGTATTATCATTTTAATTTTTGATGAACTGTTATATTTTAATTCAAATTACATTTGGATGATATATAGAAATATTAAATATACAGAAATATTAAAATTATCGAAATAATATTTTTGTTGCTACCAGGATTTGAACCTGGATCTTTTTCTATCTTTCTAATTGATACATTTAATTTGTATTATAAATCACGTATCACGTTAATTATTAAAATTAATAATTTAAGCACAATATATGAGAAATGTTCAGTGGGTGGCAGGTGTCACAATGAGATACTGAATAAGGAATGTAGCAATCTGGTAGCTGTTAGAAATTGATCTGGTCTCATTTAAAAATCTTAGTAAAACTAGTTAAGACACGTATGCCACTAGAACATTGGCGTAAGCGGTTATTTTTAGAATCACCTTCAGGAAGAAGACCAGTTGGACGCCCGCGTTATACTTGGATCTGGTAAATTAAGAGGCTTTACGAGTAATGACCTGATCTGTAACATGAGTTAGCACCCAAACAGATATTTGTTTTTACTATGTATTATAATTTTGATCATGAAAATGAAAAAAATCTGGAAATCGTCAATTATCGAGGAGAGCGATTTAAAGACGGTCAAGTTTACTATGATAATGTAGACCGATTTAATCCAAATATTGCACGAATACTTATTATTATACGTAGTTTCATGTAAAATTATAAAAATGAAAATTATTTACAGTTCTTGCAAAAATGCACCATTGCCGACATACGATATTATATTATAGACAAAAATTGACGATAAATATTATATGACTCGTCTACAACGTGAATTATTTTTATTTTTAATGTATCTAAGTGTTATAAAAAGTAAAAAAAAAAGAAAATGGTGTTCCATAGTATCATATAACCAATTAATACAAATAAATACCTAATTTGAAATATTTTATCGTTCCGACTACATACACATATACATGCTACCTGGCGACAGATTATAATATATATATATATATATATATATATATATATATATATATACATATATACTCATGCCGCCATGGTGGCGATTATTTATTCTACCTTTAACAAAAAAAAAATATAGCATATAATAGAATCTTTAAATAAGCTACAAACGAATGTAATTATAGATTTATAAAATAAGAGTTTATTTATTTATTTATTCCGTTCATGTTTTTAATATACGTACATATTATACATTATAAACATTCTTATAAACATACAAATAAGGCGAACAAGCTTCATAATATAAGAGATGTTCACTATCTCTTTAACTAGACCGAAGTCTGTGCTAAAGGTGACAGGTTCATCCGTTGTCTATTATACAAATATGAAAACCATTTTTAATATTTATTTTTTTATCCAAACCAAAAATATTAGGAATGAAGAAAACAGGTTTATAAAGCATTTTAATAATATAATGAGTAAGTAAAATATTCTCGCTATCCCATGATTGAAACACTATGCAAAACAGAAAAATGAATATAAAGAAATGATGTTCTGTTCACGTGATCATTTCTATGAATCTTACTATGCTCAGTTTTCTTTCCGCCAAGCTAAATATTTATTTTTAAATTGAAACTGCGCTTTTTTGATCCGAATTTGAGTTCAGATCTGACGTCTTAGATTACTGGGCTGTGAGCGGTAATATTAGTATATTATTGAATATATAATAAATTACTAATCTATTAAATTTTTTAGAAACGTAACTTTCATGTATTTTCTAATTGGCAATATATGTATAATCAACAATAAAAAGCCATTATTTCTGACGTTCATTTTATGGTAAAGATACTATATGGTATAATATATTATATATAATGCTTAACTAAATGTAAAAAAATAAAACTTAATTAAATTTAAAAAATAAACTGTTTTCCCCGTATACACATCAGTACTATCGAATGTTAAGAAAGTACGAAAATCTTAAAAAATATATAGCTAGATATTTTGTATTTTTTTAATCATTCACCTATTTAACGATTTGCAGATTCCACACTTTTATATATTACTGTACGAAGGTTCAATTCATCTTCATCATCATTACTATAATCACTGGATTCTGGCGAATCCGAATGATCATCCAATTTTGAAATAAGTACGAAGGTTTACGCGGGCGAATGCAGTCGCCCCTAAAATAAACAGTTTGTCATGTGTCAGTAACTAACCGTATTCTTGGGAAGACTTCCTCGCTTCACGGCTCCTCCACGAGGAGGGAGGTTCCGGCTTCATGCATCGTCTGTCGCATCTTCCCCAACCATCCGAGATGTGCGAGCTGATTCATAGCTTTAGTAGGATATTTTTCAAACCAATAACAGTTGATGGTTGTATGACGAATTGGTAATTAATCATATTACATTTTTGATGTTAAAAACACATCGGTACTTTTATTTTGTTCACTGGTTTCAGACAAGGAGAATAAAACTTATTTAAAATAAATAAAAATGATAAAATGTTACAAAAATAGGTAACATTAAAATATTAATTTGAAACATTTAGAAGGCTAGTGCGGGCGTACAAAAGGGAGGACTTATTAAAGTTGTAAAAAAATAAACTAAGCAATTTTATTTAAAAGTGAGAAAACTTGCAAGTAAATGTTATTTTAACATCTAAACATTGCAGTGGTGTGACAAGATTTGAGTACCCAGTTTATATCTTATGGCTCATTTTTCTATAACGTTCAATATCCGCTCCTCACACACTGTATCTTGTCGGATAAAATAAATAATGTATTATTTTATTTTTATTTCGCCAATCCAAACACATTTATGATTCAATACATAAAGAGATACACATGGTAATGAATTTGTAAAGTGAAAGTTTTTTAGAACTATGGTCAAATTGCAAATTAATTTGGAACAGGCTGACGATGCCACTTTATTTGTGAAAATTTCGTTTATTCGTAATGTGTGCATTGTTTGAACTTGAAATGTCATTTTATTATTTCTATGTTTTGTGATTTAAAAAAAATATTATAACGTTTTTGTTCTCACAGGAATAAAACTCGTTCATGGAGACAGAAATGCATCACAAAAGATTTTGTACCTGTTGTGTATCCCGGTCAGTAGTAACTAGAGAGCGTGATACGCTATAGCCTCCAGTGCGTATCACGATTAGTCAAAAAAATTTGAAATGTGATGAGTTCAAAATGAGTTTTCTCTCAAATGCTTAAAATTTTTTAATAAAATAATAAAAATTAAGTTAATATCACAGACCACTAAATAAATAAATATGAACTAACGCTAATTCCCTGTCTCAAAATAATCATTTTGGTGGCATCACGTGATCACATTCATCAAGAATCAAAGAGTGCCGCTACTTTTAAAAAAAATTTGACTCGATTAGAACGAAAATTTAAACGCTGACAATATAATACGCATTAATGTAAAAAAGACGTCTTGTTTACACAAAGACTTAATTTTAGAAGAGTAAATACTTTTGCTGTTGTACTCGTATAAATGTGTCAATCTATCGGATTTATGTTTCGTTGGATATATGTGTGTAGAATGTTCCTCTTGTGTCTAAAAAAAATAAATAAAAAATAGTAGACTCATTAAGATTTATTTTCAAATATACCATTACTATTGACCTTGGAAAGCCACGAGCCAAGGTACGGGTGATGAATACCTAAGAAGCGTCCAATCGAAAATGAATTCGAACATACGCAAAGCAACAGACCCTAACGATTGTGAGCTGAACGAGTTTTTTGTCACTGAAATATAATACCAATAAAACAAAAGCAAGGTCTCCAAAGAGCTGGTATTTTGATACGTTGGCACCTGATACTGCTGGGCTGCTGGGTCCAGAGCGATCCAACAACCCGAGGTGAAAACATGTCAGTTCGTGTGATAGATTTTTATCTAAAATTGAGATCGTTTTCAATATTTCGACGATAAAAAATTATGCTGCAAAGGTTGCCTCGTGGAAATACACATCTCGATGAAACGTTATTTTTATGTTCATTTGCTTGCATTTTTATTTTATTTTGTTTAAAGAACAAACAAATATATGTTAATAAATAAAAACGTTAAAAATACCACTTTGTATCCACTTACTTGTTTTTTCCACTACAATTCATAATTGGGAATATTATATGTGATGTTCTTGAGATCGAGTATATGTGTGTGTGTGTCAGAGCGCCCGCACTGCAGGGGCGAGATGTATATGCGTGTGTGTGAGCGGGGATAAAAAGATGACGCGCGTGAGGCGCGGTCTCTTTTCATAACTGTTTGGCTCCGAGACTAGTAATATCCCTTGTACTTTAAGCTGTATTATTCGTGTAATAAAGATTATAATTGTCACATGAGAGTTTCTCTTGGACCACCAACCATCTACTACGAGATGTACTACTTGAGACGTACTTCTTACGCAAGCACAAAACATTATATATTATTGTAATAAATACTACAGATGTTCTTTCATTAAATATTTTAATGTGCAAAAATATCCAAGCAAATAACATAAATTAAAACTTAAGAATCATATAGCTTGTTGGTCCAGTGGTTAAGACATTCACCTAGTGACCCAGTGGTCGGAAGTTCGAGAATTACTTCAGGAGACTACCAAGTTCTAATTTTATAGCACAAGTGTTGAGCTTAGTGTTTAACTTGTTTAGCAGTTTCGGTAAAATTGATAAAAGTTGACATCTAATACAGTAAAAATAAATAATGAAACATCTTTGACAAACTTTTCGAAACATAATGCAGTGGAAATCACTTAACATGAAACCACGGGGAACGAAATATGTTTTCATATTAAACGAATTATATATTTAAAACAAAAATTACACGACGTCTTCGACAGTAGAAAGTTCAATCGTAATGTATAAACAGTAAGCCATCCGGTGACGATGCGATTAAAATGTGGTGTGTAGCAAGCGGCATACTTATTTATTATCAAACATCATTCAGGTCAATATAAAGATGAGTTATAAAGTCACTTTTCTAAGAAGCAAAATCTTTTGACGTTAATTTGTAGAGAACGGAATATTTTTAAAATTTTTTTATGTTAAAAGTTTTCGTGTTAATTTATTGTGATATTTTCTCACTGTATATTCAGTGAGAAAATATCACATTAAATGTTGTCTATTTGAATCAAACATTCCCTATTAAAATAATAAAACAATATAACTTTATAACCTTCTAGACAGAGTGTTCTTCTTTGGCCCATATAGGTACTGCTGAATAAAGGCTCCTCTTAACGACCTTCATTCCTCTATATGTCTATATCCTTCGCTTCCAGATGCTTTCTACAATCTTTTTTATGTTATTTAGCTAGCGAGCTGGGCGACAAACTACGTTTCGGTATCCAGTTCGGAGCCCTTTTTTACATTTTAAATTGCTTCACTAGCATTCAGATACTTAAATTTCGAGAAACTATGTCGTCTACTTTGGTCCTACTGCAACTGAGACAGAGGGTTATAAAATGTATTTGTTTTGTATAGAGTAGAGTGCTCCAAGTATGCGCACTTAAGGTATAATTTACGATATCAATAAAACAAATATTGTTCCAAAATTTAATTTAATTTATTCATATTATTCAGTCGCTTACTAACATTACTGCATATAAAAACTTAATTTAATTAAAACACTTAACGATTAATACGACATCTAGGCACAGAGATCGTATTTGTACCGACCAACTTGGGAATAAACGGTACATTTTTCGTGCTACCGCTGAGTACATATTATGTACTCTATTCAATCTTCGGATATTGGTTCCTTGTAGACTTCCTAGGCATCCTGGGTATCCTGAGCAGCTACACATCTTTTCCTAAGTATTGATTTGGGTTTCTCGAGATTTGCCTTCGCCTTTCTGTTAGTTTTGTTAAGGCAACACTTCACCTTTCTTTTTCGGTAAAAAAAAACAAAATCAAAAGCCAAAGCTCTTATGAATTTTGTTGTCAGGCCCTAGAACATGTTGTATAGAGTTTTTATATGGTTAGAGAGTTTGGCCTCTATCTCCTTGGATAAAGTTAGGTCATATATGCCAAGCTTTGTGGATATGGTACCTCTCTTAAAGCATTTTCTTAACGTACTCTCTGCCATTTCAAGGGTAAGTGTGACTTTTATCTTACTTTCGTCTTCGCTGATTCTCTTTTAGGCTTCATCCAAGACTGCTTGCTGACACATCTCACTTTTTTCTCGTTCAAGACATTCTACAAAAAATAATACGTATTTATTACCTTTAGTTAAAACTAACATGCTCAAGTAAAATAAGGTTTTGTAATCATAAATCAGATTCGGAGATCGGTTTGCGCATAGACCTGCACTCTTACAAAATTTAGGCCTGTTTACTCTTACAGGCCAACGGCATTATTCACAATTGATACAACTGGTGCCAGCTCTGTTAGAATTGGAAAATTATGGTGCCGGTGGACGCTTGATACATTGATTTACACTATCGATTTTGAAAAAAATAGCCCATATCATTAAAATTGAACACATTGTACTGATTACAAGATGTGAAAATAATTTAACAAAACACAGAATATCGTGAAAACTTACCTAACATCCGTCTTTTCGGTTTATTTACGATGTACTGTGCAGCAGTGTATTTTATTATCACAGATAACAACTAGGAACTGACATTAGCCACAAATGACATCTAGGAACTGACGTTAGCCACAAATGACATCTAGGAACTGACGTTAGCCACAAATGACATCTAGCGCGCGTATTGTGAATGGTGAGCACTTTTATCGCCGCGCACTCTTAGAGAACTGTACCCTACTGGTAAATAAAAACTGACGGAATTAGGGAATTCCTTAAAGTATTAATCGGCAAAGCAAACATAATATTCTATATGTGCCCGTCTCGACACAGAATTCTCTAGTGAGACGGGCACAGTCCAAACAAATTTTTATATGTATTATATAGTTACTAATAAATAAATAAATAAATAAATATAATACAGCCAAAATTTCAAAATAAATGGAGTCGGTGTACATTTTATACTAAAGATGAGTATATTTGATGTAATGCAAAGTTCAATAATCAACTTAGCATATTATGGATACCTGCCCAATCTATAATATGATACTTTTATCAGGGAGGCTTCTTGGGGTACACGAGGCAACCCCAAACGGTTTAAATTGCATATGATACCTGCCTGTATTACTAAAATTACATACCCACTAATGGAAAAATAACATATTACAATATATACTGTATTTAAGCTAAAATGAATAAACTACATTTATAAAAAAATTATCCTGTACACAATTGTAGGATTTCGTTTGAACATTATATTTTTAGTCTTTGGAATTTTAAAATATGAAAGCAACCATAAAAATAAACAAATTAATGTTAGCTGTAGATTGTAAAATAATGTGTAATAGCGTAGAAACTTCGTAACTGAATTTAATTTTTAACTTAATCTAAGCCAGGTCTAAAGTGTATATAAATATATTATTGACTTTAGAGTGAAATTTATAATATTATAGGATATAGTTACAAGAACTCGTGATAACAGCTCCTCATGGTAGATATTCTCAATATAAGATAATATACACGCATCAACAAGATGCAATGCATTATATATAATAGTATAATAGACGTAAGTCAGATAGATAAACCACCACAATTCGTTTTTTTTAAATAGAGATGCGTACACGGAAACGTTTCACACAAATATTCTTACTTATTTTCAAACCAAGCTACGAAAATAGGACTAACTTGCTGGTCTCCTGGAACTAGGCGCGAACCCCCGATCACTAGATTACTAGGCCAGCGTCTTAATAACAAGGCCAACAAGCAACTCATTTGTAAGTTACTGGTTAGTGAGAGTTAGTGAAATTTCTTCGATTTTGTTATTTATATTATTACAGCTAAGTAGATGATCGAGATGAAGTCAATGGAGTCAAGACTAATTAATAAAATAAATTCTCTTTATAATCGGCTGACAGATTCTGTCATATTATGTCATATATCATAACACCGTGTTATTATTATGCCTATTTTCTCGGGACGCAAGTGGGCGGCTCCCACTGTACTCGTATCCTTTTCTCATGGAGTAATTAATATTCACCGTCTCCGTTCAGTGAACGTCACAACAATGCTTGAATTTTACAGCACATGTTATAAGTAACCATAATAAATACAAAACGCAAATGCAAATGCACAATTCGTATTTGCCCACAATCCGCACACCTTTAGCCGATTGTGAAGCGGCACTGTCACACGACAGGTGTTCAGAAGTGCTCCATTATGAACCCAGAGCCCTTCGCACTGTAATTATCACACCTTGGCCACCGAGATTCTTCTATTCATTCCGCAGCTTTGTCCTACAGGCCTTCCCTCCTTTCAACTGTTTTTTTGTCCCTTTTGACACGACGTGTGTTTGAAGGAGTCGGGACGCGGCGAGCTCGTTAGAATATCCGTCAGTCAGATACGAGAAGATACGGATGATAAACACTGTTCATTATATTTAAATAAATAAAATTGTATGTATAAATATTTATCTAGTTATGAAAAATGTATTTTTTAATGAAAACACATTTTTGCTGTGAAGTTGCATTTTCAGAATAAAGGTCTGTGATATTTTAAATATAAATTTAAGCAATCAATTAAAATGATATTAAAATGGTTACCAGTATAGAAGTTACCGGTATATAAGTTTGCATTTGGTTGGTTTGCAGAGTGTGGTTATGAGTGATGCAAGGGACCTATATCTCCCAGCTGTCCATTGTATTCAGATGAGGAAGATATCACAGAATGTGTGTGTAGATGTGGCCAGAAGTGTGTGTGTAGAAGTGAATGGTTATGGCTAGCTACCAGGGTGGCTATGCTATATATTTAAGGTTGAAGCGAGCTTGGATTACTAACCAGGTAACTGTGAGGCGCATTTAGAGCCTCCTCAATATAAAGGAAAAAAAAAAAAAATTAAAAATTAGGATAGATAATGGTTCAGGTTCGAATTGCGGAAGAAACCAAATATTTCTAGTTGATTTATTTAATTTGTTGTGTAAAAATTTGAATATGGTAATTTTAGCATCTTCTTGTGATATATGATACAATCACGACTATGAACTTCAAATTCCTGTACATTTCGTTTTTAATAGTATTTGAATATTGTGTTAGAAAATGCTCTGGATTTTCAATACCCGAAAGAGATTTGGCGGTTTACTTGAAATTCCAAACGAATTATGTGACTAAATCGATAATTTATTGAATAGTATATATTCTTGTAATATAATGTACATTTTTTGTAAATTAATATTTTAAATTAAATAAAACCTGTCAATACTAAAAAAAGCACGTTTCAATTAACACAATGGCGTATTAAAAGAATATATATTATTTTCAGTTACCTGTGGGCTCGTGCCCTTAAATATTTTTTTCAATTATTGACTTATTTACATAATTAAAATAATAATTTATAATTTATGGTGTACCGATATAACGAAAAGTAGGCCATAACTATTTTTATTTCAATAGAAAGTGCCCTGAATTATACAACGCGTGATAAGCGTTCGTACGTATTTGATATCAGTCGTACGTAAACGAATCATTTCACAGAATGATATTTGTATTGCCTTTCGAATCTGGTTAGCTTCCCATCAGTTTTCTTCCCATACTTATACGAAACGGTCGATATGGGCCTCACCTTAACTTAAGAGAAAATAGAAATTCTTAACTTGTGTCCAAAGGTATAAATAACACCTCAAATTATAGAACTTTTCAGTATTATTATTTCAAAACATCATCTACAACTAAACTGTGTAGGAAGATAATTAAAACATATATTGGAGAAAATAATGCGGTTAAAGTTCCAGGCATTGTTTGTTTTTGAATCTTATTTACTTACAATTTGTAGTCAGAAAAAAGTGAATTGTTCAATATTTATTGAAAAGTTTGGAAATATTCTGCAGTTGTCAATTAATTATAACGTTTTTGGTTAATAGTTATTGTTAAAAATTCTACGAATATTTCAACGGACAACTGTGTATTAATTTAAAAAACAAATTAAAGATATCTCATAAAGACGAAGCTATTTATATTATATTATATGTGAGGCTTACAACCTGTTTTCGGCCGGCCTATGTGATCATTTTACATAATGTAACGTTCACCATTCCATCCACAATCAACCTCCATATTTATCAAATTTTTAAAAGTTATATATTTGTTACCATGTAGAAATACTTCCGAGTATTTAACTACAACTTTGCTGTCGCCATCTATGGTCTGAAATTTGATATTTATTTCCCTGAAATAGTATAAATATCACTAATGAGAATCTTGCTTTCATAAATATGGAAGCTATATTCTTTATTTATATATATGACAAATGATTAACACATTATATTAGAATACGCCTGAAAAATCACATTTCAATTTTATTTATTTCTTATTTTTGACCAGTATATTATATTAACAATATTTTGTTCAAATATATTGTGTTCTGCAAAAATTTGGACATACACAAAATATTGTTAATTAATTTAAGCTATGTTTTAAATTATAATATCGTACAGTGTGCCCCCAAAAGTTTTTTTCATTTTGGTTTATTTACTGCAGCAACTGGAGCGGTAGAGGGACGGGGGGTATGCCGATGGTTTGAGAATTCAGTCGCTGCTTTTCGGGTGCGGAGCGTGCGTGTTACGTGCGTGAATTTTACAAAAAAAATAATTCTGCCATTACTACGCGACGAAAATGTTGCAATCTTTATCGATTGCGTCACATAAATAAAGCACCAAGCACTAAACTCATCGAAACATGGGTACAGAAGTATCAGGGTTCGACAAAAGTTATTGTTTGGGCTGCAATGTCAGCGCGAGGACTAATCGACCGGTACTTTTTAGGAACATTCGAAGCGATATGTGGAGATGATTAACAACTTTTTTACACCAGATCTTTTATTGGAGCTAACCGAAACACTTAGTTTTAGCAGGACGGAGCAACATCTCATAGTCTAACATGTCCATGTTCCCTAGAAACTTGTTATTCCAACGAGGTGGCTGACACCAAAGGACTTTTTTCTACCTTAAATCAAAGATATACGTATACAGTAACAATTCTCCCTTTCTGGATCAATAAAAAAATATATCTGAAAAGAAATAGCAGCAAATGATGTACGAAATAAATGTACCTAACAGTAAAGGGAATTTCATTAGATTTAATCTAAAAAAATAATTTTATAAATTGAGTCAAACATCTGTTTTATTCCACTACACTTTTCATTGTGTTAAATGATAAATAACGTTTTCGGGAACATCTTCCCATTATCAATATTATAATTCAACTAAAATTAAAAGCATTTTCAGACAGTAATATATGTAAAAATATATTTGTAATTAATAAAAATTATTATTAGTTGTATTTTCTTAAATTATTTTAAGCACTACTCAAAATTGTTTTCCTGCCAGAATACATGTTGCTGCGCGACCGGAGAAATGTCGTATCGTTTATTTATTTGCCGTCGGCTGGTATCGCTGACATATTGTTCGGGGCACAAAGGGTCCATTGAGGACCGCCAAGACTTGAACCGAACACCTTTTGTTTGGAAACAGGTCACACGACCGGCTGGTTCGCATACTGACGAAAACAACATTACCGGAACATGTTGTGTACGACATACATATACTCGCACATATGTACGTGTATAGCTAACGTACGTCAGGAGCAAGTGATAATTCGTCCCAACTCCAAGAGCTGCGTGTATGTTTATCAAATAAGCACATCGGCAGTGATATGTAAAATAAATTAAGCTGATATTGTTAAATTGTTAGCATCTCAATGTCTTTGCGTATGTCACTTCGACCCTTCAGAATAACAAGGTTCCATCTGACACTGACACTGTTTTGAGATAATGAACTCCAAAGCATTTTAACATGTATATTTTAGTAGTTATATATGTAATAATTATATTTTGTGTGCATATATGTGTGAACTTTTTACTTTTTATTAACTTTAAAATTTTTTTTTTTTTTTTTTGTATTTATTAATATTTTCCTTGGTTTTCTTTTTCACATTATATTTATTTCATAACCTTTAATGTATAACTTAATATGTATTATCTTTATGGTGAATCAGGTTTAAAAAAAAAAACCTGATCACGCTGGAATAAACACATTATTATTATTATTATTATTTTGTTTTGAGTATGCAAATATGATCAGTTTTAAGATCTTAACTTATTTTCAGTATTATCAATGACCACTGTAAGACAGAAATAGAAGATCTGGAAAGTGATAAAATCAGTTGGAATCTTGTAACTTACTTACTTACTTACTTACCATCACGCCGTTTCCCCGTGGGGGTAGGCAGATAGGATAGAGCGCCACACTCTTCTGTCCTGACACACAATTCTCATCCACATTCATACATCTTGTCATATAAATAAATGATTTTTGATAAGTTAACAAGATTCCATCGTCAACCTTGTTCACTTATTTAGTATTAATAATATTTACCAGTAATTGCCATTTTTATGTAAGTACTTTTCTTCAAATAAAACAGTGTGAACAGAATTATGCTAAAGTAATTAGATCAAAAAACATATAAATTGCAACTACAAAAAATACAAAATAACCCCCCAATGATAAAAATAATGCGAACAAAGATTATTTTTAATAATTGCAAGAGAAATAAAAAACAAACATTGTTAAATAACAATAATTTTCCATAAATTGTAATAAATAACTGATGTAGTTAGAACTTTCAGTTCTTACTATTTCCTTTAATAACGGTTAAATAGAGTTGATTGTTTATAGAAGAAATAAAGAATAATGCATTTGGAACCCTTTTCACGCACTCAAATTAGTCCAAAATGTTAGTTGGAACCTTGTTATTCTAAGAGGTCAACGTATCAAATTTGAAAAGAAGCTGACATCTTACATTGTCATTTGTCTTTTTCTTTTTCTTTTACATAGGCAATCCACCATTTAAGAGTGATTTGTGCCATTAATCAAGTTAAAACTTTATTTTATAGAAAAAAGACAATAATATTATAGAACTGGAAATACTATATTATATCAAAACCATTATCGTTAAAACAATTAGATATTATATAGATTTAATTTGGCGAGTTAAGGGAAAGAAGATGACACGCGTTAACCGGGATTTGAAAATTACCATTGACGAGATTACTGTAAAAAACCTGTGATCCGAAATGGACAGACAAAAAAGATATGGTCAAGGAGGGTTTCTTTCTCGGCACCACACTCACACATTGGGGAATTTATTAAGTTCAATCTGAATAAATGTGAGGCTACCTGGCAATGCCCTATTTTCATTCTAGAGATATTTGATATTGTTCTCTTGGAGATATTCCTTTTGAAATCGTCAGTTGTCAATCTTAATTGTTTATAATGTTTAGATTATTAAAATATTCGACACAGTACCGATATCAAAACTTCGGTTCACAGTAGGCATAAAGGTCACAGTAATATGATGTGGTAAAATCCACAAACAAATTATAATATTTAAATTTCTGACAGTAGAAATACACGTTTGTTTTTTTATTTTAAAAATGTATCTTCTAATTAAAATACTCACTTACGTACCTAATTTATGATTCAAAGGAAAATATGACTTCACTCCAGTTAAATTTATCAGTTTATTTACAAATTTTTAGTATAAATAAGATAAGATGAATATTTTGTTGGATAATTATTTTAACAGAAATCGTCCAATGTACGATATTTGTGTCATAACCAGGAAATAATCACTAGTATATTTTATTAAGGAGAACACATTCTTATTGTAAAGTTATAATTATTCAGAACATAGGTCTGTGATATTTTTTTAAATACAAATTAAATGTATTAATATCTATAAAATTAATTTTATCGAAAAATTGTCCGAGTGTGCAAAGTGACGGATCCTCTTTTCTTTCTTCTTTCTCCTTTTTTGGAGATTGCATCAGTCCTCTTCCGTTTGCAAGATTCTCCTGTGCAATATACTTTTTTACGCCATTGTTCTCGATCATGGGTCGCGGTTTACCAGTGTTCAAGATCTATACCATATCTGATCAGATTCGCCTTCAGGGTGAATCTTTTACTCGACCCACCTTGTCTTATTTTGATGTGAGGTAGCTACACAGACAACTTGTTTTAACACATGTATTATTAATCATACCAATAAACACTAGTCGTGACCGTGCAAAAGCCGCCATTGGCCGCGAAGCGATCACTGTAGCCACCTGCAGGGCCCAGCAACAAACAATCGGTGTCAGCTAATTGCTTTCTGCTAGTTTCAAATACAATTTTAATCTTTTTTTATCTAGCTCTATAAAAAAGATAGAAAGAGTCATCATCACTCCGTGGATAAAGACTTTTCCTAAGGATCGCCAATCACCTCTATCTTTAGCTTCCGCCACTCTTGAGGATGGTCAATACTTCTTCTACCAGTATGACGCCTTTACTCCAAGATCTTTTCTCCCACTGTCTGTCATTTTTTTGACAAATAATTTCAGTCAATTGCCACGTGAGTTGGCAGATGTTTTGGGCAACATCTGTTTCCATGGTTCTCTGGCGAACTTGTATATTAAGTATGTCTCTCAGATATATTATAAGCATAACCCTTTCTATTTTTATTTGGGCAACTGTTAATTTATGTTAGACATTGCCGATGAGGTCTACATTTCGGCCCCGTATGTAAGTTTTGGGTGTACGTACTAGTTGTAGGTTTTAGTCAGAATACGTTTTTTTTTTGCTCTCTTGATTCTGCCTCCCTAGTTGTATTGTTTGACTTCAGTTCAGATATATATATTTATATATATATACATATATATATATATATATATATATATATATATATATATATATATATATATATATATATATATAAATATAAATAAAGATATATAAATATATATATATATATATATACCTTTGCCGCACGGCGCCAGATATCGTACTATGTCCACCTCAAGTTTGTGCAGAGAGATATATAAATATATATATATATATATATATATATTTATATATCTCTCTGCACAAACTTGAGGTGGACATAGTACGATATCTGGCGCCGTGCGGCAAAGGTACAGTAGCCACGACACACACCACTGGCAGCAGGTTGCAAGCAAGCGGTAACAGAGGCAGAGTCAGTAGCTTCGTCAGTCGACAGATGTGAGTGCAGAAGGGATGCGAGATGAGATGAGGGGAGAACAGCAACATCTTCTAAAGTGTCTCTTGCAATACTGTAATACTCTGTCAGTTCTTATACTTAAATTTACCAACAACCAGAAGACTTCAATAAACTTGACAAGACCTAAGGTATGATTGTTTATATTATCATATCCCTGATGTTATCTTTACCGTAAAATCATTCTGAATATCGGAGTCAAATAATTATTATTTGCGTCTGGTACACTTAAGTCAACCAAATTTTCCATTTACATAATAATCAACCAAAGACCAGCCATAAACTCAAATGTTATTGGTTCTCTGTTTATTTGTTAATATGCCGTGATTATGATTTTATCTAAATTCATTTTTAGGTTAAAAAGTTTCAATAGATCATTGAGAACTTGAAACACTTTTGTAAGATAGAGATAGTACGAGTAAGTTAATTGTATATGTGTTATACAGCATAACGAAGTAAAACAAAAGAGAATTTAGCAAATAATAAAGCAACTGGGCCACATCTGAGCACAAGCTGCGAACAAAACGAAATGTCTTAATAAACCCGTGGCGAGCGCTAATTTGAAACATGGCTACTAAAGCACCGCGAACGGTTTTGACATCTCAGACATTTTCGTAAACAACTCGGCGTTTCTCCCCCCACTGTGCCGGTCCACGCTTCGCACTCCGCCCCACTCGGGGTCCCCATTACTAGGGCATTAATCATTGCTAAAAGCTGCCAATCTTAATAAGCTGTCGGACGGATCACGCGCAAGTGCTAGGCGAAAAAGTTTTGCGTTAATATCCATGCAAATATAATTGCTATCACTTAAGAGTTTGAGAACCCAATCGTTGGCATTAACAGTACTGACACAAGCAGTATCAATTCCGATGAGTAAAATTAACTAACTACCTTCAAATTTCAGTTCATCATTTGTATTCAAAATGATAGATCCTCAACTTGGTTTAATGGTAAGGAATGTGAGGTATTGAGACAGTGGTGTAAACAAGAAAATAGATTTATTTAAATTATATGATTTATTCGTAAAAAGAGTAACAATAGACTGCGGGATTATAAGTTAATAATGTTAGAATACGAATCAATTGTACGAAAATAGCTATTGATTTAGAATTTATTTTATTACAATTTTTATCTTGATTTTTGCTTTTGATTTTCATATTCGATTTTTGTTTCCGAAATAAATCCTAAATCAGAAATTTAAAAAAAACGTGAAGCAAAAAGGAAACGTAGCAAAATGGTACCGGGACATACAGATTTGTTTGTTGTTACCGCTAATCTTCTAAATCTTAACATTTCTTATTTACCTACAGTTATTGTTAACATTAACTGAATCACGTAATTGAAGTACGAAAAGTGTTATTTTTGAAGAGTTTAAAATAAAATGACACGAGAAACAAATTCTTACAGCGTTTTATTCCTAAGATTCAATAAATTGATTTAAAATCAAAGAATTACCTATATTACTAGTATAATAAAACTATACAGCATAATTAAAATTAATACTAGTACAAAATTTATATATTAGAAAAAGGAAAATACATATATTTAGGTTTGTATGTTTTTGTACGTGTGTTAAGTGAGCTAGAAAATAATTTTATAAATATTTAAATAAAGCTAATAAAAAGTATTCCTTAAGTTAGTCATTAACTTGGTCCTATTTTCATAGCACAAGCTTAGTTTGAAAATAGTAAGAATATTGATGTGATATCATGTAACAACGTATCGAGTGTCTCATCAATTAGTTTTGATGTAATTTTAGTAAACTGAAATGAAGTCAAAATATTGAATGTTTGGAAGTAATATTTATGGCCAATCCCGAGATTCATTAATAGGACAAACTAACATATATGTCAGCTATTTTCCACCCCGCATTTCTTTGTACGTTTAAGATAAAAACTTTATCTAAGTATGTTTAAATGTACGCACTAACTAATTAATTAATTTGAATTTATATTAAGTATAATTAAATGTTGTATTATTAATTGATATGTACAAATAAAGTAATAATTGAGTGGTCAAAGAAACAAAAATCTGGATCGTTTCACATTCTAAATTATTGTATTGAAATTAAATCACGAGTATTATGACTCGGCGCTTCGTCGACTGATGCACTACACCGTTTGTTGAGCGACGAGACTATGAATCATGAAACGTAAAGCTCACGTCGCATTATATCTCCTTTGAAAGCGACTCTCCCGGCGTGCGTTTTACAAATGAGCGAGAATATTGAATCAGACAGTATAACGAGTTTCCACGGGGCGGCCATTTTAGTTAATGGCGGCCAGTTAACTCTTCCGCCATTTGCGGTAAGGGGGTAGAACGGTTTTTTCTTTTTAAATTTTACTGGAATGGTTTTAATAACAACATGAATTATATTTGGATCGCCTTTGATTGATACACTCAGTAGGAAATAATTTTGAATTCGAAACAATCGAACCTTTCTGATGGATGTTTTCAACCCTTGGATAATAAGAAAATTACTTTTTAATAGTAGTATTGATACATTTTTAATCATTTCTTAAATTACTGGTTGTTGGGGGTTAGTGCCTCGTTCCAGAATAACAGCAATTTTAGCTAAGTTTAAAAATCGTTAGAATATTGATGTGACATGTATTCCGTGACATGTATCTTAATTTAAGAAATATATATGAGTATATAATATCAATATCAAAATACAAACATTTTTATTAATATAATGAATTAGCGTACATATTTTTTAATGAAAATGTGAATATGAAAGGTGAATATTAACGGGATGTACGAAACGAAGAGTAACAAATAAGAAGTAATTAACATTTATCAAATAATGTTAATTGCGATCTAAAATTTTACGTGATTTACGCTCAGTCACTCTACTTTTATATAAATATTGATTTAGATAAGTTTTTAATATTGAAAATGCGTTGTTGATGGGTTTGCCATGAATTTTCTGTGTTGTTATCTGTTAAATTTGAAGTGACAGAAACAAAATCCCTTGAAATATCGGTCAATTCAAATCTACCTACTCTCGTTGCGGTACCACTTAAGGTTGGATAGGTCATGTCCAGTGCATGGAAGACCAGGAACCAGCCTAGAAAATTTTGTCTAGTAATCTGAAGGGGTACAGAAATAGAGAGACTGAAAATGTACTGGAGGGACGATATCATAGCGAACTTTAATAACACTTGGAAAACTAACTGACGAGCAGCCAGATTGAATTGGAATTGGTGTAGAGGAATTTTGGTGGCAGTCATCACTTATAACCTGGTTTATGTGATGATGATAATGATGGTATACGTATAATCGGCAATTTGTTCAATTTTGTACGTTATTAATATGGCCTACCTTAATAATATGGTCTTATGGACAACTTACAAGATCTACAGAGATAAATCTAAATCATTTTGGATACATATGTTGTCTAAGAAAAAACATTAAAAGGTAAAATATGAAGCTATTTTTTATTAATGAAAAAATATGGAAGTATGGGTAATTGTGATATATATGCTGTTTCAAGGAAAGTGAATATCAAATTTAGTTCATAGATGGCGATATTGTAGTAGTATTCGAAGTGATTTCGCATATTACATATATTCAACATTAAAAAATTTGATAGATATGGAGGTTGATTGGGTGGAATGGTGAACGTTACATTCTGTAAAGTGATCACTTAAGCCGGCCGATGACAGGTCGTAAGCCCTGTAATTACCCAAATTTTTCCATTAATAAAAAATAGCTTTGTCTCTATGAGACATCTATTATGTGTTTAATAAAGTGCCTTTGTGGGTAATAATCCAGTAATTATGTGTACTTGAACATATTCAAATAATGTTAAAAAATAAAGGATACAAATAATCAAAATATAATAATCTCAATAAAGACGTACATTAATTAAGTAGTCTTCTTGTTTTAACCTCGCAGATTTTCACAATACAACATTAGCATTCGATTTCATGAGATTGTCAATATTTTCTTTTATCAAAAATTATTCGTGAAATTAATTAATAAATTGCTATCTGAATGGTTACAAGTAGGACCCACTTAATAATGGTGACTATAATTTTACATTTGAGTAACACTTTTAAAGAAAATTTTCAATTTCAATAGAAAAACGGTACTCCTTGATGGATCAACTTTAAAAAAATATATAATTGACTCCAATGGAATTTTGGCAATGGGTATTTGAGTACATTTTTAATGGTCGATTGAACATCACCGAACTGCAGAATGAATGTGTATACAGCAGTGCCTTATGTAGTTGTCTAGAAAAAGATGAATAATTTATTAAATCGTTAGTTAGTTTAGTATTTTATTAAATTGATTTAGTTTTATTAAATAGTTAGTTTCTCATTATTTTTCGCTTTATTATTATGTCGCTTAATTAAATTTGCAATTTGTTACTGAATATACGTGCCCTTTATTTCGAAAGTGGTCCATGTCATGCTTCTTTCGTTTCGAGATATTTAAAGGTTTGCGTTTGAATCGATTAAAAAATATTTTTATATTACACAACACAATGTTTCAAAATTTATTTAGTCTGCTAGATTTATTATTAAGGAGAACACATTCTTATTGTGAAGTAGTAATTATTTAGAACATAGGTTTGTGATATCTTAAATACTAATTAAATATATTAATTGAAAACATATAGGAAAGCGACCTCATGATGGATGTTAACAAGTCGAAAGTGATGAAAGGTATTTGAGAAGGAGGAAAGCAATACTTGTAGGTAATGAATGGTTGGAACAAGTAGATGTGTATTTGGAACAAGTAATATATGATGTATTTGGGAAGTATGTTTGATAGAAACGGAAAGGCTGAGAATGATATCGAAAGGAGGGTGACTGTAGGAAATAAAGTAGAGCGGCGCTTTGAATGGAATTATATCTAACGGGAATTTGTCAACCGAGGCAAGAATAGCGGTGCACAATGGAATCCTGGTACCGACACTGATGTATGGAAGTGAGGCCTGGAACAGGCAGAAAAGGAACGAAAGTAGACTGAATGCAGTGGAAATGAGATCACTTAGACGTATTTGTGGCAAATCTATTTATGACAGAGTAAAGAATGAAGAAATAAGGAATGAATGTAAAGCTGATGTTAGTATAGTGAGTAAGATTAAGAAAGGATCACTTAGGTAATTTGGTCATATGGAAAGGATGAATGAGGAGAGAATGGTAAGAAAGTGTTAATGTAACCAGAAATAGAGAACGACCGCGGAAGACTTGGCCCGACCAGGTAAACCAGGTAATGGAGGATGGTTCTGTTAGAAGCCTCAACAATCGGCGAGCTTATATGACAAGATGTATGAATGTAGATGAGGCGAGAATTGTGTGTCAGGACAGAATTCAAAACTGGATCCCTTTCCAATCCGGGGAAGTTGTATTAACCGATTATGCTACAGTAGACTTTGTAGTACTTTTGAGGACAAATTTTCGAGCCTATATGTTAAACTTTTCAAATGAATACATCTATCGTTCCATTATTTGAAAGCCATCTCCTTTATATTAACGGAATTTAAAATACTTTTGAGTAGTTTTATAGGAGACGTCAGAATTAACAATTATTTTTATTATATTTTGGACACATTGATACAATTTATACATTATTAAGGAAAACACATTCTTAATTTGATGTTGTAATTATTCAGAACATAGGTCTGTGATATTTTTCATCAAAATTTCTATCTGCATAGTCGATTAATGCATCTTCTCTGAATTGGAAAGAGATCCAGGTTCGAATCCCGGTAGCAAAATCAATATTTTTCGATAAAATTGATTTTATATGTATACATTTTTAATCAATATAATTAATTAGTACTAAATTTATAGTTTATTTCGACATGAAAATTTTGCATGTAACTTATAAAGAAATTAAAAAAAATTAAGGTCGAAATGACTTATATACTCTATTATCAAAATAAACAGTAGCGGAATACAGTTGAAAGTCCTAACAATACACTGAATATAACGCATAAAACTTTTCACAATTGTTATAATTTGTATCATATTATATTAATTTTAAACAATACAACACAAAATAATTGATAAACTGATTTTTAAAATTTCTTGACTTTCATAATAATGGGAATATAAGCGTTGATTAGTATGGAATTAATAGAGTATAAAAGCGTTATATTAATTGATATAAATATCAGTGGCAGGATTTAATAGTCTGCATATCGATAGTTATATTGAAAAACCACTCAAGTTATATATGGTATTTTTTATAATTTATAAATATCCACAACAAATGATATGTGAATAATTATCGGCCCGTGTCCGGCGTTTAGAATAGTTTTAATTTAGAACAGGGTGTTTATATTTTGCGCAGGTCCTAAGGAGTAACGATGTATTCACAATTCGGTTAAGGCAGGGTATGGGGTGAGATGACAGTATATTTGTTAATATACTAGAATGCAGTTGAGAAAAATTTGGATTATTTAAAAAATATTACTCATTTATTTCTCGGAGAGAGGGTGTAGTGTCCAGGGGTAGCTCGGAGGGTTAAAATATGAAGGTACTTCGTTTCTAAAGAGTAAAAATGTAAAATTGAGTTTAGATCGGTCAAAGAGTACACTATCTTATAGAGAACAGAAATAAATACATTTAATTCTATACAAATAGATTATTAACTGTTCAAAGGTTTTTGATGAAACTTTGTGGAATTCCACGATTAATAATAATAATGATTATTCGTTTTAACTTCACCACCAACCCCACCTCTGTTAACTCCAAATACATCATATATTACTGTCTGAAAGAGTTTTTAATTTTAGTTTAATTATGTTATTGATAATGGGAAGATGTTCCTGAAAACATTCTAACATTTAACATAATAAAATATGGTGGAATAAAACAGTGTTTTAATTCAATTTACAAAATAATTGATTATTGTTTTATTAATGTGTAATAAATCAATTCGAAACAATTGACATTTAAATATGATTTTAGTGAAAATATTAGTTACATGTTATCGTAGTACTGGTGTTTAAACCCCTGGGTTTTAAAAAAAACTAGTACGTGCGCTAAAAATGTACATAAGATGGTATCAGTTGTACGTCTAATTTGCGTTTGTTCCCATTTGTTTTACGCGTGACGATTCACAATTATATTTACGTTGTTTATTTAATGTCGATTATCGAGCTCTATTTGTTCGTTTTCTGAACTGAATCCATATTAATGAAATATTACAAATTAAACACTATTATATAAATATAAATAATGAAATTACACGTCACATGAAATTAAAATCATATTATTATTTTAAATCCATTTCAATTTACATTAAATTTTTGAAATATCTGACAGTACATTTATATGTTTTTATTTTTATATTCATATTAATTTTAATCATCTTACAGACTTCGTTGTTTCTTCTTTTGAAAAAAAAAATCATTAAAACCAAAAGGTGATATATAAAATTACAAAGTAATTTGATTTCTTCTAGTCTTCAATTAAACATTGTAACAATATGCAGTGTAACATTATTATTTTAATTTTCACAACTATTTGTATTGTACACACGTTGGATTATCGTTATTACTATAGTATCGAGAGATGTGTTTAGTTATCACCTAATGATGAGTAGGACTGCATCTCTGATAATAACCCAACGTGTGTGTAATACAAAGTGAAAATTAAAATAAGGATATTAGCGTTTTATTTATAAGATATGTGATGTGGTAGGTTTGCAATATTTTATTGAATTGTCTTATAAGTCTTTGCGGTTTTGTTCAATTATTTATTATGAAATCAAATTTTTAAATGAAAATTACAACATTTTAATCAATGATTACTTATTGTTCAAGATTTCATCCCATCTTTCAATCAATTTATGGATGCCTTTTCGGTAAAAATCAGCTGGTCTGGTATCGAAATAATTATTAAGCCAATTTCTGAGGTCATCGTCGTTGTTGAACGAAGTGTCACGCATTTGATTGGAGAGCGATCGAAAAAGATAAAAATTTGAATGCAGCAAGAATTTTCTTGACTTGACTCAATTTTTTTGCCCAAAAACGGTGACACTGATTTTTTAGAGCGGTAAAATAGCTATCGAATAATATGTCATTTTTTGTCACAAATAAACAAACTAGTGGGAAAATAGCATTTAAAAAAAATACTTAATCGAATATCCAATAGATCAGTGGTAGTACACGAAGGAAAATAATTAAATTCAATGACATAACGTGAATGAATACTTTAGTAAGTTGGCAAGCACGTATAACAATAATGGTTAATAATTCACAAAGACCGTGTCATTTTGATTTGCAAATGTTGCGAATGTATAAATTGATGAGCGCGATATCCAGCGCGGGAAATAATTCATGATAGGGGGATGCGGTGCGCTTATCATAAATGTATAAAATGGCGTTCATGTTAAATCTGTGTGTGGTGAAATAAATGCATTATCACTTTTTGTTTTGCGGCTTGTCTGATTTTGCATATTTATGGCGGCAAAAGAGATAGCAATTTGCGGGTGAGTCAAAAATGCTGGGACCATTAAATGTAAAAAAATATGATATTTGAAAAATTTATTGGATCGGTATTTAATTGTCGCTCCGACTTAAATTTATTATCAATTTTATTCTCACTGCGTTAGCATTGTGGTTAAATACATAATAATTGAAATGAATAAAAATTACTTGGTTATATTAATTATTAGTGAAATAAATATATATATATATATATATTATCAGCAATATTTGAATATGTCCAAGAACACATAATTACTAGATTTTCACCTACAAAGGCACTGTTATTATTATCAAATAGTAGATATCTCATAGAAACGAAGCTGTTTTTTATTATATTTAATGGAAAGATATAAAAGTATAGGTAATTACAGGGCTTACGATCTGTCTTCGGCTGGCTTAATATATAAAATAACATATAATTGAAAAATATTGATTTTTCAGGCGTATTCTAGTAAAATGTATTAAAATAATTTAACAGATAAATAATATTGCTTTAAATAATTTCTAAATATAATTAGATTCTCATTGTGACATATATGCTGCATCAGGGAAATGAATATCAAATTTAGTCCATAGATGGCGATAGTGTAGTGATATTCGAAGTGTTCCACATATTAACATATATATAACTTCCAAAAGTTTGATAGATATAGATATTGATTAATGAGTGAGAATGGTGAACGTGATCACTTCAATTGTAGCCCTGTAATTATCCATGCTTTTATATCTTTCCATTAAATATAATAAAAAATAGATTCGTCTCTATGAGATATCTATTATCTGTTTAAATATATTATCAATTTTTACAAACAAAGCATGTTCTTAGTAAAGCAATATTTAAAGAGATTATTAAAAATATTAAAATAATTTCTGCAAAATGAGGTCTCTCAGGTGGTACGTGTCGATAATTTATATATAATAGAGGAATTTTTCGCTTTTCTTCTTCTTTTTTTACTAAGACAATCCACTCTAAAATACGTGTCAAAAAACAATACCATTTTTAATCAAAAATGTAAATGTTATAGAGAAAGAAGATGACATGTAAACCGGAAGTCTAAATTTACTATCGACAAGATAAAAAAATTTGTAATCTATGATGGTGTAGCAATTTTTCTCAAACTTTTAACACACAGCAAACGTATATGCAATACCATGAAAGAAATTTGAGATTCAAAATTGAATACGTTGTGCGACAGCGTACTAAAATTGTAAGTGTGTACAACAGACTGAGAAACAGTTACAAGTTAAAGAACATGGCATTACCGACTGGCCATTAATTATTACGAATTTTATAATCAAGATGAAATAGGAACAAAATGTACTACAGTGGTACATGTACCATAGTTTGAGAATCACTGCAATATGGTGAAGACAATATAATGGGAATGAATCTTTATGCGCTTTGTAATACTATTACATTTGATTCCATTACTACTTCACGCAAGACAGGTGCGCATACGGACAACTGCATTCAGTCAGCTTATTATTCTGCTGTCATGACTTTATATTAAATAACCTAACTTGTAGTTAACCCTTAAAGTAACTCACTGTAACCTACCGAATGTAAGATATCATTAATTCATTCTTTCGTTATATCAGGATGTAATCCTCATCGCAGTCATATGCTACTTTCAATTCAAGGAGCACTCTGCCAGAATCACTTTTATTTCCAGTCTACATATTTCAATGACATACGACAGTGTCGGCGAATTATCGTATCACCACTGACCATATCAGATTTACTAGACACATTTCTACTAGATGTTGTACTAAATTTAATCTAATACGCAAATAAATTTAACTGCATTTTTGGCAGATTAACAGTAATAGTAAAATAACTTTTGTTACTTTATGGAGGCAAATATATAAAGAGATTTTAAAAGAATACGATATCACCGTTACATTTGATTCCATTACAACTGCACACAGTGACATGTACACACACAGCAGTGATAAATGTACACGTACATTCAGCTTATTATTTTGCCGCCATGTCTTTATATTAAATTATCTAATTTAATGTCACCTACCTAATGTTTAATAGCCTACCTTAAAGGAATGTAAGCTATCGTGTGGAAACTTATTTTAATCTACCCATAATATTACTTTGTGTGCAATTGTCAATGCATACAATTGTAAATTTGTACTGTTAGTTGCTATAATTGTATGTGCAGTTGTCATGTGTGCAGTAATCTTGTTTACTATACAGAATATAGATATAAAAAAATGAAAAAATGACATTTTCACACCGTATAGGTTTTGGTTTGTATGGACATAGATTATAAATCGTGGCATTAGTTCGAAAATATTACTCATAGTAGAGTTCCTAAATACAAGTAGAAAGTTGTATTCCAATTAAACATTTTATGCTGGACAATTTTTACCGTTTTTTTCTTGCTAAGTTTTTTGATGACTTGCAAAAGTAAAATATTGCTTGCAAGGTTTGTTTTTGCAAGGGTTTTGGTAGCAATATTTTTATTAAAAAGGTTTTTTCTAACAAGGCCATTTTATATAATTTTTTTTTTCCTAGGTAAGTTTTATTAATACGTGTTAATCAAGGAAAACACATTTTTGTTGTGAACTTACATTTTCAGAACATAGTTCTGTGGTATTTAAATCAATTAGAATCAATAGAATAGATGGAATAAACTAGAAAGATTTATGGAAAAAAATCTAAAATAGGAAGATGTCCAGGTTCGAATCTCGGCAGCAATTAAATATTTTTTCGATAGATTGATTTTTTCTGTATATCTTTCTAGTTGATTAATTTAATTTGTATTAAATGTTTTTTGATACGTAGGATTTTAGTTTTTGATATTTATATCAAAATAAATAAAATGTAGGTACTTAAATTTACTTGTAATTTTATAACCTTTATTAAATTACTCTATATTGTATATTTAGGATGCTGTTTCGTTCTTTTTATTGTAAAATATCTCTGGAACACAGACTACCTAATTAATATATATACATGAACTAACGCGAATTACTTGTTTCGGTATTTTCAATTTGGCATCACCAACGTGATTATTTTGGTACCACTTACGCAATTAAATAGCTCCGAAACTCGATTGGAATGATAAATTTAACGTTTAAAAAAATACGCCTTATTTACACAAAGATTTAATTTTAGAAGAGTAAATACTTTTACTGTTGCATAAATATATACCACAAATAATATGCGTAGAATGCCCTTTGTCTCACAACTAATGTTACAAACCCCTCTCCTTTATGTACACATTATTTATTGTCTATTCATTTACTGGTCTATGCTCTGTAATATAAAAATATTTTTTACCTACAATATTGTTTCTATTACGAAGTACTACAGTGTAATGGTATTATTTAAATATGAATAACAATTTGTGAGTTATATAAATAACCATATTTTTATTATTCGACTATTTTTATACAATTGCATAAGAACACACGTAACTCAATATAATTTCCGTGTGTAACTGCATGTCATTTATGAACGGTTTATAATTTAAATAATACGAAAAACTATTATTTATTGATAAATCAATATGTTTATGTTTGAAACAATGTATAATCAAATTAAAATTTTTAATTAAAATTTTGCAAATATTGAAGACAATTTTATAATTCATTAAAATGCGATAATTTTGTCTGATCGGTCACGAACGAATTTTTATTAAAAGGGTTACATTATGTCGGATGGTTTCAAATTTAATTAGATATTATATGTATGGTTATATTTTCAATAATAACGGAAAAATATCTTAATATTATTTTAAAACTACGCCATTGAATAGTTTTAGTTCGCAAACGAGTATTCGAGTGAAAAATGCACATTTCGGTGACAAGGATTTGACAGTGGTGGAGTCGCATTTTTCAGGCCTCAGGTGGGGCTGTCGTTTATTTTCATGGCCATTTATTTTGATTTACAATTCCCTTTATTGGTTCCCGGGGTTGGAAAAATGGCGCACGGACTCGGCCGTGCAAAAGAATTCAATAATGAAAAATCATTTCGTTCTGATTTTCACTACTATTCACATTTAAATATTCATTTTTCAAAGAAATCACTACAATTGCGAAGTAATTCACTTCAATCTTACGAATTTATAAAGTATGATAAATAATTGTGTAAGTTTTTTAAAAATAACAATAACTAATTGATTTAGATCAAATTTTTTTTCAACTTTTCGCACTGAATAAAATAACCGTTTTAACTATTATTTTTACATGCGCTTCTAGTCTAAAATTAACGGAATATTTTGGGGATGGTTGACGGCGGCTTAGATTAAAAAAAAATATTTTTACCTTATTCCACCCTATATAAATATGCATTATATTGAACACTACCCAAATTTTGATCAATTGCACTTTAGGATTCTGAGGAAAATATAGTCACCCCACCCTTGGAATATATCACCATCGACCTGCTTGGACCAAATTTAGATTTTATTATTATTATGTTTACGGCCTCCGCAAAACAATTATACATCCTTCCCTCTATTTAAAATTGTCACTAAATTAAATAAACGCCGGGTATTGACTGCTAGCATACTGATATAACTGACCATGACCATACCTTCATAGCAGACTATGTTTTTTAATTAACTATAAATTTTCCAGCGTTTAAGAGCTATTAAAGCGAATTTAGTCTGAGAGCTAACTAGAGCCAGACATTGTCTGAGAGCTCCGTGATGCTGGATTTGACATATTTTGATAAATCGTCAGGGAACCCCCTACAAACTGTCATTATTTCACAAGGCAATTTGCCTGGGACGGAATTACTGGGGAAATTGAGGGAAATGAACTTGGAAAATCAGCGACAGAAATTTGTACATCGATATTTTGATTGATCTAAGTGTTTTATTAAAAGAAAATTACATTTTTTATGAATTTATTTCATATTTTTATTTGTTTGTTTTAGGTATAATATTTTATTACACTTAAGGGAATAATATATTACAAAATACAATTTTTAATGGTATAGAAATTAAAAAAACCGTAAAATTAATATGAATTATTATATTTTTCAAAATTTGCCAAACTGCAGAAAAGTTTTACTGCAGTATAATCCGTGGCGTAATTGTAGAGCCTGACGCATCAGAAGTGTTCATTAAAATCTTATTGATTTAAACCCTTGAATTAACATTATATTATGAAGAAAATAAATTAAAATGTCTTGGGTTGATTACATTACCAATGAATAAGAACTAAGGTGCACGAATAAATCAAGTCAACTACTAAAAATTATCAAATGAAGAAAGGCTGAGGTGAATTCATTACCAGGTTTGTTATTTGGTGGAATATATCTTCTACATTGGTCCTACTGCGAATATCTTCACTTCGTAGTCCGTTACATGGCTCGCTGGGCTACCACGATTTTATAGATGAGACCTATTGTAATTGTGTAAGTTTCAGCAACGTAGATTGTACTAGTTTAAGATGAAGGGATAGGTAGGGATAATAGAACGCAACCCTTTTCTACCATGCATCTTTCATTCAAACCGTGTATGTATATATTTAGATTTTAAAAACAAAATGTATTTAATTAAGTTTTTAAAAATTAAGTATAATCTACGCAGGGAAAAATCAATAAAATTGGTATCTTCGTCAACGTTACTTTTGTTTGTACATTAAATGTTCAGCAAATTATGTTTGTAGAATTTTATTTTAAAAGCAATTAGAAACCTACAGACAAGTGTCTAGACATAAGCTTTGTGGACCTTTAAGTTTTATAAGTGGTATTCAAAAATAAAAATAAATGATCAAGTAACGCATTACTGGACTACTAAAACGTATTAAAAATTGATGTAAAGAGAAAAAGAAAATGTTAAAGAAAAACTATATTATTTAAGATATATGAAAACCTTAATTTTAGTCATCTACACTGTAATAATTAATTATTCAATCTCTCCTTCGCCACGCACACCGATAAACAATCGGAATATATCGATGCATATTCATGTTATTTGATTGCATGCATAATTTGAAAATCGATTTATGGCTCTGCCGCCTAAAGCAATGCTGAATGATAATTTTCAGCTTCAAAATTATGCAAAAGAAAAATGTATGGAATTTTGAAAAAAGTTGGTAAAATATGCTATTTTACCTATGCAGACAGAATTAATTTAATTTTCTCGGATAAACCGAGTTTGGTTCACTCAAAATTATTAATATTATTAAAGAGTATTAAAAATAGATTTACTTTGATTTATTGTTGATTGTTTTATAGAAGTACTTACATTGAGATTAAAACGAAAGTTCTTATAGCGGTTAAACCTTAATTTATTTACATCATGCCTAAGTAATACATAAATAATATTGATCATATATACAATAAAATTAAAATTGACTTCTCTAAGTTTGCTTGAAGTCGACATGTTATCTCTTGTTAATTCTCTTAATAATTCTCACCCTAAGTATTAGAGATTAAGACGAAACAGATTTATTACATAAGATCAGGCGTATGCATATTGTGCCTGTGGTGACCCTGCACGCGTCTCATAGACATGGCCGTGTAGGGACTCAACTGACAACCATATAGGACCGAAACCCAACCAACCAATCAGCAAACATCATATATCGTGACACTGCCCTAGGATCTAGCGACAACTTCTCCGCAAGCCAATCCATATTGGCATCTCGAGTAAGCCAATCCAGCGTTCAACAACATACGCGCGTATAACTGTATTCCGCATTTGTATAATTCATCCATCAATAAACGCCAACCTTTGTGTGCTCTTTAATTTCTATACCTTGATCTAGACAAAATATAAATATCCATATACGCACACCATATACACTACGACATGAACTACAATAAATATTCAACAACCCGTAATCTCTAGTGTACCTTTCAGGCCAACGTTCCTAATCCCATTGCAGGATCCATCATCAGGGCCGATTATGTTTTTGTATATGTACAAAATACTAATATAAAAATATAAAAATGTATACTTTATACCTACACGAAATTTATGTTATGCTCAAGAAACCCCTCCCCAACATTACCGTTGGATCCATATCAGTAGGATAGATGTTGCTCGGAGGAATGAGAGAGAATGAATCTTAAAAAGTTTTAGAAATAAACCAATTATTATAAAAAAGGCGAAAACAATTCATTAGTGACAGATCCTTTCTATGAAAAAAAGTATTTTTTTCCAGATTAATTAAAATTAAAAATTTCCCATAATTGCGGTAAAATAACTTTTAGAGAAGCAGTTTCGAAAATTTTCAATACAAAACAACCCAACAAAATTTCAAATGTAAAAAAATGCTTTAAAAAAATAATTTAGAGTTAGTAGGAACATTTTAAACCCCCTGTGCATTTTATAAAAAAACAATTAATTTAATAATTAAAAAAAAACAATAAATGTATTTTTTTTATAACAATCAAGTATTTTGATATATGTCACGTGGGCAGCCAACAATCGAAAACATTAAAAATGTTGAAAAAAAATTCGAAAGCAATATTTACATTTTGAGAGATACACATATTTATACCTATTGACTATAATAGGTTTTGTATATTATCTAAATCGTTTTGTCCCCAATGTAGTTTGAACTTAATTTATTGTACAGGCTATGCCAACTAAATATGATGCAGATTTAATGCAAAAACTGTGCAAAATTGTTCAATGAAAGTAAACCACAGAAGACTTTTTAATACTTTAGTTTAATGTTAATAATTAGAATTATTCTTGTTTGCATTGAAATAAAAGCATTTAAAAGTAGCGTAGTGGTGATGACGACACCACTGGGAATACAGAAGCTTTAGAAAGCGTGTTTGTTTTTTTTTGCATAAAAGTGATTAAACTGGAAGTTTATTTTATATTTATTTTTAAAAATAGTTTCAATAACAGTATCAAATGAAAAATATAATGGTTTTCAAATTACTACGAAGTGTTGATAATGTAATAACTAATTTTTATATGAAATTCTGAATAGAAATATAATAAACATTTGGTTTCAATTATTGAAGCATAGTATTTAATTAAACTTACTCAAATAAGTGTATGAATAATATTTTTATTCAACAACCATTTTTTACAATATATTTATAATAAAATTATTTCTAAAATAGCTCAACTCCTATAAAATATATCATAATTTTTTCTCTAAACCACCAAAACATTTATAGTATTAGGACTCATATAGATACATGCTCACTGATTATTGATGCTTCTAAAATCATTATATTTCACTATATGATTTACCAGCAGGTAGTAAAGGTTCACCCTGTATTGCAGCGCTGATGATAATGATATGTTTGATTTACCACCAGATCATATTTTTCTAACATCGCATACCTTTCTTACTAACCTCTCCTTACTCATTTATAAATGCCCAAACTGACGGCATTTAAAAATATTATTGATGGAATTAATGAAAAACTATACTTTGGAGAAAGCAACGGCGTCTAATTTCAGCAGAAAACATGCAATATTAATACTTATTGCCAGGCAATAAGTACTTCACTAGGCTGCATTACTAGCAATTTGTGCGGTGTATTTTTATTACTCCTTATTGTATGAGTATACATAAAACATTTAAATGAAATAATATTTCTCTTTTTATCAAATAATATTACTATAAAATAATGGTTAAACGTATAAATATTATAAAAGCAACATATTTAAGTACATCCTTGTACATTACATAAGTGTACTTTTAAATTGATTTATTATATTATATTATCAACCTGTATATATTATTGTATTATATACAAATTTATTACCCTCGAACCCGAATTTAGTACCCCGAACAAATTTATTTTTAAAGTACCAAGATTTATATACTACCCTATACATATTATATACCTTTGTACGTATGTAGATAAATCGTTGCCAACATGACTGTTGCATTTTCACTGCTGGGGAGGGGGTAAACAAATGGCAAAAACGACAACCCCTTGACGCGGCAAAGCCCCTGTCATTTGAAGCGAGGGTTCGTATCCCGTGGAGGATCAAATCCCTTCAAATGAAGACCAGGAGACACTCCAAATGACTATGGAGTGCACCCTCATAAGTGATATTTTACATGAAAATAAGTACATCATAGTGCATCGCGTGCGTAGTGGATATTATTATACATAAAATACGTAGGTTATAAATAAATCTTTTGTTTTAAAGAGATTCTACATAATGTTTAATTTTTGGTATGCAAGCTCCCTTGCTGTTAGATTGCAGGTCTATATCGTCTGCAGGTTGGATGTCATTTGAATGGATAAAGATATCCTTTTGGAAGGGGTCGGTTAAAACATCCAGATTGTGAAACGGACGAATCACATCCCCTCGATGGTTGTTGGTCGCGTTGATCAATTTTAAGGGATCAAACAATAAAATGAGACAATTGCCGTCAATGTTTGGTATTGGTTTATTTATTTATTTATTTTATCACCCAATTCTTGTTCCATCATCGACAAAAATCAATAATTTTTATTTATATTATATTTTATTGAACTCCACATATAAAATGTAATTTCAATAAAATTAATGTATTATAATTAGTCACGTTAATTGTTTATGTTAATAAAAATGCACTGGAAGTTCTAGAGTTACCTAGCAGGTTCTAAGAAAGTGTAATTTAAAACGATGGTCACTTCCAACAGGAAAAAAATATGTCTCACTAACGTCAGGTAACGTGTGTTGATGAAATCTGACGATATTGCAGTGTTCCGGATTCGAGTTCCGATGGTGACAATATATTTTCAATTGATAATTTTTTATGTGTATCTTTCTAAGTGACTCATTTAATTTGTTTTAATAATTATTATTTAAATATATATATACACGTATAACAGACCTAGTCCACAATATTTTATGGGTGGATACCAGACTATATTATGAGTCAAAAATGTTCAGAAAATATGTGCCTAATTTCAACCATAACACAGATATTAGCATTTAAAAAAAAACATAATTATGCGATTGTTTCGATTAACTGAAATATTTTATTGATTCCAAATTATATATTGAATACAAAAAAAAATCGAGCGGCCAGACTATTTTTTATTAGATGATTTAGGGTCTGAAGTATGAAGAAGGGTAAGAAGATATATAATACTAATGGATACACTTCGCAAATATTTAATTTAAAAAATACGTAGACTCAAAGCCGATTATGATTTTGTAAACATTTAAAAAAATAATATTTTCCGTAACGATGTAGAATTAGCAAATATTTCTTGAACATTTTCACCCATAAAGTATTTATGGGTGAAAATCTCGGGTCGAGAATTAAACTCTTAATCACTCTGTTATTAGGTGAATGTCTTACGGCTAGATAAACAAAGCATGTACCTACATAATTAAAAAATATTAAAAAACAAGACTAAGACAAATAATATATAATTTTATTATTTAGTTAATTTTTATACTTATAGTCTTGTTTTTTAATATTTTTTAATTATGTACGAGTATATATATATATATATATATATATATATATATATATTTGGTTACGTTCATTACGTAATAATTGTTAGGCAGATACTTCTTGCTGAGGCTCGTTTCCGAAAAACCAATGAGTCAGTACTATTTTTAACATAACAGCCGCTTATTTAGTTTGAAAATTTATAAGAATATTATATAAAATTAAATGTAATCCGCATAAATTATTTATATTTTTATGAAATCTATTTAATGAGGTACGTTATTCATAAATAATGCTAAACGATATCTTCTTCAATACCTACCTATACACCTAGCTACTTTAACAAAGATGGGAGTTCAGCGAAGTAGCTTCGGCATTACTGAACTGCTACATAGAGGGTAAAACTGCACCCCGAAAATACGATAATTACAATAATGCGGCTAACAATAATATTAGAATTTTTAGAAAAACTTGATAATATATTTAAAAAAACACATTTTTGTTGTGAAGCTGCATAAGTTTCGAAAGTGGAGAACGCGCTTCCCCGGATAGAAAGAGGTTCAGATTCAAATCCCGGTAGCAACAAAATATTTTTTCAATAGATAGATTTTTTTCTGTATATTTTTCTAGTTGATTAATTTAATTTGTGATAATATTTATTCAAAATTATCAAAAGTTATAAATTAAAACAGAATGTTGAAAAATGTATTCGAAAAAAATGCAAACATTTTTTAAAAAGAGTATTAGTAATTCATTAATTCATATTTTTAAGCAACAAAAAATGGTGACTCATTTAATCAAATCATCTCGTCCTCTTTTCAACCGAGAAAATTAACAAAATGATACAACAAATAATTCGATGATCCTCTGGATTATTTTCTTACTTTATCCTGTCGCCTGGATAATCTCCCTCGCTATCATCACAATGCAGCAATCAGGGCAGACTGACAGCTTCCCAACGGATTTACCGAATCTGAAAACAGTTCGTGTTACAGCTGCAAAATGAAGGTAGCAGAGAAGTAGGGACATACCAGACCATTGAGCATGCTTTACGTTATCGAGATTAATCAAATTCGCTTTCCCAAACAATGGCGAAGTAATGAAATTGAAATGGTAATAAAAATAAGGTCTATCTCCAATATTTTGGACTTCTTATTATTATATAACTTATTAAAGTACAAAAAACAATTCTCAAGGTAATAATTGGTCGTGCCTTTACATATCCACCAGATCTTATATTTAAAGAGTACAATGTCCTACTCGTCCTACAATGAGACTCGTTCAATATTTCTATGCTAACAACAACTCTCCTCAAGCAATAAATTATGGACACAACACAAGACGAACAACAAACATCCACACGCCAGTTCTGAGAGCAACAACGACATTTTATCAAAGATTCTACATGTTCTTAGCTCCGAAACTATACAACACACTCAGTACCAACTGGAAATCGTTTAATTCCAATAAGATTACACAAATAGACCCATTCAATCAGATAAAGATGACTCAGAAGCATGGCTATCCAACATTCTAATATAATTTATACAATACCTTTACTAATAATTCACTACTCCTACAACATTCCCAATACATATATTTTTATGATATTTTTATTTTATTTTTACTTTTTTATACATATTTGTAATTCTCTTTTTATTCCTATCGATAAATAATCGATAAAAAAAAACTGGCTACTTTAACACAGACTTCAGTTTAGCAAAGTAGCCAGGACAACGCTGTATATATGAGAGGTGAAGTCTACTCCATCCCATACAATAAACTATGTATTATGTATGTTTATTATGTATTCACCTCTATTAAAACAAAAATATGTGTATCAATATATATTTAAATAAATAAATAAATAAATTCCTCTAAGCAAACGTTGAAAATGTATTAATATACATACATCATTTGTATTAACAAAAATACGTATTTACAAAAATATTTAATTTCGATTTTTTTTTCTTATATCTATCAATATTCCACAACCTGATCCATAAGAAAAAATAAACTTGACATTAATTTATTTACCACTATATATTTTATATAACAAAGTACTTGAACTGTGAATTATATGTAACTGTTATATAAAATAAGCAGGTGATTATTTTGAACAGAAGAAGTACATTTTTTCGTTGTGTAATAATGTATGTAAAATATTTTTTAAAATTAAAAAAACAAAACGTACATTGTATCTATCTTTAATCTAGCTAAATTATTTAATAAAAACCCTTTTTCATATTTTTTAATGTGTTTCAAAATTAAATCAAATTAATTTGTAAATACACAGTAGATAGGTAAATTACGGTCTTAAAATATATGATTTTTTATTATTAACGTAATCAACCAACCAACCCTAGAATGTATTCCTGAGTATCTGTGTTGATTTTGTAACTTTATTTTGTGATTTTGATAACTTTTACTTCTCTATATAATGAATATTATTTTTAATAATGTACTTGGGAATAAAAGCGTATATCTATATGATCTGTTATATAATATGTATTGTATAATGTACTTGCTGGAAAGTAACAGGATTTGTTATACGTTAATAATATTTTCTACCAATTTCGGTAATACAAAATTCCAGATGCGCGTCCCAGTGATGACGAATTTTTTCATGATAAATTTTTCTGTGTATCTTTCCAAGTGATTTATGTAAAATTTGATTTGATAAAAAATTAATTGGTTTATTGAAAGAATGTAGATAAATTTTAATTTAATACAATGTACTGCCAGAAAGCGAGTGCGATATTGACGAAACATCCATACATCACAAGTGTGAGAGAGATGAAAACGCCATTCATGTTATTTTGACGCTAGAGTAGAGCCGGTCTGACTCCATGGAGATATGGAGATGCATCCTGTCATCCCGGAGAGCCTATCGATATCGGCCAATCGAAGGGATGATAAACCATGGTTAATCTGACGTGAAGGGCTGTCATTTCCGCATGAGTGGACCCCGCCAGAAGCTTTCTGGACTGGTGCACGGGGGATCGTCCCCCGGGAATACTAAACGGCTGACGGGTTTACCTACTTAGTGGTTATTTATTTCATCACGATTTGAAAATTGTAATTAACACCTAGAAGGTGGATTCCTGCAAATGGAAGAACTATACTTATTTTCATTAAATTTTCTGGTGTATATGTAGGTGTATGATGTACATCATGAAATAAAATATCTAAAATACTTTTTTCTTGGACGTAAATGCCGTATTTAAGCGTGATTTTTTTCAACTCACCCTTAACTAAAAATTTATACATTTTATTTTGTATGTGGAATAATTTTTGATTTGCTGAAGGAGGTGTAATCGTTTTTATCCAAGGGGTAAGAAAACGGAATGTAGGAAGGATGGTAGGTATTTGGTATAGGGCAAGACAGTAAAGGCTCAAGGACCAACTTGGAAGAACACGACTAACCTGGATTTTTTCTGCTCTAGCCACCGCTTTTCTAAACTTCAGAAATAAATTTAGCTTATTCGCACAAAGCATTGTGCTCCACACAATAGCAGTTTCGGCACGCATCCCGAGAAATCGTACACATACTAACAACGGTACCTAGCTGTACTCTAGTTCAATGTAATTAACTCGTAGCAATACATTCACACTTCTTGACACACAGTTCAAAAGTTCATAGACAGAAAGTTGTGCTTTGAGGTAATAGAGGGGAAGGGGACAGATAGATATAGTCAATATAATGGAGCATCCAGATGCGCACGATCTGTCATAAATACCGAATAGTTTGTATGTATATTACTATTTGAAATAATAAAAAAAAATGAAACAATTCAATATATTATAGAAATTCATTAATTCTTCAAGATAAGTTAGATTAGATTAGTCTAACGTTTTGGCATGGTGACACGTACCTATACTGTAGAGTTAATTGTAGATTTTTGTTTATCCACACATGTAACTCATCTGTGATAAAAATAACCGGAATAAAGGCGTCCGCGCCGAATTATAATCTCCTTTTAAAGCAGTAATAAAAAGTTTAAAGGGTTTATGATAGAATTTTTAGTCTTTTGTTTAATTTATTAATAATAAGTACTTATAAAGTTAATAGCATTAAGGTAGTTAGTAAAAGTGTCAAAGTGATTAGCGTTGATGCACTTGTAGTAGTAGGCAATTAAGTCGCATGTACCTAGAGTATTCGAGTAGGTATCGTGACAAAGAAGATAAAAATGGTGATCATTAAAAAATATATTTTTATATATATAAATAAACGAAACAATTCATGCTATGTAAAAGATTAGTATAAAAATAAAATTTTAAAGTATATATTGTTGCTAAATGGTAACGTATCTTTTAAGTCAACCTATATACAACATTGGTTTGATAATAATAATTTTTTTTTTTCTGTGGTCAGGAAGACTAGCATTCGTTTAAATGAGATTTGACAAATCGCATCAATGCACGATCCATATACACAAATGTATGGTGGCGTATTAGCTATGAAGAACACCACAATAGGTCAATTACCGTAGGGTCAAATTCAAAAAGCCACATTATATGTGTGCATATAACAAATCTGAAAGGACAATGAGTATGAAGATATTCGTTGTGAAAAAGAGTACTATTGGAAGGTTCCGTACTGGAGTCCAGCTCGCTGGACAAAGTGAATTGGGAGGACTGCATGGATATTTGATATCTATATGTGGAAGACAAAGAGAATGAAGAATAGAGTGGCGGTGTTACGAGGAGTATCAAAATAACTCACAGTATTTTTAATACAAATTATCCCTTTTCTATCCGGGATAAGAAAAAGTCCAGTTTTGAATCACCAGTAACCAAATATTTTTTGTATAAATAGATTTATATCGATGTATTGTTCTAATTGATTTGTTTAATTTGTATTAAAAATAGCACAGAACTTTGTTCTGAAATTGCAATTTCACAAATGTGTTTTCATTAAATAAAATAAATAAATATATATACCTATATATTATGCTCTAATATAAACGATATCAATTTTAACTTTACTATAACTGATCTTGCACATATTTGCTTAGTTTAATTTGAAATACATATATGTAATTTCTTCTCCTTTCTTTTATCATGTCATTTCATTGAAGATCTTCATCGGACTGTACATCGTTGATTTCTGATATTTAGCCTTCTTCCTGGCGGGGCGGAATGGCGGGGCGGTCTCAGTCCATCTTTTCCTCTTGTATGACGTTCGTGCCTATGTCGATTTGCCTCAATTTTTCTGCTGATATGTGAGGATTTAAAAAATATACATATATATACAAATATTTTCTATTCAATGGTCGTAATATTAAGGTCTTTCAGCGTTGTACTGATAATTGTTGCATTTTTTTCCATTAGTTTAAAATAAAATGCAGCTGCAATAGTTTATATGAGGAATAAAAATAGACTTTTTTTAATAAACTTTTTAGTCAACATTAGACGACTAAATATTAGAGGTTATGATATATTTTTAAGAACTATTGAAATACATTCCTTTATTATATTTAATTTAATACATAAAGCATTACGTAAAAGTTGACGTACGTTAATAATTTTATTCCATATCTCCGATAACCGAATTTATTTCTTTATTTTGTGTGCTAGTCTGTCAACAGTATTATGATACAAAATTTTTACATTTATTTGATAAGACACATTTAAACCGAAATAACGAACGCAAAAAGTATGAAATCCATCGCATAATGCGATTATAGACGATTTAATCGAATCGACATTTTTATATCTACATGTGTGCGTCATACGCATATGCTTAGCGTATTCTCATATATCTACATATATTATATTATATTGTAATGGGATCAAGATTTTTATATTTTAACTACTATTTAAAACTATTGACTTTCTGTATTTGATTTTATTCCATATTAATTAAACACCACATTTAAAAAAATATATAATTATAGTATAGAAAGGTTGAGAAAAATGGTTTGACGTTTTACATTTGAAAAACGATCATTATGAGCAAAATATTTCTAAAAAAGATTTTAATTAATTATTACCTGTCTACAAAATATTCGTATATTACACGTACTGTTGCGATTAATGATTTTTATTGATATTTTTGTTTAATATTAAAAAAAAAAGTAATTTCAGAACAAAAAGATATTATAAATCAATTTGACACTTTTCTATGATGAAATTTATGAAGTTCATATTTTTTTATTATTTGTGATTGATTTTAGTTATAGATAAGACGTATGTAATAATTATTCGGTATCCGGTAAATAAAAAGATTATTATGGAATTGATTATAAATTTTTACCAATTCAATGGACTACTCCTATGAAATAAAAATAAATATCAATACGGGAATATAAATGAATATTGAAGTATTATATAAGAGCTTCATTGCAAGATTTTTTAAGCATTTTTTTTATTTCTAATATGAACGAAATCCATAACATTAATATTCTAAATATGAATTAAATATATCAATTAGAAAGACATACATATAAAATCAATTTTATAGACAAATATTGTTGTTGCGCCCCCGGGATTCGAACCTGGATCTCTTTCCAAACCGGGGAAGGTGCATATTCCAACTATGTTACAGCGACAAATTTTCGAACCTATATGTTACCTTTTTGATATTAATACATTTAATCGTTCCATTATTTGAAAGAGCCATCTACCTTATTAATATATTTAATTCATATTTAAAATAACACAGACCTATGTTCTGAATAATTACAAATTCACAATAAGAATGTGTTCTCCAAACATTAATATTCTTTTACAAAAAGTATTAATTTTACAACATTACAGGAATCACACCAAAATGAATATTTCAATTAATAAGATACATCACAATAGGCCTGCAATCGATGACGTCATGAGAAATCTAAGCATTTCCTGCAGTTGGCGGGTATTTAACGCCAGTATATCAACTGCCCCGTTGGTTTGGGCATCTGCAAGGGAAGGGCGTCGCGATACAGTGGGTTGAATTTTCCAAGAAGCAAACAAACGTTTGATTAATAATCAAATGAAGAAATTACTACTTTTTAGTAATAAATTTCATATACCTCTAGACATGTCTAGGATTTATAAAATATACGCTAAAAATTACTGTGATCAAACAATGATAACCCATTACCATTTAAAAACGAATTAAACAAAAAAACATCTGTAATTTTTGTATGCTATACATTATTTATATACCATGATAACTTATGATATAAAAATCTGATTGATGGCTCTGTATTTAAATTATTAAAAAAAAGTGATATTGAATATGTGAAGATTTTTGATTGTATTTATGTATATCATAATGCGGTGACTGGAGATTTCAGGTTCGATTCTCGGTGAAGTTACAATACATCTATGTTATTTTCTTAAACCTAGGTGGTACAGTAGTTGGGTCTCGAGGCCTGTTGTAATTTAAAAAATTAAATACATGAAAAATGTGAAGATGATTAATGAATGGTATTCAGAAATAATGCTACGATATAATTCGTTTTCAGTTAGTGTTACGTTATAATATTATCTTAAAAGATTTATTTAATTATTAACATAGTGCATATATAGACACTCCTATATATGCTCTAATATAAACAAGATAAAAGTCTTTTCTTTACTAAAACTTATCTTTTACATATATGGTTGTTTTCACTTTAAATCTATTCAATTTCTCCTCCTTTCTTATGTTTTCTGTCATTTCTTAAAAAATCTTCATCGCACTACACATCATAAATTTCTGAAATTTGGCCTTCTTCCTGAATGGTAGTCACAGTATATCCCTTCCTCTTGTACGGTGCTCGTGCTCATGTTGATTTGCATCAATTTTTCGTATAAATTTCACAGATATTTTCTTATTGAGGATTTTATAAATAAACACCATTATATTCAAATATATTTTCTGCTTAAAGGTTATCATATTCAGATCTTTCAACATTGCACTGATCCGAGTATATCTTTTTTTTTAGTATTATTCTCAAAGATTTATTTTGCAACACTGACAATTGGAAAGTAAATAGAAAAAGTACTGCTACTATTGTTTTCTGCCCACATTAATTTCCATATATTATTATTTCTCACCCATTTATGGCGCGGAAGAGGTCAACTGGATTGCGGTGGATCCATATTGTGATCAAGCCATAGACAGTATTTAAAATATATGGAAACATAATTAATAAGCTTCAAACAATTTATTTAATACGTAACAATGCAGAGATATATTACAAATTCATAATCAATAGTCAAGATATTTAGATTGCAAGTAGGCACAACGGTAATTGCTAGATTAGATCTGGCGCGAGCGCCGGCCACAAAGGAAATGTATTGGAGTGAGAGATCGCTGGCACAGTGGTCTGCACAGCGTTCCCCCAGTACCTAATGCATGCGATGGGCGTCCTAACGGGAGCATAATGCTCACTGTACATCGTGATTTTGGATTTTTTCGCTTTCATAGATAAACAAAATTATCAGAGCAGTGGAAGTAATAAAGTTGGGGGACTAAAGAGAGTTAATGGGAAGCCTTCATGATCAGTGGATTGATTGATATCAATGTTGAGGATGTATTTTTAAACTAATAAAATTAATTTGAAAAGAAATTACATTATTTTATGACAAATAATATGTAAGCGATGTACGTGTGATGTCCGTACAGCAAACAAAGAACTTGCACAATTTTATATCATTTAAAAAAATGTGTACTTACCAACCGGCAGATTGGTGTGAAAAGTTGTCATGACCAAGGTTGTCAATTTCATGTACACTGTGCACTTCTGGTTAATTCGTGTGGTGTGCAGGACGTTGCTGCTGACCGAGCGTTGCGACACTCGCTGTGCGCTGACCGCCGACTGCCGGGACACCCAGATATGCGTTTGAGTCTGAAGCTACTAGCCATGTGCTTAATTTCATTAAATAATTAATTAATAATTTTAGCATACTTATTTTTTTATAATATTCTTTAAAATTTAAAACAAGCGAACAAAATAAGTCATGAGTTACACGTGAAATTGATAATTGTAATCTAGAACACAAATAAAACTGTTAAAATTAAACACTTCACGAACGCCTGTTCCACATTTGTAGAGAATTTCACAATGTTTACCTAATACGTGCAACTTTATACAAGTAAATATTCTGCGACAAACGCGAGTTAGATATTGAAATATTAATGAATTTACCGATTAATTATTGCACATCAGAATACAAATACAATAACATCATCTTTATAATGCCACGAAGCAGAAACGTCATCGATACTCCAAACCGCGTCATTATACGCATAAACATTACCCAGTGTTGGGATTCGCACCGACAAATGTTGCCAGATGATTGAAATCATCGAAAATTAATGCATTTACATTGGCTAGGTACTTATTTACCTAAGGGTGGAATACACGCCGTTCTTATTTAATGTGTAACAAATCTAACAAGTGTATTATTATTTTTTTGCAGATGTATCGATTCTCCCCCTCAGCTCCCTGACCAAAGTAAAGTACTGACACTCTGTTGACTCTGCATTGCAATTCTTATATTACTGTGTTGCTTACTTTATGTCATTTTCTCCTCTCATTCATGTTCATTTCTCAAATATTTATGTATCGTCCATTTCTATTTATTTGTTTATTTTATTTCATTAATGTCAATTGTTATGTAAATCATAATAAATAAAGTCGGGTACTGCGAGAGTTTGAGATGGCAGCTGTTCGGCTCCGTCTTGTCACATGTGCGAGACGAAGTTGCACAGCTGCCTAGTAGCATTAAAAAAATTCCAAAAAGGCGGCGAATAAATAGGACCATATTGGAGCTTTTGCTTTTAAACGGTCCTGGGTAAGCGGCGGGTCCACCTTCACAGATGTATCTTTCTTTTATACTTAATTTAAATAAATAATGAAAATTTTTGTTAAAATTAAGATTTATATTAATCTCTTATTTGTATTGGCAATTTTCTCATAAATTTCAGATACAAATGATTGTGTTTAAAGATCGTTATGTGATCACAAATAAGGTCCAGATCTCCATAGACTAAAATACATACAGTCTAGAAAATATAAATATTCTCGTTATTCGATAGTTCGATAGTAGATATATTCATCTTTTGACTTAAATTTATATGTTGCATTGAATTACAACTTTCCATTTCAGGCATCTTTCTATACAGGTTATATTATTAAGAAGTTTAAGAAATATATGTCACAATACATGACAGAAATTCGAATCAACAATTTTTTTAAATATATAGCCAATATTATTAAGAGATAATAATTTTACATATATTTTACAAAAGCCTTACTCCGCATCCGCGATTTCGCGAGTCCATGTCGGAATATACCGCACAGCTAATCAAGTATGCAACAATAATATTTCAATAAATAATTTTGAACAAAAGCAGATTTCGAATCCGTCACAATATTTTTAAATATAAAACATCTGATCAACACAATAAATATGTAGGTGCTTGCATATTTTTTAACTATCAAATTAATAAACATATATGAGTGTATAGTATCTTTAGGAAGACAGTGCATTGACGACAAATAAAAAAAGAAAAAAAGATGGCTTTAAAATAATGGAACGATAGATTTATTAATTTGAAATATAGGTTCGAAAATTTGTCGTCAATGCACTGTCTTGCTATAGTATAATCGGTTAATGCACGTTACCCGGATTGAAAGAGATCCAGATTCAAATACAGGTAGCAACATCAATATTTTTCGATAAAATTGATTTTATATGTATATCTTTCTGATTAATACGCTTAATTTGATTATTAATTTCCCTTCATTATTGAATGGTTACATCTAGTATTATATTCACATGTAGATACCTACGTAATAGATAATATACAAATTTTAAAATAATTAACAAGGTACAACATTAAGCCTTTATTCTTAATTTGCACCGATTTCTTTCCAATTTCTTGGATATTTGAAAGTCATTTGAAAATCATGTAATATGTATTATTCATCTTTTAACGAGGACACTTATAAAAAACTAAACAAATAGTTGCTTAGTATATTCCCGCATTTACTTCAGATTTTGATGTTAGAATTTGTCACACCCAAGGGTCAGTGATTAAATTACATAATGCATTCAATCATTTTGTATGTGGATTTAGACGTAGGTACCTTACTCGAGAATGCAGACGGAATTTGTGGCAATGGATGGAATCCGGTGTAGCTATGCATCATTGGCCACCAATGTGATGGTTGCGGAATGGTTAGTGGCTTCTGGCCAATAAGGGTAGGTACTTATGGGGTACGTAGGTAATATATCTGAATTGGCCATCATGCCTTCAACATTGGTTTGTTATTTCCGCTATTCAATTTTGAGTAATATATCTGTGACATAAAAAGTAGATCAACTATTAAATAATTTAAATTTGTTGTTCGTTTTTGTTAAATTATTCGAATAATATTTGATTTAGGAACATTTTTAACCAACAATTTTTGCAGATTACAATTATTCAAGGTCCACAAATCTTTATTTAAAACAAAATATTTTTAGATATATTAAGTATAATTATTACTTCTATGTATGTATTTAAATATTAATTTATAAATAAATGGTAGCACAACAGTGAATATATTTTTCAAAACAAAGTTCATATAAATATATTGAAATTTAACTTAACCTTCAGCATTATAAAAATAAGAAACAAAAGTGTATACATAACAATTTTGGACAAATATAAAGCAATTTTTTCAAAATTAAAACAATAAAAAAAGCAATTATGTAATTATATATAAAAAATCACATTTTTTAGAAATATGATTTTTTAATGTATTCGGTAAACAATTTTACAGGTTTGCCTGCTACTATAGGATAACAATTAATTATTACCGCGAACAATTGTAGTTAGGAACAATTCGTCGTCCATCTTTCAAAGAGGCCGTATCTCGAATTTGTTGATTTTACAGCAGACGATATATTAATAAATTGTGGGGAATTTTACACTGAAAAAATCTCATTAATTGTAGCCATATAATACTTATGTAAGGAAGATACATTTAAAACAGGAAGAACATTTGTATAGCTTATTTCAATTCTTCTATATACATTAGGCGCCGGTTATTGAAATCACGAGAGTAAATTTTGATTTCAAAATCCGGCAATTCTATTATTCGAAAACTACGATCAACGCAAAGGCAACATGTAGCACTTAAAACCAATAATTAAAATTGCACGTAAAAAAATTATAGAAATACAATATCAAACATATTTTATAATCTTTTTATTTAATATAATCTTTCAAATGTATCATTTCTGAGTTAATCTTTCCGATTTCTACTGATATCTTTTGATTTAAAAACAGTATGAGGAGTATTTATTCCATAAATATTACTTATTACTGTCATTTATACGAATGATAGATCGTAAAAGTATTAGTTACTTCAAACATTGTAATAAAATTCAGATATGGTTGTTTGAATGCATTATGGGCATGCGTTTGAGCAATATAACCCCAGTCGTAACTTAATTTTAACAAAAAACATGGTACGATTTTTTGAAAGGCGGACGATGAATTGTGGTCAAAACACTGTAGGCGTTAATGTTAACATATCCCGAATACCATAATATTTTTATTTTTAAAACAAAATGTATTCTCATAGATGTCTGGATTGGTAATGCTTAGATTAAAGATCGACTGCAACGTGTTTGAAAATTTCTGAATTGTTGTGTATCTATTTACTTTTTTTTTTTAAATTATGTAGACCTATAATTACTATTTTGACTATTGCAATATATTATGAAATTGTTTTCTCTGAGCCTGCGTATCTTTTGATTCATGAGTATGTTTTGTCTTAATGTTTTTACGACTCCGAGTCCTGGAAAGAATGAAAGCGATGTCCAGGTAGGAGTGTAGTGCGGCGGAGTTGGCCTGCAATAGTTGGCGCAGACATTCAAGGATCATACATCAAAAGGTTTTGCAGTAATCTGATTTAGAGACAAAGAGCATTTATATGTTTCAGTGTACTTCCTGTAAGAGGATGCAGTGGCGGTGTACTATTTACAAAAAAAATTCACGAATGTGGAAGAACACAACATATAACAGTTATAATTTACGTGCTGTGCAACTTTATGTGTATTGTAAAACATGCTATATATATATATATATATGTGTATAAGGACAAGTTAACTGTGAAAACATCCATACATCGGTAAGTAATTTTTTAAATTAATTAAGCCCACCGGTGCAATAATACTGTAAATATATAGTTTTTGGGTATATCTGAGTTATGAAAGCATGCGCGTAGTATATATTATTGGGTATCGAATGTGTTGTGCCAAGAATAATTAACAAAATCAATAAAGACTTATTAAACATTTAAATATAAACCTTGAAATATAAAGTACTAGTGTTCCAATGCCACTTAAAGAGAGAAAATGTTTGTATTTTAATTCTGATTATTGAAGTGCTTTTGGATACGCAATATTTTTAGTTTTTCCGTCTGGTGCGTATACAAAGAAGTCACCAGAAAAAGCGATAATTCTTGGAAAATTCGCTACAGAGAATCCTAAAAATAGCCAATCAACATGTCCGAATTTCACATTTCACGACATATGGTTTGCCATGAAACTGATAGCCGTGACGCGCATATCGCTTTCTTCGGCGAACTTTCTCATTGTAAAATGGTTATAACTCACCAAAGTTTCATGGCAATAAATTATATGATATACACACATTTATTGAAACTACTCGCGCGCCACCTATTGTAAAATAGTTGTACTAATTCAAAAACCTTCGCGGGCGTATGCACAACAACTCACCAAAGTTTCATCGCAATCGGATGAACGGTATAGGAACGTATACGGGACAAACAAACAAACATTCATTTTTATTTACATAGAAAATAACAATTATATTCAAGTATCCACCCATACAATATTGTGGACTAGGTCTGTTACACACTTTAAAAAGTTTATATTATTTCGAAAGAATGTATTTTCTTTATATCTTTCTAAGTAACTCATCTAATTTCTTTTAACCTTACTATAACATGATTTATAAGCGTGTCTTACCACTCTGAATGATAATGACTGTATAATATATTACCACACCCATTTGGTATAGAATAATGCATACTTTTAGTTCATTAACATCATCTTCTTATCTTATTTTATTTTCCCTTCGTTTAAAAAAAATGTTTATAAAACCTCAATAATAACAATGTAAAAGACAATCCAAAAAAAAATAAATTGTAATATATATATATATATATATGTGTAATAAAGTTGAAATAAAAAAATATATATATACATATGTATTAGACAACTATATAAAATAAATAAAAATAATATTTGAATGATCTTACTCGCAACGACACTGTATATCATCCAAGATGGCCGACGACGCTTCGTCTATCTATCAAGATTATTTGTGAAAACTGATATACAGTGTTGTTGCAGGGATGTCGCAATTTTAAAACAGTTTTTAAATAGTTTCATAAATATATTTCTGTATGTATAACATATGTATATTATTTGCCTATAATGTATTTTATGGGATAATATTTATTGATTGATTGAATAAATTTTCCGTGAAAATTACACTTTAAATTACTATACGCTTATGTAATTTGTATTTATAATTAAATATTATAATTATTTATACAACGTAAACTCTCTCCCTCTCTCTCAAGAGACAAAAATGTCGTGTTTCTGATCCCTCTATATCTCTTTCTAAACCGGTGATTGTTGTGACAGTAATTGTTTAATTGTTATTTGATTTTAATCATGATTGATAATTGATATTGAACTATCACAATTATGGTTAATTAACTTAACATTTTTGTATCTTTATATATTTCTCGAAGTAAATAAAAAATACATAAATATATTTAGCAACATGAGTTTTAGATAATAGGTTAAACAAAAATAATTATAATATTTTCATTATTTAGATGCTTAGCTGCGTCATGTTTGTATAAATGAAATGTAAATCTTAACTTTTAATATGTAATTTATATGTAATATGAAAATAATATTTACATACGTAAGTCAGCTTTATTCAGAAAGCCCCTATATATTTTTTTTTGACTTTGGGGATGGGGGTTCAAATTTCATCTATCGCAATAATTTTTATACGGATGAAAATGAAATGCATTAAGGTTTATGTTTTATGCGTTTTTAGATAAGTTTGAACAAATAAAATATCAACTAGGTAGGTACGCTGAGAAAATAAATAAACGCAATAATAATAATAATAATATAACATCTATCACGTAGGCACTTAGTTACGTCCTTAACAGTTCACCGGCGTAAGAATAAAAAACGATAAAAATTAATATGTGTAAATTTATACACTTTGACTTAATACTAGTTGTACAAAATGAATTAGTATGTTGTTAACTTAAATGTAAACTTTGACATTTTCAATCTTAATACTGTATGAATAATATTCAGGATCAACAATAAACATCGTTATTTACTTTAAATTGAGTTTTAAAATACCGAGTATTTGACATAGACGATCGTTTGCAACGGTAGTTTCATCATGGCATGTAATTACAACCTAGTTATATCATGCCATTACACCCCAATTCTTTTTTTTTTTTTTTTTAAATAGGCAATCCACCCTTCAAGAGTGATTTGTGCCATTAGTCAAGTTAAAAACTTTGTTTTATAGAAAAAAGTACAATAATATTACAGAATAGGAAATACTATATTACAAGTCAATACCATTGTCGTTCAAAAAACTTGCTATTATATAGATTAAACATGGCGAGTTAAGGGAAAGAAGATGACACGAGTTAACCGGGAGCTGAAAATTACCATTGATGAGATTACTGTAAAAAAATCTGTGATCCGTAATGGACAGGCAAAAACGACATGGTCAAGGGTTTCCTCCTCGGCACCACACTCACACATTGGGGAATCTATCAAGTTCAATCTGAACAAATGAGAGGCCACCTGGCAATGCCCATTTCTCATTCTAGAGATATTTGATACTGTTCTTTTGAAAACTTTCATTTTTGAGAACCAGGGTGTGTGGGGAATGGATCCTTGAATTAGCCTTATGATTACTTGGATCCATCCATTGTAACACTTCAATTCAATACATTCACATATGAATAATATATATCGCAGTATATTATATATAATATTTGCTTCAGTGTATTGCTAATTATCTAAATATCAAATATGTACATAGATATCGTCACCTTACGCGTAGACGTAAAGAGTCCGAGTCATCGTACAAATAGAGTACTCATCTCACATAGAAAAATTATTATCACTAATAAATATCCAGTGCTACTGATTTTATTACTTATATATATTTTTTTTTATTAATACAGGTTATGAATTCCTATGTATGACTTTTACTTTTACTAGTTTTAATTAAATAAAGGTATAGTTTATTTGTTTAACGATAACGTTAGGCTAGTTATTTTTGCTGATAAGGATATATATTTTATTTTGATTTTGTTAATATCCACCAATTGAAAAACAAAACATAACTTTCAAAAAATTGTCATCTACATTTGCGTTCTAATATGAAATATTTTGTATTTATTTTGCATTCAAAATTTTAATGAAAATGAAAGATATGTAAGATAGAGGATAACTACTATAAATAACGTATTACGATATCTTTAAAACTCTTATTATCTTTGAAATCATTTCTTACGATCAAGTTATTTCCTAACATCTTTATTCCTGTACAACAGACAATATCTTTTGTTGTTTTATTTTATCATAATTTTTAAGGGTTCCAGCTAGTCTTTTAAATAAAAATAAAATTTGTCAAAGTCATAAGTTGTCCCGTTTTACAATCGATAACATCCCCGAGCTCGCGATACTCGCGCCTTTATTGAGTTATCTTAGAGTGCCATTTACCGCGTTGGAGTACGGCCGCACCTCATACATCGGGGGTGAAAATGTTGTGTCAAGCGCGGGGTGGAATATGAACGACCCATCCCCGAGGAGGTGAGGAAACAAAGCATAATGAAATGGAATTCCGATGTAGAGGTGACAGTGATGCTGCATTGAATTTGTTTTGGTATATTGCATAACGTTTTGTTTACCTTCCGATTTAGATAAATCAATAATATTACACATATAATTATATAAGTTATGTATTTAAATATTCAAATATACAGATGATAGATGATCACTGTTAACTAGTGATGATAAAACCGTTAATGTGACTGTGCTTATGATCGATTGTAACCATGATTGATAATTCTATAAGAAATCACTGTTACAAAAGAAACTGAACCCCCAACATTTATATTTCAGTTACCAATTATAGTGAAATGGTTATTCGTTATTATATGCAATTCTGCAATTTTATTTGAATGGCTAATATAAAATAGTTCTTTTAAAACTTTGATGGGTGTCTATCTATACATGAGATTTCTCTCGGACAGAATTCAGCGCAAAGCGTTTCATGTAACATCATTGCACGTGTTTAGTTTCCATATTAAAATTACAAGTCAAAGAGACCAAAGTCTTACTGAAAGATCCCCGTGGATACTGGCCATTATATAAAGATAAATCCCAGAGTTTATTTAACCTTTTAAATGAATGAACCTGCTGAGAAATTATTTAAATATAGATTTATATTAAATTATTAGTTTGCAGACATGCACAAAATATTTACTTCCAATACGTGCAATGCACCGCAAATGGTTGAAACTGATCCTAAAATTTTCTGTTGGAACAACTACTATAATTTAAGGATACTATGTGTAACTGTTACAAAAATCCTAAATACGTTGCTCTCTGAAATAAGAAACTTCAACAAAATTTCAGTAGTAAAAAAATAGTCCTAAAAACGTTGTTTAATATATTATACTTTTTTTTTAAATATATGCAAATGCTCAGTTATTAAGATTAAGTTAGTAAAAAAACATGCTAATAACTAATTTTACAGTTAGAGGGATATTTTTAAATATGTACGTACGTACCATAATTATTTATTTGGAAATTATTTATTTTAAGTATGTACGTAAAAAGGACTATTATTATTTATTTGAAAATATTATTTTGTTACTTTTTAACATTATACGTTGAATATATTGGAATTAAATTATTGTGTAAAATATTATATTAATATTCTCACTCACTAATATCGCTCACCTCTTTAAATACTTATTGTATTTAAAAGGGGGAATATCGAAAATTACAAAAAAAAATTAAACAGATGCATTTAAAATCGCAATTCAGACTTTTTTAGAATAGTTTCTAGACTCGTAGTGAATAGTTTTTGAGGCATTTCTTGTTACAATTGCTAAAAAATACTGCAATTCAAAATAATTGCTAACTTATATAATTTTTAATAAAAATACATTTCAATTAAGATTTTTTCTGTATATTTTTCAAATTGATTCATTTAATTTATATATCTAATATAATATTTCCAATTGAATTAGTTACTTTTATTTTCATTAATTCAATAAAAAATATAATATTTTTCCACGAGCCGACAGTGCTGCAAAGACCATCCCTTAAAAGGGTTTTCCTGTTGGTGAAACAAATAAGGCAATGCTTAAAGATCGTGGTCACATGCTAAATAGGGGATCCTTTACATACCATTCTCTCGGATTCCGGATGGTCCATGTCGTGATTTCCGGTTAAGGATGCATTTATGAAGTCCTTTGATGCAGATGAATATCGTGATACAATATAATCGTAAATATTAATAAATAATAATAATGTATGTCTTAAATATGTGTATATATATATATAAAATATATTTTTAAATAGAGATAGAGATTTAAATACACGGAATACATGTCACATCGAAATTCTTACTATTTTTAAACTACGCGGAAAACTAGGACTGATTTGCTGGTCTCTTGGAACGAGATGCGAACCCCCAACCACTAGATCACTAGGCCAGCATCTCAACCACTAGACCAAAAAACTACTTAAAAATATTCTTATTACGAGCCCATTAAATGGTAGACTAGATATTATTACAGCTTAAAAAGTGACACGCATATAGAATAACAAATACAAAACATTTTTTTGGTTTTAATTAAACATTAATAGGAAAAGAATTCAAATTAAAGAATGATTAATATACTCATACAAGTATATAAGTTTGTTTTAAAAATAACTATGTAACAATAAAAAAATGTCACATATCGCAGGCGTATGAATCATACAAACCATGCATAGATTTTTTTCTGCATATTTCTTAGTATAAAATATTCGTGACATATTCTTATAACTATATGACATTCCACCCGTGAAATTAAAAATGGGCTGAAATTTTCTAAGGCTACTTAATACGTGCTATTTCTAACGATATATTTTTAACATTCTGGGGGTATTAAAATAAAAATTTTAGAAATAATTATAGATCATTATAAATAATTATAAATAATTGTAAATCATTATAAATAATTATAAATAAAGAATATGCAGATTTTATTTTTAATGAAAACAAATTGTGAAGGTATCATTTTAAAATGCAGTTTTATAATATTAAAAAAAAATCTAAAAATATGTTATATCGTAATTCTCCGGCAAGGGTTCATACACCGGTGGTAACCAAATAATTTTTCGATAGATAGATTTTTTCTGTTTGTTTTTTTTTAATATACATATTTTTTGATTTTTTTATGTGAGTGGTAGGTAAGTTTGTTTATTCACGTTAATCTCCGTAGTTAAGTCAATTTTTATTATTTTGAAATTATTCATAGAAAAAAAAATCTAATAATTTTATCTTAACTTACGTTTATCATAGATTAAAAATTTAAACTGGTAGAAATGAATTTTCTCGCAGTCCTCCGGGAAGCAGATATTGGCTTTAATGGGCGCTTCAAATGTGGTTTCCCTTCGGAATTAAGTCTCATCCCACCGAACTTTCAAAATTTGGTTCCAATCGGTTCGGTGGTATTTTATTGCTTATCGCTTTTCCCATAGTTATTACTGTTTTTAGTAAGTTCTTTGGATCATCTAGTTTCTAGTGCGGGTAATGTACCGTAGAAAATAATTATTCTTCTCTATTACTTTTATTACGTAGTTACTTCACTATACATATACATTCTGACGTGCACTATAGAGCGTCAGCGCGTCCACCGGTTTCACCCAAGATAGAACATGAGACTTTTGAGTATTGTGAACAGAATTGGCTATTCTGTCTCCCACCTGCTTCCGACAGTCATTCTCAAGGAAATATAAATAAAGTTAAAAATAGATTTTACAACATTATAATTAACCAAATATTACAATTAAAACAAAAATAAACAAACAGAACAATGTTGTCTGATCAATGCAAGAAATCACCCTGAAAAACTACATTCTAATGCACTAAGTAACTTCCATCAGCACTTCCATCAGCAGCATGAAGGAAATATTTTCATTATGTTCAAACACAACTACATTATTCAACCTTTATTCCTGTTTGACAATACCGCCGGTAGGTAGAAAAAATTGATCAGCGGTCGAGGAGCAATCCTTGCGTGGTAAAATTTCGCTTTAGCAGGACAACAGGTTGAATTTCACTTGATACGTTTTACTGCCTGATGAATATTAAAGTTTTTAGGGTTACTTGTAAATTGACGTCGTTCACAGCGTGATGTTTAAATATGATTTTTTCCATATGAAGATGATCCGAGCGGATGGACCTTAATCGTGATCATCATCCTTCTTTATTCATGGGCAATCCTCGATGAATCTCATCCGAAGCATTAACAAAGAAATCAACTTAGCGGTACTTCATCCTGATAAAGGTGCCTCTCGACGTGAAGGTTCATACTTAGGAAGGGATTTACAACCTGTAAGAAAACAAATACAATACTACACATATGCCTATCATTCAATATTTTTACCCTTCCTCAAATGTTGAATCACATGATTATAATTTATTATATACTACAAGACAACGACCGCGTTCCTCCTTTCTATCAGTTAAAATGCTTAGCCAAAGATCCTTTCACGCAGAAGTGTTGCCATTGCTACTACACGGCAACCATAGACACCACTATAGACGGGTAGGTACTATAACTTAATGTTATAACATATATAACATAACTTGTAGTATGTCAAAATTGTACATATTATATATTATATGATATATCAATAATACAAAAGCCTATCTACAAATCATTGTTGTTTTCAGGAGAGAAAAAAACATTATTTTTTCAAAACTGTCTAATTAATTTTTAGCTAACAAAAACAATAAGCAAACCAACTTTTAATATATACATCATATGTGTGGGGACGGCGATACAAATTCACCGCCATCATTGCCGTCCCTAGTTGACCAAAGATGCAAGTGACATCTGTATGCAGGGTGCGGGATTCAGCAGAGTGAAGCCCCGTTCAGCCCGGCCCGATCGCTCGCCGACGACACTTCTTCCGCTCCGCCATAACGAGTCGCGTCCGGCGCTCGAACGTTGGACGAGACCGAGACCGAGCGCCGCCGACTCGCTCCTTTCACTTCATAATTTACCTCGATATTTAAATAGAATTTTATCTTTTAAATATATACTGAATAGTAAAATACAACAATCTGTTAGATGATGTGTCTTTGTGTTAATTTTTTACTTTAAACTCATGAGATTATTTCACTTTATATAGATCTTAAGAAAATATTTTGTGTTACGGACAGAACCATTTATTCTAAAAAAATCTGCACGTGTAACTCAAAAACGTTTTTATAAATAAGTTTTCGTATTATTAAGTAATCGAATTTCATCAAGTGAAGAAATTTAAGAATTAAGAATATACAGGCAAAAAAAAAGTTACATGTCATAATTATATTTTGTGTGTGATGTGTGAACTTTTTACTTTTTATTAACTTTTAAATTTTTTTTTTTGTATTTATTAATATTTTCCTTGGTTTTATTTTTCACAGCATATTTATTTCATAACCTTTAATGTTTAACATAATATGTATTATCTTTATGGCGAATCAAGTTTAAAAAAAAAAAAATGATCACGCTGGAATAAACACATTATTATTATTATTATTATTATAAGACACAGCGACTTCGCCCCTAGATAAAACATGTTTTTTTATATATATTCATTCATAGTTAGTGTCTTCGAAGATACTAAATACCCATACCAATGTTCGTATATATTACAGTCTAATCGTGAACTTCTTGTAAAAGGTTCCGATATTTTCTAATTATGTTTCATAGTCGCTATTTCTATCATTATTCTATTTTCAAAGATCTGGAGGAGTTTACGATAAAATATATTTTATGTTAAAAGAAAAATACACAATAATTTTCGTGTTTCTATAAATATTTAATTCATTTAACAAATCATAGGTGTCTCAGCATAAGAATCTTTTTAAAATCAACATTATTTTCTTATATGTATGACAATTTGATACAGCAGTTAGCTGGGAGACGTAATTAAGATTGCACAATACTTAATTAAAGAACGAGAGGTAACGAGATCGATTCCAAGTACATAAAATTAAAAAAAACATATGCTAAGAATGTATAAATAATATTTAATAAGTCAAAGAATTAAATTATTACTAAAAAATATAAGCATTTTATATATATTGTTCCGTATTCATAAAATACATTTTGCCGTGTCTTGTGAACCGGCCGCGACTCGTGTTATTGACACCTTTCCACATTTAAATTCCCACCCATTCTTTTTCCTTACTGCTTGTTTTTAGTGTGAATAGTGACCTTGACGTCAGCAGACATCAACTAGAACGAAATTTGTTCAATCTAGACATCACGAGAGCATTAGTCGTATGGATTTGTTCAACTCCGATGTACCAGCATTTTATTGTTTTGGATATCCTGTGAATTGTATGGACAGTGATATGGATTATTATTTTTGTGTGCCGCGGATCAAGTTTGTGTAATCGCCGTCTTCGATTGGATGCGGAGATCCGCCTGTGTGCCGTTTGTATGATTTCGACTGCGACGGTGACGTAGGCGTGTCACACACAAGGTAAGGCGAGCAGTCCTTCAGATTCTAGATTCCCCGAGATCACTTGTCCTTCGACTAGAATCCTATCCCATCATCGACCCTTATCCGTTATATCCAAGCGACTCGAAGATCGCGCAATTCGTTTCATAGATCCTATTCAGTGCAGGATCTACGATTTCTTTTCACATATACAACTTATTACTATAGTCTACTGTGGGAATAACAAGATGATAGAGGGTAAGCTTAGCATGTGAGACGCGCCTCCAAAATTTTATTGGTTTTAAAGTAGAAGTTTTCTTGACAAATTTTACTAACATCTTCGCTAATATTCTGTGTTAAAAACTTTAAATGAAAATCATATAAAAAATACCATAGATTATAACAATACCATATTAACCATACATAGACTGTCCAGATTTACAAGCAAAGATTAATTTTCATATACATATCACTAAGGAATATCGACATAAACCTGCATCATATCAATTGTCAAACTCCTAATTGGAGTTTGTATTAGGTTGCATAATTACAAACTCTTACTCTGATTAATTGATGTATTACGTAGCATACTAGATTAGAGATGTAATTAAGTTATTATATTATAGTTAAGTAGATTTACAAGATTTAGTTATATGGTTATTACATTAATATTTTTACATATTATATTTAAAAAAAAAAAGTCATATTAATTAAAAGTTAGTAGACTGAACATTCTGAAAATACTGTTCATAGTAATCAGCTGATCAAAGATTGAAAATGTTCACTTATCAATAGATGACGTTGATGTAAAAAGGATAGGAAAATTTTAAATACCTTGGCTGCTGGTTAGAGGAGATCTGGGACCCAGACTTCAAAATAAAAATAAGAATTGAGATGACAAGAACCGCTTTCGTGAAAATGAAGAATCTCTTCTGCATCCGAGACATAATTCTAAGTACCCGTGAGGGCAATAAAATGGTAGGTCATATCCGTACTGTACTATAGAGTCGAGGTCTTTATGTTAAAATAAGTCAATATGTATTAAAATACTGGAAGCATTTGAGACGTGTGCTGAAGATCTTCTGGGCAATGCTGGCACGCATGAATAAGTCAAGAGAAAACATCTGAGAATTGTGAGAAATATGATCCAATAATTCATTATGTAGAGGAAGATAAAAAGGAGTAGAGTATACTTAGAAAGAGGTTGTCTCGGCTGCGTATCCCCTTAAAAACCGTATTCACGACGATCTCTTAAAGAGACTATCATCTCTGATTGTCGCTCAAGGTACGTGTATACTCGATGCGTCATTCTAAACCGCACGCAAAACACACGATCTGACGATTCATAAGTCACTTCGTTGAATTCTGTACCTAATGCGTTCTCGAGTCGAATCTCCGAGAAAAATCTCATTCGTGGACATGGGCCATTAAAGTAGTTAATTGTCCAAAATGCCGGTGATACATAGATTAATAATAATGAAATTAAAATGCTAATATATTCATTTTACATTATTTTGTGTACCTACAGTGACAAATAACATTAAATATCGTTTGTTATATTTATTTAAATATATAGCATATTATTTTTTTTAAGCATTAAGAGGATCAAATTTATAATATTAATAGCTAGAAAAAATATTGACATCTGATTGAGAAAAAAATCAATCAAAAGAGATCATTTATAATTTTATACCGATAAGAATTCGTATTAACACTTACACTTTTATGTAATAGAGAGAAAACATGTAAAAAGGAATAAATAAATAATTTTTCTTTATAAGAAGAGACAGATATTAAACCCCAATTCGAAAAATGAAATCTTAAATCAAGATTCAAGAATCCTTTTTATCAAAAGAAATATGGCTGAGCAAAATCTTATTATAAAAATGTGACGTACATATATCTTTGTACATAAGTGTATGTTAGGAATGAAGATTTATCAGGGTTGGAACATTGTTTACTCCGAAAATCAAAAAACAAAGCCGTCTCTTGCTAAAAAAATGCTAACCATAAAATTGTCATGTAAAATGAGCCATGCTTTCAACGTCTTCGAACCGTATACATTACACGGAGAAAGTGGCAAGAATGAATATCCGATCCACTCAGCTGTCTGGGAAATATTTTGTGAATTTCTTAAAAAAAAACTAATGCTTTCAGTTTCAATATTTTGACTTGTACACTTAAAAATAAAATAAAAATAGAGTGAAACATTAAAATAAAATATCCAGATATTATCTATCGTATACTTTATTGTTATTATATTCTAATTTTTTAATTTATCTTTATGTTCAAAATAAAATATTTGATGATCATATTTGCAGTTGAATGATTGTGGCTTTAATCAGAGTTTGTTCCTACTGCACGTGTATAATTCTTAAACATATTTGATTTATACATTGTGGGAGTATGGAGCGGCGTTCTACCTTCTCATAGGCTCTCATAGTGGTGATCTTCACCTCAGAAATTTATACTTACCTTATTTTGTCACATTCTGCCCTCATTCTAAACTGGGAAAAATTAATAAATAATACCTGGAGGTGATAAATAGAAAAGTGTTTTTCGTTATTCAATGGTATCTAATCAAAAAAGAAACACGAACAAAGGAAATAAAATAAAGATACAATCCACATTAACAAATCGTAATTCGACGTGATTCGGCGCGAGTTCGACGTTCTATGATGCAGGCAGATGACAACAAAATGTTCCACTAGATGAGATCATTTCGGTCCATGCCCGTTCGAGCAACCCATCTCCTTGGCCTATAATCATAGATGATTCTCTGCATTCAGGCTGACGCAATTGGTTTCATATGCAGAATTAAAGAGATAGAGAGAAGTGAAAAATTGTGGCCTGCGGTGAGAAGAACCGAAGGCGAAGTAACCAAAAGGAAACGTCTCGTTTCCTATAAGATTATTCACCATGCGATTAGATTAACAAATTATAGTAAATTATGCACTAGTGATTGAACAACACAACAATATTTACCCTTTGATTACGCTGGATCGCTCACAGTTACACATTAGAAACGCTGGTAGCAGCCATTGATTTGATCTCGACTGCTCGATGATTTGAAAAAGAACCATAGATGGTGACCATTTTTATAACCTTGAAAATTGATTTTTTTTTTTTTTTTTTTAAAATAGAGATGCGTACACGGAATACATGTCACATCAATATTCTTACTATTTTCAAACTAAGCTAAATGCTTGTGCTATGAAAATAGGACTAACTTGCTGGTGTCCTGGAACGAGGCGCGAACCCCCGACCACTAGATCACTAGGCCAACGTCTTGACCACTACACCAACAAGCTACTCAAATATTGAATATCAACGTAAGGGCAATTATTTGTGATTTCAAGGTACTTGGCAATAAAACAAGTGACGGTGTAATTTCGAACATGACCCTAATTTGTAATGTCACAATATCTTTAGTATATACTGTCTTCTATATACCTGGTTCAGAATGCAAAAAATGAAGCATTTCGGAGTAATAGCACAACGGGTTGAAGATATATAGCCTGAAAAAACCAGTGACTCAGTTTGAGAGCGAGAACATGATCTCCTCGAGTATTTTGGAAATATATCACGACATGATGGAGGTAGTCTGAAGAAACTACTGACTATGCAATAAAGTAAAACCGTGATCCCTTGGAAGATGGATCAAATATAATAAGCGAAAGGATCATCACACTACGCAGCTCTTGCTTGTAGCAGAAGACCAAGAAGAATGGAGAACGATTTTCAAGGTAACCGTAAGAGTGATATTTAATTCCATTACACCCAGCAATTGACTATAGTAAGAGACTTAAAAAATACTACTGTTCGCAGAATTCAATAAAAAAAATGAGAATAATTAGGTAACAATTTCAGGTAATCAGTGTTTTACTTACTAAAATACATGAAAATTGAATTAGTAATCAAATTTAAAACAAATAAATATTAAATATTTAGAAATACACATATTAATATGTTATTATTAAAAAGTGTATTTACAAATCTGTAGGAATGTATTTTGAACAATTAACTAAACACTTTTACAATCTGTTAATAATTCGGCTTGTCTTTGCACTTAGTGCTGTTTCTTATCAATTTATATTATTGCATTTTTTACATATGAAAAGGGTCGCGCAAGGGTTTAGAAATAATCTTCTATTTTTTTCTTAATTTCGAACCACACAACAAAAGATTTTAATTAAATTGAGGCTCATTCTGCAAACTTCTTTCACAATTAAAATGAATTATTATATATTTTTTAAGTTTACGACAACATCGTCAGCACGCAGCAGATGAGGATGAAAGCTGGTGCACACTGTCCACCTCCCTGCAATATAACATTTACCTTTTCTCCTGTCTACCCCGGCCACTCCCCGCGGTCTCGACCCACTCCCGCCTGCCGCCACCCCCCGCGGTGCAAGTGTCACACTATCCCGCCACAGCGCCACGTGACAAATTTAAATAATGGCCTCAGACATGTGGAATATGGGGCTTCCTGGGACAGTGGCAGGAAATAAGTTTTCTAAACAAAATGAAATTCTTTTAAAAGAAGTTCCGTATCCGAAACAAAATAAAAATAAACATTCATAAATGTCGTTATAAAAAAAATCTTCAACGATAGCAGTCATTTTGATGATGGTAATCTATCTAAATGGTGGGAAAATAATAATTTGTATTTTTATTTAACTGTACTTAAAAAAATTCGAATTTTTCGAATTCGAAATTTTTGTGACGCTATGATAACGCGTTTATCTAATATACTTAATTAAAAGAACATCTTAATTGTTTGTTTTATATTTCTACATGACATGGACAGCTGTTAATATAAGGTTGTTTTTTGCTATGCGATTTATATTGCTTTACCGTATAGACGTACGGACGGATGCAAACATTTTGTTCTGAAATGTTCTGTAGTTTTGGCAAATATTGAAAATTGTAATATATATGTATGTAAAAAAGTTGGAATAAATATATATGTAGAATTAGATCTAAATTAAATGTGGATAGAAGTACATATTGTATGTAAGATTCGCGACCGTTCGAAGTCACCGGGCTATGGAATAGCTACTGCCTTAAATTCTTCTACCAGAATGTTCTTTGTGAAGGTCCTCTTTTGGCAGAAATTTTACATTGAATGATGAGATACTCGCTAGAGATCCGCAAATCCTATTTTGCAAACCTTAGTTTGAAAATTAATATATGCAGTATAAAAGTGATACGAATTCCATGTATGCATTTTTGCACTATTGGACAAGAAAAGTGTCATTAATTCATCTCCTTCAATATTAGAAGAAAATTATAGTCACTTCTTCAATATTAGAAAAATTACATTATGGGAGTTGTTTATTGATAAATCAACATATGGTATCTTCTTCAGGAAACAATTTACATGTACTAAAATTAACTTTATAGTTTTGTTTTTATTAATGCTTGTATTTTTAATTTTAGTATTCATTATTTTCAGAAAATGAAACATGTTGATATATCAATAAATAGTGGTTTATACAAAGTGTTTTATCTTATTTATAAAATTATAGTCACTTGTGTAGATAAGTCCGCTTGTACTAGCAATACTCGTACTTCCATTTCATATCATGGTTTAAATAATTTGTCATATTTTCGGCTTTGACAGGTAGAATCTACATTTAAAAATACATATTTATATTCTGTTAAAATAACAGTAAAATAAATATAATTTTTTTTGTTACATTAATACATACATATAAATTTAATATGGTTCTTATATAATAGTATTATATTCAATTTATTAAAAATCATTTTGTAGGTACAGGAAGAAGTTGTGATCAGGGATAGTTGAGGGAAAGCTAGTAAAGACTCCTATAAGGTGAATAGGAAAAAAATGAATTAGACCAAAAGTGGAAAATACGTCAAGAAAACCACCTGACCGCTTGAAAGAGTTCATCTCGTTCAAAATCCGTTGTAGACTATTCAAAGTACGTATCATTTCACGAGACAAATCAGCACCCATGTAATCTTAAATGTCCATAATATTAAGGTATCTAAGTAAAACTTTTTTATTCTGTATATCAACTTTTAAGAGAAGGATTCTTATATATTTTAGACATGTTGTGAGAAGAAACGATGAGAGTATCGAGAAACTCGTGATCACATGGACAGTTGAAGGAAAGCGAGAGAGAGGACGATCTCCTGCTCTTGCATAGACTAAATAAAGACGTAAACAGGGTTAAAATTTATTTTGTATATTCACTTGTAAGAAAAGATATTATCAAAAGAAACTATGAGTCTCAAGAAGCTCGTGGTAACAAAGTTAGCTGAGGGGAAGCGAATACGACAGTCTCCTGTAATATGGATAGACTAAATAAAGAAGTTACCAGGGTCCTCTTTATAAACGATCAACATAACTCAAGACGTGTCCAGCAGAAAATTTTCAAGATTAAATTGTAATTGCTCGTAAACCATTAGGGTGAGGTAAGTGGAAGGGGTATTGTTCGACGCGCGTGATTTGCGGTTTTGTCAGTCGCAATGAGTCGGGAGCGCACCGCGCGTTCGCGGTGATTCATTGGTTCGTGCGCGTCGCGCTTTTTGTGCTCACTTTAATATTCGACGTGTAAGTGATATTTAAGTCAAGAGTTTAGCAACAGTCCTCGGACGATTCAGGCCCTACAAGAAAATATCCGCCGTGAAGTTGCTGCCATTGAACCAACGCTTTGCTCTCGCGTGTTCGCAAATTTAAGAGTCCGATTGCGAGAGTGTCTTGGAGAAATGGACGGTATTTAGACGATATTGTTTATAAAACGTAAAATCCACATCGTTAAACTCCATTTTTTATAAATGAAATATGAGAATTACATTCTAGTTTTTTTATAAATATAATATTAGACTTGATAATTTTCCGCTGGACACCTTGCTATAAATTCACATCTATCTAAATATTGTTTATAAACAATATTTCATAATAATAGCTTTAATCAAAAGTTCATAAACCATTAATAAATAATAAGTTTATTTTCTTTTTCACTTAAAATTGATAATAATGCAGACGTGGGAAGTTACTAGTTTTATTGTTAAATTAAATATATTTACCTTTTCGTTATGATACCCTACTTGTTATGAAAGTCCATAGTCTATAACTAAGCAAATATGTACTCTAGAAAGTTTCAGTTACAATTATTTCAGAGAATCGTATTTAAAATTATAAATATTGCAAGCGTGAAGACCTAATGTTGACACAAAATGGTCATTTTAAATTGTCCGTAAGCCCTCTTTCGCAAATAGTTTATTTATGTAAAGTTATTCCGGGCCGTGCCCGCGGGGGTCGCTTCATCCCCTATTTAAAGCACATTAAACTGGGGGACGGGGCGGGGGGGTCAGTCGGGTCACTTTTCTGTCATTTTACTCATTGAGAGGTGCCTGCCCGAGATATATGGGCGCATTAAAATCGTCAAATGTCGCGCCGCCATATTCAATTTGTCAGTTGCCTACAAGCCCGCATTGAAATTGACGAATATTCCCAGCATTAATGGTCGATTATGTGCGTAAAAGCTTTTTTATTGAAGCGTAGAACTTAAAAGCCCGCGTCAGGTGTAATCGGCAATGATGCTTCAATGTGTTTGGGGGAACTTGTGCATTGTGTTTTTTTGATTCACCAACCATCTATCTACCTAGGCATGATAATATTGACGTTATATATATATATATATATATATATATATATATGTATATTTTATGTTTGTACGGAGGAGAAAACTTGATAAATCTTCTAAAAACTTAATATTATTTCAAAATGGAAATTAAACAAATTATTTCACACTATCAGAAAGCAATCGTTTAACGCAAATAGGTCTTGCGAGCGACGATAGGGACCGCTTGACAGTCAATATTGATTGCCGTGCGACCACGGCCAGTGTTTTAGAATTGATAAAATATAAAAAAAAAAACAATTCTGTTCTTGTACCAAGTCCAGTGAAATTAATAATAAAATAGACTTCAAATGACACATTTATAAGATAAGGTATTTTGTGAAACTTTGGATTATTGGAGACCGCTTTCAGGTAATACCACGAATCAAATTGTCCAATCTGTACCCAAATATAAATGAATTAGAATGTTTTAAAATTTATATTTAAGAAATACATCATGATTTTGTCCTTTAGATAATAATATACAGAAAATATTAACACGACCATATATTAATTTTTGATACATAGAATTTTTCTGTGAATATTTTAAAGTGATAAATCCCATTCGTTTTAAAAATTATATTTAGGTCTACAGGTATCAATTATTTTATTGGAAAATCTGTGCTCATTCCGATATTTTCACGAATTCCAACCTGAGTCCGTGACGTATTATCGAAATCCTAAATAATTTTGCATGTATTGTCAAATTTTACATGCAAAATGTGACGCACGCAACCTATGCCGGTCCACCGGGCAGCTTCAGGGCATTGCATGAGTTTCTCGCGAGTATTATCATAAAATTGATCAATTTTTCATCACCTGCTTAGAGTAATTCTTTTAGGAAAAAATAAAAAGTGCGAAAATGGTTCAAAACATTATAATTGTATCAACAGAAATAAACTAAATCAATGCGGTTGCAATCAAACATGAGAACTTATAATCTATAAAGAAACTTGGCATAGAAAATCTGTTGGAGCTGGACTTAAATTGGGATTTAAAACTACATCTCGCTAATTTCAATTCAGATTACAGACGATGACATATACAAATCGTGCTGGCATATCTTAACAGTTGAGGTTGTGTTGGAGTTTCTTCATCATTTTGGATCAATCGCAGGGAACAGTCATAATCTCGTCTGATTGGGAGGCGTCTCCGGATCAGACAATTTATGTTAAAAATAAATATATGATACTTGTATCGTTGTGAGAGAGCTTTTAGATACAACCAGTGGCGTAATTTTTGTACAGCTCCATACGCCCAGCCATCATGTCTTCACTCGTTGTCAGTCCTCATGGCAGATTGTTTTGTTAAATTAAAATAAATAATAGCATCAAGGCATTCATTTCTCCTAGCTGTATTAACCTTTCCTTTCCGGTGATGTATGATGATGTGTTTTCAGCCTTTCTGTTTCTATCAAACATAATTCCCAAATACACAAACTCATCTACTTGTTCCAACCATTCATTACCTACAAGTATTTAGCACGGTGTCTTGCTTTCCTCCTTCTCGAATACCATCACTTTCGACTTGTTAACATTCATCATGAGGTCGTTTTCCTTGCATACATCGTACATTCTACTTACTAGACTCTATAGATCTTATTCACTATTCGCCATTAGTACTTTATAATTTACATATGTTGATAATATGGTCTTAAATCTATAGTAGTGATAAAAATAAAATTCAGTTATTAAAAAAGTACGAAGTACAATTAAACTTGATATACAAAGTGTCCCAAAAGCTGTTTTCATAATAAAAGAATAGATGGGTTTAATAAAAAAATGATCATTTTGCATTTACGTACAGTCTCTGGGAATTTATTTCTTAAAAAATATATTTTCTAAATGTAATCCGATTTTTCACTGGCACTCTTCTAAATGGGAGGCAACATTTCTGAAAACCGCTCGACACGTATTCTCAGTGATCGCTGCCATTTCTTCGCGGATATTTTCTTTTAATTGGTCCAGAGAAGGAAGATTGTTACTGTATACTTTTGATTTAAAGTAGCGCCAGAGGAAAAAGTTAATTGGTGTCAAGTCGGGTCTACACGGAGGTCGAGAATCACCTCGTCGGGATATCAATAATCAGGGAAAATTTTACGAACATTTGGTAAGGACATGTTCCATAGCAACTGAATTCCCAAGGACACGGCCCGCGATCGGTATACCCTCCGCCCTTCTCCCGCTCGTTGAGTTGGTGCAACGAATAAAACAAAATTAAAAAGAATTTTGGTATACACTGTACCTATTTCTCTTTTGACTACAATAATAGAAATGTTTTCAACTAACAAGTTTTTGTAAGGAAAATGATAATTTAAATGATAATAAAAAATGACTTACTGAATAACCATTTAAGAGTTATATATTGCGATCAATTGTGGATACAAATGCGTTGCATTCCATCAAATCGATCCTTAAATTTAAAATCAATCGAAAAAAAAATATTCCCGAAAAATATTTTTATTTTCAGATAGGTAATCATTTTATGGTTTGACAGGATTTTTTGCTATTACGTTAAAGAAAGACAGCCACCGCCGCGCTTTGTTAGGGAACTTGTCCGAAACAAAGTTGGGGTACGTCGGGGGAACTCTCGGTATTGTTTGTGATGGCACATACAAACTACACCATCTTTTGTGTTTTGCTACCGAGAGGCTGCTGCGCTTTGAAATACTTCTCTCTTTTCGAAGGTTCTGACTTTTGGTTGATGTTAGCAAAGTTTCATGCTAAATTTTTATCAATTGATACTACCTACATAAAGTTGATCATATTTTTTAAATCTTCTTCAATTAATTGTACATCGAAATCGATAAATTTCTTCAAAATATTCCTGTTTTTTTTTTAGTACATTTTTTTTTTTAAATTGTCGGTTTTTTGACAGTATCGAATCAACTCGATTCTTTTCCAGCTTCACATTAGCACTCTGGGTTGTATTCAAATAAACAAAATGTTCTTACGTCGTGCACTGTCACCAGAGGATGGAATGCCAGCGCACCACGCCACCAGCTAGACTCAGCCTGTGGGTCAATAAAGTTTGGTGTCGGAATGCCTGTCTCAGATGGATGGGGGAGGTCAGAACAATGGAAACACTTTATGAACTTTGAACTATTTATTCACATATAAAACACAAAGCCCGACACTGTAAGCATGGTTATTGTCTTTAAGATCTCCTTTCTTCCCGTCACGCTCTTCTTCTTCTCCTTCTTAGAGATACCACTGCCCAGTTTGCCACGCCCCTTTTCAGAAGTGAACTCTTCTTCGCCCGATGCCATCCGGTTACTGTGGAGTCCTTCGAGCCCATCCGTTTATCATCGCTTAGCGGCAGTTTCCCCTCATTCGACCCCTCATCCAAGATTTGTGTTTTATCCTTAATTTCGCCATACCGCCTGGCGAGACGCCACCACGGCGCTCTACCTCCGGCGCGCGCTCCCTACGAAGTCCCCCGCTACCTTCCTCCGACCTCTCTCTCAACCGGCCACGCCTACTCGCATCGGTAGATGGCGCCCTCGGTCTTGGCTCGTATATTTGAAATGTCACAATGTACTAATATTGGTCTTAGTTTTCAGAAAAATAATTATATTTGAACTTTTTAACAAACGTGTGTGCATACGGAAAGCAAATTATCTGTTATATTATTATTATTATTCATATTAAAATTAAATTAATGAATGAATTAATTAAAGTAATTCAGTCATATCAATTAATTTTATTGCATACTTTTCTACAAAAACCCTCTAGCAGCATTTCTAATAAGCAACAACTTCTATTAAGTTAAGATATTTAAAGATTATTGTTTTTTTTTTAAATATCGATTAACTGTTATTATTATTATTATTAAGTAAACGGGTGCTCGATAATTTTGAAAATTTTTTTTTATTTATTTGACATTTTTACAATTTTTTATAACATTAAGTATTTTACATTTCTAAAATTACATGGTTTTTTTTCGTTTACCTCTCCAAAAAAGACTAGCTCTTATGCTTGGAGAGGGAGTTACTATAATAATTTTATATATTTTATTTATTGTCTATTTGTGTGCTTTTGAAGTGTTCTGTAATATTGTTTACTTTATAATTAAGTGTTTTTGATGTGTTCATTTAGTTTCTTTCTAAACTCTTTTATATCTTTTATTTCCTTAATTTGAGTAGGGAGGCTAATTCGTCTAACTCGTTACCACGGGGATTACATATTTTATTAGATACCTATAAACGTTAAACTTACGCGTTGACACATTTTAGGAATTCGTAAGTTCGAAAAGTCATGTCACGCACAAAAAACTTGTTGGAAAATTAAAACGTGTATTTTTATAACCAGTTACGTACAAAGGTAAAGAATTATTCATAATTAAGCCTATTATAAGTACTTTAATTTTTTAAAAATTCTTAGTACCTGCCAACACAAAGCTATATAATACTAAGCATCCATCATACGTCATCATCATCATCTAATATTAGAAGGGTTAGAGGCCCGAAGTTTCAGCACTTCTATCTTCTCCTGTCATACGCTGCTTTGAGACTTCGGTAAACATTGAGTTTTGCCAATAAAACACAATCTTTATCGCTGTTAATTTCAGTTTAGTCTGGAGCGATCCACCGGCCGCCTTGCTGCCCCATTCTACTGTCTATTTCACTTTCCACCCGGAAATATTTTTTAACGAATGAAATTCTAAATAAATATAATAATAATGATAATAAATTTTAAATAAATATAATACATGTCATTCCTATCTTCCTTCTCAGTGACCTGTAAGTATAACATAAACATATACAATTTTTACGCATAATCAAACTCGATTTTTTCTGTGTTATTTCTTACATTATTATGTTACATATTTAGCTAACTTCTAACCATAAAATCTTTGCAAGCTTCTGTAGCACATCAAGAGAAATATTAAATTATCCCGAATATATTAATTACATTTGCAAATTTGCTCCTTTTCACATGTAATTTTAGAACTCTGCTAATGAAATATCATAAGTAAATTGGCAAAGTTTTGAACTCGAAATTTATCAATATCAAGAGGTCTAACACAAAGACAAACAAACCCCCGAGAAAAAGTTGCCGAGTTTAGAATTTCCAGTTTTCGATAACTTTCCCCGTTGAGGTTTTGTTTTTCACATGAGGGAGGTCTCGGTTTAGTGCCGTTCTCACAATTCAATTATTAGTAGCATTTAACATCGGCGGTGGAAATTTCTAGAAAGTTTTAGGTGTGTAGTGTGTTCTATGTTCCCCTACTTCCTACGCACAATGCTCTGTATTGTTCACAGTACTTTCATTATTGATTCTGGAGTGTGTGAAAATATTTATTTTGAATCAACCCAAAGAATTATTACTATGTTGTCGTGTATCTAAATAAATATGTACAAAAATATTGATGTAAATATTGATGTATTAAATTGATGTAAATATTGATGTAAATAAACAAAAATATTGATGTAAATAAACAAAAATATTGATGTAAATATTGATGTATGTAAAATATTGATGTATTAAATTATACACGTAGGTATAAAAAAATTCAAGATATTATACCTTTTTAATGAACAATTCATCATTTTCTATTTATGTAATATCATAAAATATATTGTAGATAAAGTTAGGACCGGAAAAAAAAATTTGCAATTCCAATACATTATTATTGTCGTGATTGGTGAAATATAAAAAATATATAAAGCCATAACCAAATCACTTTAACAGATTTTTCATATAAAACATTTAGTCGCTGATTACTAACGAATCTAGGCATGTGATTGTATTCTGAGGTCTTCTAAATTAAACATATATTAAATTATGGAAACATGATAATCAGAGTTATACACGTTGCCAAACAAACAACAAGAAACATTTTTACATTTTAGTTTGAGTGTTTTGATAATATCATAGGTAATCTTTTTTCTTATATATCCCGTACTTGACACGTGCGACTTCAAAATTCAATGGTTATCTTACATTTATTGTATTTTGCAGCTTTATTGCAAACTTGCGGATTAAAGATCTTAGTTTCATCGAAAAAATAAGTAAAATAGATGCTCCGATCAGAGAATAGGTGGAGACGGGAATACGAGGCAGACGTGACAAATAAATAACTAGTTGTGGACCTAACAATAGAAATAGCCTGGTTTTAACCAAATTGAGAGGCCATTAAACGTATTCGAAGTTTTTAAACGAGGCTTAAAATAATCACTCGTGCGAAGTTTCCTCAAACTAAAGAATGCGTCGTCAAAATAATACAATTTGCCCACGATTTCGCACAACTTCGAAAATTCACAAAATAATCCCAGAGGCGGTAACTGGATACGAAGGTTACCTACGCTACTTAATAAATGTTACCACCATACAAATATGAAGAAGAATCCGTAAAATATTTGTTGCGATAGCGAAATTTGTAATTGTTGTTTACGAGCAGAAAGCATTCGGCTATCACCGATTGCTGTTACTAAGGCCCTTTGAGCGACTATGTTGTGGTTTTACTCTGCATTTCTGTATGGAAAGCGTAGCGGCTACGTGACTACGACCGTTTATTTAATTAAATTATTTCAAATAACACATAGGTTAAGTTGATCTTAAACTTTAATAATGTGAAATTAAATAATAATTTAGATTGATTCATCCTCAAGAGGATTGTAAAATTAGGGTTAAACCAATCATTGTCTATAAAACTGGCATTGTCATAATCATATATACATAAAGTTTATCATGTAATTTATTGACAAAATGACATTTTTCATTGTGACACTTAAAGGAATTTAATGCGCATTTTGATAAGGTAGTTCAATCTAATTAAACTAGTTCAGGCGTAATAAAGCGAATCTTGTTTATTTTTGGAAAATATATCTGGAAGAAGATTATAAATATATATATGAAAATGTGAGTATTTTCAATAAAAACTGAGGTGAGAACTATTCCAACACAGTTCCTATCTTGTTTTCTTGTGAAATAACCTTATTCATTTTTAGAACAATGCTGGATAACTCAAAATATAACATTTTCAACACATTAAGAATTTTTGATTAAAAATTCTGTTAGTATTTGAATATGTCCAAGAACACATAATTACTGGATTTTTACCTACAAAGGCACTGTTATTAAAGAAATATCAGATATTTCATTATTATACAGCTGTTTTTTTATTATATTTAATGGAAAATATATGGAAGTATGGGGTAATTACAATACTTACATATGTACAACTTTAAAAAATTTGATAAATGTGGAAATTGAGGGGTGAGAATTAGTGAACGTTATATATATATATATATATATATATATATATAAATAAAGTGATTACTTAAACCAGTTGAAGACAGTTCATTACCCTATACTTCCATATATTTTCCATTAAGTATAATAAAAAAATAGCTTTATCTTAATGAGATATCTGATATTACTTCACAAATTCTGATCTTATTTTCATTATTTTAATTGGTTTATCATTCTGACTAAGTAAGGAAAAAGGACTAAACAGGGAAAAACATATATAACATTTTATTGGATATTTGGAACAAAGTTGTTTGATTTTTTAATAAAAAAAAATTCATTTAAAATATGATTGCAATCTGAATGAGGATGACCATAATATCTAATAAATAAACCAATGATGTTATTATGAAAAAAATATTGATATGATTTTAAATCTTTTCGTATTGTTAAAATATCTTGCTAATTTTAAACTAACAATTTTGTATACTATTTCTTACGTGTAACAAATGCTTATCACAGTCCATTTGCAGACACCTCCAAAGCGAAGCCTTTGAGGCGAGAGTAACCCGGGTTGCCAGGTGGTGAGGGCGGAGAGGGGTGCGGCCCGGAGGGTAGTCGGGCGGCCGAGGGATGAATCTGCATGAAGATGTCACAAGCAGGTGCCGACACGTGATTGATTGCAGCGGCAGGCCGACGCGTGGTGTATAGCATATACCCAGTATGGTTACTGCGGTTTATGAGAACACCGATTGTAAACTCGATTTTGATTATGCCGCCTTGTGACATTTCCCAGACGGCGAAAAAGTAAATATTTTTCTTTTAAAGTATTCATAATGCTTTGGAGATCTACTCGCGAGTGTACAGTTTTTGAAATAAAGCACATTTGAACGAAAGAAATTATCGAAGAAAAATATTTTATCAATCTTTTTATACTAATATTTTACTTATATAATATATCGTACATAAATACGTAGGTAATGTCGCGATGGTATGGCTTTAGGTCTTTTTTTTTCTACTCATTAGTGAGTCGGAGAGTTATTTAGTTATTTATTTATAGTTATTTAGAAAGGCGCATAATAAAAATAAAACATCTTAAATGGTCAAACATCAACGCACAGGAGATTCAGAATGAGATTTTATTTACAAACTAAATTTTTAAAGAGAACGAATAGTTCTGTGGTATTTTTAATTCAAATTGAATTAATCAACTAGAAATAGTAACTGAATACTTTTTCAATTAATAGATTTTTTTCTGTGTATGTTTCCAGTTGATTAATTTAATTTGTATTAATTAACTAAATAACTAACCACTGCGGCATTTCTCTACGGAGGTTGACAAAGAAGATGAGACATACTAGTCGATTGTTGAGGCTTCTAAAAGTCTTCCTTACTTTCCTAACCCCCTAAGTCATTCGTTCATTGGAAATTAAAAACATTTGTAAATCTTAAATCTATATCGTTTTTCTTTCATTGATAATGATATAAAGAAATTGTAAATTGTAGAGAATCTCATCCTGCATTGAAGGGATGAGGGTGGATTTCATTTATATTGTGGGTATTGTGTGTAATGATGGGAAGAGACAGTTTATTTGTTAATGTCGTAGCTGTGAGAATAAAGAAACATAACATATTTAAAATCATCTTACAAACACCATTACTTTACCTTATCGTTATTATAACTGACTCCTTCTTCATTTTCTCGAGTGTCAGATTGTCAGAGATGTTTTTCTGTCCGACTTCTGCAATCTGTTTTATATCTCTGACCTAGCCTTTGATTCATTTAACCATTTATTTCCCAACATATCTTTAGATTGCTCAAAACTCTTATTTTTACAATATTTTGAGTATGTCCAAATCTTTGTAGGAACTAATTACTGAGTTTTATCCCCTGGGGGAATGTCATCGAGATTAAGGTGTCTCACAGAGACGAAGCTATTATTTTTATATGAGAAGTATGGAAGTCTTGGGCATTACAGGGCTTACGACCTGTCATCGGCTGGCTTAAGTGATCACTTTACACAATGTAACGTTCACCCAAATTTTGGAAGTTGTGTATATTTAATCAAGATGGAATATTTCACTTATTTATTACAAATTATGCTGTCGCCATCTATTGACATTTTTTTGTAAAATTGATATTATTTCTCATGCAATAGTATAGACGTCGCTAAAGCTGAGACTTAATTTGTAGTGGAGGCAATATCCTTTATGTGAATAGAAAATTCATTCAAAGAATTATTGAAGACTTGCTTTCAATTACAGTAACACGTAAAATTTACTAGGCCTGTGATTTTCAATTCTGGTTAAAAGAGTTTGCTCCTTTAAATATTTTAATATCAATTTTATTTGTAAACTTAACGTGTTAAAATAATTATTCGTATCGTGGACCAAGATTCGAACCATTATTTTTTATTTGTTTTTAAATAAATAAATATTCAAATAGTGACCTCAATCAGATGGAACACGTCTTGTAATGCAGCCCTGAAAATCTCAGTTGCCCTAATAGCTGACTCCAAGATCTCTCTAGTCAGATGCAATGCATCGCATAGTAGAGTCCAATTAAGCAAGGAGAAATGAGAAATTTCAGTCATTTGCATGTTTATGGTAAATATGTAAAAGGCGTTCTTTGTCTTCTTAACTAGATGGAAGTCTGTGCTAAAGGAAAGAGGGTTATTTATAATTTCTTATAGTTTAATCCGATAAATAATGGTTTATTAATCGGATACAAATTAAATATTAAAATTACACAATTAATTTGTCAGAGTTAAAATAATATAAAATATTAAGTGTCTTAAAAAACGGAAAAAAAATTACAAGAAAATATATTAAAATATCTTTTAAATATGTAATAAGGTCGCTTTCCTTGCATACATCTTACATTCTACTCACTAGCCTCTGTAATTCTTGTTATTATTCGCCATTAATACTGCAACAAGTCGAAATTGATGATATTCGAGAAAGAAGAAAGCAAGACAATCTGTAAAATACTTGAATGTTTGGAACAAGTAGATGAGTTTGTGTACTTGGGAAGTATGTTTCATAGAAACGGAAAGACAGAGCAAGATATCGAAAGGAAGGTGACTGCGTGAAATAAGGTGAACGGCGCTTTGAATGGAATTATAGCTAATGGGAACTTGTCAACTGAGGTAAGACTAGCGGTTCACAATGGAGTTCTGGTACCGAAATTGATGTATGGAGTGAGGCCTGAAGCTGGCAGAAGAGGAACGAAAGTAGATTGAATGATATATAAATGAGATCACTTAGACCTATATGTGGCAGATCCATTTATGACAAATTAAAGAATGAAGAAATAAAAAAATAATATAAAGCTGATCTTAGTGTAGTGCGTGAGGTTAAGAAAGGATCACTTAGGTGGTTTGGTCATACGGAACGAATGAGTGAGTAGAGAATGGTAAGAGAGATATATGACGCAAGAGTTGATGGTACCAGAAGAAGAAGGTCCTGTTAGAAGCCTCAATAATCGTCGAGCTTGTATGAGAAGATGTATGAATGTTGATAAGGCGAGAATTGAGTGTCATGACAGAAGAGTGTGGCGCTCTAGCCTCTCTGCCTAATCCAGTGGGGAAATGGCGTGATGGTAAGTAAGTAAGGTAAATATCATATATATTTATATGATAAATGGCGTGATGGTAAGTAAGTAAGGTAAATATGTAGATATCATATATATTTAATATTACGTGCTTGTTGGTCAATTAGTGATATTAATGTGGCGCGTATTCTGTGCACATACGTATCTTTATTAAAAAAAAACTTAAATTATATATGTTCTATACTACACTAAAGATGTTCCGTTTTTTACAATGGTATCGTTAAAACTTGTGAGTAAGTTAATTTATAACATTTTTTATGGTATTCAAATGTATGTCAAATGTACGTCAAATGTCACGAGTGATGACTGTTACGTAGAACTACACGTTGAATATAAATTTAATATATGTGCATTTTAATAATAATAATAATAACAATGTGATTATACCAGCGTGTACAATAATATATAAATATGCTACAGCGATAATATTTTTCTTCGCAATAAGGATGTGTTCTCTTGTATCGATTTGTCCAAAAATGTAATAAAAATGAATTGATAATTCTGGCGTCTACTATCAGATTACTCAAAGGTATTTGAGATTCCGTAAAAATAAGGTAGATGGCTCTTTCAAATAATTAATATCTAAAAGTTAACATATAGGTTCGAAAATTTGTCGCTAAAAATATATTCGCTGTAGCATAGTTAGATAATGCACCTTGCCCGGTTTGGAAAGAGATCCATAGATAAGGTAGATGGCTCTTTCAAATAATTAATATCTAAAAGTTAACATATAGGTTCGAAAATTTGTCGCTAAAAATATATTCGCTGTAGCATAGTTGGATAATGCACCTTCCCCGGTTTGGAAAGAGATCCAGATTCGAATCCCGGTAGCGCAAAAACAATATTTTTCGATAAAATTGATTTTATATGTATATCTTTCTAATTAATATATTTAGATAATATTTCAAATATCATAGACCTTTGTTCAAAATAATTACAACTTCACAATAAGAATGTGTTCTCCTAACTTAATTGATACGTTTCTTTCTCTCCGAAAGCTGCTATTATATATATATATATATATTTCAAAACTTGGAAGTGCTCCGCGCAACTGACCAAACCTAAGTGGAAAATACGTCCAGGAAACCGCCTGACCGCTTGAAAGAGTTCATCTCATTCAGAATCCATTGTGGGCTATTTCAAAGTACGTGGTTTACCGTTCTACTGTTGCTGGCTGTGTTTTATTGGCGTGACGTGAACGCAATAACGACTTTCACATTACGATATTTTAGCACCAATGTAATCTCAGGTAATTCCCATAATATTAAAGTACCTAAGTAAAACATTTTTTATTTTGTACATCAATTTGCAGGAGAAGAATTTTTATACATTTTAGACATGTCAGAATAAACGATGATAGTATGGAGAAGCTCGTGATCACACAGACAGTTGAGGGAAAGCGAGCAAGGAGACGATCTCCTGCTCTTGCATATACTAAATAAAGGAGTTAACAGGGTTATATTTAAACGCTATAGTTAACACGGTTCAAGACCGGGTGAAATGAAGACGTCATGTGCATCAAGTTTATAGGTCAGATTACTGATGGCACTTCTTATTAGAAGACATGCATGCTTGAAATTGTGGGCAATTTGAGACCTTTCACCTAATTATTGCTTCTTCAATCAAAATTCTTCACCTTTAAAATTTTTTTTTCACTAGAATTTTGAAACAGAAAATAGTTTTGTTTTTTTTATCTTTGCATTTTTAATTTTAGCGTACATTATATCCTGAAGAAGGAACTATTGGTCTTTACATGAACAAAGTGTGTTCTTAGTATTATTAATGAAGTAGGAGAATTGTAAAACAACTATTATATTATATTAATTTATTATATAATATAACATTTACATGTCTTGTAAATAATAATTTTTGTTGATACACACTCCACTTCTCTACACAAGCATATGCTTTCAAGAGAAGCGTAGTTCAATTTTTTTAAAGTTATTGTTGTATCCTTCCTAGTTTTAAATTTTTTCTAAAAAAATAAATATTTGTAAAAATATTATTTTTAAGATAATTTGTGTAAGAAGGAAATATCTAGAATGTGAAAAATGAGTCTGTTATTTAAACTGGTTATTTAACTCTAACATGATAAATTTCCTATGCAATGCCGGGTACGAAAAACCAGGTGGCTTTATTTAACTTTTTAAGTTTTATTTTTGTATACACCGCTTTGATTAATTTAGCGTTAACCTGTTTATTAAGGAGAACACATTATTATTGTGAAGTTGCAGTTTTTCAGAACATAGCTCTGTGATATTACATTTATAGCACACCTAGATCAAAACTAAGACAACTCAAAAAAAAAGAATTTTGAGTTATTATTGTATTCAGATACTCTTGTCATATCCGCAACTAACTTAGCCTCAGTTCTCGATTAATGTCATTTTAGGATACATTTGTGATCTAGATTATTATTTAGTTTCATAACTATGGTAACAAAAAATGGAAAAAAAATGATTTAATTTTTTTGTCTACTGAAAGATGACTTTTTGAGTTGTCTTAGTTTTGATATAGATATGCGATATATATTATATGTGATACAAATTAAATGTGTCAAAAAGAAATATCAATAATATAAATTAAATGTATTAATTAGTAAGATATACATATAAAATCAATTTTACGAAAACATATTGTTGTTGCTACCGGGATTCAAACCTAGATTTCTTCCTATCCGGGGAAACGCATTAACCGATTATGCTACACCAAGTTTTAGAACTTATATGTTGCACTTTTAAAACTCATTTTACTCACTTTCTAATTAATACATTTAATTTGTACTAAAAATATCATAGACCTATCTTCTGAAAAATTATAACTTCACAATAAGAATGTGTTCTCTTTAAAAATAAATATCAATGTTTACTTGTGTTATAGGTCAGCGCAGGATTTTTTAGATAAATTGATTCAACCTGTTTTACTTGTTTACCGGTACTTTACAAAATTTGTTATTTAAAAATTAATAATAATATCTACCTACACCACAGACCAGTAAATGAATAGTCATGAAATGTGTACATATGAGAGAGTGGTTTGGAACATTAGTTGCGGGACGAGAGGCATTCATGTTGGAAACATAAATACGATAGTTTATTTATTTATGTAACAGTAAAAGCATTTACTCTTTTAAAATTAAATCTTTGTGTATACAAGATATATTTTTTACATTAATGAATATTATATTGTCAGCTTTTAAATTTTCATTCCAATCAAGACATATTTTTTAAAAATGTCGCGGAGCTATTTGATCGCGTAAGTGGTACCAAAGTGATCACGTGAGTGACACCAAAATGAAAATATTAGGATGAAAAATTTGCGTTAGTTCATGTCTATATATTTGGTGTTCTGTGATCTACACAGTTAACGCTACAAATACCAAGAATACTGTATTTAATTTTTATTTTTAATAAGTACTTTACAATCGGATATTTTTATCGCACAGAGCATATTTATTTTTTGACACGAGGAAGTTCTCTAAATATATGTGCAGTACATTATCCATAAATTTTCTAACCGATAGCAAAAAGCTTGTAAAGTTTTCACCGAGCCCGAGCCAAGTTTGCAGAGTACAAGAAGATATTCCGGGGTCAAGGGGTGTGTTTCTCGGGTTCAGGATAATCTAATAGCGATTTGTAACCCGATGTTCCCACTCAACTCTCTGCAGAGAGCACAAAAAGTATTCAATCGCCCTCGTTTTTTTAATACTGATACTGGTGAACATTTAATTTTAATATTGAGCCGATTATTAACTTCATCAGATAAATAAATGAATATATATATCAGGTATTAATCTTATATATTTATTTAGCGACTATCTACCGCAGTGAAAGAACGCATTCTCTTCTAATTATTTATTTCCTTTGTTGTATTTCATTTAAAGAAATGAATTTGTTGTTGATAAAAAACTATTCAATTATTATGTGAAGGGCAATCCTGCCGTAAAACTGTTTTGCAAATATTGAAAATTATAATGTTGATACAGGGTGAATATTATGTTGCAGGTCGATTTTGTTTGACCGCCATTTTGGTTTGGCAAACATTTGATAGTTTGCATTTGGTTAGCAGAGAGCAAAACATTTTATCTAAGTAATAATGGCAATGCTGTAACCATTAATGGTGATCGCAATCGCCGGATGTTGGAAAACTTCTTGGTAGCCGAATCGGGTCGATTAGTCTTGCAACACGTGTGGTTTAAAAAGCATGGTGCCACCTCACACACAGCCCGGTTACGCTTGAAATTTTGGAGAGTTTTTTCCCGGCCGCATAATGTCAAAAAGTGGCTTTCTTTGTCACCTGATTTTTTTCTGTGAAGGTACTTAAAAGAAAAGATTCACCCTAATAAGCCAATAAAAATTATGATGCTATAGGATAATATTTAAAATGAAATTCCTGAAATAATACCCGAAGTATGCGAGAATATTATAAACAATATGGTTAAAAGATCACGCATCTGTGCCGTTGCTAGAGGTGGCCACTTGGCCGATATCATATTTTATATATAATTATAATAAACCGTATAATTGATAAATAAAACAATATTAAATTTTTTTATTTAGTTTTTTAGTTATTAAAAAATAACCTTGACCTAGAACATAATATTCACCTGTATATGTACACCATGAAGTTGAAATAAAAATAAATAGTAACAAAAGATTGTCCTAAGTATAAATTGCGTTAGAAAATAACATTTTTATATGTCCGGGATCAACACCATGTACCTTCAATGCTTTTTTGAAAACAAAATATATTTTGAGGTACTGCTACCTCTCACATACTATGCGAGCGCTCTACCTTGTTATTTATTCCCTTTTAGACTATGGTGTCAAATTGTTGTATAAGTCCGTAATAATACTCTATTGTACGTTAGATTTTGTGTAGGAATTTTATTTTTATTCCAACAAAGAGCTTTATCAATATCCATCTCATAATTATGTTATAAGAGCAAAATATAATACGATCACCGTGAAGCCTAAAATGAAAATAAGCTTTGGTCAATCCTTCCATATGTTTTAGGCCCCCATTTTGCGCCCATGAGCAGTATGAAACAATTCTCGATGGACAATCTCAAACACCATCTCAGGAGCTGGTTATTGGATGTTGGCAGAAAGAAAACTGAGCAAAGATTCATGGAAATTATCACACGAACAGAACATCATTTCTTCGTATTTATTTTTCTGTTTTGCATAGTGTTTTAGCGAGCACAGGGAGAGTGTTTAACTTATTTATTATGTTATTAGAATTCTTTTAAAACCCTGTTTACCTCATTCCTAATAGTTTTGGTTTAGATATATATATTAATAATAATAATGGTTTTCATATTTGTACGATAGACAACTGATAAGCCTGTCTCCTTTAGTACAGACTTCGGTCTTGTTAAAGAGACAGTAAACATCTCTTATATTCTGAAACTTGTTCGCCTTTTTTGTATATTTATAAGAATGTTTATAATGTATAATATGTACGTATATTAAGAACATGAACAGAATAAATAAAAATAAAATATTTTAGTATATGTACTTAATCACTCTTAACATCAAATTTTAATACTAATGTTGAATTTTATTTGAAAAATTGTTACACGTGTTCAATTTTGTAACAAGCCTAATGGTTAAAAATAATTTTAGTTAAATCTTTTAATGGATATTACATTAATCATCTAGAAAAATGTACAAAACAAATCTATTTATCGAAATCTATCTCTTTTATCTGGGGAAACGTATTGATCATTACATTATAGCGAGCGATTACGATTACGACAAATTTAGAAATTATATCTGTTTATTTTTACAAGTGATACATTTATTATTCTATTGGCCTGCAATCGCAAATGCCCGCTCACTAAATGTACGAGAAGACCAATTGCGACAAGTCTAATATACGATTACGTGAACGTGAGTTAGGACCACCGTAATAGAGACATTTTACGTGTTGTTCATTATACGGTATGTTATTAAAGATTTTCCACTGGCAATAACAATATGCTTACTTAGTTCCGTTCACCCACCTAGTGAGCTTCTTTTTCTTCATGCACAACAGATCAAATTGAGCATCAGTCTCTAAATTTTCTGGCATGATATTCAGTCTTTTACTGCCAGTTTTCATTGATTCTCCAATACTATGCACGTCTCTGTCTTTTTTTAAATTTTTTATTTTTATTTAATTTAGCGAAAAAATACATTCTCAAAATAAATTAAATTTTTAAAATACATGGTTACAAACATCCATATGGTTATATACATACATGGTGTTTCTTTCGCTTACCTCTCCAAAAAAAGAGACCAGCTCTTGTGCTTGGAGAGGGAGTTACACTACAATAATTTTATATAATACCTTACATATTTTCTTCATTGTCCATTTGTGTGCTTTTGAAGAATTCTGTAATATTGTTTAAGTGTTTTTGAAGTAATCATTTAGTTTCTTTTTAAACTCTTTTATATTCTTTATTTCTTTGATTTGTGTAGGGAGGCTATTGAAATTTTTTATCCCTAAATATACAGAATTTTGCTGATAGTGTTTGGTGTTACATTTAGGGATTTTAAAGATATTTTTAAACCTGTGTGGATGTGCTTGATTCAAATTTTCTAGTGTTATTTTCTTTAATTAACTGATTAATTGAGATTTTTTTGTAAATATTTTCTATTTCTATTTTGTATCTTAAGACATTTGACGAATCTTAACTAAATGATTATTTAAAAGTATCATATATATATTAAAATAATGTTGGGTAATTTCCGTGTTTGCAGCCGCGGTCAACACTCAGCGACGAGACATTCCTCTATTGTTTAATTAGAAAAGTTGCCAACAACTCATTAATGTTTATTTCCTGGCATTGTACTGGATGGCCCGGGGAAACGGGACCAAAGTTGGCCAGGTTTTGCAATTTTCCCCTGTTTACAGAACCGCTCAAACTTTTTAACATACGGCGCTCACGTCGCACCTGTCTGGCTTGTTACGTAACTTTTAACGCCACGCAAAAGGTGATTATTTAATATTTTATAACGTTTCATTTAAAGCCCGTGACTGGCATACACTAATTGTACGCAGGCAATAGTAGAATGAACATTATCCAAACTGTCATTACTGGTTTATTCATATTTCTACTACTTTGAAATGGACACGGACACTCACTGCCGGTCTCTTTTGGAATATTAACCATTATTTCGCCGAAAAAACAGATTTGTGTGCATTTGAAATTTATCGTCAACATGAGATTGCATTGTATGGCAGAAATTAGCGGATGTAGATGAATATTTGTTATCCTTTAGAGACATGGAGATATGTCGCGAATTGTTGAAAATATGATAAAAAGTTGAGAAGCTTAGAATAAATGTTCACATTTTAAATGTGTCTAAATATAACTAACTATACGAGTACATATCACGTGAATTATTTTTTACATAATATTGTCTTTATTCAGATTTATCTGGTCAGTCAGGATTATGGCCCCACTGTTATGCAGACGATACACAAGTTTATTTTTTCTGTAAGCCGGGTGAGATAGAGGTATTAAAAGGAAAAATTGCAAGATGTGTAGATAAAATAGGCGAGTGGATGACACAAAATAGACTTGCATTAAATCCATCCAAAACAGAACTACTATGGACAGCAACACTAAGAAGGTAAAACTTAATACTTAATTAATTTGCAGTTAAGTTGTTGAGCGTGCACATTGATTCAGATCTTTCAATAAATACACAAATCAGTAAAACTGACAGTGCATGCTTTTATCAACTGAGACAGATTAAAAGTATTGAGGCAGCCCATCTACTTATAAATGCATTAGTGGTGTCACGTGTGGACTATTGTAACAGCATCTGTGCTGGCGTGCCAATGTTTCAGCTAGATAGATTGCAATCTACTCTAAATGCGGCTGCACGGATAATATATGGAGTTTCCAAATTTTCTCATATGACATCCCTTTTACATCAACTACATTGGCTCTGTTTTCCTGAAAGAGTTGAATTTAAATTGTGCTGGTTGATGTACAAGGCGACACACAACATGGCGCCTCTGTATCTTCAAGAATTTAGTATCCCAGACAATTTGAATGGTAGACGTCAAACTCTCAAGTTGGCCTCTTCTTCAGCTGTAGGAAGGGTTGTAGAATCGACCAACCGTTGCCAGAAGTCTAAATTTAGTGAACGGGCATTTGCTCTCTTTACCCTTCGTCATAAGAAACAGTGCATCAGAGACTTTATTTAAAAAGAAACTAAAAACGCACCTTTTCAAAAAGTCATATCCATAAGTGAAAATAACAATTTTTAATTTTAATGAACAAAGATAATCGTAGAACTATAAACAATTGATGTGTAAAGCGCCCTTGAGGTGAAATTTTTTATGAAAATGGCGCTATACAAATTATCCATTACTTTTATTATATATGCACAAATCATAATCTCATCATAGATGCAACGAAAAAATGATCATGCAAAGAGGTTTCAATATATTATGTTTATTTTAAATATATTCATGAGCACAAATGATTGATATTTCTTCATTCAACCATGCGTGGAAACAAATGCATTAAATTAATTTATTTTTAATTAGATACTTTACACTATTTAACTGTATTTTTTAAATGTATTTTACACTATTTAAATGTATTTTTTAAATCTATAGATAAACCTATTCACGTCTATCCGTAACGCCTACATATAACGTATCATAAAGGTTACCATCGTCATGTAATTTTTCCATAGGGGTAGGCAAAGAGGATGAAGCACTATTCTCTTCTGATATATAACTTTCGTCTTATCTACAATAATTCATCTTCGCATATAAGCTTACCAATTATTGAGGCTTCTAACAAGACCGTTCTTCAGTATCTGGTTTATCTGGTTATGCCACACGGACGCCCTCTGCTTTTGGTCCCATCAACACTTGCGTCATATATTTTTCTTACGATATGCACAAAATATGTGTCACATCAATATCACTAGGCAAGTGTCTTACTAATTGTAATATAATACTAATACCTACATATTTATCTTATTTACTTACCATTACGCCGTTTTCCCGGTGGAGTAGGCAGAGAGGATAGTGGGTCACACTCTTGTGTCCTAACACTCAATTCTCGCCTTATCCACATTCATATATATTTTCATACAAGCTCGACGAAAATTGAGACTTCTAACAGAACCATACTCTAGTATCTGGTTTACCTGGTCGTGCCAAGTCTTCCGCGGACGTCTTCTACTTCTGGTGCCATCAACACTTGTGTCATATATCTTTCTTATCATTGTTTACTCATTCATCCGTTCCGTATGACCAAACCACCTAAGTGATCCTTTTTAACCTTACGCACTACACTAGCATCAGCTTTATATTCTTTCCTTATTTATTCATTCTTTACTCTGTCATAAATAGATCTGCTACATATACGTCTAAGTGATCTCATTTCCACTGCATTCAGTCTACTTTCATTCCTCTTCTGCCAGCTCCTGGTCTCATTTCCATACATCAGTTTTCGGTTGTAGGACTCCATTGTGTACTTCTAGTCTTGCTTCGGTTGACTAGTTCCCGTTAGATATAATTCCATTCAAAGCGTCGTTCACTTTATTCCCTGTAGTCACCCTCCTTTTGATATTTTTCTCAACCTATCCCGATTCTATGAAACATATTTTCCAAATACACAAACTCATCTACTTGTTTTAAACATTCATTACCTCCAAGTATTTAGCACGGTGTCTTGCTTTCCTCCTTCTCGAATACCATCACTTGACTTGTTGACAATAATAGATACACCTACATGCAATTAGTAGATCAATAAATTAAAAATACTTAAAATTAATATTTTTTATTTAAATAAAAAATATAAAATTAAAAATAAACAAAACATCAATGATCGTATACTTAGTTAACCAATTCTAATAAAGAAATAAATAAACCATGGTTTTGTACAAATATTCATTCATCAGTTGAACATGAACATAATGCCAAATTGGACAACGAATGCGAAAATAAATTACACAAGTAGAAAATTTTTCTTAGAAAGACTATAATATTTACGTATTGTTAATTCTTTTCGTAGTTTTATGACTGTAGATTAAATCTGACGTCGGGATTGCAAGAACGGTCACCGTATGTTGTATGGGCGACCACCTCCGCGCCCCTCTGACCGGCCCGCAGCCCGCCATTCGCGAGGGCGAGGGCGATAGGGCCGTTATTCTATTAGGAAAAGATATGTAAGATGGACCAATGTGTATATAAAAAGCAGTAGCGTGACAAGGCGAGAACAGTAATATTTTCGAAATGTATATCATGTAATATATTTATGTGTAATAAGTTATCCTTTATATTTAGAAGAATTCGGTAATTTTTTGACAACTTTACACGTCCATTTTTCAGTGCAAAATATGTATGATTTTAACTTGGATGGACAGATTCCGAGTAATTTTTTTTATTTGTGTTTCAGGCCGAAGATGATTATTGTAATTTTGTTATATTAAAATGAAGAGAAATTATAAAATAAGTGAGACATTGCTTCTGGTGGATCAAAAAAATAATAATTTCAATTTGTTTTAAATTAGTTTCTTAAACACTTAAATATTAATTAATTCACCAATTGATTTCGAAAATAGCCATTTCCTTCTTCGGGATGTCAAATTAACTAACCAAAGATATAATTATCACATTCCAATGATTGTAATTAAAATCTATTTAAAAAAAAATCTATTTCTAAATAAATCTAATCCTAATTTATAGATTAAAGTTCAACTTAATTGTGGAAATTGACTTTGATTTAAAATTATTAAAACAACTTAACTTAACAAATAACAGAATGCCATTGTTTACAATTAAGTTTATTATTTATTTTGTGACTTTCATGTATCAAAAGTTTAAAAAAAGCATTTTACCTAATTAATTATTAATAATACAATTCAAAAATAATTACAATTAACTTAACATTATATATGTGCCCATCATGCCAACATAAAGTTAACTATCAAATTTTCTGTGTCGATTCTTGTGTGATATTGATTATGCAGGTCCCTTACGTAAGGGATTACCTTTTAGGAGACGCCTTCCACGTGTAGATGATAGTCCTGGAACCGGTATGTGAAGTGTCGCCAATAGTTGTGGTGCCTGGGTAGAGTGACGGAGTTCAGGATTGACCACCAGACGATGTCCAATTATCCAGGCAAACCGGGACTCTGGACGCGATATGCTTAATTACAATTAGCGCGTGCCGTCTATGATCTCGTCTCTTTTGATGGTGACAATTTATTCTCACTACATCAACGATTAAACACAGAGAACATCACAGTCTAAGCTTTATACTCGAGGCGCGCAGTTTGAATTTTCCCCGGAATCACAAATTACATATCAGAGACGATAATTATTTTGTTTTCTAATTGAAAACTAGATTGTATTTATGGAGCGATCTCTCCCGGCCGGGATTGGGAGAAAGACTGACGCATGAGGGTGATGCATCCCTTATGGTGCATTTGCCTACGTGACTAAAATCACGTACGCCGGATTTTTTATTGTCGTTCCCACGCCGCACCGTCCATCTAACAATACCGACGTTTATTGCCCCCCGTCCCTTACTTCGACTAAGTGCTTTTGTATCCTTGAAAAACAAAATATTGTTTTGGATAATTTTGCATTCTAACAGTACCAACTATACAGGGTTTTTGACTAATCAATCTAAGGAAAAGATTTCACTGTGTTGGAGAATGAAGGCATGTAAATTCGACAGGATTTGTCCAAGAAATCAGAATCATTAATAAATTAACACTAACCACCTGAAAGCCTAGATTAAAAAAATATATATATAAATATTAGTCTACAATGATGCAAATAAACGTTTTATTAAATAACATAATGAAAAATAAATACACTTTTTGATAATATGAAAAATACAAAATGTTTTATTAAAAATAATGAAATCAGATTTCTCATTTTCTACGCCACTGAAAGTTTTGGGATCAAAACTCATTTATAAAGAACCATGCTATGGAAAAGTTAAGCTAAGACGTATTTAGCGAACGTCTCACTCCCCTAACGGCCATCCACCCTACGGGAAATGACATCGTGTTGGGGATGAGAAATACAATACCGGTACTAGTACTTATTTGTCATAAGACATATAAAAGCTTCTGTGAGAATAATAGTTTCTCCAAAGTAATATCGATTCATTTCTAGGAGTTTTATTCATTCGGATGAAATAGAATGTCGCGACAAAAAATTATTAAAAGCAGGTCTCCTTTGGTTCTTAAATATTAAAAAAATGTAACAAGATTTATGTACAATGTTTACAACTATATATAAAGTTTAGCTTGTATCCAGTTAGATATTCATATTATTTTATAAAAACTGGTTAAACGTTAATCTATATATATATATATATATATATATATATATATATATATATATATAAATAAATGAAAATTTGTTTGTTTGTTTTTCCCGTATGCGTTCCTATACTGTTTATCCGATTGCGATGAAACTTTGGTGAGTTATTGTGCACACACCCGCAAAGGTTTCTGAATTAATACAACCATTTTACAATGAGAAAGTTCGTCGAAGAAAGCTATCTGCGTGCCACGGCTATCAGTTTCATGTGAAATTCGGACACGTTGACTGGTTATTTTTAGAATTCTCTGTAGCGAATTTTCCAAGACCAATCGCTTTTTCTAGTGACTTCTCTCAATTTAACAAACGTGTGTATTTCATATAGTTTAGCGACAGTTCGTTCGACAGTGTGTTCGGTGTAAACTGTAGGCACTTTAGATACGTCATGTTTACTGAGATGTCAAAAACATCAATCTAAAATAAACAATTTGCATCACATGGACTGCGCGGATTGGTTAAACAAGCTATTTGTGATCTGTGATTGGTTCTTACCGAGATAGCTGGCCAATCACTGAGATGGCTTGGACGGAAGTTGTTTTTGACTTCAGAGTTACGTTTGATATGTGCCTTGGTTGCGTCAAACAATCGCGGGGTATTGTGAACAATTATTAGAGAATTTGTAATAGTCGTCACAAAGCATTACTTTTGCTGTCAAGTCAATTATGCTACCCTGCAGTTTCCGGTGTGACTTGCATTAGCAATGGCTATCAACAAAGCACAGAGACAATCGCTGCAAGTGTGTGGACTAAATTTGGAAAACCCATGCTTTTCTCATGGATAGCTGTGTGTGGCCTGATCACGCGTTGGAAAACCTTCTGATTTAATCGTTTACGCACCAGACGGAAAAACAAAAAATATTGTGTATCCAAAAGCACTTCAATAATCAGAATTAAAATACAAACATTTTCTTTCTTTGAGTGGCATTGGAACGCATGTCGGGTATTTGCTAGTATATTAATAGAAAACTGTATAAATAATGCATCTGATATATATTTACTGCAAAAAGGTGCTGTTTGATCTCTTGTTTGAATCTCAGTTAGGATCGCATAGTTTGATATAAATATAAAAGAATTGCTATCTATCGCGGTCTCTTTATTGTTTCTTATCTTCTTCTAATTTTACATCTGCAAAGAGGCGCCAAGCTGCCCGATATTATCATTGGGTCGACATTCGTCAGATGGCACCCTAACACATTTAAGATATTTAGCAACCAGCGATTGCAATTACTGCAGAGATGGCGCCAGGTTCAGTAAACATTGTCATTTGGGTGACATTCGCTAGATGTCGTTAATCATTTAAATAAATAAGTTCAAACAAACATACCATAATTGCAGTCATAAATTGAGGAATAAATCAACTGATTGTGACTAATGAATAATCTATCACAGTGACTTACTAGAAAGAGAAAAATAATTTCTAAACAAAGAAAATATTCTCATTAATGTAATACATTAAATTAATAAATTAAAAAATTGATTCCAATCAAATTTAGTATAACTTTTTTTAAATGTATTAAATTTAAAAAAAAATTTAAACCACAGGAACGACTATCAGTATAACGATGTTGAAAGATATTATGGAAAAGTTTAGCATGTTCTAGAATGTAGAAAAAAATCACCTTTGTAGATTTGTATTAGAAAGACAGATGTCAATATTTATGTAACCTCATTTGACAAGGGAAATAATCTAGATCAGCTTTATTTTCGTTGTACTTGAAAAAGAATATCGTTAAATCTGTTCTTTAAGACTTATGAGAATACCGGAATTATAAGAATTAAATACAGATGTTTTGGTAAAGTGAAGGGATTTAAGTAATCTTTCTATTTATAATCGGATATGAGGATTTAAAAACTCTTAAGTAAATCCGGAAAGGTTTTGGTCAAAGTTTTTTAATGCTCGTTATTTGATGTTTAAACATTGTTTTATGAACCGTTTTTGATATTTACTTACTTAAGCGTAACCTAATAGTGATTAAACGAATTCAACGATATAAGTATTGGATGTAACTTTTATCAGAACCGTATCAATAATTAAAGGAAGGTAAATAAATAGCTGGGTCAAACCTTTCTTCCAGGGTCCGGTTTGAAATTTATCCAATATATATAAATCTAGGACCTAACACAAATCACGTTTATTTTATTTATATATTATTTATTACATGCTTTTAATTTTACAATATATTCCAGAGTATAAAATACTCAACGATGCACCGTTGAATATTTTATGCTCTGGAAGATACAAGTATCCAGGAAAATTTGCATTAACTGAGCACTTTCTGGAGTATTATTTTAGGTTCGAGTCGAAAGTCATAGAAAAAGCTAAGTAAGAGTCAGAAGAATACCTTGTAAAAAGGCATTAAAATTTTATTTATTTAACACTCGGCGAATATCATTAAGCCTAAAATTAAAATTTTTTTGGTATCCGGCCGTGCAAAATCATCCGAGTCCAAGGATTCACATATTGACATGGTGAATTTGCAATAAATAAAAATCATTCTGCAATAACATGCTACCGATACGGTATTGCCAAGATATAGTTATACACTGATACGCTTTGCGTTGGCATAATATCGGACGCTTCCACAAAGTTTCGTATTAAAAGTTAATTGCAAAACTATGTATAATTGCAGAAAGGTTGAGAATTGTTTTATAGATAAACATCATTAGTTTCGTAATGGAATATGATGTTTTTAACGATTCTCATGACAAAGCTGCACAAATAACAGCTTCGAAGCGTACACACGTTGTACTCTAAACACAAACGCCTGCTCGGACATGTTATTCGATATTCTCCTAGGCTTTGTTTGTCTCGGGCAAATAATAGGCTTTTCTTCGCTTGCACAAGCATGCTGCAATCGGTGCACAATGCAAAGAGAGATCGATCAAGCAAATGTCACGTTGATTTTCGACCCCTATTATTTCGGGGATGCAGAGACGGATTGGTTCAGTTATATTTTACTTTTTCCATTAAACCGTTTTCATATTTTTTATTTATTATCTTTTGTTTTATTATCTACTTAATTGAGTTTAAATACATCTACCGGTTTTGAAAAATACCATTTTCTTCTTCAGTTTTTTTCGTATTCATATTATTCCACATTTTTAATTGTTTTAGAATGTCTCTTCATTAACACTAAATGACGTGGTTGTTAGTCTAATTGTTAAGATATTCGCCTAGTGATCCAGTGATCGAAGGTTCGAGCCTCACTAAAAGTTTGTCCTATTTTCATAGCACAATCGTTCAGCTTAGTTTGAAGATATTAATAATTTTGATGTTAATATTGATGTATTCCACGTACGAATTTTTTTTAAAAATCTTTGATTCACCCTGTTAGGTCTTAAAAAAATGCAAATATTTGAAAATCTGAATATATATTATATGACGAATTGGATTTATAAAGGAAAATAAGGGCAGATGGATCTGGCTTACCTCGCTCTTAAGTCCTTGGTTGGACGTCGTTTTCACCTCCAGTTAACTAGCGCGTTTGTTGTGAAAAATCGAGAGATCACTGCACTTCCGCAACTGTTGAGAACATGGCTTGTTTGAGATCCGAGCGTTATGCACGGCGCTGCTCTCAGACGGCAAAAAAAGGACCAGATCTTGACAGTTCGGTGCCAAAAGGCAATCTGTCTCCCCATCGGCGAAATCTCTAAGTCATTGGTTAGCCAGAGCAGGACAGATATATTAAGGTTTATTGGAAGGACAAATGCACAGGGAGTGGGTACTCGACTTGCGTCAACACTGTTTCTGAATGAGTCGGGGATAGATCGCTGACGTGCAACGGTCATTGGAACCAACCCCCGCCGCGAATCTAGCCTATCCTTGCAATGCCTATTAATTTCCAGGTCCAAGTATGGTTCAAAGAATAAAAATTTAGCAGACATCAACGGTAAATTTACAAAATTATGTGATTGCCATAATTATTTCTCGGTTCCATGCTGTGAACATTATTTCTGCTCCAATCAATTTTAAGTTTTTTGGTTCGTCACTGTATTCTTGTGTGTCCAATAATTTTTATTTCTTGTTTTATATGTTTATATTTTCTTATTTTAAATGTAAATAAATATAGGCAGAATCTGCACAGACAAGAGAGTAAATGGCTTTTTGTTAGTAGCACGCCGTTTTGAATCGGCATGGTTACCTTGTAGAGTAAAAATGGCAACGTGGCGGTGAATGAGTAGTTAGCAATATTTGAATATGTACAAGAACACACAACTACTGGATTTTTACCTACGAAGGCAGTATTAATAATCAAATATCTCATAGAAACAAAGCAATTAAAAAAAAAAAAGAATTTAATGGAAAATATATGGAAGTTTGGGGTAATTGCAGGGCTAAAGAACTGTCTTCGGCTGGCTTAAGTGATCACTTTATAATATATATTACCCCATACTTCCATATATTTTCCATTAAATATAATTTAAAAAAAAATTGTTTGGTCTCTATGAGATATTTGATTAATCTTCGTTGTTTATTGTATTTTCTATGAAGAGCAGATTGATTAATTGAAAAGACTAAATCAACTAGATATGAGAGAAAAGTTTCATCCTTAACTACGCCCCGTCAAATTAGTATTAAAATTTGAGTTGCTTTAGTTGGATCAAAAGCGATCAGTATTACTAATGGAAAATTTTCGAATTATGAAACATACATATACACACATGCATTCACACATAGCCAAGTACTTCGGACCTGTATCGGCACCACCGAAAGCATCCCCCGAAAAGACAACCCTATTCCGAAAAATTTCAAAGTGCATTTTGTGATCAACCTCAAAGTTTCCGTTTCCGTGATGGCTCCGTGACGGTGGAAATCGACGAGAGCAGGATGCACTTTGAGTGACGTTTTAGCGGACAATTTCGAGGATTTCAAATATATGAGGGCGTGAATCATCGTCGCGTCTTTTCAATCGCAGTCCGCATAAAATCGGAAGTCAAAATTTATGGTTGGCTGGGGGTCGCAGTTGAGAAAAATAAATTGACAAGATGCTACTTTTTAGTTTTTGTAAGTAAAATAATATTATTTTTATATTATATCTAAATAAACTGACGTGTTATATTTTTTATATTTATTTTAATATTAGAAAATATAATGCATTTATAAAATAATCAGTAAGATACATTTATTTCTTCTCTATGAGAGTAAGACTCGTGTATAGAAAAGTAGTATATACGAGATTTATAATTTATGTTTTAGTTAGTCTGTGTACATATTTTTTAACTTCAGCTACAAATTTATAGTAGTCTGTAATTTTTCTAAGTGTGATGGAGATTGTTAAAAAACTTGAAGCCTTGATAATATCGTGATTTTAGGTTGAGGGTTCTTATATAAAAACATGTTAGGGTGCTACTAAAATTGCTAACTAATTCCTGATTGCATTCAACCCAACGTACTGTAAATAAATAAAGTGTTATTCAACAAAAAAATTAAATTATAATTTTTTAAATATAGGGAACCTAACCTAACAATTAATGTAACAGTTTCTTATCGAAAAGTACATAGTGAAATTACTTCCGACTGAAAAAATACGGTAATAATTATCAATGTTATTTTCATTTCTTTTTAAACACCTATGTATTCATAACATAACAATAATACCTGTTCTATTCACAACAAATAAATAAAAAAATAGATTTTCAAATATTTGATTTAAGTTATTAAAATTAATTTTTTTACATTATACGATTTTTTTTAAGTAAATTTAAAAAATATTTTTATTAAAATTTTTGTCATTTTTACGACAAGCATGCATGTGTATAAATACGCATGAAGAAAGAGTTGTGCAGCAGAATATAATAGTATGGGGCCTTATCCTCTGCCTACCACCATGGAAAATGGCATGGTAGTAAATTAGTTATTACAAAAAATGCAAATTGAAAAAAATCTCCGATCTGTATCTTTTTAATTAATACATTTAATTTGTATTAAAAATATCACTGATCTATGTTCTGAATAATTACAACCTCACAAAAATAATTTGTTCTCCTTAATAATATAAACATTTAAATATATTACTACTAATTACATGCACTTTCAGTTGCCAGATATATTTAAAATCTTTTAGATATCTGACGACAATGACGTACGCGTCGTACTGAACGTGTTGTTACTTTTCTATTTTCTTTGTATTACAATACATTTAAACCATTTACTAGTGCATTCTTTCAATCATTATTACACAGTAGTTAAATATTTAGTTAAGTCGGAAGTTCTAATCAATATAGTATGGAAAGAAGTATGCTGGGAATCACTAGAAGATTTTTTTTTTATTTTCTCCTTTTTATTTATTTTTTGTTATTAAAACTAGATCCATTAAACATATTGCTAGACGTTTATTTGCAGGTATATTCATATCAATTTTATTACATTTAATATAATCAAAACATAACGACTAATCAGTGACACAGTTTTAACAATTTATTTTATGCTTACAAGTAAGACAAATTATTTTCGATATCTCTTTTTTCATCATTTCTTTCAATTTGGGTGAAGGCGTACTATTTTGTAAAAACTCAGGCGGTTTATTTTTTAAAGTAGGAACAACAAATTCTAATGTCCTAGATCCATACTTATTGATGATTTTGGGAATTGTTAAATTAAAATTAGCTACACTTTTTGTATTTTGTCCACGTGAAGCCACCCTATCAATTTAAAGCTTCGTTGTTATAATTTTATTGTTTTAAAAGAAACAGTAACAGCCCGTGTACAGGGAGAACGTTTACGGAATAATATAAGAATTTTAGATTAAGGCTCAATTTAAATGCATCCAGACCAACAATGTTTTTCATTATAGCTGTTCGAAAATTTAAGAAAAAAAAACACGAGGGTTAGAACAGACCAAGATAAATTGTGTTTTTGATACGGTTAAATAATGTAAATTGCAGCGGGTAGCCTATATTTATTTCCATAGAAAACCAATGAATAAAAAATATTCTTATTATCCACTAGACATAAAACGATCTAAAGGACACCAAAAGTCTTTGTACTTACTTACTTACTTACCATCACGTCGTTTCCCGCGGGAGTAGGCAGAGAGGATAGAGCGCCACACTCTTCTGTTCTGACACACAATTCTCACATCATCCACATTCATACATCTTCTCACACAAGCTCGCCGATTGTTGAGGCTTCTAACAGAATCATCCTTCATTACCTGTCTTACCTAATCGTGCCAAGTCTTCCGCGGACTTCCTCTATTTCTGGTTCCATCAACACTTACGTCATATATCTTTCTTACCATTCTCTCCTCATTCATCCATTCCATATGACCAAACCACCTAAGTGATCCTTTCTTATTCTTACTCACTATACTAACATCAGCTTTATATTCTTTCCATATTTCTTTATTCTTTACTCTGTCATAAATAGATCTGCTACATATACGCCTAAGTGATCTCATTTCCACTGCATTCAGTCTACTTTCGTTCCTTTTCTGCCAACTCCAGGTTTCACTTCCATACATCAGTGTAGGTACCAGAATTCCATTGTGCACCGCTAATTTTTGTGTATTTCTCAATATCATAAAAAACGTGAGAATGAGAGACAAACTTGGTTCCTGAGGATATATCCAATATTGTCTTTCAATTTTAATTCAGCAAGTATTATAAAAACTGCAGTACTTGTCGAAATGAAATCATATTATTTCTTTTTAGGTTGACTGGATAAAAAGGCTTAGTATTGGATACCACCGAGTGAATGGAAAATGCCTACAGGTTGTTCATTCAGGCATGTATTAATCTACTTCACGCATTATGTGTAAACAGAGTATGGCACGTAACTAAATGCCGCGAGATATCCACCACAGAGAACCCGCTTTTCACACACATACACACACACACACACACACACACACACATACTACTAACAATGTACGCACTGCAAGATCTTACAAATATTCCCTAACTGTAATTAAATGTATTAATTTGTCCACTTTTGTATTAATTGTACATTTTTGTTTTAATTGTACATTTTTGTTTTAATTGTACAGTTTTGTTTTAATTGTACATTTTTGTTTTAATTGTACATTTTTGTTTTAATTGTATATTTTTGTTTTAATTGTGCATTTTTGTTTTAATTGTACATTTTTGTTTTAATTGTACATTTTTGTTTTAATTGTACATTTTTGTTTTAATTGTATAGTTTTGTTTTAATTGTACATTTTTGTTTTAATTGTACATTTTTGTTTTAATTGTATATTTTTGTTTTAATTGTACATTTTTATTTTAATTGTACAGTTTTGTTTTAATTGTACATTTTTGTTTTAATTGTACATTTTTGTTTTAATTGTATATTTTTGTTTTAATTGTATAGTTTTGTTTTAATTGTACATTTTTGTTTTAATTGTACATTTTTGTTTTAATTGTATATTTTTGTTTTAATTGTACATTTTTATTTTAATTGTACAGTTTTGTTTTAATTGTACATTTTTGTTTTAATTGTACATTTTTGTTTTAATTGTATATTTTTGTTTTAATTGTACATTTTTATTTTAATTGTACAGTTTTGTTTTAATTGTACATTTTTGTTTTAATTGTACATTTTTGTTTTAATTGTATATTTTTGTTTTAATTGTACATTTTTGATGTAACATAAATATTTGTATATTCATGATTTCTTTTACCCCTATTTACTGGTAACATAAATACGATGTATAATACTTCAGTTGACATCCCTGATTTTATTAAATTATTTATCTTCTTATAGTACCTACCCGAAGAACCTAATTATAATTTTAACATTCATTTTATAATTATTTAATCTGAACGAAAATTGTCAACACTGAAATTTCTTCGTATAAAGCAGTAAGTGTAAGTACAAAGAACAATTGCTTGCCAAATCGCTTTACTCGTGTTGTGAAAAAACGAAGATGGGCCCAAGAAGGCAAAAATACAATACTTAATTGTTTGCACGTACAATGATATAAGGTCAGTGTTAACATTACTATCATTTTATACTATTTTTTATCTACGCTATTTTAGTTTCTACTTAAAATTAAATATTTTATTTTATACAATGTTATATTTGTAGGAAATTAAAAATATTTTGAACAAAATAAGCGCCTAATAACAGAATGTAAAATTTAAATAATTTTAGTAAAAGAACAGTTTTATTTAATTTTTTTATATATTAACAAAAAACATGATTTTCCCGCTGCAGAGATAAGCGATTTAATGTAAGAAATTTGTGTCTTCGATGACTTTTTGGTAGTACTGATTTTATGACTTGCTTAGCATATTTATTTATTGCTCGGCCATACGATATGATATATTTATAAAACTTAAAATTTTTACAGAAAAGTAGACAACATTTGATGAAAACTGAATCAAAATCAGTTTTGCTGTTTTCGAGTTTCAAAGTGACAGATGTAACTTTTAAAATTCAAATTAAATGTATCTATTAGAAAGATGTACAGATGTAAAAATTTGAGAGTGAAACATAGTTTCGAAAATTTGTCATTAATTTACTATGTTGACATGGTGTAATGGTCAACGAACGCACTTCCCTGGATAGGTTAGATATTCCTAGTTCGAACCTCGGTGGCGACAAAATATTTTGTCGATTAATTGATTACGTTTGTATATCTTTCTAATTGATACATTTAATTTGTATTCAAAATATCACAGAAATATGTTCTGAAAAATTATAACTTCACAATAATAATATGTTCTTCTTAAAAATAACTTTTAAAATATTAGAGATTCTATATTTGATAATTAAATAATGATTTTATCATACGAGTAAAAAAATATATTTATAAAATTGATGTTAAAAAAATTAAATAAATAATATTTTAGATATAAATAAAACTGTTATGCAGTATGTGCAAATAATAAAAAATATTATGTATATGTATGTAATAAAGTTGAATGAAAAAAGAGAATTTTTTAATCAATATAAACAGAATTAAAAATATCCCATTAAATAAACATTTCGTTGGAAATTGGGAATAAATAAGTTATTTCAATGTAGAATAATTTAAGGCTTTGAAATTAACTCGTCAAATAAAAAAAACACGGAAGTGGAACATTTGCAAAACTCTGTGTCGTGGCGCTGGGCAGCTACCCGCCCACCCCGCCCGCGGATGGGGTAGATTTGTTACTCGTGACGTCCCTTTTGTAAGGGGATGACGGTCCACGCAGCCCTCTCACCCCCGGCCCTCGTGGACCTCTGATTAATGAACCCACTGAATGAAGTTTGTAAAAAGCGACATTTATCAGGCGAGTTAATGTTTGTAGTGAATACTGCCAAAACGACTGAATTATGGTATTATATTATGATTAATGTATTTTATGAATTTGTAACACGCTAATTATGCCGTTTACAGATTGTTTACACGCCATTTATATCAGACACGATGATAATATTTACATTCTGAAAGATTCACTCAACATTCCTACAAATTTGATTCGTGCACCGCGAATTTTTAACATTCTAGAATAGTTTTTCATATTTAAAATACTAGAAATATATTGTATTTACTAAGCGCGTTTTTTAATTATGTACCGGTTTTTTACAGAAATACATCGTTTTTACAACGCTTTACTTTCATCGGACGCTAAGCACCTTAAACTATTTATCAACATAGTCGACACCATTATTAAGACACTTGTCATAACGGGGCACGAATTTTTGTACATCTTCATCACAGAACGTCGCCGCCAGCGATGAAAACCATGTCTGTACTGTTGACTTTCGTTGACTTCATCATAGTCATCAAAACCCTTGCCACCAGGAACCGCTTCAGATGAAGAAAAATATTGAAATCACTTGGCGCCAAATCAGGACAAAACAGGACACACTTGGCGATGAATGTTAGTTGGTTTCATGTTTCGCGCATTCAAGAAACAAATCACGGACCGTATCTCAGTCGGCGGGCTGATCTATTGTCTTTAGTATTTTAACCACTCACTACAAGATGGCGAAACTATGTGAATGTCTCTGACGCTGCATGTGGTGAGTCAACAGATGAAGGAAACCATTGCGCATGCGCAACATCGCAATCGCAGTGCTACATCAGGAATATCCGGAAACGGTACATACTTAAAAAACGCGCCTCGTATATACTCATTAATACTGGCGGGATAATATACGAGAATACATATTTTTTAATTTAATTAAAAAATCAACTAAAAATGCATTTAAATAATTTTAATAACAATAATTCTAAATTTCTTTCTATATAAAATAGTTACTAAAAAAATCAGTATGCTCTCTTTACGTAATATTTTAGTATGCAACTCAATAATATCTGTTTTACATTACTATGAAAATTTTTATAATTATGACTAGAAATAATCCGTCAATAATTATGGAAAACCATTCAAGTATGAATAACTTTTATAACCTTATAAAAATACAATAGTAAAATTATTTCTTTGTTTGACGCGATAACCGCACACTTTCAGATAACGACAATATCGATACATGTTTGTTTAACATTGCTATGGAAATTATTGTGACTAAAAATAACTCGTCAATAATGACGGGAAATCATTCTTGTGTAATTAAATAACTTTTATTATCGTATGAAAATACAATATTAAAATAATTTCTTTGTTTGACGCGATAACCGCACACTTTCAGGTAATGGGAAATCTTTTTGTTTTATGGTGCCACAGGACACGAACGGCTGTCGGTATATTTAGTTTACGTTGCTGTGCGACACTGATGGACGGAAATTATTATAGTAATGATTGCTTACAAACGATACACTAGACTAGACTAACATTTTATAGTTTCCCTAATGTGGGTAATAATGTGATAAATATTTTAAAATACCCATAAACTTGTTGTAAAAAATATTTTACGACAGAATTATACAATGTTATTCGCTAATATCATGAACGGAAAGTTTAGGCCAATTATGAAAAAAAAAATTTTTAATTTTTTAATTGTTAACTTTGTTTTATTAACCACTTAATGAATTAAAATACATCAACCGGTTTCGAAAAATATCATTTTCTTCTTCAGAATGTCATTAACTAATCAAAAACATATGTTATTGTTTCTTTAACAGAATATATTTAAAAAAAAAAACAATAATGAATAAATAAATTTAGTACCCAACTTAAATTGTTACTTGATGATACAAAATTACTAGAAGAAGAAAATGATATCTTTCAATGTAGATGTATTTTAATTCATTAATAGGTTAATAAAACAAAATTAAATTTAAACGATCTAACGTATAATAAAACAGAGATGATTAATTTCGAGTGTCAAGTAATTATTTAATATATTTAGAGACCTATATGATGTGCCTAAAGTAAATAAGTGGTCATAGTGATGTAGAAAATTTTTGCAGAGGACCGAAGAAAGTGGCAGATTAGTAAACATCGTTTACTTCCAATAAGATTACACAAATATGATCCAATTGGGTAGAGATCAATCAAAAGCATCGCTATCTAATATTCTAACATAATCATTATACAGTGTCTACACCAATAATTCACTAGTTTTAAAATATTCTCACTACTTTTTTTTTTTATCTATTTTTATTTTTATTCCTGTCGAATTTTTATCTTTTTCGAATTAAATAACATCACAAAAAAAACTGGCTACTTTAACACAGACGACAGTCTAGTAAAGTAGCCAGGACAATGCTGCATATATCAGAGGTGGAGTCTACTCCATCCCACACAATAAATTACGAGTATATACTTCATTGCAATACAGTTGTATCTTATGCTTATCATGTTATATTATAATATATTCACCAGGGGCATGCACTGCATACAAGCAGAAAAACTGTTCAATTACTAAAGATTCTGGACAGTAAAAATAAATTATTATCTTATTAAAAAATCCTATAAAATTCTAGCCGTTATTACCCGGTTTAGCGTACCCCATGGCTATATTTTTGTCTTACCGTCAACAGTATGAAAAATTGTGACTCATTTGTATTCAACTTCATTGCTATTCGTCTCCGCATTTTGCTCGAATGCACGCGTCGGTCGCGTCTAACTTGTTTGTTCAATTTCTATGAGAAACGTACTAAACTATATATTTTCTTACTCAACCTATTAGGCGTCTTCAAGGCTGCCTCAAGTCTTTCCAAAATCTTAAAATAATTCTTGGAGGCTAAAGAGATTAGTACCCTCGCGGTCAACGGGGTACGTTGCATTTGTCTCCAGTGTCACATTTTGAAAGCATCCAGCATGTTTTTTTCCATTTTTCTCAGTGTCCATATTTATATATCGTATAATGTTATGGAGAATACAAGCTATTTTACTAGACGAATTTAGAATATAGGACCGATTTCTTCATAATAATTAGCCACAAATGTATGATCACGATTGCTTCCAATGAGAGGAAAATGAAAAAGAAAATCGAAAAGAAGATGAAAAATAATGTTCTGACAGATTTTTGCTTCACGTTCTTCATATTGGTGTTTAAATATGTGTGAATTAAATATGCTTAATATGTAGATATATCATATTTACATAAACTATAAATAAATTCATAAATATTGTAGAATACTACAGTAAGTTAGAAAATATTGTCAATAGAATGAAATACGTCTTAGAATCTTATTCCAATAAGAAAACACAATTTTCAGATAGTTTGTGTAACCAATTTGTAAGTTTCCCAGAACTATGTATTTCGCTTAAAGTCACACAAAGAAGGGAATAAAATTTCTAACACTGCCTGTTCCTGAAACTTTTTACCATCCTCGTCCTGGAGAGGAAAATGTATAAAGATAAACTGATTATGTTATTTTCACTCGCTGTGTCTTCGAATTTTGTTATTGAGTTATGGAACACAAAGGAATCGTCGCGGGTGGGGCGGTGCGGAGGGGTATTTGTGATTGAGGGGGGCAGGAACTATGTTTCAGGTCTTTCCAACAGGTGCTTTGTAAGGAGATATTGCGCCACGATGTTCTCTTTGATACTCCATACCCCTAATAGTGAATTCGTTGGTAACATTTTGCAGGAATATCACCGTCATAACCAGAACCTACTGCCTACTGAAACTATCAGAGGGTCTTTAATATTTTTGGTGTAAAATTTGGTATCGTTTAAATTAATATATTAAAAATTAATCACCAAAGAAAAAAAATAATATTTAAGTATTTCTCGTTGCTATATAGCCAAAATTGAATAAATATTGTAGCGTTAATTTCGTGGTTAGATATAATGTACACTCTCTTACCAAGACTCCGCCTACACCTCGTAATAGATGTCGTTTAAATTTTATGGAATGGTTTAGTTGTACGCTAGTCCTGACAAAGATACGTTAGTATCGAAACCGATTGTCGTAAAAACAACACAGTGGTTTAAGCAAAGTTAAATATAAATACAAATTTAAAATGCAATAATTTAAAAAATTAAAAAATGTTTTTTTTTAAATAATTTAGTTCCAAATGACTTTACGTATTTCAGATAAAAGTGACTGACATCAGCTAAATACAAGTTACATAGGTACTAAATTATATTTTAATTTTGTGTATAACTGTTTTGAAGACAAATAAATTAATAAATAAACAATTATAAATGACAAATAAAATTAATTAACTTATTACGACAAATACGATTATTTTTTTGGAAATAAAATCAATTTTTATTAGGTATATTTATAATGATTCCAAAAAAGATGTTTAAAGAACAGCTAAATCTTTATTCACAAACTCTCCTGCATAATTTTAAATTTCTTTGTTATTCAGTTAACTGTGGATAGGATAGCGTATATTTGAAACCAAAGTTATGTATTACTTGTAAATAAATAAAAATATATCATTGACAGAAAGTAATCTGCTTTGCTGAATACTTTTTGTGATGTCCTTGGGATTGTATTTGTGTGTGTGTGTGTGAATGCCGTACCGCCAGCGTGCGTGTGTGCGAGGCTACAAAGTTTATTTCTTGGACCTTTGCATTACGAGGTGTACACTAAAGATGTACTAAGAAGACAAGTACGTAACACTTATGCTAAGTTATTTGGTGGCCGCCTCGCGGGCAGTGTTGGCCACTACGTGGCCATGACCGGCTTTTCCCTTAAACCCGTTTTACAAATTTGAAGATATAATATATTATCGAAAAAGTTTAGTTGTACAATGGTAGACGCCATAGTACAATTTGACTTAATCAATCAAATATCAAATTCTTAAATTGATTTACATGTTGCGATTTACATCGGGTGATAAATTATATTACTCGTTACACTGCCCTGGCGGAGAATATTTAAAACACTGATTTTAAATAATGCTATTTATTTATTGACTAACATCGTGCGGAATACTCAGCACATTGGGTATTTGACTAATTAATTAACTGAAGTGTACATTTATTTTACTTACTTGTAAGTGCAAAATCTTTCTTCTAATTTCACAAATACGTAAGTTTTGAGATGTTAATTATTTTATTTGAAAGTAACAATTCTCAAAATAAATTTTATCTGCTTAGTATAAGTTATTCTATTCTTACATATTTCATCTTAACTTTCTTACAATTTTTATTTATTTTTACTATTATATATTTTTTTACATTTTAGAATTAAAATTATTTATAACTTACACAATTGGTATTTATAATTACACTGTTATTTATTGATACTTGTTTGTAAGGTCACTGTTGTTTTATTCTCAATAACTAATAGTACTTACTGTGTACCTACCGTACATATACAAAATTAAAAAATTGTAATAATAAATAAATAATTATTAGGAATATTTGAATATATTCAAGAACAGTTTGTCGTACCTATTTTTTATTATATTTAATGGAAAATATGTGGAGGTATGGGTAATTACAAGGCTTACGACCTGTCCTAGGCTGGTTTAAGTGATCAATTTATATAAATATAACATTCACCATTCTCACTTATTAATCTCTATATCTATCAAATTTTTGAATGTTGTATATATGTTAACATGTGAACTCGTTTCGAGTACCACTACACTATCGCTATCTATGGACTAAATTTGTTAATTAATTTCCTGAAACAGCATATATGTCACAATGAGAATTTTTTTTTGTTTTTTTTTTTTATTATTAAAGCAAAAATGATTTTAACATATTATACTAGAATACGTCTGAGTCAATGTTTTTCAATTTAATATATATTTTTATTTTGACCAGTACAGCAATATTTATATAAAGTGATTACTTAAGCCAGCCGAAGACAGGTCGTAAGCCCTGTAATTATCCATCTGCCATATATTTTCCATTACATATAATAAAAAATAGCTTTGTCTCAATGAGATCAATTATTTCCTAAAACATTATTATTTTAAATAGTTAACTTTGTTTTATTAACCACTTAATGAATTAAAATATATCTACCGGTTTCAAAAAATATCTTTTTCTTCGTCAGGATGTCAATGACTAATCAAAAAATATTATTCATTCATATGTTATTCTTTCTTTAACAGAATCTATTATTAAAAAACAATAATTAAAAAAAATAATAATTTAGTACTTAAATTATTACTTGATACAAAAATACTAGAATAATTTACTTATTAAATTTAGTTGGTTGTTTATAATTTTTTATTTATTTAGTTTTATTTATCTCCAGCGGTTCCAAATTACCTGCAAAATAGATAATCCCAAATTTTTATTTTCTGTCAAATGATTAGAAAATACTGAAAACTCACTATTACTCAAACATCTCAAACGCTCCTTTACTGTTATATTAAAAATTTGACCTGTTTTATCAAGTGTTTAATAAAACAAAGTTAACGATTAAAAATAATGGATTTTAACCACAAAGTTGATTTTGCCAATCTTAAAAATAAATAATTATTAGTTAGTATCGAATTGAAGATTTTTTTGTAGTTTTTGTACTTCCTACAGAAACCAAAAACAAAAAAAGGTGAATAAGAAAAATGTAATAATAAGAACCAACGTTGAAATAACCTGTCGACATGAAATATGGTGAAAAAATATGGAGAAAGGATGGCAATAGAGATGGGAAAAAGTCACTTTAATTCACACACTTTGACAAACGACTCCATTCTACTTCCTTTGTGATTTTAATGTGTTAGCTATCCTTTCTGTGTTTGTGCGCGTATTGGAGAGAATATTTTGAAAAACAAACATCATTTTCTAGTTGTAGATATTTCTGAATAGTTTATTTTTTATCATGGTTGGTCAGTTTTTCAGTTGACATTCTTAAAAATGTTTTTATAAAGTAGAAATGCACACGTAACTTCAACATCCTATATTTTATTACCCCAGAAACGCAAGTAACGTATAACTTTAGCCGAGATACAAATATAAACGTATCGTGCATAGCCGGCCGCAAATGAGCCGGCAAAGATGTTTAGAAATTTGGTTCAAATTCTAGTATTTTCTAGAATAGTGAATTACGCTTTTAAATCGTTTTAAGAACATGTCTAATCATCCATAATCATATACATGAAAATAAAATACTTGTTTATTTATTATCTTCGTTTAATATACTTGAGACGCGTTTCGTCTTGTAGGCGCATTATCAATCTAACAATTTAATTCAACAACTTGTATTTATATCTAAAGTGGGGAACAGCTATACAATTTTATTTGCATTAGATGAATAGGGAGATGAATTCCAATGAATAAATTTTATTCGTAATAAATTTCACCTCAACGTACATTGTTTATAGTCCTATATTATCTTTCTTCTTATTTAAACATATGGAAATGATTTACTACAAACGTGCGTTTTTAGTCTCTTTTTAAAAAAAGTCTCTGCTGTACTGTTTCTTATGACGGTGGGCAAAGAGTTCCACGCTTTTGGGCCTGCCACCGCAAATGCCCGTTCGCTAAACTTAGACTTCTGGCAACAGCTGGTTGGTCGTACAACCCTTTCTGCGGCTGAAGTAGAGGCTGATCTGAGAGTTTGACATATATTATTTTAATTGTTTGAGATACAAAGCTCTTGAAGATACAGAGGTGCCATGTTATGCGTCGCCCTGTACATCAAAGAGCACAATTTAAATTCAACTTTTTCAGGGAAACGAAGCCAATATATTTGAACGTAAAAGAGATGTTACGAAGAAGAATTATTAGCCATATATTATCCGTACTACAAACTTCAAAACATTAGTAGTTAACAAATGCTATTATAGTAGTTCACACGAGACATTCCAAACGCATTTATTAGTAGATTGACTGCCTCAAGAGGAAGATGTCTCCGAATATGTAACTATACATTAAAAATATCTTGTACAAATTAAATGTATCATACAGATAAAATCAATTTATTAAAAAAAAATATCAACTTTAGTAACTTTTTAAAAATGGAATAACAGATGTATCAATTCAATTCAAGTTCAAAAATTTGTCGCCTACTTACTCAGTTGGCGTGGTGTAACTGGTAACGCATTTCTCTCGATAGAAAAAGATCCTGGTTCGAATCCCAGTAGCGACTAAAATATTTTTTCAATAAATTGATTTTTTTTGTGTGTTTTTCTGGTTGATATATATAATTTGTATAACAAAACCATAGAATTATGTCCTGAAAAAACTACAACTTTACAATAATAATGAGATCTTCTTAAAGAAATATGTATTTTGTAATACGGCATTGTAACTGACTTAACATTTTTGGCATTGTGACAGATAGAAACAAGATCGTTGGTAGTAATTCTTATTAAATATGGATTTTTATTAATTTTAACTCGAAAGAAATAAATTATTTTTACTTTATCGAGTAACAAACTGTGTGGCAAAATCTAACGGTTCAAGTTAAATTAGACATAACTTAAATCCTAGTCGGGCCGGTGGTAAGGGCTCGAGGGTATTAAGATCAACGTTGTGTAAAATGGCCGCACAGGATCGGCGAGGCGGATCCTGGATCATAAATAAGGACTACACGTCTTGATTGGCCGGAGCGCAGTCTGGAATGAGGCTGTGGATACAATGACGTAGTTAAACATGACTAAAGTTGATTACTTCATATTGCACAGATTTACGGTTAAAGTATCAGTAAAAGATTTTTAATAAAATTTCTTACTCGAGTTGAAAGAAATTGACTGCCGTAAAAGCTGTTCGAATTTAGCTTCTTTATGATCAGAAAATGCATCAAAATTTAAACCTACGCAGTAAAATAATAAATATTTGTATTTAATTAGAAAATAAAGCAAGTTAAAAATCAAATCTCTTTATTTGATAATTAAATATAATTCAAATTAAATTTATCAATAAAGGATGTTTTTTTTAGAGGTTTGTCTTTCGAATAGACAGCACTTTTTCTAGCGACAGCCAAATTTGACAGCTGATAGCTGATTTGTGCTCTGTTTGGTTTGCCATTTCACCATGAATAAAATTATGCTAGAACAACGCTTGCAAATTAATTTCGAAAATCGTGGTTCAGTTCGCGATACTTAACGTTTTCGTACCACGCATACTCTAGTTGATAATACGCATCCGCAGAGACGTCATACAGTGCGCACCGAAGAAGCTGTTGTTTCTTCAAAAATGATGCTAGCCAGAACACTATAGTTACAGAGAGCGCTATAGATCCAGGATTACTGACTTTTTCGTTCCCCTATTGAATGGCATTAACATGGAAGAACTGTGGTTTCATAAAAACGGCGCAACATGCCACACAGCGCATGCCACAATCAATTTATTGAAGGAAATAATCGATGAATGCATAATTTCACGTATTGGACCGGTGAATTGGCCTCCAAAATTGTGTGATTTACCTTTGGATTATTTTCTGTAAGGATATGTGAAGTGACTAGTCTACGCTGATAACTTAGAGATTATACTTAGAAGCCAATATTCGTCGCGTTATTGCGATATACGTCCCCAGCTACTCTAAAAAGTGGTCGAAAATTAGTCTTCCAGATTGCGCTTTATTTGAGCCAGTCGCGGCGCTCATATGCACGAAATCACATTTAAAAACTAATGGTATAAAACTCTCTTTCCAATAAAGCCAAAATCATGGTCGTTACCACGATTTTTAAAATAATGTATAAATTTGTGAATACTTACTACTTCTAAGAGATCTCAGTCGGCTTCGGCGTTATCAGTCACAATTTGTATAATATCCTTTTTTTACAAAAGATTTCACTTCGGAAGTGGTCATCAGGGATATGATATTGAAACACTTAATTGTGGTCTTGTGATATTTTATTCTTTCGGTCTCTACAGGCACATCATATTTGATTTGAAGGTACAAAGTTTTAACATTATAATTTCTCAATAAAATATTTTACACTATTAGAACTACTAATTCGAGCAGGTTACGAAAGAAAAATGTCCAGGTTCCTGGGTCCTCATCGACCCCGGGACCAAACTCTGCCGGCCTTCATGTGAAGCTCCGGGAAACCCTCTCTAGGTAGTTCACGCAAGCTTGTTTGTACCCGATGTATCGTACTACTGCACCTCTGCTATCCAGCGGCAGATGCCGCTCTATGTCCGCCATAAATGTATTTAACGAAAAAATATTTGGACGCTATTCGGATATTTTATTAATAAATACATTTTTTCTGTATATCTTTCTAATTGATTAATTTAATTTACATTAAAAGTATTACTTTGTTCTGAACTTGCAACATCACAACAAAAATAAAACATAATATTATATTATTACATAACACATAACGTTTTTAAAAATAATACGTTTCGAAAATGTTGTATATTATATTTTTATCGGCAGTAGGGGTATTAAAATGTACTTTGAAAATAAGTTACAAATTATAAAAAAATAATTGCGGGCGTAGAACGATGGAAGAAATTATCAAGGAATATTATCAGCAGGCTACCGCCCGGGGGTCATGATTCTCAGTAAAGAATAAATCGACTAGAGATTAGAAATGACAATTTATTTGTTTATTTATTATTGCTGAAACACAAAATTGTCAATAATTATACTCGTCACTAAAGTGATCAAATCTTACGCAAATGGCTTTTCTCTGTCTATAGATATTTAATCGTTGGTTATAATGTGATAACATATTTAACTATGATAACAATCTCCAATCTAACAATTCGCATTACGCAGGACATCCATTCTACAAGAGATAAATATGAAAAATAGATTTCAAACTCTTGAACTTTAAAATCTTGCAATTCTTTGTTGAAATAGATCAGGTGTACTCCTATGAGGAGAACCGATCATGTGAAAAAAGCAACGGGAGCAACACGGAGAAATGCAGATAACCGAGAATTGCTAAACTTCGAATGTCATTGGGAAGAGGTTCTAAAACTTCCAAATATAAATTAATTTAAAAAATTTTGTTTTTATTTTTAAATACAATCCAATGCTTAGATGTATAACACAGACTGATTTAAATCACTTTAATGATAAAATAAACGTATTTATGTTTTGTATTTATAATGTTTAATAATTTTTAATTTTTTTTAAATTAAAACAGTTTTTGTAATATTTTATTATATTTATACAAAAAGGTTTCAGATCATTAAAGTCCCATTTTATTTTGTCAGGTAGGTACTAGAATTTTTTTTGAGTAATTTATAAAAATTGAATTTTTTGAAACACAAAATAAAAACTAGATGTTTAGGAAAAGTTTTTACTATTCCAATTAAGATACAGGATTTTCCTAAAACCGGTTGGTTAAATATTAAACGTATATGGTTGTATACAAAGTTACTTACATGAATTTATCAATTTATATTATTTCATATCATTGTTTTGGGTACATTTAGTATTTTAATATCTGCCTCGATGTGATTCGCCCGTGCTGATGCAAACATTTTACGTTGTTAATTAGCAATCATATTATATACAATTAGTTTAGTAAATATAAGTTTAGAATAATTAAAGAAAGAAGAAAATAAGGAAAATGAAAGTTGTTAATAATAAAAGAATGAAGGAAAATATGCAATATTTAAACATAAGAAATATATAAGATAATACCTACCTAAAATTTGTGAAGATAATATACGTCCGTTTTCAACAAGTTAAAATAATACAGTTACAATTCAATTTAAACTATTTAATGACAGATGTTCCAGGTTGGCTCATTGGTGTTGGAGCTGGAGTCTTGACCCTGCGGGTATTAATGATTTTTGTATGTGTTTTTCTTTTCTAATTATTATTTGTTCAATACTTTCTCTTTTTTATTTCATTTATTTATAATAATCAATGTACGTGAATGTAAGATTTCTTTAAAATAGGTGATAAGCCTAATAAAAACCCAATGTAGTTTAAAAATAAATTGTTTGTATAAATGAAAAAAGGAAAAAAAAAATAACATACAGGATGTTCCAGAGACAATAGTATAAACGTAGCCAATGGTTGGAGGGTTACTAGTAACCCCTTGAGCATTCCAACAGAGTTAGCCGTTAAGAAATTATTCGAACTTTTGTAGTTTTTATCAAAAAAGATAAAATAATATTTTTTTAATTAGCCGTAAACAAAAATAGGATAGCTTATATAATAGTTATATTATCAAAGCTTACGTGTTATGATAGTTGCCAAATTTCATCACAATAAGTTGAGTATTTATAGCACAGCGCTCATTTTTGTAAAGACACGTTGCAAATTTCTCGTAAAACACAATTTTTCTAACTTTATTTAACACCCGGTTGATTATTTGTTAGTGATGTCCTCTAATCGTAGGCTCCATTTAGACAACTCTCTATTAAAAGTACCTACCGCCAAAATGAAAAAAAAATCAATGTACAGTATTAATATTGTGAATTAATATATTTTTTTATAAAAACATCCTGCTTTCTACTGTGATAAAAATCTATCGTATAATATGGTTATTTTGAAAACACAAAAAAAAAACACACAAAATTTCTTATTCAAATTTTCCCTTTGCACAAAGCAAAAAAAAATCAGCATATTTTACTTCGCCCGTGCAATCAAATTTTCGCATTATCAGCGACAAAATATGAATCCGGAGCGTGCCGAGGAAACAACGCGAAACAATAACGATCCCCTCCTACAATGAAAATGAGCCCCGTGACAAGATATACTCGTTCAATTCGGAAAAGGCGATAAGTTACGGCGTTGGGTGGCGCAAAAACTGAATACATGGCGACAATTTCCATTTGTGATGAAGCTTATCTATCCAGTACGGAGGAAACGGGGGGCCCGTGTAGCACACCAAATGAGGAATTCATACACTCCTGTGCTCATACTTGGCTATTTTTTTGAGCTACGTCACTTTCTTGTGATTCTAAAATGATTGAAAAATTTGGAATTAAAGCATTTTCAAGCGGGTTTAGGTTTTTGTGATGTCTTTAAGTTCGCCGGTTGATTCGGCCGAACAATGTGACGATTATTGTTTGGATACTTGTAGAAGTAATTACTATATAATGATCAATACGTAATTGCAGCTACGAATGTGGTTGCTGAAGGAAAATAAAAAGAGACCGCCTTCAGTTCGCGTTTTTAATTTTATAGCCTTGGGCACCCCCCACCACTCATACGCCTGGCGATTGGCATGCTTCATATTGTTTACAAATCATACATATATTAATTACAAGTACATCACACTTTTAAATACATGAATTAGAATTTTATTATTTGGAATGTACACACGACGAACTAAATCGATAAAAGTAATGATGAACATCTTTTAAAAGTGATCTAATATTATACCTAAAAGTGCGGCCAACCTATATATTGCTGGTCTTATGGTAGTTATTATTTAAACGGAAAGCTCAGTGGGCTAAAGTGGACTAGATAAAAAAAAAAAATATTTGAATCCAATGTTCAGAATGAATTAACTTAATTAATTGATGTGATAATATAAATAAGCATACCTTGGATCTTTTCGTAGTGTTTATTGCGTGGCTCCTTAGTTGTATAAAAATAAAGTTATAGGTAGTTTGTAAATTTTAATATAATTAAGTACAGAGTATTACAATATAAAAAGAGACGCTTCAGGAGATGCTGCAGTTTACGTTCTGCCATGAGAGTAGAATGCTCCGCACTCATTCTGACGGGCTAGTGGTACTCTTCAGTTCGTCCGCGACTTGTTGATATTGGTGTGCGTCGCAGCTAACCCGACTCCGTGGCGTAGCCACAGATGTCGCTCTCTGTCCGCCTTAGGGCTCCCCCTAAACATACATGTAAGTAATTACTCTACTTGAGTTTATTATCACTACTCGAGTTTCAAGAGAAACAGTAACTCTCATCGACAGGTGAAGTATTAAATTAAGTTACTTAAGTTTAAGTTTAATACTTCATCTGTCGATGAGAGATACTGTTCCTCTCGAAACTCGAGTGGTGCTAATAAACTCAAGTATAGTAATAATATTGTTTCATTTATATCCAACCATTGTGATGAAACTCTACAAAGTTAAAGCCGATTCTATCAATAATATAATATAAATGTGTATGTTGAGCTTCACAAGAAGCGAAGAGATAGGAAAAGAAATGCACGGATAAGATAAAATATACGAGAAGTCGATAAAGTAGAAAATATTCGTTGGACATACACAGTGATCTGTTGGTAGTGGTGATCCAAAGACAATTAAAAAGCTCCCCTAAAACCCGTTGTTCTGATGAAATCATCGAACTCTACGGAAATACGTATCAGCTAAAATCAATGCATAAAAAGTGAAAAATAATTGGGGGGAGGTCTATTTATCCACTGCAGTAGAAAAAAATTGGTCTATGATGATGATGGCATATTAATAAGAGAACGGAATTTTAAAAATGTGACAAAAAAAATGCCCTTTCCACACAGGGTACAAATTATACGTTAACGTAGCGCTGTGCGACCACGGATATTATTTTCATAAAATGCACTTTTAAAATAATTTAAATACATGGTGCAATATTCCCCTAAAGACGCGACATACGTGCACTACATCACCCGGTGACAAATTAGAAATACACGTTTAAAATAGATTAATATATGATATAAATATACAAAGTGAATTATTTACATATTTTCGAAAAACAGACTGACGGGGATTCGAATCTACACTACCAGAGGTAAAATTAAATATATTAGGCTCACTCAGGCACGGCCGGTGATGCGGGATTGACTAATATAATCGTATTTATAATAAAAACGTACACCATAAATATACATATGGAACAGTATAAAATAGAATATTCGGCACATAAATGTATAACGATGAAAGACTGAATAAATCAAAATTCAAATATAATTTATAAATAATAAATACAATTAAACTAATATCAGATATCTCTTAGGGACAAAGCTATTTTTTATTATATTTAATGGAAAATATATGGAAATATGGGGTAATTAAAGGACTTATGACCTGTCTTCGGCTGGCTTAAGTGATCACTTTATATATATACTAAATAAAACGTTCACCAATTCTCACCCCTCAAACCAAACATTTTTCAATTTTATGAAAGTTATATATATGTTTGTATGTGAACTCGCTTCAAGTACCACTATACATACTTCTATATATTTTCCATTAAATATAATAAAAAAATAGCTTTGTCTCTATGAGATATCTGATATTTGTTTAATAACAGTGCCTTTGTAAGTATAAATCCAGTAATAGTGTGTTCTTGAATATATTCAAATATTGCTAAATAAAATTATAAAGAATATTAAGGAGGATGGAATAATTATGGTAAGTTAAGACTTATCAGTTTTACTCTCATAGAGAAGAAACAAATGTTAAAATATGTATATATATATATATATGTATTATCCACTGATTATTCAAATTGTATTATATTTTTAATATTAATAAAAAAATAAATCTTAAAGACTGGTATTAAAAATCAAGGAATAATTTAGCTACACTGAGCAAATGTCTGGTAAAAGTAATAGTATAAGTAAGTAATTCTTAAAATCATACTTGCTTAATTTACGCTCGCAGGGAAAGAGATAAAAAAGTAAAAAATTGTGTGGAGGTGCGGTTTATCCCGCAACGTACGGTCTTTGGTGGTCATCCTCTCTCCCCAGGGTAACTTCTACATCCCCTATATGGACTATTAATGATATGATTCATAGCCTTAGGGAGAAAGTTATGCAATTGCTGTTAATTGTTTTCTGCACCATTTCCGGGAGTTCAAAATTGAACTTATATATTATTTAATGCATAGAAAAGCGGATAATCTAAAGAAAATATTGTTAAAAGAGTAGAATTCATGATAATACTAATATTAAATAAGTTTTCATAATATATTTTTATTGTACTCCTTGTAAATATATACAAATCATAATGTTTGACAAAGATACATTTTTATTCGCAGCTTCTATATGTGGAGGAAGTAATTTTAAGTTAATTTGATATTATATTTTTGTTATTCTTGGTTCTTTATTCAACTCCGGTATTATTCCGGTACGTTTACACGATGTTAGTAAACTAATACAGTATTTTGAAATACCCAATTCAAAACACCGTATTCCAATTTCTACGTGTGTCGGAGACAGCTTTGAAAATACTTTCATACAGTTTTGTATGTTAAACATTTTACATAAAATGTGGAATATGTATAACTGGTTTGAGAGCAACTAAACGCATTTCTACGGTGACCAACAATTCGAGATTGCATTGATAATTTATAAAACAACCTTAAAGTGAAAAGACAAGTGTTGCACGTATTAAGGCAGCATTAGGGTAGAGTTGGGAGAGAATTTTAGTCGTAAATAACACAAAAGACGATAAATTATTCCATATCCATCCGAGCGTACAGTATTCTCTTGCGCGTCACGTGATCCGTCATCGTTGACCTTGGAACCAATGTGCTGTATCAAGGTGATTAATGACTTTTTTTAAAATTTGTATGTTAAAAAAAAAAATAATATATACCTAAAAGATCTCGTTTTTCATGGGACTAATGCCCGTCGAATACAAGACAAAAGTGATTAAAATGCTATCTGTTTCACAAATTTCTGTAGAAAACAATCGTTTTCTTTCCCAGCACGAGACCAATAGGTTAATTAAATGCTCTGGGATTTTAGGTCACAGATAAGACTGCCAAGTCCAATAAACCTGAGAATTTACAAAGGGTCATCTGTTGAATACTAATAATGTTCCTTAGGTTTCTGTATATAAGTATATTTTACACATTTACCACATTTCTGTTGTATTGTATAAAATAAAATTTAAAAAAAAAGTTAAATACTTTAGATAGAACTACCGAAAAACATATTTACTGTACTTGAACTCGGAATATTGCTGGTAGACTGCGTTAGCATATTACAATTAAGCCATTATAATCTTTATTGGTGTTTATAATCAATTTTCTTATATCTTTCTAAGTCATATAACTATTTTTTTTAATCAAGAATCTGTATTTTTACATCGAAGCATCACAATAAAATGTGATTTCAATAAGAAATAAAATAAGAATTGTCGATAATAATGTCGTATTTGGTCATTATCTTTAAAAGATTAAATTTTTGTTGATTAGAAATACATGTGTCGAGCGACTTATAAGATAAGACAGATTCCAGATCTAATACAAGCAAGAAAAGAAAAATATTAGATATGCATATTCCAACAGTACTTTCGCCTATTACAGTTTTTCATTGAGATGATAAAAAAGCTACATAAAGAAAATATTTTGAAAAAAAATACTTGTTACTAAATGCGGGTGTATTCAAGTAAATATATGAGAATTGACATTGTAATGTGAGAGTTAATATGTAGAAGATTATAAGGTATGTATATATAGGCATATGTGTTATACCTCAGGTAGGTACTGCAACAACAATTTCTCACAGTTATATAATTTTTTTCAAATAAAAAAAAATCTCTTCATGCCGCTCAATTTAATTACATCTGTATGTGAAAGTATTTTTTTTTATATTTTTCTACGTCTAATATTAATGAATTTTTTAAACAAGATATTATATCACTCGAGCTAACGAAAGGAAAGTTTTAATTGTAATCTGTCAAGACCTACCTGAGTTGTCATGTCTTCAAAATCCATTATATCTCATAAATATTTTAGACAAGTTTTTTGACGTATTTTAGATTTAACATTATTCTATAGAAATCTATCTAAATGAGTACCAACACTCTCGTATCGCTTGGTAACCTGAATTTCCATACGATACCTTGATTCACGTACATTTTGCTAGGATTTTTACACCCTGCATACCAACTAAGCGGCGAGTTGGCTTGTCGATTTCGCTGCCGCTGCAGCCTGCACCCTGCACCCTACGCGGTAATAAACCCTTTGAATAGCAGCGGAAAAAAAGAAGAATACTTGAGCAATTTATCTCAAAATGAAGTAATGGTCGGGGCCAAAATGCTCAGCTGTCGCAAATTAATTTTATTTTCCTTTTCTACATTTTTCTAATTCGTACGATTTCTATGTAAATCAGACTTTAAAACAATTAACGCGTATTAATATTCCTATCACTTAATACAAAAAAATCAAAATATATATGTTTCTGTATTAACGAAAGAACAACACCACGTCAAAGTCCTACACTCGTCGTTCATGACTGCAAAGCAAACAAGACCACGGCGTCCGCATGCCAATGTGAAAAACTGACAAGAGTCAAAATTATTCGACATCTGGGAGTACTGATCGATGATCATCTTAACTGGAAAGAACATATATCGAATCTAGCAAAACGCATAAGAAAACTAATTTACTTTTTTAAAGGAATTCGATGTATAGTTGATTACAAACTCTTGAGATCGGTGTACTTTGCACTGTGCTACTCTTTAATTAATTATGCTATTTTAGTTTGGGGAGGAGCAGCAAAAACAATATTGGAGTCGGCTAAAAAAGCACAAAAAACAATTCTCAAGGTAATAATTGGTCGTCCCTTTAGATATCCATCAGACTTTATATTTAAAGAGTACAATGTCCTTGATATAAGACAAATCTTTATGTTGAGACTCGTTCAATACTTCCATACTAATAACAACTCTCCCCAAGCAATAAATCATGGACACAACACTAGACAAACAACAAAATCTACACACCAGTTCCGAGAGCAACAACGACATTTTATCAAAGATTCTACATGTTCCTAGCTCCGAAACTATACAATACACTCAGTACCAATTGGAAATCGTACAATTACTATAAGATTACACAAAAATGGACCCAATATATGATTCAATCAGGTAGAGATGAATCAGAAGCATGGATATCCAACAATTTACTATAATGTATACAATTCTTTTACTAATAACTCACTAGTCCTACAACACCCCCACTCCACATATTTTTATTATATTTTTATTTTATTATACTTTTATTTTTTTAATTTTATTCTTACTTTTTTATTCCTATTTGATTTATTTTTTTATTCCAAATAACACCACAACAGCACGAAAAAAAAAAAAAAAAAAAAAAAACTGGCTACTTTAACACAGACTTTAGTCTAGCAAAGTAGCCAGGACAACGCTGTATATATCAGAGGTGAAGTCTACTCCATCCCACACATTAAACTATGTATTATGTATGTTATGTATCCACCTCTGTAACTACAAAAATATGGATGTCAAAATATATATAAATAAATAAATAAATAAATAAATAAAGACCCAACTTTATGCCACATTTAACGCTTGAGACTGATATATTACATCAAGGTGATGTGTCAATTTCATTTGAAATACGAATTGGTAGTTACACAATCTATTTGTTCTAAAGATATATTTTATAAATAATAAAACGAATAACTTCATTATGATCCTTGTATCTACCGTTAATTGAAATTTATAAAAATATTGAAATATATATAGAAGTTTAATATGTCTGACAGAGTAATATAATATTTTTTAGACAGAGAATCTAATTATGATTATTGATGATTTTATCTGTATATCTTTCTAATTTGAAACATTTAATTTGTAAAAATAGCACAGAACTATGTACTGAATAACTGCTATTTCAAAACAATAATAATGTATTTTCTTTAAAAATACGTTTAATATTTCCAAATTAATTAATAAATTTAATTCCGGCGTCCCCATCGGTTATACTCAAATGTATTTGAGATTATATGAAATATAAAGTGAATTGCTTATAAATGAAATAATAGATGTATTAATTTTAAAGAACTGCAACACATAGGTTTGAAAATTTATCGTTAACTTATTAGGTTGACATGGCGTAATGGTCAGTGCGTCTCCCCGAATAGGAAAAATTGCTGGTTCAAATCCCGATGGCAACCAAAATATGTTTTTAATAATTTGATTTTATCTATATATCTTTATAATTGATACATTTAATTTCTATATGCATATATATAATTGTCTGCTTGTTATCCATACAATCCTATACGCTTTGAATAAACCAAACCGAATTTTGTATAGTTACTCCTGAGGGCCTACACTACTCCCCTCCCCCTGGCCACCCTACTTCCTCCAAATTTTGAACAAGTGCTCCTGAGTGAACAAGAGCTCGCATATCTCCTCTCCCCCTGGTCGCCTTACCCTCTCCACCGATATAAATGTGTATTATATTGAATGTCATTTGTTCCAAATTTTGAACAGTTGCTTTTTAGGACCCTGCGCAAAATATAGGTAACCTTCTATCTTACCTGACCACCCAACCCCCTTTATTGGCTTCGTGCTCGTTATTTCTGAGACCGTAAAATTGTCCGAGACTGTAAAATATCTGTGACGTAATATATTCAGAGTCATAAGTATTTGTCGATTTTAAAAATAATAAATTTACTTCAACTGTGTATACCTGTTGAACAAATAAATAATTATTTTTTTAACGAGCACTCTTAATTGAACTGAATCTGTCGTGCAGAAGAACTTTAAGTGATTTATTATTTTTATTTACAATAGTAAATAGCATGCTGGACGACCTTAAGGCGCGGAGTACCAGGTCGTCGGTACTGTTTTATACATTTTTATAGGAATGCATCCACAAAAAGACTACACAGGCCTGGGAACGTTGTTGGTCTTGTAGATATATTCCGATGTTCAATATTTAAATATAAGAGTGATGTTTCTGATGCCGTTCTGAGTCAAAAATATAATTGATTTTGGTACTCAGCCATTCTGTATTAAACCTAAATTGTTATCGTTTTTTTCCTTTAATTTTCAATTTTTTCTGTTAAATCATTTCTATCAAAATCTGTTTTATCTGAGTAGCTTGTTGGTATAGTGGTTAAGACGATGGCCTAATGATCTAGTGGTCGGTGGTTTGCGCCTCGTTTCAGGACTCCAGCAAGTTAGTTCTATTTTCATAGCACGAGCATTTAGCTTAGTTTGAAAATAGTAAGAATATTGATGTGACATGTATTCCGTGTACGCATCTCTATTTTTTTTAAATAAAAATATATATTCCATGTTACTTATGTAGTTGCACATTTTTTTTTATAATTAGTTTAGTAAAAACCCATAAGGACGTGAATACAATATAAATAAATAAACGTGTAAAGGTTGATTGAAATTATTGTTAATATTAATTATTGAAAGGAGTCTCGTACAATCGATATTGAATTTTAATGTACGATCGAAGTCTTCTAAAAAATGCACCCCGCACCACCCCGCTGAACCACTATTTTAAATTACGAGTATAACTAAACTCTAATCCCGGGCATCGCCGGTTCAAGGAGCGTAATATATAAAATATGAATAAAAGTCATTGTTCATATTGTGTATAAAATACGACTATTATTTTCAATATCAAAACACAAAAGAAATATGAAAGAAAAAAAACTATTTTATTCCAAACAAAAGGTTTGCCCATATGTCGTACTGTAATCCTTACCGCAACAGATTACTAAATGAATTCGTACGTTTGATAAGCTACTTTGCAACTCCAAGCACCCCGCTCCTAGATGGGGTGAAATAATAACATAGTATAGGTGCTCTCCCCTACGCTACAGTTCGGGGTAGATATTTCGGGCCAATTTATTTTATAATATATTCGGCCAAAGGTTTTAAATCAAGCATCGCCTACTATTGTTAGTCGCTGAAACTTTTAAGAAGTACGTTACGTTTTGACGCATAACTCTCCACAGCGCCGGTATAGAGAAAATTGTCGAGAACTGTCTAATGAAACGAAATCTTGTTACGGAAGTGACATCACACCTCTCACTCTCAATCATGCTACACTACATAATAGCAGTGCATATTTATCGCTCGCATCGATCATTCCGTCGTCCAAATACGCGATCGGCAAACGTTTCATTATCAATGACTTAGTTGTTTGTGTACGTCAATAAAATACATTCAACTCACTGACTAAACCTTATAAAATTCAGATAAAAAATAATTTAGCAACAGTTTTCTCTAATTCTCCTATCATCTTCGCTAACTAGTCAATGATGCCATTTAAATTTTTAAGTATTATGCACAGAATTCAAGCAATTCTGAGTTCACCACCATTTGTTCATTTCTCTCTCTTGTATTGGTAGATGACATTGCTCTATGTGCTTGCTGCACAACACACGATCAGCGAGATATTTCACATCAATCTGTTATGTAAAACGAGATCTCTAAGGTTTTTTTTCAAACGAATCATTTTTGTAAGCACTGAAATAAAATTCTACAGCACTACTAAAACTTGTTCATAGTGACGAAAATCACGTGTATCGCTTTAGTCTATTTAGAGTGCATATGAGTTAACGTAACAAGTGCTTTATTTTAGTTCTACTTAGATGGTTATCAAATATTTTTATTTTGCTGACTTGAAGAAGAAATGCAAATTATTGAAATATAAGAAAGTGGTCACAAAAGTTTTCCATACAATCAAAATCAAAATAAAATTGTAATGAGAATAATAACTCAAATTGAGAAAACGCAACGAAGTTTCATTAACCCTTCCCAACCATGCAGTAACACAGGTCTACCATCATAATTAAACCTGTAATATTTCGTTAAATACATGTAATATAAAATTCATATTTTAGATAATCCTAAAAAAATATTAGCGCCCAGGAATGACTAGTGAAAAACCAATTATGAAAAGGGAATCGTACAAAAACAATTATTTTTTCGATTCCATTTCCGTTGGTAAAAATACAATTTGTGATTTGAAAGACAGAGATCACACACTATTTTTACAGTGAAAAGAACAACAAACATACAAATATAATTATCTCTTTCTTACTAATTAAATGAAGAGAGTTAAGAATGAAGGACACATTGTAAAGGATTTTATGAATGCTCTAAATTATGTTATTAATCATTTTTTTAAAATTGAATGCTCAATATTTAGAGTAAATTTGTGCCATTAAAGTCATTTAAGCTAATAAAAAGATTTTTTCTTACTGTTATTTACGGTAACACGAGTTGACAGCATGGCTGCGTTCGGGTATTTTATATCACGGTATGATAAAGGTTAAGAACGTTAACTTGATCCACATGCACCGTGTTTTTGATGTGTAGCTAATCTTAAATCGCGAAAAAAAATCGTACAAGAGTAATTTAGAAAAATATGTGGCAAAACGTTATGAAACAAAAACATTATACTCGTTACCATGGTGAATACATACTTTGTTTAGTACTATAAACGTCAAACGTCAAAATTATCGTGTTGAAAAAATAAAATATGTTCTTTCACATCCCGATATGTATGTAAACAACAGCTATGTGAATTCACTGTATGTATTCACCTAAAAATAAAATAAATAATAAAATAAAATAAAGTACTTATGTACTAAATACAATGTTACGCAACCACTTTCTAAGAAATGAAATCTAAAAATATTAAAAGTAATTGTTTTATTATTTCTTTCTTTCTCAGTGAACTGTACACATAACATAACAAAAACATAATGTTTATACGTATCCAAGAGACTAAACTTACTCTATTTAAAAAATATATTTAATACCTAATGTGGTTCTTTTCTTCAAGAGGCTAGGTATTTGTAATTCATTTTTACGACGATTCGGCAAAATAGTAAAACTAAAACACACGACTTCCTAAAGAAGTTTGACTGTACACGGCAAATAAATAATACATGCACGTGTGATTTATTCGTGTACTTGCGATATCAGGGAAGTCTGTGACACGTAATACACAAAATGCAAAGTCGGCTCGTGGTCGTTGAAATACAAGAGATAATTAATTTACAAATAATCATGGATGTTTAATTTAATAACTAACTAACTGTAACTTTTCCCGCGAGGTCAGACAGATAGGATGATGTGCCATTCATTTCAGGTTTCATGGTCATATCAAATATTTCGCAGACGTTCTCTATTTGTGCTACCATTAATACTCGCCTCTTTGTTTTGTTGTACATGATCAAACCACCTTCTTCTTCTTCTTCTTTTAAATAGGCAATCCACACTTCAAGAGTGATTTGTGCCATTAATCAAGTTAAAACTTTATTTTATATAAAAAAGTATAATAATATAGAAAATATTACATTACAAGTCAACACCATTGTCGTTCAAAAAATTTGCTATTATATACATTAAATTTGGCGAATTAAGAGAAAGAAGATGACACAAGTTAACTGGGAGTTGAAAATTACCATTGACGAGATTACTGTAAAAAAAACCTGTGATCCGCAATGGACAGGCAAAAAAGATATGGTCAAGGGTTTCCTCCTCGGCACCACACTCACACATTGGGGAATCTATTAAGTTCAATCTGAATAAATTTGAGGCTACCTGGCTCAATTCTCATTCTAGAGATATTTGATATTGTTCTTTTGGAGACTTTCCTTTTGGAGATCAAAGGGGTGCGGGGAATAGATCTTTGAATTATTTTAAGCCAATTACCCTTATGATTATTTGGAGCCATCCATTGTGCAGTCCAGGTTGAATCCATACATTTTTTTATCATATTAAGTCTGTTGTGCATCGAAATATGGAATTGATGGGGGAAAACTCTGGAAAGAGTGGTCTCCTTGGCCAGTTTATCAGCACATTCGTTTCCATGAATTCCCTTGTGTGCAGGAATCCAAACGAATGACATCTGTTTATTGTTGATGTCCAAATTTAATAAACATCTTCTGATGAAACAGATTATCTCATTGTCTAGCCAAACTTTTATGTTAGCAGAGAGGGATTCAAGAGTTGCTTGCGAGTCGGAGAATATAACAGCCTTATCGACGTTCCAGAGTACGCAGACGTCCAAAGCTTCTTTAATTGCCCAACATCCTGCTGAGAAAACCGTTGAATCTTCTAGACTAGATTGCATTTATTGTTGATGATTTCTTTATGTAATTCTAGGTCGACATTTCGGTATGGTAATACGTGCATCGTACTTGTAATTGTATAACCGTACGACAATGTACTTGTAATTGTATAACTGTGGGTGATGTAAATGTCTACTTAACTGTGGGAGATTTATAGTTATAGTAATATTAATATTCGCAGAAACGTACTTTTATTTTTTGTACCGTACGCGATATGTATAACTTACAAAAACAAAATTTGTACTATCATGCCACCCCACGCCCCTGACTTTGAAGTTTCGAGTGTGGATGACATCTCCGTTTTGGGATTTGATTTAGCGCTCCCTTTTTATGAATAAGCTTCATCCCACTCGTGTGTTATTAAACCAAGAGCCCGATTTAAAATGAGTACAGGGTAGGGTCAGTGGCCCGCCGAATGCTTGCAGGCCACAGTCGCTACTCTTTATTTCAGGGGTGGCTTTCTTCAGAAACCCGTGTATCTAAAAATCTGTTATTTGTACTAGAAAATAAAAATTTCTATTATAAGATGAGTTAACTTATAAATAAATGTTTGAAATTTCATAGATACGCATGGGTGAAAACAATAATTATAACACGTCAAAAATATGACTTTCAAAGTAATCAAAAATATAAATATAAAAGTTTATGTAAATGCCTTCGATAGCTGGTTTCCAGGTTTCCGATTAACAATAAGCACACATATGATATATGAACTGCACTGACTTTTTATTTTTGCTGTATTTCTAGTCCGACGTTGTTGTTCTTTAGATTTTGACCGACCGAAGCGCGGACTGGTAGTTTATTTGGACCGCTGGGCTGGTCGAAGCACGGAATGTAATTGAATCGCCTGTCGTTTACTGTCTTCTTAGCTTTCCGAAAAAAGAGCGGCAATACTCACATACACACATGTACATTATTATAAAGCAGGAAAACCAGTGCTGCCAATCGAAGTAACAAGGCGCGTAAACAAAAATACTTTCTATACTTAGTGAATTATTTATTTAAAAATACAATGTTATATTAAATTTAGAGATCCGTTTGTAGATGTTTACAATATAAATGAATTTGGTTATATTTGTATAGCCTCACATCCTAATATAAAATAAACACGGAGCTTAATAATATGCGTATTTTTGTAAATATTAACGCAATTACGTATTCTCAGAATATTTAATTAAAATTGATTGTTATGACAATATAATAACGAAAACAACTTTAAAATCTTTGGGAGATTTAAATGTTTTGCAAATAGTCGTTTTTCGATTTGGATTTTTAACTATTCACTTAGAACAAGTTTATAACATAAACATGTAGTACATAAATTGTACTTGTTAATCTCGAGACTATCTCAGAATCCCAGGATCAAATAAAATCGATAAATCGAATCTCAAAGTCAGGAAAAACTATCAAACTAAATATCCAAACTCTCTCGAAACATCCACACTATGTAATATAATTGATTAATTTATAATACTTTTAAAATTAGCAATATTAACTTTACGGTTAAAAATCATATTTTTTATTTATTATCTTTGTTTTATTAACCAGTTGAATTGAGTTTAAATACATCTACCGGTTTAGAAAAATACAATTTTCTTTTTCAGGATGTCATAACTAACCAAAAATATATAGCATTGTTTCTTCATCAGAATCTATTTTTAAAAATGTTTAAAATTTAAAAAAAAAAAATATTTAAAAAATAAATTTAGTACCTAACTCAAATTGTTGCTCAATACAAAACAAAGATAAAAAAAAAAATAAAAAATAAAGATTAATTTATATTTTACCTCTTTTATTTATTTATTAATCTGTGATACAATATAATAATAATTAATATTTTTTCATTCTACACTTCTCTAAAAAGCATATTAGAAGAGAATTAAATATTAATAATTATTATTTAAAATAAAATGTAATAAGTTAATAGCAACGATATAAAAATAATATTGGATTCGGGGTAAAATTTTATCTTAAAAGTGTGTTTTGATAGCATTAATTATTTATTTATTATCTTTAATCTTCTTGATGTTTTCGGGTAAGCTCTTAAATATTTTTTTTCCTATAAGTGTATAGTGGGGTTGTGCAAATGATATGTTGATTTTTGAGTATGAAAATACAATTAAATTAAACCTAGTGCGATTTTCAGTAATAAAATTATAAATACTAAATTAATGTATTAATTATAAATATATACATATAAAATCAATTTTGTCGAAAAATATTGTTTTTGCGTCATCGGGATTCGAACCTGGATCTCTATTTCTAATCCGGGGAAGTGCACTACCTTTGTGCTATAACGCCAGTATTTTTCTTGATAAATTTTCGAACCTATATGTTACATTTTTCAAATTAATACACCTGTCGTTCCATTATTTGAAAGCCATCTACATTATTTTTACAAAAACAATATATTTTTCGACAAAATTGATTTTACATGTATATATTTATAATTAATACATTAATTTAGTATTTAGAATATCACAGACCTATGTTCTGAATAATTACAACTTCACAATAAGAATGTGTTTTCCTTAATAATAAAATTATATTTGACTTTTTCTTTTAATATTTGAAGAAAGGATTATTTTTAAATAGATCACAAAATGTTGGTAATTCGAATTCTTTAAAGAGTAGTTTTGTCGGATAATGTTACATTTTTTCTGGAATCAGGTTAGTATTATAAGCTGATCTCCAACTAATGGTGGCATAATGTAATATAGATTAAATCAATGCATAGTATACTAAGTACACATTTTTTATAGATAAAATTGTCTTAATTCTTAAAAATATGTATATTAATTTTCTAATCTTTTTAACAACTTGACAAATTTGATCCTTCCATTTAAGATTTTTTATCGATAATTACTCCATGATATTTGATTTTAAATATTGTTTTAAAAATTGAATAGTTAGAGACACAATCATTTTGATTGATTATAATTAGTATTCTAAGACACGAAGGAAGAAAATGACACGTGGTATTTTTATTACACATTTAATATTTTTTTTGTAAATACTCTATATCTTATTCACATTTTTACCAACGCTTTGACGAAATATAACAAACGATAAACCTTCCTCCACTAAATTAGATTCATACTTCCCTTACGATACAAAAAAAAGAAATATGTATTTATTTCTAAACAATGAGAACTTGTGAAACTGATTCCTGGAAGGGTGAAATATAAACAAGAGTGATAGAAATATTATATTTAAGGGAATATCATATCAAGTAAGGATTAAAAACTATTTTTTGATTTTTGTTAATATAGTATTATATTATGTATTTATTTTACTATTGATTATATAAAATAACTTCTCGAGCCAAACGACATCTATACGCTCGTAAAATTAAGTTTTTTTCTATCCGTAGCAAAATGCGTGTTTTTATATAATAATTCTTTAAAATATTATAAAACTCTTCACATAAAATTATTGTTAGTCTAAAAATCTAAGTATATAAATAACTATACTAATTAGTACCTACTTCTGGTTTCATAACTTTGCCTTCATTTATCCTAATTCTTTCTTAATTATTTTTAATTTTTCTTGATAATTATTAACTATTTAAGATTTACCTTAATAATTTAAATTTACCTTGATACATTAATTTAAAATTTCCTCGATAATGCTTAATTAATATATATTTATATTTAAAACTTTTCATTAAACACCACATTCCTTGTAAATTTCTGTACGTCTCCTGAAAGCTTTTTGTGGTTTACCTGTTATCCGGACTTTAATTCAGTTAAGATTTCTTGATCGCGTTACTTCAGTGAAAGTAGCAATGTCGCATCAATTAGATTTTCCATAGTCATTATGAATATTCGCAATTCATTGAAATTTAATCATTGTATGTGTCAAAATTTACAAAAATATTTGTTATTTTTTTTAATTTTAAAATCATGCCTATCCAGTTAAAACAGTCTTAAAGTTCACAATCAAAAGAGTACATACCCATTTATTTCGTATTTCATAGAAAAATGACACTTAACTGAGGTGTAATGTATGAATGACCTTTCAAATTTGTCTACAAAGTTTCACTGGGCAATATTGTTGTGATCCAAACTAAGCATTCGTTCATCTCTTACACATGTATAATTATACATGACATCATAATACATGACATCATAAAAGTCTTCGTGTGTCCATCATGTGTATATTAAAAAATATAATTATATTTTGAGGATAATAATTTAATTTAATTAAATAATTGTATATTTGTGACAGTATTTATATTTTTAAAAATAAATTTAAAAAATTACGATCAATCTAATGAAGTAAAAAAAAATACTTTTAATTTTTCTTTATCACCCTACTGGTAGCAGTAGAAAGGAAAACGTTATTTGTATAATAAATCTTTTTCACCATATTATTATGAATAAAATGTAATTACAAAAAAGTTATGTTAGCTCAAGCTTCGTCAGGGCGTATTTAGAACTAACAATAAATACAAAAAGAGTGCACTTAAAGAGGGAGAGAGAATATAAAATCACATGTAAAAACAAGAGATAGAATACATATATAGTTGGTAAGAACATCAAGAGAGACAGAATAAAAAAATATATGCGAAAGATAGAGACATAATACATATACAGTTAGACGGAACATTAAGCGAGGAGAAAATATAGTGTTGATGGATATTAAATTGATTTTAAAGGAAACACACCTAATATGGATTAATTAATTTGATTATGAAGAATCAGAGTACCACTATTAACACCTTTTTTTATTTAGAGACTTTCTAAATTATCCAACCAGAGGCCAAACCCATTTTATAGAGAATATTAGTCCCTGTGTTGTTATTAAAATAATGGTCTGTTTCAATAATATAGTTGGAAAATTCTGAGAAACCATTACTGTTTAAACATTTAAGATGTTCTTTGACACGCATATTGGAATTAAGAGCAGTTTTGTCCATATATATATATATATATATATATATATATATATATATATATATATATATATATATATATATATATATATAAAATATTTGTATTACCAAACAATAAAAAAATATTTAAAAAAATGAGATGGGTCATGTCAATATTTTTATTATTATTTTCAAAGTAAGCTTAGCGTTTGTATTATGAAAGTAATACTAACCTGGTGATTTTCTGGGACCACTCGATCAGTAGGCGATTGTCTTACCATTAGATCAACAAGCACGTGTAATAACCTGTAAAAGCTCACGGGCATAAAATCATAGTATATAAATAAAGAGACAAAGAAAATAAAAACCGTTAAAAAATGGCCATTTAACATGATCGAATTTGCATGGAGCGTTATGTTAATGATATGTTTAGGATGTATTTTAAGTTAATTGTAATAATCAGTTCTCTCATTTTTTTAAAACTGATGTCTATAAATAGGGTGACCAGAAAATTTGTGTGAATAATGCTGCAAAACACCGGAACTAAGTAGTTTGGTAGAAATATTAAAGTACGGCATCTGCTTTAAAATGCAAATTTTTCATTAAGCGTATCGGGTGGGCGCCACACTGCTGTAACAAAAATTTAATTCATATTTTAATATTAAGTTTCAGTTAATCTGATGATTTATGAAGGTATCGACAGGGGTAGTGAACGTGTGTTACGTGTGCTAAATGTGATATTCAGGAAAAATCAACTGAGGAAAAAATAAAGCAAGAAAATCAAAATATTTTTTTAAATTATAGATTAGAATGCTACTTTGACTCCTAAGAATACATGGTTTCAACTAACATTTTGGGCTAATTTGAGTTATTGCGTGAAATGGGTTTCAAATATATTATTCTTAATTTTTTCCATACACACCAACTCTATTTAACGGATATTAAAGGAAATAGCAAGAGCTGAAAGTTCCAATTGCATCAGTTATTTATTTCAAAATATGGATCATTATTGTTTCTTTACAAAATATATATATATATATATTTTTTTTTAATTTCCCTCATCTCACAGTGGTCATTAATAATACTAAAACTAATTTAAGACCTTAAAATAGATCATATTTGCATACTCAAAACAAAATATATATGAATGTATGTTGAAATTCAATCAACACTTTTGAACTCATTATCTCAAAACAATGTCAATCCCAGATGAAACCGTATTATTCTGAGGTATCGATTTAGCACTTAACTATCACACCGTTTCACTTCAAAGGTAAGCAAGGATGACAAAAATCTACCCATTTATCTTGGTAAGGCATTCTTATCACATTGACATTCGTTTGTTTATTTCTTGATTATGCTCTATTGCTATCACAGCCATCTTCCAATATTTAATCAATCAGATTATTCTGAGCCCTGAGGCTTCCCGTCAAATAATTAACTTAAATACTCTCTTTACTCATACGTTGCAGGTGCTGTGATGAACTCTTGTCGTCATTTCTAAACGCCCCCGGCGGTGCGGCACCTAACCACACGCCAGCGACACTCCTGAACGCGGCTAACAGCCGTGTAGCGGTCTGGCTGCTCACGTCCCTTTTTCTCCAATAACTACATTGCACTTTTATACCACCGCGTAAATTAAGTATATTTTGACCAACTTTTGTAAATTTATTGCAAATTGTAAAGCATTTTATCATTACTGCTTGCCTACACTTAGATATAAACCAAATAGAGTTTGCGACATCATATCTCACAAGCATGAGGTTAAAGCTGATTTAGAGGTAGTTATACGTAGTTTCAGATACTTATCCTTCTGATACAACACTATCAGTAAACAGACAACACTTATCCTACATAATGCTTTAACTCGTCATTATATCATTTTTCAGCTAATAGTAAAACGTTTTCAGTCTATACTTCTTATGGAGCAGTTTCAGCAAATATAAAATATAAGAAGTCCCTATTTCGATAAAATTAACAGTATATTACTAAATAAAGTTCTTACACAGAATTTACTGTCAATGCTAATAAACAAGTTTTTAGTATAGTTGAGGTAAGTTCTGAAAAAAACGTTTAAAAATATCTAGCTAGATAGAATATTTTACACTATATGAACTCATTTGAATATTAAAATTTAAAAAAATCATAATTAGTCCCACCCACGGACTTGTAAATGAATAGACATGATATGAAGTGTATATATAGGAGAGGGGTTTCACACATTATTTGCGGGGCGAGGAGCATTCTACACACATTTATCAAACGGAACAGAAATAAAAGTAAAAGTATTTACTCTTAGATAATTAAATCTCTGTATGAATGAGACGTATTTTTTTACATTAACGTATATTATATTGTCAGCGTTTAAATTTTCGTTCCAATGAAGTCATTTAAAAAAAAAAATTACGGAGCTCTTTAATTGCGTGAGTGGCACCAAAGTGATCACGCGGGTGTCACCAAAATTAAAATTTTGGGACAAGGCATTTGCGACTCACCGAAGTACCTATGCCTTTTTGATTAATTTTAAATATATACCGTAAAATATTAAATAATTATTAACCTAGATAGAAGTATTTATAGTCGACGCATGTTTCATATTAATGTGATAACTTATAATATTTAGTCACATATTATACTCAAATATACATTATAAGTCTCAAATATATATTATACACACTAATATAACATTTCTTACCTTTCATCTTCATTAAATTGGAAAACAACAAACTATTAGAATAGTTTAATATAATGAAATAATTCTTATAACTGCATTTCGTGTATTTTTATGATGCATATATTTTTTTACCTTATATATGCTTATATTATTTTACATTGGTATTTTTGTATATTTTCACGTTTACTTGCCTTATATGTTTCGTATACTATTTAAGTAGTCTTCAATGAATTATTCGGTTTTGTGAAACGTAATTTGTTGCCTAGTTAGGCAATGCATTTTAAAATATGTGTAAAATATATGTAACAAACTGTCTTTTTTTTGTAGCTGTACAATGGTTGTAGTTTATATGTATCTAAAAAAATAAATAAAAATTTTCCATTGTACAAAAAATAATTAAAAGTAGTGTGAATTAAAATACTTTAATTTGATCTAATCAGAAAAGTAAATAAAAATGGAGTGTCAAAAAGTTCGTTACTCCTGTTACAGGGTTTGAAAAAATCAGTACATACTTTTATTAGTTCTTGTTATCGTTCCATTACTGAAACATGACTGAAATTATGACAAAGTATGTGATTACTAACTAAATATATTAAATTTTAAAATAATCAGTAGTAATTCATTAGCCTGAGTGATCGGAGAATTGATTTCTGTCCTGTAAAGATATCAAGATTGTCCTAGCTTAGTTTAAAAAATAGTAACAATTTTGATATGAAAATTTATGCTGAATACGACGTTATTTAAAAAGGTACGAGTTCTCAATAAATTTTGCTTTTTTATTTTGCTTATGCTAAACCATAAAATAAATGTTCCAGTACTAAACTAATAAATCACAAAATTTACTGAATGTTACGGTACCACGTGTTACGTACGCAGGCAGCAGAACTACAAAACTACTTTAAAACAATTTACCTACAGCTGTGACTTATCGCGAGTCTTTTATAAGTCACAAAGTAGGCTGTTTTTATTATTTCTATTTGTGTTACTTTTAGTTCTAAAATAGAAACACTACATCAGTTGACAGAGTTCAATTCAAAATATGACCATTGATCATCGTTTTAGACAGACAGGCATATACTTTTCTAAAGTAAAGATGTCACAGAAAAAAATGCAATGGATGAATCTTTTTTCTGAAAAAAATCAGCTCACATTTAAACTTGCACCCGAGACCATTTTAGTCCCGCTAGGCTGCACTTTCAACTGTCATATTTATTAATTATCACAGAAAGATATATTCTGAAGAATTAATATTAATAGTCCTAATCAATAACATCATTAATAAAAGGGAATTTCGTATTATTAAATACATGTTTCCAACATTTCGTAACATCGGAAGAAAGACGGCTGGCTAGTTTGCTCAAGATTAAGTTAGGATAAACTAGAACAAATTGGTTTATCATCTAGTACTGAAATAGCGCAAGATAGGGGAACATAGTAGTGATTTGTTGAGACATTGCGCCCCCGATCCTACTGGGTTAAGGAGATGAAAATGATTATGATGATAAAACTATATTTTCACCTTTTTTGTCTAAACTTTTTGTTTAAAATTGGCTAATTAGTTTTATTTCTAACCATGTAAAGATTATGAATATTTTTAGTGATAATGTATTATTTCTAAATGTATACATTATGGGCAGTTCAAATATAATTTTGATTTAAACATAGATATTTCATAAACTATCCTGTAATAAAACCACATTACCCGCGGGGGTTGACATCACCGCAGGTATTGTTATACGGTGGAGCTCTGCGGTCTTAACAATTCGAGGAAAATATTTAAAGTTTCAAATTTAAAAAAATTCCATCTGCAGTTTCACCCGCCCACAATAATTGTCCTCATTTTAACAAATGTCAGATATAAATTGGATGTATATATATATATGTAGTTAAATCTATTTATTGAAAAATTATTCGGTTGCTACTGGCATTCTTATTTATTGTGGAGAAATTAGGAAAACGGTTTAAACATAAAAGATTTGTTACAAATTGAAAATTGAGGAGAATGAACACAGTATTTAAATTACCGCACAAGTACAAAAGCGCGTAGGTTTCAAGGTCAACGTGACGCAGTTATTGGCGTTCGAAAATGAAGAGTGTAAATTTAGTTCATGAGAATGTATTACAAGCTTGATCGAATATTAACCAAATATAATACAATTTCTTTTAAAATTAGCAATATTAACTTTGTGGTTAAAATTCTTTTTCTTTTTAATATTATCTTTGATTTATTAACCACTTAATTGAGTTTAAATACATCTACCGGTTTCGAAAAATACAATTTTCTTCTTCAGGATGTCACAACTAACTAAAAACATATATTATTGTTTCTTTACCAGAATCTATTTAAAAAAAAACATACAATTATTAAAAAAATAAATTTATTTTTATAAATAGACTCTGGTGAAGGAACAATAATATATGTTTTTAGTTAGTTATGACATCCTGAAGAAGAAAATGGTATTTTTCGAAACCGGTAAGATGTATTTAAACACAATTAAGTGGTTAATAAAACAAAGATAATAAATAAAAAAAATACAATTTCTGTTTATATTATGAACTGTGTTATGAAGAATGTATCCAGGAAAAACATGTACACATATTTATTTTATGTTGTGTATGTATGTGGTTAAAACCTGCGATAGTATATGTGTATTACACGCTTGATCGACTATTAACCATATACCATTCAATTTATTTTTGAACATGGCCTGTGTCATGAAGAATATATCTAGGGGGTACATATGTTCATATTATGTAACGTATATGTCTGGTATAATAATTCAATCCGCATTACAATATGCCATCATTAGTTGGAAATCACAATACAATTATCATAAAAATAAAAATAATATTTAAAAAATTAAAAGAGTATTCGACAAAATTACGTTTTGAAAAATTCCAAGAACCAACATTTTGTGACCTATTTAAAAGAAATTCTATTCTTCAAATATAAAATTAAAAAGAAGAATATATATTTATTACTGAAAATTGTACTAGATTTAAATTTATATTTTCATGCTCTAAAATCATTATTTGCACAACACCGCTATATGGTTACCTGAAAACATTATGAAAAATAGTGATACTAAAGAACTATCAAGTGCTGTTAAAACACTTCAAAGTGAGTTCAAAAAGAAATATATACCTCTAAAACTTATTTATATCGCTGATGCTATCATTTTTATTACATAACATCTATTGTAAACAATAATTTTAATTTATATGCACTCCACTTCTCTACATAAGCATAGGCTTTCAAGAGAAGAGTAGTCCAAAAAAAATTAATTAATGTACCTACCATGAATATTGTAACATAATTTGAAAAAAAAATTTGGGTTAATGGATAATAAAGAAAATAGGATTAAAAGCACATTAATAAAAAGCAGTTGAAATTTTGATAAATTTATTGGTTCAATTTCAACATAAAAAATGTTTTATAAAAGAACAAAGCGAATCCCTTTTCGTAGTTTAGCACCCTATTCTCCGTTGAATGTAAAAGAAAGCAAAAATAAACATTATTAATAATGGCCAATGACGCAGATGCGCCAGAAAGTAAACACTATTTTATTTTAACAGTTTTCGTGTTTTACAATATTTCTAAAATGTTTGTCCTTTATCGCTAAATATATAAACAATGAAATATTAAACCCTTTGATATTCGCCAATTAAAAATAACTGTACACTTGTTTCTACATATCTTTGAGTTATTTGAATACTCCTCAATACTTTGCCTTAATTATTTAACAAATGTTTAAGTACCTAGTGATTATTGCGCAACGAATTCACTTCTCAAATGCTTCCATTTTCAATTAAAATATTAACATATTAAAATATTCTCGATAAAAATTCTACACATTATTTGATTATTTTATACTCGAGGGAAAAATTTTCACGTGGGCTTTTCAAATATCTAAAATATTTATTCATTTTAAACCTCTTACTCTGATAGTAGAACCATGTTTACAATACGTAAAATAATTATTTTGGTTAACGCGAAAATCATATTAATTGAAATACTTTTTTTTCTTCATATAAAAAATGTAGGTTTTTTACGAAAATCGACGAAAATGAATTATTCAATTGAAACCAAAAAAATCATGTTCTAATACTTAAGCGGAAAAATATATGTTAATTTATTACAACCGAGTGTTTTTTATTTATTAAAATCTAATTTATACTTTAAATAAGTAGATCACAATTTCAGTATTTTACGTTTATTTAAATAGTACCGATAGGAAACGACATTCTCAAAAGATTAGGGGAAATAATGTAAATTAAAAGGCAACACTTAAAAAAATCACGTGAGTACAATTTGTTTTCTCCTGGTTGTGTGTAAACATCGCGCGTGTGTGTTATGTGTATAGTTCACTGGGAAGAAAGGAAGGCATGCAATTTTATTAGTTATTTAGTTATAACGTTTTAAAATTACAGTTTTTAGGTAATGGTTGCTTATCATTGTACTGTGTATAGGTAGGTAAATAGGTCTGTATTTGTTTTTTAATTCAAATATTTAGGTAGTTACAGTATAGATACTGATTTGACAAATAAGTTATTTACCTACTATGGATATTGAATAAAATATGTAGTCAAATGGGTACGGTACAAATATCAGTACTGAATAAAATATGTGGTAACGAGTATGATATTTCTCTGAGCTTACTCTTAGTACGATTTTTTTAAGGGGTGCGAGCTAATATGTTTACACATCGAAAATTATATTGATTTTACACAATACATCTTCTATTTTATTTAAAGGTCGAGTAAATCAGTACACAGTGTTATCGAGTAATATTAAATTTTTAATTAAATTACTGTTTTAATTATAATATAAGAGGAAAAATAAATTTATTCAGGTTTTACGGATTTTTTGTCTACTAAAGTAATGATTCCAAGATAGATACATATTTTTTATTAAAAATTTATTAACGTTACATTAAAATGACGCGAGATTCGCCTTTTATGCTACATGTGAAGAAGCCTTGCTTTACATATGGATGCAAAAGTATTTTATATTATATATATATGTATATAATATTCTTAATAATCGTTGATTAATAATCTTCTTTATGTGAAAGTGCATGCATAGATTGTAAAATAAATGCATACAATTACACATATTGAAATACATACTAAATGATTTATCGACAATGATTGTTAAATGCAAAAATTTGTTCATTATCAACTGGCTAAGCGACTTAATGAATGACTTTTTACATATTGTTTTCCTAAATGTGACGTAATTAAAAATATACTACCTTATACAAGTTACATACTGTTTATTTCTAATTTATACATGGCATTGGTGCAAAACAATCGGTAAAATTGTTACGTGAAAGATTATAACAGTCTTATAAAAAAACTTAATTAAACAAAAATGTGAAAAATATCACGAACCAAAGCAATAAAAATAATGATCAAGAAAATATAACAATGTAATTAAAGTATTGCGTTTAAAATTGGATCCAATTCACACTGAGTATTATTATTTCAGTTAAAAAATTATAAGAAATTCACTTTATGTAGAGAAAAATAGTAACATTAAATTATATGAAGAACACAACTATTGTATTAATACGAAATATGGATATGTTCTCACGTCGATGAAAATCGAATTTAAAAACTAAATACATTATTACAGAAGTCTTATTGGACCATTAAAAACGATACAAGTTTCTCAATTGTTCAAAATAAAACATCAAACTTTGTCCATCAAATGTAGATTTTTCTTCGAGAGCAGTTCTTCGCAGTTAATTTTTGAAAACTTTTATTTGATAAAAATATCCAAAACGCATATATTCTTTACTTCTTGGTAGGTTTCTTAATTCACTTCGCACTAGATTACGTTTTAACTTTCGTGGCACGAAATTAATTTTCTGTGGCACAAAATTAGTCTTTTTTAAAATAGTACGCTAGGGTCTATACAAATTTTGCATACAGATCAAATAAAAAAACACAGTAAGTTTTGTATGCCTTCTTCACTGTGCGCTCGTGACGCATTCGAAGTGTTGTTAAATGTTTTATTGTTCACTGATAACTTCGACGGTCCACAGCACGAAGGGAATTGGGATGCAGCTAATGGGAATCACGGAGATGAAGAGGAGATAGAACAATTGGAGCAGCTATCACACTATTTCATTGGGATGTGTATTTTGATTCGAATCATTTTGCCTCGCACATTGCTGAAAACAGAAAAAAATGGATGAATAACTTGTATCTAGAATTCAAATATAACAACATACAGTTTTATTTACACTCCAGATTCAAAATAGTTTTAATTGTTTATTTTCTTCATATTTTGAATAAGAATTCTAATCATTTTCATTTATTATGTCATGTTACAAGTAATTATTTATATATTACATTTTAGTACATAATGACAAAGGATAATATTGATAGGATTGAAATATATATTACTCACTAACATTACAGATTTATAGAATAGTAAAAAATTGCAATTCAAAAAAAATATCAATCACATGTACATATGTCATAAGGTCATAGGTACATCTGAGTTGGTGAACCTGTGACACACGTAATACTTTTGAGTCGGGGGCAAATAACGAAGTGGTTTGCAAAGTGTGCAAAAGTCGAGTAGATTTTTTTATATACAAATCAAATATGGAAAAAAAAATTTTTTCGCTGTTCTCGTAGTGCGTCATAGAACTTTGGTATTCTGTTATTGCGGGAATATGATATGCTTTTTACTATTTACAAAATCGGGCAAAAGGCGGTATCATTGCATACTTCTATTGTGTTAGTGTTTTGTTGTAGAGTATGTCTCAAAAGTCTTTTTCATTTTGGTTCATTCGCTGCACTAACGCAACAACCCGTAGATGGGTGGGGATATGCAGATCGCTAGCTGCGTTCTTAGTAATTCAGTCGATATGGAGCGTATCCTTACCAGTTGTTCATGAAATTTTCCCTAAAAAATTGATATTCCGACGAGGTGATATAAACTGGCCTCCACGTAACCGCGACTTGATACCAAAGGACTTTTTCCTATGGAGCTACCTTAAATCAAAGATGTACAGTAACAATCCTCCCTCGCTGAACCAATTAAAAAAAAATATCTGAGAAGAAATGATAGCGACGATGGAAAATACGTGCCGAGCAGTTCTCAGAAATTTTGCCTCCCGTTTAGAAGAGTGCCAACGAAATAACGGATTACATTTCAAAAACATAATTTTTAAGAAATAAATTCCCAGGAACTGTACTTAAATGAAAAAAAAATTTTTTTTATTAAGCCCATCCATTATTTTATTACAGAATTTTTATTATGAAAAAGACTTTTAGGACACCTTGTACTTACCGGCTTTCAAATCTGACTAGCAAAGATTTTTTTTAGAATTAGGCGTATACTTTGAACCACTTGTGTGTAAAACATGATACATTTAAATACAAAAGTTTGTCTGAATATTTTTGGTATGTGCTTTAATGGATAATGAATTATTAAATATTAAATTATTATTTATTTTGTTATACATACATCTTGTTTTCTTTCCCAACTCTTCATTGCAGACTTGTATTTCTCGAATTCGTGACACCAATTAGAGTAAATCTTTTGGTATTCATTGCTCTTTTCGGGGGGCGAACATCTGTAAAGACGATAAGTTAAATGTTAGTGAAAATAAATTTTAAAAATAAATTACGTTGATCTTAATAATTACGATTTTTTTGTTTTACCTATGAGAATCAACTGTGATATTGTAAGAGCAGAGAAGAGATCCTCCCAACCAGCAATCGTATCTTCCAGCGTCAGCTTCAGAAGCTGCGATGATGAGGAGACCGTGCTCGGATGTCTCAATGTACTTGTCAGGCCTGTTGTAAGATAAGACAAAAATCATATTTCTGAATTTCTAACCATCTTCAAAAGACAGTCCATACATTTGAAAAAGAAAACGGCATTGAAATTTTACATATCGATAGAGGATACAACAGTAATACTAAATTTATTAAATAACTAATTATTATAAATAACTAGTTATTCATATTTTGCAATTCGATGTTGTTACTTCCTTCCATTATGATTGCGGCTCTTCTCCCCCTTGCAGCCGGACAATCGATTTATTTTCATATTTTATTTTGGATCAGTCAGTGTGTTTTCGATTTGTAGTCGGTAGTATCGAAATCAGTTGATCAAAGTATTTTTTTAATCAAATTACATATGTACTCTGGTAACATAAATGGAGAAAAACGACTAAGTATTTGGAAGCAAATATGTAAAATGATGAATATTGGTTTCTGTCAAATCACCGGTAAATCACAAATTAACGAGAACTGTAGTTTAAAAATAAGGGTATTTACAATAACAATAATTAATATTAATATGGATGTTTAGTTATTTAGGTCTTGTAGAATAGTCTAAAAGGAATTATACACAAAATAAACTTACGATGTAGTTATTGTGAAAAAAATGAGAAATATACTATAATATTTACAAATAATAGTGAGAGCACAAATTAGGTTTTTTTTTTTTACCTGAAAACGATTTGATATCGCCCCTTCTCCTTGGAGTAATGGTACCAGGTGACAGCCTGGGGCTGCAGAACTTCCGGCATCTTCACGAAGCTGCCAAGATGAAGACTCTGCCCCCAAGTCACTGTAATGCTCTTCTTTACGATCGAGGAATCACATATATCAGCTGTATCATTGGCAACATCTTGAAGCAAGCTAGAAGGAAATAATGAACATTGTAAAATGTCTTATATATATTTTTTAATTTTGTACAATAATAGCAAGATTTAAAATTACATTTTTTTATAATTTATTGTATTTATTACAACGTATTAAATTCTGATAATAAAATTATTATGTAGACCGTTATTTGAACAGTGATTTTAACAGTTATTTAAACCATTATTTAACTGTTATTTAAACTGTTATTGTGTTCGATTGTAAAGATGATTGTTAACTGATTACCGCAATTCTTCGAGCAATGGCTGGTACACTAGAAAATAAACTTTTAAATTTAATCTTAGTTATCTCAGTTACCAATCATCGTCAAAATCACAGTCACATTACTAGAAAGAATCGTAAGAAATTATAGAAATACTAAACGGAATTTCATATTATTTAAAGTAATCGGAGATATTCTAACAATGGTCAAGATCAAAATATAAAATGACATACCCAGGCTGATATGACCGGCAGGTGTTGGTATCTTTGTCCCATCCGCAGTAAGGATCCCTGACGCATCTTAGGCAGCTATCGTATCTGCGCGCGCACATTACGAGTTGCAGTTGTCTTACGCGCTGGTCGGATCCAACGTACAAAGAGCCATGTACTCGAGAAATCTCCATAGCCTAATGGTGGAAACGCATGTGAATATTAATATATTAGATTGATTTGGCAGTTACTTCTTGGTGTAACATGTAGTTTTTATATTGATTTGGTACTACATACACACAATTTTTGAGTTAACCTTTGATATTGAAATTGCCTCTAATAATGTGAATATCTCTGTAAATATACTAAATGCAGAGTTTAGGTATTCCTCCGTAATATATTTAAGTATTGGATAAAATAACTACAATATAAAAGTATTTACCATATGCGACAATACAAAATGTTTTCTCGAAGAACCTGACGTGAATTTGTCAATACGTATATGTGTACGTGCGGAGAGGTGCGGACGGTACAGTGCGCAGGGCACGGGGTGCCAAATGGCGATCGTGACTTTAGTAGCAGAGCGTGCGCTGGTCGTGTTAGATGTGTTTTATGCGTCTTTATGTTGTCGTATATGATGATCAACGTTTTTTTCTTATTTTTAGCACTTTTACACAATAATTGACATATATGTATATATATATATATATATATATATATATGTCAACTTTTATATTAATGATTATTATAAGTAATAAATGTAAAATATTCATATTTATCCGACTTAAAAATCGCATAAATCTACATGTATACTGAGTTTACAGCACCAAAACTCGCGTTTTTATTTTAGCGCCGCAAGGAAAGGTTAATATTACTTCTATAGGGTCTTTCAATAGGGACGCTCAAAATTTGTTAGGTTATAACAGCCATGTTGTTAATGTGACATATGTAAAATTTATTGTCAATATACGTGATTTTTATCCTCGTCACAACCGTCCTGCCGAGTCGACTATTTGACATTTGGTGGCCAAGTTCGGTCACAGTCAACCGGTTCGGTAAATAATCGGCCAACACCAGTACGTCACCGAAACGCAAGATCTGCTGAAAAATCGCTGCTGTGCGTGAGAAAGTACAGAAAAACCCAAGGCAGTCAATTTTACTCATTTATTTTTACTTACTTTACAGTCAAGAATTTGACTTTTTGTGATAGACAATGCTGTGTATTCGCTGATTGGGCTCTGGAGCAATCGGAAGTTGACCCAAATTTCGCCAAAAAAATAATTTTTAGCAACGAGGCCCATTTTTGGATGAATGGATATGTGAATAAGCAAAATTATCATATTTGGGGAGATACCAATCCATACGAGATACACTAGCACCAAATGCATCCCGTGAAAATCACTGTTTGATGCGGATTTTGGTCTGGCGGAATCATCGGCTCGTACTTCTTCCAAAACGTAACTGGCACTGCCATAACCGTCAACGGCGAGCGCCACAGATCGATGATAAGCAACTTCCTGGAGCCTAAACAGGATGATATGAATACTGATAAAATGTGGTTCCAACAGGATGGCGCTACGTGCCACACAGCACATGCCACGATGGACATTCTGTACGAGCAATTTGAAGGCATAGTTATCTCGCGCGGCGGTGACGCGAACTGGCCACCGAGATCGTGCGATTTAACGCCTTTAGACTTCTTCCTTTGGGGCTATCTTAAATCACAAGTCTTTGCAAATAAACCACAAAAAATTGACGCCCTCAAAGTCAACATAAAAAACGCCATTCAGCAAATTCAGTCACAAAAATGCGACAAAGTCATTGAAAATTGGACCTCCTGAATACGTGCCACCAAGCAAAGCTGCGGCAGATATTTGAACGTTATTTTCCACAATTAATTCCATAAAATATACTTTCAAAGAAAGAAAAATTGAGTGGATATCTCAAACACAACTTGTTTTATTAACATTTTAAAATCGAATATTTATTGAGATACCCTGTAGTTTCGGAAACAGCAGTCCTTCCGATAATAAATTGCGAATATGCGAATTAAAAAACATCGACGCTGTTTGAAAAAAAAAAATTTTTCCGAATTCGCTGACCAAATCATTGAAACTAACCATTTTTTCGACAGCTACGATGTAAAATTACTTCACTCGGTAAAATATAGGGGAATAATAATGAATAATCTTGAAATGATTTGAATTCGAAATTTGAATTCGGAAAAAATATTAACCAATCAGTCAACAATATCACATTCTCAAATACTTCACCGTATTATCGATATTTCCATGAAACAATAAAGTCACTCCCACTTTTAAGACCTCCAGCCAACTGTATTTAATTTAGTTCAATTTACAACTGTAAATGGGAAGGACTACTCTATTCTAAAATAGTAATGATATTAACTCAAAAATTGTGTGTGTTATAAAAAGTTAATATAAAACTATATATTTTTTAAATACTAAATTAATATATTAATTATAAATATATACATATAAAATCAATTTTGTCGAAAAATATTGTTTATGCGTCACCGGGATTGAACCTGGATCTCTATTTCCAATCCGGGGAAGTACACTACCAATTGTGTTATAATGCCAGTATTTTTCGTGACAAATTTTCGAACCTATATGTTACATTTTTAAAATGAATACACGTGTCGTTCCATTATTTGAAAGCCATCTACATTATTTTTACAGAATCTCAAAAAACTGACGTTATAACACAATTGGTAGTGTACTGGATTGGAAATAGAGATCCAGGTTCGAATCCCGGTGACGCAAAAACAATATTTTTCGATAAAATTGATTTTATATGTATATATTTATAATTAATACATTAATTTAGTATTTGAAATATCACATACCTATGTTCTGAATAATTACAACTTCACAGTAAGAATGTGTTTTCCTTAATAATTGTATATTTTTAAAAATTAATGTGTTATTTCAATAAATGAAGGTTCTCATCTGTGGTTTATTTAATAATATTGTTTTTGTGAACATATGTTCTGGGATTAACTAATGGAGGATGCAGTAAAATGTAATATTAATCAATTCTTTAATATATTGAGTTGATACAAAAGTTGTTGCTGTTTTAAAAGTATTTATTTAAAGATGGTGTAAATGGTTGTGCAATGTCTTAACAATGATTGACCTCAAGAAAACTTGTAATTATAGGTAATAATGTAAATTATCTAATTGACTAAATGAAGAGTTTTTTTTAAATATTGAAATCTTTTATTTACAAAAAGAAAGCAAATAGTTTCGTTTCAAACTATAAAAATTTTAAAAATAGAATGTAACACTAACGAGGTACAGAATTTCAACAACATATCGTGAAATTATAATAATATTTATTATAATTTGACTTTTTAAATTTAATTAAAAACAAATATGGAGTTCTACAAACTAAACACAATAAGAATAAATAAAAACACATGACCTTGGAATAACGAGGTGTCATTTGACGTTCTGGTAAAAAAAAAAAAATTGTATCAAAATTTTTCTTACAAGAAAAAGTTACATTTTATTATAAAAAATGAAATGTACGAGTGATATTATATAATGTGTCTAAAATCAGGAATCGGTTTACTTTGTTATTCTAAATTATTTTTGTAAAAAATTCACTTCATGGACAATGGACCAAACTCCGCCGTAGAAATTAAAAAATTTATATTCAAAGTTTTGAAGCTCAATATCTCAGTTTGATATTTAAATATGAGATGCTACCTTATTATTTCAAGGATCACGTAACCAATATTCTAAGAATTAATATGGATCAATGTACCTGAATAGGTTCACCAGGGGTGACATCGAAAATATCCAGCAAAGTTGAGCGACTTTCACCATTCTTCATCCATTGGACTATTTTGTGCACCTTTCCGTCATCTGTGGATTAAATGGAAAAACACAAAAATTAGAAATAAATGATAAATATTGATTTTTAAAAAAATCGCTAGAAACAAATAAAATAAACATATTTTGAAAATAATTCAAAACCACGGACCGCCAAATAAATATATATGAACTAACGCAAATTATTTGTTCTAAAATTTTCATTTTTATGGCACCCACGTAATCACTTTGGTGCCACTCACGTAATCAAAGAGCTCTGCGACTTTTTTTAAAAATATGACTCGATTGGAACGAAAATTTGAACGCTGACAAAATAATATGTATTTACGTAAAAAATATGTCTTGTTTACACAAAGATTTAATTAAGAGTAAATAATACTTTTATTATTGGATGAATGCGTCATAATCAATAGGATTTATGTTTCGTTGGATATATGTGTGTAGAATGCCCCTTGCCTTTCTCCTATATATACACTTCATATCATGTCTATTCATTTACAAGTCTGTATTCAGAACCTTTTTAATAATTGTTATGTACTTTTGTGGTCAGCACTTCCCAAGTTGTATACCTCACCGAAGATTGGAGATTAAGATTTCAATAAAAAATTCTTATGTGCCAATTATAATATTTATTATAATAATAATAATGTTTATGGTACTATGTATACACCTATTCACGGAAACAAACGGCTGAGTAAGGTGACGCGCTCGGCGCGCGTCATCATTTAAAGTTCGCCACACACACACGCACCCCATACATCTACAACTGGCGTAGCTGGCGCGCTGACTTACATATATTTCACACAATCTCAAGGACATTGTAGTAATAATATTTTTGTAATAAAAAATAAAAAAACAACTTAGATTCCAGAATTAAATTATTTATTGATATTTTTGATTCATAAATGTCAACATTATTACGTTTGCTCCCATAATGCAAGATTGCGGATAATGGTCGATTTTTTCAAAGCATCGCATCCATTTCCAAGATAAAGATGATGTAACTTCTGCAAGTGCTCCATCTTCCATTATTAAGCTTACAATTTTAAAACTTTAATGACGATTTAAAACAGAAGTGAAAAATACAAAACGTATCTACTGCCATATTGTCATGTGACCTTTTTGTATAGGATTTTTTTAAATGACAATTATTATATTTGTTTCTTAAAAATGGTGAGTTTGCTGATTCAAATATATGTTTACAAGCTGTAGAAAATTTATCTCTAAATTTCTACATTCATGCGCTATTTTTTTCAATTTAATTTACTGATATATTTATTAAAAATATGCGAGACAAATTTTATGGTTCATTTCTGTTATTTAAGCATGAAACTGCCAGAAAAGATATTAAACATATTCATTTTAAAAATGATTTATTTTCGAAAAATTAACCTGACAATGATAATATACATATTTTCGAGAAACTTGTAAACAAAACAAATAAGGGAAAAATAAATGAGTGATTTTCTTATTAACTTGCGCACGAAACAAAAAAAAAGTATCCACACGTGACAAACCGATTGCAATATAACACGCATCGTTACGCTTGAGAAACTTATTCCTGAGGTATTATCCCCGCACGCGAACGGGAACGGGAACGGCGGATTCAGCCGGGATCGTAAATCAAAAAAAAACTTCCGCCAGACATACTATTGCCCTAATAAAATATTAAAATGCGGAAAAATGGACCCATCCCTTGTAGCGTTCACGAAACAATACCGAAACTAATGGCCATTTTACCCCACCTACCGTTGCAGAGCACTCGCCCCGCAGGCCGTTTCCCCCGACTTACTCGGCATCTACATATTTTATACATTTTGTTTGGGGTGTAGTTACTGACCCATCGTTCCCCCAAAAAAGGATAAAAAACCGAAAAATGTTGAAATCCCTTAATTTATTTATATTCGGTCGGTCTTACATAGATGAAATCAATTTATATTTTTGAGGCGTTAATATCGTAAATAATAATGCCTCAAATTAAGAACAACGCAACAGGTGAAAACTTTTTTTAAAAACTTGAATGTTGGTACAGTACTGTACCAATGTATGGTACAGAGTTTTGCATCTGTTGCTAATGATATAAAACAATAATCAAAACGGACCTCCACTGAAAAATATTTTTTAATAATCTCAGGCGTCCAGCAACCACAGGGGGAGCCATTCTTTAAGATATTTTTCAAGGTACCTCAAAGGACTCGAGATCAAAGAAGATGTATAGCAATGTGGAGAAAGATGATGTTCACAATCTGAAGAAAACTACCTGTAAAGACAAACGAGGGTTGAGAAATCATAAGAAGGCAAAGACTCTGAATGGATCGTAATCACATGATTAAAAATTAAATGTTATTATTAATAGGTTGTTTCTAATATATAATATATTAAAACTAAATCATATAAATTTCAGTAGAGATTGACTAAAGTTTATGTAAAACTCACAAGAAATTAAAATTAATATCAAGCATTCATTAAACGTTGAACATTATTCCATTCGACACAATTGTTGGCTTTTCAGCAAAGATTTTATAACTTTTTGACTTTTCAAAGATTTTCCCAGAATTTTTCCTTGATTGTCCTACCACTCTACGATATTTTGCTTTATTTTATCTTTTATTCAGCTTGTTTTATCACTTAAACTCCGAACAATTCGCGTACACCATCTTGACTTCAAACTGTCAAAAAACTCATTTACAAATTGCCATTCTAAAGATACAAAAAAACATTTTATGTAGGCTTTAGTAACATATTGATTTAAAGTATTACTGGATAGAGGTGCTATTTCATAATAAAAGTAACTTTAGAGATATTAGATATTTAAATAAATGTTACCACAGTGAAATTTTATTAACACGAAGATTACTGTATAATTTATACAAAAATTTATTCACGTTTACAGGTATATTTTGTAAAATTTGTGTATTAAAATACCTTAAATTGTCAATTACAACTAACGTAACATAAAATTTTAACCATTCTTTTAATTTATACAAATAACTCCATTTAAAATAGTGTAAGTATGGTTAATAAATTTTTAAAAATTAATTAATATTAACGAATATAAGATAAAAAAAAGTATAATCATAAATCTATTTCATACATTAATGAACAAATTTAATTAGCAACAACGCAGTACTAGAAATATTCACATACATATCTAAAGCGCCGTAAAATTTAATATTTTCGTCATATAATTCGTGGACCCAAATATCACCCCTGAAAACAATTATTCAAGGGAATAAATATAGAAATAAAACAATGGTGACCTATTTCATTACTATTTATAAAAGAACTGCCACCCTGGTTGCGAAATATTTTAATATTAAACATATGTTTGAAAACGGTCATAGCACCAGAAGAAGAAGAATAATGATAAATAATCAGGTTAAAATATTCAGCATACATATAAATAACGACACAATGATTCTTTGAAATAAAAGAGACATGTACGTGAAACGTACCTACATTGATAAATAATCACTTTCAAATATTTATTATGTATGCATGTTGAGAATAATGATAATATTTTGAAAGAAAATACATATATACGAGACGTACATTGATAAATAATCATGTTAATACATTATACATACGTATGCATATTGAGAATAATGACATAATGATATTTTAAAATAAAAGAGACATGTACGTGAGACGTACATTTAAAAAAAAATTACGTTAAAAATTCTAAATACGTATGTATTTATATATAGAATGGCGATACAATGATATTTTAAAATAAAAGAGATAAGTACGCGATACGTATATTAATAAAAATTACATACGTATTCATACAGAGAATGACGACACAATGATATTTTGAAATATAAGAGTCATGTACGCGAGACGTACATTGATATAAATTTAAGCTAAAAATTCTACATATTTATACATGTACAGAATAACAATACAATGATATTTTGAAATATAAGAGACATGCACGAGAGACGTATATTGATAAATAATCATATTAAAATATTCTACTTTTGCATGCATGTTGAGAATGACAACACAATGATAATTTGAAATAAAAGAGACATGTACGCGAGACGTATATTGATAAAAATTTAAGTTAAAAATTCTAAATACGTATGCATATATAGAATGGCGATACAATTTTATATATTTTAAAATAAAAGAGATATGTACGCGATACGTATATTAAAAAAATTACATATGTATGCATATAGAGAATGACGACACAATGATATTTTGAAATATAAGAGTCATGTACGCGAGACGTACATTGATATAAATTTAAGCTAAAAATTCTACATATTTATACATGTACAGAATAACAATACAATGATATTTTGAAATATAAGAGACATGCACGAGAGACGTATATTGATAAATAATCATATTAAAATATTCTACTTTTGCATGCATGTTGAGAATGACAACACAATGATAATTTGAAATAAAAGAGACATGTACGCGAGACGTATATTGATAAAAATTTAAGTTAAAAATTCTAAATACGTATGCATATATAGAATGGCGATACAATTTTATATATTTTAAAATAAAAGAGATATGTACGCGATACGTATATTAATAAAAATTACATATGTATGCATATAGAGAATGACGACACAATGATATTTTGAAATATAAGAGACATGTACGCGAGACGTACATTGATATAAATTTAAGCTAAAAATTCTACATATTTATACATGTACAGAATAACGATACAATGATATTTTGAAATATAAGAGACATGCACGAGAGACGTATATTGATAAATAATCATATTAAAATATTCTATTTTTGCATGCATGTTGAGAATGACGAACACAATGATAATTTGAAATAAAAGAGACATGTACGCGAGACGTACATTGATAAAAATTTAAGATAAAAATTCTACATATTTTTACATGTACAGAATAACAATACAATGATATTTTGAAATATAAGAGACATGCACGAGAGACGTATATTGATAAATAATCATATTAAAATATTCTACTTTTGCATGCATGTTGAGAATGACAACACAATGATAATTTGAAATAAAAGAGACATGTACGCGAGACGTATATTGATAAAAATTTAAGTTAAAAATTCTAAATACGTATGCATATATAGAATGGCGATACAATTTTATATATTTTAAAATAAAAGAGATATGTACGCGATACGTATATTAATAAAAATTACATATGTATGCATATAGAGAATGACGACACAATGATATTTTGAAATATAAGAGACATGTACGCGAGACGTACATTGATATAAATTTAAGCTAAAAATTCTACATATTTATACATGTACAGAATAACGATACAATGATATTTTGAAATATAAGAGACATGCACGAGAGACGTATATTGATAAATAATCATATTAAAATATTCTATTTTTGCATGCATGTTGAGAATGACGAACACAATGATAATTTGAAATAAAAGAGACATGTACGCGAGACGTACATTGATAAAAATTTAAGATAAAAATTCTACATATTTTTACATGTACAGAATAACGATACAATGAAATTTTGAAATATAAGAGACATGCACGAGAGACGTATATTGATAAATAATCATGTTAAAATATTCTACTTTTGCATGCATGTTGAGAATGACAACACAATGATAATTTGAAATAAAAGAGACATGTACGCGAGACGTACATTGATAAAAATTAAAGATAAAAATTCTACATACATACGTATGCATGTTGAGAATGACGACAATATTTTTTTTTAAAGAAAATAGACATACGCAAGGCATACATTGATAAATGATCATTTTGAAACATTATTTGTAAGTATGCATGTTGATTATGACGACACAATTATGCATTGGAAGAAACGAGACATGTACGCCAAACGTACATTTTTAGTAGTTTAGTATTATATATCAGCAATATTAATATAACAAATAATATGATATTTTAAATAATATGCACCGTAAATGTGGCAATCCTGTTGTCGTATACAATATTTATCTTAAAAACCATATACTTATTTATTTGTGCACGAGAATATCCGCAAATAAATAACTAGCCAAGTATATTATATTTTTAAACAAAACAACTTTCGATATGACGCAATAAAGGCTGTTTAATCGCCCTAATAACTGGTAACCCCCAAATGACCGGCGCGTCTGAGGCACTAAAACATTTATCCACTGGTCACCCCACAAAAGTTTTAGTGGCAGAAATTTATCGACCGCGGAACCTGCCAGCTTTCGTACAAACGAAATACGACCAATTATAGTTGTTGTAGTTATTTCTTTCGTATGTTTGTGATTGCGATTGCAATTTCTGAGGAGGGATATCTATAACGCGAACTAAATTGATTACAACATTAATTCCTCCGTATTATTGCCGGCACACTTTATGTGGAGAAAAAATAATAAAAAGTGTAACGACCCCAGATAAGGGAAAAATAAAACAGCTCGAAATTAAGTCATTTAGTGCAGGCGTAAAAATAAAGCCAGTAATTTTTTTGGCAACAATTTAATTTTAGCTAATCGAGGGTTACATTTTATAACACTTAATTATTTTATTTTGGCATCGAAAGTGGAAAAGTTATGCTTTTATGCAAAGTTAATTTATTATTATGATGAAAGTTAATAAGTATACTGTTATCTTAAAACTTTAGTAACGTAGATTAAATTAATAATATTATTATAACGTGATTTTGGGTATAATTAACGTAGAAGAAATATTACTAAGTAAAAAGATTGCATCAAATTTTTAATGAAGAAGAACTCGTATTGAGATATTTAAATTCAGTACGAAAAATAAAATCTTCTCTAATGCTAATGCTAATGCATCACAACAAAATTTTCTAAGTAGGCAAATACGAGAGGTAATTTTTTTGAGTGCGCTAATCGTGAACATTGTTGACAGTGGGTAGGAAATTCAAAGACGCACTAGCTAAGGTTGCTGTGAACCAACTTACGAGAATATGAAAATACAGTGTGTTACGTAGTGCGCTGGCCACGGTAGATCGAACGCCAGCGCATCACACTACCGGCTAGGCTCAGTCTCTGGGTGTCTCTAATGTAATGTGTCAGTGTGGCTATCTCGGATGGATGGGATGGTCTTAAATAAATGAAACACTCGGTTCACGTATGAAACACGTAATAAAATTTATTCACAATCATAACAAATACCCGACAACATATTTGTATGATTTGAGTCTATCTATCTTCTTCGCTTGTCATCGTTATTTCCTCCAGGCGAGGACACTAGTTTGTTATGAATTAAAAACTCATCTTATGATTATTACAAGGTTGACATGTTACTTGAATGTTGAATGAATGTTATGGCAGCCGTGCCAAAGTTATCTTTCGCCAACGAGAAACTTCCAGATTGTTACATGATCCATTTCTCCCGTGCCGATTTGCACAGCTACTAGCCGAGATTCTCCTCCTGTTTCCAACCAAAGGATGGGTCTATAATGCGGATGGATCGAGGACCTCAAATTTCCCATGTCCACCGCATCTCAGAAATCTATCCTTCCAAATCTCTCCATACTGTTGGCGGAGCACCGTTCGGCGCGCTCGGTAATGTAGCGCTTGGTTTGCCGCGCAATTTTTAAATGTCACAAGTGACATTAAGCAAGTAAAAATAATGTGTGTTCATACTCTTATCTTCGTGTATGTAGCATGAAGAGACTTGAACTATCTGTAATAGCGACGAGCTTAAAATAGATGCATTTGAAATGTATTGGTAGAGAAGGATGTTACGCGACAGCACGACGCACGAATGCCTCAACCGTGTAACAAATACAACTACAGTAAGCTCTATCTACAACGTTATGCGTCAAAGTGACAATCTTTATAATGAGATTATCGTGGGCATAACTTTGTTCCGAAGAAGACCTGGAAGAGTGCCACATCGGTGGATAATTACGTTGCTAGAGAGACACTGGAGCTGGAGTCAGCTGTGAGAGCGACTCAGGATCGTGACTTGTGGAGGTGTATCGCTCATCATCAGTCTCATTTGATTGATTTTAAATTCATATTATAATTTTAATAGGTCTGTATCTGAACATAACATAAATATGCGTTCATGGATAAAAATTAAGCCACGAGATTTGTGAAGTGACATATTTTCGCATTAATAAAAATGACGCGTAACATCTTTTTTAACTACATATTTATTTCAAAGCATGTTTGGTGTGAAATAATTACTTTAAGAATACATTTTTATTTAAATCTCCAATAAATTAAAAAATAATTCAAAGCAAAATGTTTCTTTTAAACGTTGTATCAAACACCAAGAAAACTCAGTTAAAGCTGATAACTGACGAAATCAGGTTAATTTTCTACAAATTTCGCTTCGCCATATTTTCTTTGAAGTCGGTAGAAGAGAATATTAGAAAAGTTTGAAGGAAATAGTTTTTCGCGTGAATGAGCTAAGCGTTCACTGCGCGGAATGTTGTAAATATCGGAATTCTTATATACGAGAGTTGCAAAACCTCTCCTGAACTTCAGTAAAACTTCAAATATTTTATATATTTACAGATCAAAATACTGAAACTTTAAATAATTGAATTCATGGCAGTAAATGGATATTAATTATCTCTCCCTAAACTAACAAAATTTTAAAATCAATCAAATGGAGAATTTTCCCCCATCATTTTAATTTATTTTACTTAAGTTAATATTTTGTCAAATTCAATAGAGATATGAATGAATGAGAGTGTGTTTAAATCTATTCGAGAATTTTCTACAATAGTTTTAAAATACAAAATATAAATTATACACGTCCTATTCAAGCATTAGCATAATTTGTAAAATAAGAGAAAATTTCATTAGGAGTGCAATACTCAAAGAATAAAATTACATAACGTCAGTATGTTTTTTCGTAATCAAAATTAAAAATAAATATAAAGTAATTTATCCATCACCATTGAGTTGAGACACAAAAAATTGTAATAATGTAGTCCTATAAAGAGTTAAATTTACACCAAAAATGTCCACTACCTCTTCATATTCATTCTTCAAAGAATGCATTCTGGGGACTGCGGAGTTAGCTAATTCATGAGTTCTGTATAATAATATAATCATAATATTATAACAATAATAAGATTACGTGATACATTATTTTGTTATTAACAAAAACATTGCTATTACAAATAAAATGTATTAATTAGAAAAATAAACACATAAAATCAATTTATCTAAAAAGTATTGTTGTTGCTACCGGGATTCGAACCAGGATCTCTTCCTATTCGAGAAAATGCATTAACCGATTATGCTACACCAACACAGTAAGCTGCACTTTCAATTTGATACATCTGTCATATCACAGACCTATGTTCTGAAAAATTGAAACTTTACAATAAGAATGTTTTCTCCATAATAAAAAAACATTACTATTTTAATAACATTTTTGTTATAATCGACTTTCGCCGACGTAACCTCAGTTTAAAATTCTTTTTTCTGAATTATTTAAACTAAAGTTACTTCGTAATCATAAAAGTTTCTTTTTTTTCTAATTTTGATACTGTTAATTCATGGTGGAATTACATTTTAATGGTTTGATAAAAACATTTTTTAACTTTTTTCCACTATTTATAGTAGAACAAACTTATAATAACTAATAAATAGTGGAAGAATGTTAAAAGTGTTATAATTAAATCACTATATAATTATTGAGACTAGTTTATACACCATCTATATTGCTTACTAAATGTCAAATTAATTAATAAAGTTCTCAAATCCTGTCAAAATTAATATATAAATTTCTCCAAACAATTTCTAACTGAAACTTTCTAATTGGTTAGTCTAAACATGATTGAATCTGTGCGTGGCTAGACTGATTTAAATACTTATTAAATTAGTATAATATTATCCAAATTTACCTTTTATTTGTTTACTCTATTTCAACGTTACTTTGTTACGTGTAAAATTATAACACAAGGTCTACTGTTTAAAATATTTATGAAATAAAGAGTTTTTATTTAATATGAAAGATGGTAGACATTGTTTGAATTAAGTACCTAAACATTAAAATACACACTTAAATTAAAGAATTATATTTACGTTTTTTTTTGTAATGTACATAATTCATACTACTGTCTTTTGTCAATATATTTGTAATATTACAGTTATTACACATTTTTCAATATAGAAGCATACCTTTACAGAACCACGCGGTTGAAAAAATTATTATCGGCAGAAATTAGCAATAATTTATACAATTAAAGGAATGCAGTGTGACGTCTATAATTTCACGTGCCATGTTCTGAATGCGTGCCATGTATTTACAAACCCTGTTCTAGATTATGCCGCATGAAATACTTAGGGTTGGTTGTTTGATCAGTAGTAAATTTTTACCATGGTTTACAAATTTTTATAATAATAAATTTTAACCATCGCCAGTGGTAAAAAATCGTTTGCATATAGCGAGGCGTGTATAATCATTAAATACCCAAGAATTTGATATATTTACCATTGGCAATAAAAAACATTTTATGCTTTGGCTTTGTTAACCCCTGTGTTTGATATCTGACACTTTGCTGATGAAAAATCTTCGGTATATGTGCTAATATAAATTCAACAAAAATATCATTATTAGACGAACTCTCATCTAAAATAGCAGAATATTGAATGATTCATTGTCATTTAAAGAATCAATCTGACAGATGACTTATGTGACAGCTGTGAAGAGTCCGCCATTTTTAACAAACAATTTACGGTTTTTACCATTCGATATTGGAGGGTAAAATTAGTTTACTATTTAATGTACTTTTTAACTAACGATCGAACAACCCGTTTTCGTCAAAAAATTTCATTAAAGTAACTTTTTTTAGTTAGTATAGTAAAAATTTACCGCTGATCAAACAACCGAACCTTGGGTACCAACTCAACGTGATAGAGTTTTGGGAATATACACAGCTACGCAACATAACTTGTATTATATATTATAGTAATAAAGATAAAAACAGAGAATGGCGGAAAATAACAGTTAAACAGTAGTATTTCTGAGTAACAATGATTACTGTCATAACACTCGAAGTTTGCGGTATCCATAAACATAATCCTTAGAGAATTCCACATTTAAGTATCAGCTATGAAATGTTTTAATGAATCTAGCAATATCTTTAACAAGTATTTATACGAACTATTATTATGTATAGTACAATTTGAAAATTTTAAGTAGAATGAAATAAGTTTTAATACAGTGTAAATGGGATTGCTTACAATAATATGTTCAGTAAATATGGCTGATCGAGTATTAAATAAAAATAAAATAGTTGCCTCAATCGACAAAAGATCGATCACTCCGAAATCGGTCAGTATCAACGAATCAAACCCCGATGAGCTAATAAAAATATATTATAGTTAATTTATAAAATATTATTAATAATACAAATTAAGTTAATCAAAAAATAAATAAATTTTAAAGTGAACACATTATTATTTGTGAAGTTGTAATTCGGTGATATTTTAATACAAATTAAACGTACCAATTAGAAAAACATATGACATATAAAAATATATGGAATATAAGATGTATCTATTTGAAATAGCTGCTGCATATACAAAGTTCGAAAATTTGTCGTCCATTTACGAAACTGACGTTAGCTGACGAGGTGTTAGTTATCGCACTTCCCCGGATAGGAAGAAATCCTGGTTCAAATCCCGATGGTAGCTAAAATATTTTTTCGATAAACTGAGTTTATTTTTCTAATTGATGCATTTAATTTGTATTTAAAAAAATATTTATCGAAAAAATTTGTTAGGATATATAATATATACCAGAATATGGAATATGAATAATTAAAATATTTTCTCGATAAATAGATTTTTTCTGTGTGTCTTTATATTGGAATTATTTAATAAGTATGAAAAACTGAAAATTCACAAAAATAATGTGTTCTCATTAAAAAATGTTATTATTAATTTTATAACCTTATCTAAAAATAATGACTATGTTTTAATTGAATATTTTTGTAAATAAACATAAATATTTTACAATTATGCTCGATGTTATTGATTAGTTAAATATTGTTTTATTCTAATTTAATAAAAACATATATAATCTGACTGCATCTAGTCTAAACAAATAATTTTTTATGAAAATTTATTTACATTTATTATCTACTCACAGATTAAATAATAATACAATACTGAAAGTGATACTTGATAGTTTATAAAAACATAAAATAAAAAATAAACTATAAAATCTATTGTCTCAAAGACAGTAGTTGAATAATTCATCTCACATCCGATATAATGAAATAATATTAAGCAAAGGCAACGTCATTACGTCAGCATTCAACATTGTGACAGAAATTCATTAACCAGATCAGCAATAAGATCCATGTAAAGATGCCGCATATGCAACTTGCATATGTACTCCTGTTACTCTCTCCGTATCCGCCATTTAGGAATCAAGGCAGCACTCGCGGAAACCACCCTGAGCCCTCGACTTGCCATCTCTCTCGGGAGGAAGGGGTGGGATGAAGAAACAAGAGAATACAGAAGAAGGATCACGTCTCAACCAATCAAATTAGTGGCAATCAGACCTCGAAAACAAAACACGCACACACTCATATATATATATATAAATGTATGACGCACAGAAATAAATCCCAATGACTAAGAAGTATATCCGTTAGATAGGGGTGTACTAAATGTATTGTGTGAATAACAAATTTACGCAATTATGACACTTAATTATATTTTTAGATTATTATTCTGATGATTCGGACATTAAAAGTGAATGACTCTTGAAATGACGTGCAAACAAATACATGAACATCTATTTTATATAATCCAATTCAGTATTACATATTATTCTTTTAAGGAGAACAAATTTTTGTTGTGAAGTTGCATTTTCAGAACAAAATTATATAAAATGTATTTAAATAGATTAATTAATTTAATTCTGGCGTCTCTTAGCATGATTTAATCTAAGGTATATATATTCAAAGTAATTATAAAGTTGATAGCTTTTAAAAATAGAAAATTAACGTATCAATTCTGAGTAGCTTGTTGGTGTATTGGTCAAGACGTTGGCCTGGTGATCTAGTGGTCGAGGGTTCGCGCCTCGTTCCAGGACACCAGCAAGTTAGTCCTATTTTCATAGCACAAGCGTTTAGCTTAGTTTGAAAATAGTAAGAATATTGATGTGACATGTATTCCGTGTACACATCTCTATTTTAAGAAAAAAACAATATATATACAGATATAAGTTAAAAATTTGTCGTAATCATAATCGGATACTGTAGTGGAAGAGTTACTACGTTTTTTCGGATAAGAAGAGGTCCAGGTTCGAATTCCGGTAGCAACAAAATATTTTTTAGATAAATAGTATATTTCTGTATATCTTTCCAGTCGATTAATTTAATTTGTACTAATATATTTTCCCATTCATATAATGAATAGGATTAAAAAATTCACTTATGGTCATATTAAAAGGATGAAGAGTAAGAAATGTTTAAAATGTTGATAAGAAAAAGACGTAAGTGTTGATGGAACAAAAAAAATAAGGACTTGGTACGACCAGGTAAACCGGATACTAGAAGATGGTCCCGTTAGCAGTCTCAATAATCGACGAGCTTCCATGAGAAGATGTATGAATGTAAATAAAGCGAGAATTGTGTGTCAGGATAAAAAAGTGTAGCACTCTATCCTATCTACCTACGGCGTGATATTAACTTAGTTAGTGAGTTACATATATAATGTCCAAAGAACTGTATTTACCTTATACAATACGTGATTTCAGTAGTTATACTTGACTCTTCCGTATTTGATTTGACTCTTTTGTTCTGAGCTAGTTGTCATGACATATAATACATTTGATTGGTCATTGGTTACCAATCACTAATTTATTACAATCGTGGTGCAGCGCGTATGAATTTAGCACTTCTCGAGTGACGAGCACGTGACAAATATTTTAATTTATTTAAGATATTTTTCTACTACGCAAACCAATCAATCAATCCAATAATATCTAAAAATTATTCAATATGGACCTATGTCTCCAAAAAGCATAGTCATTATGCCTAATTGTTAATCTGTAATTTTTACATTAGTAATAATATTATTTCCTTTTCACGACATATTTATTATAATTTAGCTTTATTAATCCTCATTTTCTGAAAACATCGTGAAACATATTTCAACGACTTGGCATTGCTATTTACTTAAAACGCAAATTTTTGACAATGGTTACAACAGACATATAATTTCAAGTGCTCGAGTTAAAGAAAGTTAAAATTAAATAATGTCGTCGTAAGTAATAAAAATCTCCACAACCTTACCGCCGAAAAATTAAACAAGAATAATAATACCTGACTTTTCAGGCATCTTAGTATAAGTTTATTAATAATTTAGACAAATTATTCTCTGACGCATTTATGCCACATGATGTAATGAATAATACGTATATTTTTGTAGGAAAAGTTAAAAGTTTGTCATGTCATTTATTATTTATATATTTTTAAAAATAGATATGCGTACACGAAATCCACGTCACATCAATATTCATACTCTTTTTATATTAAGCTAAAAGCTTGCGCTATTAATATAGGATTAATTTGCTGGTTTCCTAGAATGGCCGAACCAGCGAACACTGGATAACTAGGCGAATTTCTCAACCATAGGACAAACAAGCGCGCCAGCACGTAAACATATTATAAGATAAAATAGAAATAATGTTAGTTATAAACTAAAATATGGTAGCTATATTATCACAGCATACATTTGTTAAATTTCATCACGATAGGTTAAGTATTTATGGCATAATGCTCATTTTTATAAAGAGAGGTTGAAAATTTCCCAAAAATCATTATAATATTATATATATTGTGACATTACAAAACTAATGTCACGTTAGAAATCTCCCCGTCTTTATTTATAATGTCGACTACCTTAGTAATTACGAACAACGCCCTAAGGTTGGCAATGCGCGCGTTTTTAACAGTTATAAAATCAGTCGTAGTCTATGGTTTAGGTTAATTTTCGCTGAGAGCTGTCACAATTTCAGGAAACAAGATGTTTTCCTACTGTCTACATTACATCTCTCTATATATATTATTTTCTACAATCCTTCTACATTTCTTTCTATCCTTATTATTTTGTTTTGTGAAGTTGACAAGGTAACTACGTGACGATGGCGTCACTGGGGTGTTTTACTTTGGATGGATGACTAGAGAGATATGATTTGGGTGACGATAACATCTGGCCAATACGATGGAATGTCGCATGGACGAGAATGGATTTAAAGATTACTCCATCTTTTATTAATTTTTTAATCTTGTTGTTACCAGCCTGTATCGAAGCTCATCAAATTTACGCTCAACCCGACGGAATTTAGGATATTTTATGTAGATTGTATTTGTTCTAACTTAACCTGTTTATTTCATTAAATTCCGTTCTATAATACAAAATATCTTTTCATTTATCTCTACCAGGTATTAATAATAAATTTTACCAATTTAGGATGAAAGCAGAATGTGAAAAATTAAGGCTGGTATACGTTTTTGAGATGAACTCACTGTTCTTATGTTCTCCACTGACTAGTCGGTGATAGAACGCCGTTCTTTACCCTCTCAATATATATATATATATATATATATATATATATATATATATATATATATATAGTACATCCTCTGACGATAGGCTCCATTTGGACTACTATCTTTGGAACACTCTGTATGTATTGAAATACAGTGATGTGATGGTATGCGAAGATATCAATTAAGTGCAAAAGTCTAGATGTAAGATGGTTTCGTTTATTACTCATTAATCCTAAACCATAGTAGCCATCTTCTACTAACTGCGCCCTTAATAGAATGCAATAAATACAGAGTACTTAGAAAGTACAGCAAGGATTGACTGGAAGGTTCCAGTTTGTGGCGACGGAAGATGGACTAATGTCATCAATCTGTCTCTGGAAAGACAAGGGTGGTTTTATGCTGTTAGCGGATCGTACTTATCGACTAGTCCAGGGGTTGAACATTGTGTTGGAATAATTAACTAAAAAGTTTTAATTCCTAATAATAATATACTGTAAAACTCTCTAATAGCGAATTTAAATTTAAATCATAATCAAGTAAAATGTGTCACAAAATTGCAAAACCGCATTAGAAAAGTGCGTTATATTTTGTAAAAGTTTGGCTGGTAGGTGCGTAAATATATAATAAAATTGTTACAGGTATTTAAAATCTTTGTAGTCAACAACTAGGAAAAAAAATCTGCAAAAATCATTCAGAACTTGAAATTAAATTTAGATGTTTGAAGAAATCAAAATAATACAATGATCTATATATGAGGTGCGGTGGGGCGAACCATTAAGATATATGCAGGGGTGGTATGATGCATGTGTCTGAGATATGTAACATTTTTTTTATATTTTTGCTCAGAACTTCGGTATATCTTGATAGTGAAATATGATTTATATATATTTAATATTATGACTACAATTTCATCAAAAATCATTTGATTTGCTTCCCTGCCATGATGCTGAAATATCTTATAAAATTATTACTATTAAAAAAATATATTTATAAGAAATAAAATAACACTGTAATTGATTTTTTTATAGATTTATTTAGTTTCAATTTATAGTGGTACAGAGTTAATTTTTTACGAGTCTGATAGTATTAAAAAATTATACATAGATTATTGTTTGTATTATATATTTAGAATTAAACAATAAAATAATAATAAGCAATGGAACTTGTAATATAAAATAAGAATTCAATTGAACAATGAAGTCACAGGTGCCGCATGTTTACAATGGCTGTCTGAGCACCAGCATGTATTGGAGGCTTTACGGGCGGCGTAGCGTTTAAACGGGGGTAATGTAGAGGTCGTTACCGGTAAACGATACGGAACCCTTTTGTCGTAGAGCCCTCTACGAATCGTAGCACGATACCCTCTGGGGCTGTTCGTGTAATAAATTATATTAAGTTACCTTAATGTTTTGATGTACATTAAAACTGAGAATATTGTGCAGGTTATTTCAACTCAACATAATTGCAATGGTAGGCTGGAGTGGAACTTTTTGTCTTTCGTCATAAGAAACAGTGCATCAGATTTTATTTAAAAAGAGACTGCAAATGCACCTTTTCAAATAATCATTTCTGTAGCTTAAATAACATTTTTTAATTTAAATACAACGATAGTGTTAGACTTACGTACTTAAAGTGATTTTTTTACGAAAGTGGCGCTATAAAAATTATTACATTCTTTATAATACATCCTTCTCTATAAATAAATAATTAAAATTGTTAGCCAACAAAAACAAATGTTAAATAAATTATTATTGAAGGGTTTTGCAGCAGTATTTGATAAAAATTAATATATCAAGCAATTTTGATATTAAATTGAGGACTATTCTGAATTCGCCAATCATCTTTTGGAAACAAACCATTCTTTTGACATTTATAAGAGTTTAGAAATTTTACATACAAATACTAAGGATTTACAGTTATATAAATTATAAATTTTAGAAATAAGAAAAAATGTTAATAGCAAATTAAACATTATAAATACCCAAATCATTTTTTCAAATAGTCACCTTTTAAATTTGTTTTCACATTAGTTCCTTATTTGTCACCCACTGATTATATTTATTGTGATAACATGTCCAAGTCAGTTAGACTATAATTTCTTATTAAATCGTTATTAATATTATATATTTAAATGTTATTATTGTAAAATATATAATAATTTATATTACCGGATATTTGAGACAATACTATGTTTAATAGTCCATGTAGGCTGTTCAATAATAAACCCGAAGGAAAACGGATAGTCGGTAGACCCAAAATGGTGGCGCCATCTATGCTCAACGCGCCAAAGATTCTGAGAATTGGCGGGAAGTAGCTGCTAAACTGCAGAGACCGATGGAAGTATAATATTATAGAGCCAGGGTTGATCGATATGTGTAATAGTTTTTTTTTAAATTCAAGTTTATCATCACCTCTTCTTTATTTTAAACATACCCGATAAAATAATCAATTAATATAATTAAATATATGCACAAATCAACACATATACCTATATAATTTAGATGTATCTATGTTTTATTACTTTTTAACTGCCCTTAAAATTATTTACTAAATTTATTTTTAGGTTTTAGATTGAGGTTATGTATTGTTATTGAAGTTTATATCATATTGAAGTAAGACTTATATATTAAAGTAATTATCTCTTGTATTCCCTATGATTTATTTAAAATATGCAAGTATTTAATTTAAAAGTGACTGGTATTCAGGAAACTTTACGGTACATCCAGATATTGGGACTCATCGTATCCAAAAATGTCATAAAACTTAAAAAAACAAAGTTTGAGTGCGGTACCTCTTACTAAATCCGAACTGACAAACTTGCAAATCTTTTAAAAATAGCAAGTATTCGAAAATAATAAACTGATTATTTATTTATTTATTAGTAACTATATAATACTATATAAAAATTTGTTTGGACTGTGCCCGTCTCACTAAAGAAATTCTGTGTCGAGATTAAAAATAATTTACTAAATTGAACCTCCCTTAACCTCTGACGCGACCCTTTCCTAGGTAAACATATTCAGGGGTGGTTTTATTAGGTCGATTTTTCTTGTCTTTCTTCCGGCGCAGTCCGCATTTCCTATCATGACTCACTAACGATGGATTTTCTGTTCATGTGCTCCCGATACTGCCGCCAATCCTACAGCCCTACAGCCTATACTTACCCTTCCCTTGTCGGTCCTTTGAGTGATAGAAGAAATTCTTTGACGATACTTTTGAGATCTGAGCCATTTTAGGTTAACGGAAACATATTTTGTGTGAAATGGATTCTTTGAAAAATTTTATTTCAATATTTTGCAACCCTTTGAAAATTCCAGAGGTCGCTCTAAAAGTTTCGGAACGCTGTTATATTTTATTAAAATTTTACCATATTTTTAATATCTATTTCTGCCACCCTAAATATCATAACAATGATATATCGTTGAAGTGACCCTTCTACTGCATTTTTTAAGTGGAATCTGAACATTTTCGTTTGATCAAAATATTGAATTCATCTTTCAGGAATAAAAGCTAGATTGATCTAGCATTGTTCTTAAAATACATTGTTGTTATTAAAATCGAATTAAACGATACACACTCAATATTATAAATTTTATAATAAAACAAGTCGAATTTTTAAAGGTTTAATTTACTGTCAAGATTTAAAAACAGTACCGCCTAAAACTGTAAAATAGAGATAACAGCGAAATTATGTTTGATATAATTATTTAAAAATAAATTTAAACTATTCTTAACCAATTATATTTGCAAAGATTGAATTTAAAAAAATATAGTTGATAGGCATGTTATATATTGTCACATTGTAAAATAATCGCCCGGGAGTAACTTAAAAAATTAAACTATTATTATTAGAATTAGCACAGCCACATTTGTGTAATGGTAATATTGGATCCGGGAAAACTTCAATGAACTCGGTCTGTGGACCAGAAGTTTCGTTAGCTGTTATCCCAGCCTGGCTGCACACGCCGGCCGTCGCCTCTTGAGGCGGCGGACCATATTAAAGTAGTAACTTATCGTGTAATCTGAGGAAATTTGATATTTACTTTCCTGGTTGGAGTGATTGTGAACGCTTCTGGCGGGCATTATTAGAAGCAGATTCCTTTACGGCGACTGCTGGATTTTACGAAGGATGTTGCCGCGTTAGATGTGCAATACGTGGTTTAGGAATACGCGTTGGATGAATTCGTGGGAACTATTTCTCGTCACATAGATTTGAAATCACCATTTTTATTTGTCGATTCATTATTGTCGTCGTGAGATCCCCGAAGAAACAGTCTTCGATCAACTCCACGTAGTATTGTGGCTGTCTAGTGTATTTTTAATTTATTTTAGTGTCAAATCTTATTCTAGTGTTTGTGTAGTGAAAGTACGAAATCGTGGCCGATGGAACTGCCGTATTTTGATTAGTATTTAAAAATATTTTATTATATTATATTATAGCATCTTGCATAATGTCGTGTCAATTTAAATCATATTGGGGTAATTCCAATGAGGTTATGTATATCGATCAATTTTTGAGGATGACAACCGTCACTCGTAGAATATGTATTATTTGTCAAATTTCAAAATCGTCGATCAGTATCGAATCGATGTTGATTCGACACTGGAAACGATTTAACTTAAGAGTTGATGTTTGCCATGAAGTTTTGTGGTTGTAACTAAATTATTAAATTATTTAAATAAAGTCATTTCGAAACAGAAACCCTATTTCAATTGCTCTCGTAATGAGTCATTTATAAATTTTCCTCAGCTAATGACAGAAGCAGAATGCGGGTGATTGAGGTAACTATGCAGTTCTAGGGTTTACGAATCTGCAATCCTCGTGCTCTCCTCTATATAGTCGGTGGAGGACGTTCAGCCTCAAATAGGAGCTGGTACGCATTCTCGCAATATACTCGTATATACTCGTATGTACAATATAGCAAACTTTTTGTATTAAAAAAAATTGCCCGATATTCTACATAGCGTGGAGATTATTTTTTCTATATAGTATTTTGTAAATGGTTTTCAATTTTATATTCACACATGTGATCTTTTGTTAGAGTTAAAAAAAATTCATGCCATATGGAATTAGATGTAAACAAAACAATACAAACAACAAAACAAAAAATTTGATATAAACAAAAAATGTTAATGATAAAAAGTTATGTAATTTTTAAATAGTAATATGACTTTTAGCTCACCTATATTAGAGGTTTAATGAGATATAATTTAAACATATGATGGTTCTTGACGATTTTATTTTTTAAAAAAAGGTAATGTTTTGTTGTGAGGTTGATATTTCAGAACATAGTTTTGTGATATTTTTTATACAAATTAAATAAATCAATTGGAAAAATATATAGAAAAAAGTCTATGTATCGAAAAAATATATGGTTGATCTCAGGATTTGAACCTGGACCTTTTCCTATCCAAGGACCATAATATTTTCGCTATAATGACCGATTCAATTTTCGACTAATGTTGATCTTATTTTCTGTAGTGTTTCCAATAGATACATCTATTAATATATTTTTAAAATAATATTTTTTTGATAGATACATTTTTTCTGTATGTCTTTTTAATTGAATCACTTAATTTGTATTTGTATTAATATTTGAACAAGCATCAGAATAAACATGGTTAAGATAAAAATTTATTATTTTTACTATCTACACATTTCCATGTGAAATTTTTGTGTTTTTATTTTAAAAATATCGAAGTTGAATGAGGTGACATCAGTCTAAAAGTTTGCGACTTCCTAGGGGTGTAATTTTCTAATTTCACGATATTGCGAGGCATTTGCATCCAAACTTGTAAATAATAAATGTTGTCCTTTACACCCCCACCCCCCACCCCCGGCTGACGTTCGGTGGAGGGTTTTGTTTGCTTGCTTGTTAATAATTGAGTGCGATGCAGGAGACTCGGTGACGTTTTATCGCGGGGAACAGGCAGACAATCAACATTTTGTAGTCTAAGTTTTTTTGAAACTTTGATTACAGGCTGTGCGACAGGTGATTTTACAATTCAAGACGAATGTGTCAGTCGAAGTCTTAGAGATGAGGGTTATTCTTAATTATTTACGACAATTGTAAGAGAGGATGAGTACCTATCTATTTTAGATTATTTAAAGCAGGTTTGTGTATGGAATTTCGTAACACTAACTATAATATTTTTGAAATATTTAATAAATGTAAAATTTAACTGCTAGTGATAAATTAAATTTACATCTCATTACTCAAAATCATATCGCTCTGTTTTTAATTACAATTAATTTAAAAACTTTATTTTAGAACACAAAAACAAAAATAATCGTACTAAAAAATAAAAATAAATATATTGAAAATCAAAAAAAAAATGACAAAAAAAAGCGGAATATGTTCTAATAAAATTTGATAAACTGTCAATAAGACAAATTTATTAAATTCATTTTAAATGCCTTATTGAGATTTTCTAATGCTGAAGCAAATATTTTACACTTTCGATATAATGTAGATGTAAATAAATTAAATTTAATATACAAATTTAAAGGATTTATAAAACCATCTAAAAATATATTTCTTTTATTTCTAAGTAATAACAATTTATAGTTATAAAATGGTAAAATTACATACAACCATTTAAATTATTAATTATAATTCTATGTTTTTTCATGTTTGTAAAGATACCTTGTGTCTAATTTGAAAACTATGAAATTAAAAAAAAAACTAATAACTAAACTAAGCTAATAAACTTTTTTTTTAAATAAAAAAAATATAAATATATATATACATATTATAAAAATTTAAACAAAAAAAGAAGCAATTGAAAAATACTAAAATGTTGTAAATTCCAAGGAGTGAACAAATTTCAAGTTACGAAAAATTTTGATAGAATTTTATCGTATATAACAATATTTAAAAATATTGCAAGCATTGTACGAAAATTAAAATGTAAAAATGTTTTTTTCTTTAATAATATTTTTGTTATGTGTGTTAGTAAAGCCCATATTACACGTACGAGTTCATGAATCCGTTACTATTTGTGTGTTGCCTCGTTAGTTCCCATCTAAACAGTCGGGCTAATTGCGTTAGTGAACATCACGGCGTAAGCTGGTGTGTGGACATGACGGGAATACTCAGAATCCTTCACCGCCTCACTTGCTGAGATGTGCCGGTCGCTTAACTTGACAGGATCAAATGTGCGGACGTGTTGTGTGTGCTCTACGTAATACGGGTATTCGAATATAAGATTTATTTATATGTTCGATCATTTTTTGTTTATGATTTTATGATATATAACTAACTAACTTATTATCACGCTGTTTCGCCGCAAAGGTAGGCAGAGAGAATGGAGCGACACACTTTTCCGCCATGACACAATTCTCACCTCATTCACATACATTCATCTTCTCATACAAGCTCGTCAATTATTGAGGCTACTAACAGGACTATCTTTCAGTACCTGGTTTATCTGTTTATCCAAGTCTTCCGCGGACGTCCTCTATTTCTGATGCCATCAACACTAATATATTGTTCTCATATCGACCCCTCAGAATAACAAGGTTCCATCTGACACTGACACTGTTTTGAGATAATAACCTCAAAAGTGTTGATTGAATTTCAACATATATTCATGTATATTTTGTTTTAAGTATGCAAATATAATCAGTATGATATGATGATATGATAAGGTTTTTTTTTATTTTCAGTATTATCAATGACCACTGTAAGATGAGGGAAATTATAAATAAATATTGTAAATTAACAATAATGATTCATAAATCTGATGCAGTTGAAACTTTCAGGTCTTGCTAATTATTCTCTTTAATATCCGTTAAATAGAGTTGGTGTGCATGGCAGAAATAAAGAATAATGCATTTGGAACCCATTTCACGCGATAACTCAAATTAGCCCAAAATGTTAGTTGGAACCTTGTTATTCTAAGGGGTCGATATATCGATTTCAGTCCTAATGTTTTCATGTACATATTAAAAATACTAAAATATTTAGTACTAACAATATACATTTTTCTAATATCGTATTATTGATAAACTCATCGAGGAAAATATTTTTCTGTAGTTGATGGTAGATTTGAACATGCTTCAATGAGACACTTGGGTTTTAAGCGGACAAGACATAAGACAATATACAATAGTGGCGTGTTATTATATTGCTATTGGGCTTAATAATAAGTACTACTAAGCTACTTTTTATTTTTCTTCATTACTTTTTTGTTTATTACCGAAGATGACGCAGTAAACATCGAAAAGGTTTTAATTTTAATTAAAGTGAAGTGTGAAGTAAACAAGGTTGTTTCTAATTTTGATACTGTTAATTCATAGTAGATTTTCATTTTAATGATTTATTAAAATACTTTTTTTCCACTATTTATTATTTAATTAACATTACCGGCTTCAGACTGATACATTTTTTTCATAAGCTTAGATATTTACACTATTCAACACAGGGGTGTTTTTCAGTGAGTCTATATAATTTTTAAGTTGGTTCTAATTTGACTACAATGTTGGAATTTTCCCTTATATGTTGTTAAGCACGTAAATGTCTTACGACTCATAATGGTGTCGTAGTATCGACATTTACATAAAAGTAGCGAAACTTGAATGAGTGTATTAAAGGAGGATTAAATAAATAAATAAATACAGCAAATTTAATGTTTTAAATGGTCCGCACTTTTTAATCCGTAGATTTTCATAAAATTTAATAAACACTTTTGAATCCGCGATTTAATGTTTTGTCACGTTTCTAATATTTTGTTTCAGTTTAAAAATTTAACTGAAAACATTCAGTAAAATAAGTGATAAATTATCAACGAATGATATTTAATTTAATCCAACATCATTGTATTATTCTCTGAAAATAAAATAAACATAGCAATTTTGCTCAAATTTAAATAATTACACGAATATGTTTCCCAGACAATTTATATAATTTATCGCTTTAATTTCTAGGATATCCTTATAATTCCACATGTCCAAGTCAGCATTAGCGACCCACAGTCAGTCTGGAAACCGTCATATTACAGTGTGGGGTTTTTTGTCTCTTTGCTTAAAGTAAAATTATATTTAAAATTCAGTAGTTTTTTGACATACAAGTAAAAAAAAATGTTACGTCATCCGAGACGTCGTGATTTGGATAATGTAAAATCCGTCCTAGTGCGATAGTGGTAAATTTTACAAATTAAAGTATTTTAACACTATTATAATGAGTTTTAAAAATAAATATTGCAAATAAAAATGCACTGAAAACCGTCTTAACCTACGCCGTGATTGGCGATGCGAGAGGCACGGATTTCACTGTATTTATTAGAAAGTGTTAATAATTCACATACATATAAATAAATTTTAGCGTTTTATAAAATAGACGTCCATCACAGACTACCATTTTTGTGTCACTCATATGAACACTTTGGTACCGCTTACGCGATCAAATAGCTCTACGACTTTTTTTAAATATTTGACTAGATTGGAACAAAAATTTAAACGCTGACAATATAATATGCATTCTTGTAAAAAATACGTTTTGTTTACACAAAGATTTAATTTTCGAAGAGAAAATACTTTTATTGTTGCACAAATGTGTTATAAACTATCAAATTTATGTTTTCACAAATAATGTGTGTAGAACATCCCTCGCCCTGCAACTAATGTTCCGAACCACTCTTTTATATGTAAACTTTCTTTCATGTCTATTTATTTACTAGTCTGGGATAACCATAAAGGTGCCTTTTGAATTTCGCTAAGGTTGTTGAGATTTATGAAGTTTGAAAATAAAGTACCATGATGGTGATCAGTTAGCAGAGATAAAAAAGTACTGTTACTTTTAGTGTGACAAAGCAAAATAGTCGTCATCACTATCAGCCTGTATTCTCCGCTGCTAGATATTGACCTCTTCCAAAGATCACCAATCATCTCTGTGTTCTGGCTTTCTCATCTGTTATCTGCAATTTTTCTGATGCCATCGCTCCATAGAGCTTGAAGACGGCCCAGACTTCTACCAGTAGGAGGTCTCCAATCTAGGATATTCTTTCAATCATACATTTTCTCATACAGGCTCGTCGATTATTGAAGCTTCAACAGGACCATCTTCCAGAATCTGGTTTATTTGGTCACGCCAAATTATACGCAGACCTCCTCTATTTGGTTGGTCTGAAGAATCAGCCGTCCACCGACTGCACTTGTTAGGCCTTGTCACCAGGGCCATTCATTCTCCGGTCGACATTTAGAAGAGCAATAAAGGAGGTTCTAGTAATAAAGATTAACAAAGTATTAAAAGTAATAACAAAGTCATTCATGCATTCCATATAACCAAACCACCTAAGCGATTCTTTTTTAATATTAATATTTCCAAATTTCTTCATTCTTTACTTAAACCATGGTAACCAAAATCGAATTATGAATTTCCTTGGCGATTTTGTACGTTACGTACTCGACCTCTTAGAGATATTCCGAGCAAAGCCTTTTCCATTATTCTTTGGGCAACTTTTAATTTATGTATAACACTGGTGATGAGGGCCCACGTGTCGGTACTGTATGTAAGTACCGGGAGCACTTTAGAGATTGTAGTATTTTGGTTTTGAAGATATGCTCTAGCTGTCTAGCTGAATACGCTAATATACGATTAGTATTGTTTAACCTACGAACATACTCTTGCACAAATTCAGTGTTGCAAGATATCCTTATTGGTTCTTTGTTCTTTGTTAACGTTTCTAGGCTAATAAGTTTTGATATATCACTGAGTTCTAATAATGATGATAATGATGAGAATCGTTAATAAATCTGAGGTGTGTTATTCATTCTACATTTATACCCATTCCGCATGACTTCCAGTACAAAAGTTCAAATAAATATTCAAGAACACAAGTCCAAAATTAACCCCGGTAAAAATAAATAAAACAATGACCTCTGGAGGGTTGAACAAAGACACAAAACAATAAGTATGGAATTATGTTGTCATCAGATCTAAAATATGGTCACCACCCACGCGTTTTACCAGAATAATATTTCAATTTTTGTCGGTCTTGTAAGCCCGGATTATCAGAATTACATATTTAACGTGGGCAGTAATGGGACTGCCCGATGGAGTGCCGTTTAACCAAATAAACATTTATATTCACATTTTAATTTATGGGTCACTTAAAAAAAAAAGTTTAAATACATCTGAAAAAACTTTCAACAACAAGACACGCAATCTACAATAAATTTACATCGAATCGTGTAAGTGCTGAGTCAATTGTGAGGCAATTTAAAAAATACAATTAACCCAATTTAAATACTTGCATTTTTAAATAATGATATCGGGGTAGTCAATACAGATACAATTGATTGTTAGCCGCGTAAAATTAGATTAATTAAAAATATCTATTATAACGTATTAAAACAATCAAGTAAGTACTCACACATGTGTGTGTGTAATATTTGTATAGTTCACTAAGAAAGAAGTAAAAAATAAAGGTTATTATATATTTTTTTGATATTTTAAAATATCTTTACATTATTTACATATTTGAAATTTTTAGGTATTTTTAGGTACGTACAGTGTAGGTACTGAGGTCATGAGTTTTTTTACCTACTATGAATACAAAATAAAATATATTATCCATGTTTGGACATTTTTTTATTGGCAAATATCACATTTGTTGGCAAATTTCACATCATCCGTTGCCATTTACGCCATGAATGAATCTAAAATTCCTTAGATTAAAATACGCGGATTTTAGACCACGTCCATTGTTGCCGAAACGCATGTTACAATACACATTTTTAATTGGTAAAGTTTTGTAACCTAATATTAAAGAGAATAGCTTCATATTCAAAATATATTTTAGGTAGACTAATTATTTGTGAAGAGCGGCATTACTTGAAATTTAATATCACTTAATTCGTAAACGTAAATTATTTTTTTACAATGTTTATAGAATATCACGAATCAGCTAAATTAATTTTATAAACCAGCGGTGATGACACTATAAAAAAAGCGTGGCGAACATGTATCACCGTCGGAATGGTACATTACGTATTTATTTATTTGAAGAATATGCTGATTGGAGATATCTTTATCTAGTAGTGGAAAGAAAAAGGATGATAATGATAATGATCGTGAACAATATGAGAGAATTTTTAATAAAATCAGTAAAGAATTATTAAACACCATGGAAAATAAAGAATCATCAGTGAACACACTAAAATATAAATTTAAATACATTTTAATTATCTGATATCTTTACAATGCAAAATCTATCTGACAAAACTTTACTTTATTTTAATTTACTATGTTAATTGAAGGGCAAACTGCTATGCAGTTTGGCAAAAAATAAAAATTGTTATGTAATAATATGTATGAAAGTTGTAATAAAAATATATGAATAATAATAAATAAACCAATGTAGTATTAAGTCGTTTTGATTTAGATAATATTTCATGGTGTTCTCGATGGAATTGATAATAAATAAAAATAAAAATGTTTAAAGCCACTGATCAAGATTAGTCTGTCAGTTGTGTCATTAACACTAATGGGACTTTAAACGCTTCGATACATGAAACGGAATACAAACCCCTCCAGCCCCCAGCGGGGTGGCACGGACATGGGGGTTAATACGTAAATAATTATCCGACATAAAGATTGATTAGACATCAACTGGCGACTGGACTAGATTCGCTAATCACAATCGATGCACCTCATTGTGAAGATTTTTTGTTCGTATTGTTAGAGCACACAACGTTGTATGGAGGTTCCATTTTCTTGTCGATTCATCTTACTTACATATTACTGTATATAAATTAATAATATCTATTATCTATTTTAATAAGTAAATATTTTATTATTAAGAACACATTTTTATTGTGAAGTTACAATTTTTCAGAACATAGGTTCGAATCCCGGAAGCCATAAAAATATTTTTTATTAATAATAGATGCGATGTATACTCGCAATGGTCACAGCAACATTTTCAGTTATAAAATGAAATGGTAATGTTAACGGATAAATTAAAGTATTAAAATAATTATTATGTGAATAATGTATGAAAAATAAATAGACATTATGAAGTTTTAAAAATATATATATAAAACTTATATAATGAAAATGCGATGACATAATTAGTTACAATATATAAGTATGTATCCTACGTATCCGTCCGTCAATCAATATGTCAACACACATGTAAAAGTGTGCGGTTATGCAACAAAATAAGTAAATTAAATTTTTATTTTATTTTTATAGATTTTTTAAAAATACTCAAGTTATAAAAAATTGTAATTTCCCAGTATATTTATAATTAAGAAAATGTTTTTTTGAATTTTTTTTCTTTCTTTATTATTATAAAAAATTAAAAACTACAATTATTTATTTTTTTCGTACTACGCTTCTCTTGAAAGCATATACTTGTGTAGATAAGTAGAGTGTGTATTAACAAAAATGATTTTTATTATTAAATGAAACAAATAGAATAATAAGCTTTTAAATGCAATAAGTGAGTTAATATTCTACTTTCCATATCACGCTAAACTATACGTGTAATAGCATGCACATTTTGACATTGTTGAGATGGATAAATACGATTTTTCATTTCATACATTGGAAATCGTTCTGCCAATTATAGTCGATTATTCGAAGTTTTAAATAGACATTACAAGTCAACACACTTAAACCTTGCCCTTGCCCTGTGTGGTGTCCCCCATGTTCAATTATAATATAGCTTTGTTTGTTCAATTACGTTATTTAAATTATTTAATATTTATGATTTAGATTGCGATTAATTGTTTCGAATATGTATTGTTAGATACAACTGATAAATCTGTCTCCTAAAATTTAGTCTAGTTAAAGATACAGTGAACATTTCTTACATTATGTACATATCACTGTATCGGAAAATAGAAATATATTCAAATCTAAAATTCATAGCAATATACCCACTATATGATATAATTAGAATATGATCAAAACAATAAATACTAATTATTAATTAATTATATTCATTAGAAAGATATACATATTTTATTGAAGAATATTGTTGTTGCGCTACTGTGATTAGAACCTGGATCTCTTTCCAAATCCAAATAGTTGGATAATTTCCAAAATTATCCAACTATTCTACAGCGACAGCGACAGCAGAACACACGTGAAAATAAAAATAGCTCGTACATAATCCGTACAATATTGAATAATATAACATACTACCGTACCGAGGAACAAAAATACCCTAAAAACTAAAATTACTGAGAATGCAGTCAGCCAAGTTGACGCAATAATCGGTATCTTCACCACAAAATATGCAGAAACAGGTCACGACACAAATGATTTGTAGCGTTATGTTCCTAGGGTTATTTATTGAACTGTTTTGAACTGAATTCACCGCAGAAACGTGTTCAGGATGGGCACGAAAGTGCTATTAAAATTACAAAAGACTCTGAAAGCGGTTTAAAATGGTACCCGCAATAGCGTGATACATTAGACGTTTTTGCATCGCCAAGGAGGGTATCCGACTGCACGAGAATCGACATTAAGTACTCATAAGCACATCATGGAATCTTGTAATTTAGTAGAAATTTTATATATTTTTTGAGACTTTTGTTCGTGCAAATTTATAAAAATACATTATAGAAGAAAGTTTAAAACTGCAGGAAAAAATAATCATAATCAAAATATTTTGGAGGCAATGATTATTGATTCAGCTACTTTTCACGCGCTAACACTTTGATATTCTTCCAATTGATTGGTGTCAAATTGTCAATTAAGTACGAGTATGTTATGATGTTTTGTTTTTATGCTATGATATATTGCATTGATTTATATAATTAATATACGTACTTTATTATTTATACATTACTACAAATATTATTTTTTATTTTGAAAATAGTTACTTATGATGAAATTCTTATCGAGGTAGTATTAATAAAAACTTTTGATATTTATTTTAAAAAAGCTATTTTTATTCAATATTTTTTGGGTTATTTTTCCGTGTAATACCAACATCTTGTGATCGAATATTCAAACTGCTTTATCCCTCAAACATCTTTAAGAATTGTAGAAATTTAAAAAAATAATAATTATATTACTAATTATCGATACATATTCGATATGGTATTTTGTAAAACATCATTAGATGAAGAAAATGACAAGAAAAAGGACTCACTAGTTCCAGCGTAGTACACCGTGTACTCCAGATCGTTACCAAGCATGTCCACCTTCAACCTATCAACCACCAGCCTCATGAAGAAGAGGTCTCTCTTATAGTAGACTGGTTTCTCACTCTCGTGAGTCACTGCGGCGTCCATCAGAGGGTGAGATCTAAAAGTAATAAAGAAAAATATTAATGATATAATTATAAAATATTAAAAGTGTAATTGTAAATAAAACTTAAGCGCGCTTTAAATAAATAATGGAGAATGTAAAAAAGTCGTAGTATCTTCGGCGAAAAATATACTAATATATAAGTCATAATTTAAACTTTACTTTCACCACAAATCTGCGTACAAAAAAAGGTGAAATTATAATTTTAGATTCTTTGGGCAGGAAGATGTTTCTAGATTCCTTTCACAATTTGAACTCGCTCCATCAAGAGCCACTAGCAATATTTTCCCCAATCTTGACAAAATGAAAAAGAACACAGCTGTTACCTATTGCTTCCATCATATTTTATATTGACTTTAATATACGTATTTAAATATTTAAGAAAACTAAGTTTTTTGCATCTCCTCGAGCGGAGTCACGACCGCAGGTGCAATTAATGTACTTGGGGGAGCTCCACGCATTATTTCACCTGGGTTTAATAGCGAGGGGAGGGGGTGGCGGCCTAAATTAGTATTTTAAGCACCTTTTTATGCCACGAAAACAAGTAAAAAGCCACTAAAGAAAGTTTTGTAATATAAAGCGAGGACATAAAATGACATGGCTTATTGGAACATGTATCTTTCAATGTATAAAATATTGTTATATTTTTATCAATCTGAAAACAAATTGATTGAAATTATTATTAGTATACAAATTAAATGTATCAATTAGAAGTATCAATTTATAGAAAAAATATTTTTGTTGCTACCAGGATTCGAACCGGGATCTTTTCCTATCCGGGGACACGCGTTACCAGTTATACCACGTCAACATAGTAATTTGACGACACATTTTCGAACTTATATGCTGCAGCTTTTTCAAACTGATATATTTGCTAACTAACGCAAATACCTTGACCCAATTTTTTAATTTTAGTGTCATCCACTTGATCACGTTGGTACCACTTACGAAATCTTAAATAACTCCGCGACTTTTTTTAAAAATATGACTAGATTGGAACAAAAATTTAAACGCTGATAATAAAATATGCATGAATGTAAAAAATACGTCTTGTTAACACAAATATTTAATTTTCGAATAGTAAATACTTTACTGTTACATAAATGTGTTTAAATGTGTCGGATTTATGTTTCCACCAATGAGTGTAGAATGTCCCTTGTCCCACTCCTAATGTTCCAAACCTCTCTCTTATATGTTCACTTATATTTCATGTTTAATTATTTACTGTTTAAATGTTTACTCCATTTTTAAAAGCTTTAAATTGATTTTTTCTTTACATATTTCTAATTGATACATTTATTTTGTATTAAAATATCACTGAACTATGTTCTGAAAAAACTGCAACTTCAGATTAATAATTTTTTCTCCTTAATTATTAGTATACTTGCATATACATTTGGAAGTTATAGATACATTTCTAAAAATTGCAATCATTTTGTAGATCTTTTTGAAATTTTTAAGTGCATTTTTATCATTATTCTCATATATTTCTGTTAGCGCCGTTAAACGCACTCACACACGTGCAGTGTATTCGCGATTATTAGAATTAAACCTGCGTATCTCCTTCCCTTTCTTTTCATAACCTGTCCTCAGGCGCGAGGAAGAAAGAAGCCGCTGCAATTAACACTCTCGAAAGGGCCCAGTGTGCGTTTAGAACGATGCACGTTCGGAACCCTGCGGATTAACTGCAGTCGCATAATGACCGCTAACGCTTAAAATCCATCTTAATCTTAATTCCCGCTAATACATTAAAACAATCCTTTACGCGAGTGTTAACAGTGCTTGTTACATATTCTGCTTCGCAAGTCCTTCTGGTGGAAAGGGAAGAAACAATTAAATCAGCATCCAGACCGGCGGACCGAAGAAGTAAGTTCCTTCCTATCTTCCAATATTTCACCAATTTAACTATTTGTCTAATTAAATAAACTTATAGCATTACATTAAATATAAGTAAATAATTTTTGTCATACATTTAAAATAAAATATTGTTTGTTGGACAAAAAAAGTTATGTACGTTAATAGCGTTTATGAGCCAGTAGATGAGCATTAAGAAAAATGTTTTGTAGGTTTAGCAATTAAAGACATGCTTTATAAAGGATATGGAGAACTGGACAGCGGCACGAGTCACGTTAGTAGGCACACGACCGCTAGGGATAAGCTGTCATGCGGCTTACCGACGCTGCGCAATCACTTCTCTGCAAAATCTGAACCCGTTAACTATACATACATTTTTCTACTTGGATTTTCACTTCGTATCTTTTGACCATTTGTCAATAGATTACGTGTAATTCATTGTGTTCAATCTCACCTAAGTACTAAATTTATCTGCTTATGCCTCAAATAAAGGAAGTAAATAAATGGCATTTTGTACTTAAATAAAATTTTTGATACGGTTTATAATGAAAATTATTATTAAAAAATTACGAGAAATAGCAAATTAACAGTTGTAATTTTTTCAGAGAATACTTTTAGAGATTAAAAAATAATTAAAACAATGATATTATGATACGTGTAACTCATAGCATTTATTAAAATTTTCCAAACAGTTTATAATGAAAATATTTAAAAAATCATTATTAAAAAATTACGTTGAAATAACGAATCAACAGTTGTAATTTTTTCAAGGAATACTTTTAAAGATTAAAATATAATTAAAATAATGGTATTATGAACATGTGACTCGTAGCATTTATTAGCATTTTTTTACCAAGTACCTACATCGGTTTGCCGCGCTGCATTTCCGCTGTGCTGTAGCGAGTACAGGTGAGATGAACAAACTAAGCCAATTTGCAATTTATTGTGCAAATAGTGATTAATTTGGCTGAGCAAGCTTAACGACCCGCCGCCAGGCGGCTCCGCAGCGCTGTGATTCAGTTATTTTAAATTTTATAAAATAATGGAGTTGGCGCAACACTATTCTGGCGCGCTCCGGGCTCTCGGGCCAAATGAAAATGTTAAATAACGATGTTACGGTATTTTATTGCTTTTAATGAACACTACAACATTTTTCTAATTTCACTGCTTCATCCACGAAAATTTTGCGATTTTTAAAATACTTGAAAATTTGAAAATATTGAGTGACTTTAGGATGGTTGAATATCTTATATGAGAAAATACGATTTTGATTATGGGAAAATTACACAAGTGACACGGAATATTGACAACGGCAAAACATCTGGAAGAGCGGTGATTCAAATCTACCGCCAGCATCGCCGCTCCTATCCGACAGACGACGCGAGCGACACTTGGACAGAGAACGCAGGCTGTAGCAAAGTGATGCAGAAGATCGGAATCGACTCACGTGCTGTTTGGTCTAGTGGTAAGATATTTGCCTAGTGACGGAGATGTCGGGGGTTTATGCATCGTCTCGAGGGCACCTTAAGTTAATCTTATTTTCATTGTACAAACGTTTATACCTTAGATAGAAAATTTTGAATCTATTGACTGGCTAATCATTTTACCTCCATAATAGCCATATTCGGTATGAATTTTCAAGTTCCAGTTAGCGCTAGTGTAAATTTTTTTCACAAAGAAGTCAGTTTTGAGATATTAAAGAAAATAATAATCACTTTGTATAAAACCACGAAATTTATTATACGACTTATATCAAAACTGATCATCAACGCGTCCTAATAAAGCTTGAGATAAGCGAAACCGGTTGTCGTATAATAAATTTCATGTTTTTATACAAAGTGATTGTTATTTTATTAAATATAATATATCAATTCACAAAGTGATTGCTTTCTACGAAAATATATTTTATTTATTGTTTATAATTCTATTGTTATTTTTCTATACATATTTTAATTTTAATAACTAATAGTATTGCGTAATAAATAAAAAACTGATTTGATTTTATTTAAATCATTGAACACAAATCGCACCAAATACATAAAACAAAGATGGCGGAAGCTAATTGAATCGTCCCACCAAAAGTGCGCTCAGAAAAACATTAATCAAATGCTCAGCCAAGTATAAAATTGGAAGGAACCGTCGCGGTGTGGCAATAAAAAATATAGGAATCAATTTTATACGCCGGTGGCGAAATTTTTTTCAACCGGTTGATGGGAAAATTCGAGTTCATAAATGCCCCGCGAGAGTTGTGGCGGTTAAAAATCGAAAATGGACCCAACTGCGTTCTCTTTTGCATTTGACAATTTTATTATTGAATTTTTCCGACATATCTGAATACGGCGAACCGACGGGCGGACAGCCGGAACACTGCAGCACTGATGGCCGGATACTCGTGTGTATTTTTGATTAGCGCTGATTGGATATGCGGATATTATACATTTTTATGCAACGCGCGAATATTTTTTGTACAGTATTTTTGGAATTCTAATTGTTCCGTTTGCCGGCGGCGGCTTAATTACAGACGTGAAACATTGCTTTTTCATTTCTATGAAAAAAATTGAAATGAATAATATGTGTACGAAACAAATATTCAATTATTTTTGTTTAAATTTATTTTACACTTATTTTATTATACATAACTATAATTAATTATAATTTATTATGTTCACACAAAATTACCCAACTCAATAGAGCAATCAATTCTCGTGTTTGAATTCGGGCGTATTTAAGTTTTAAAATAATGTAAAGATACATAAACACAATCAATTAGAACTTATAATTGCTGTCAGAGTTTTTCAATATTTGTTCGAATTTCGATTTGAAGACTTTATAATTTTTTTAAAATCACTTTTTATTTGTAAAGATTTACGATTTTTAAGAGCATAGTTCTCTAAATTCTTTGTTGTAAACAATTATTATATTGTGGGTTTATTTAATTTTATTTCTTGATACATTCGACAATAAAAATAAACAATAGTAGAGTTACGCACCCCCAAATAAAAAATCTAATGACTTTGTATAATATCACAATAGCTTAATTGGATAACGCTGTCTACAGGCAATATAAATTTTTCGGTGGTGACTATATTTAAGGGATCGATTTTTTCTACGTATTTTTGTGATTCATTTAAGCTTAATTCATTTTTATCTACACGATTTTGGCAATTCATTTTTAACACTTATTTACCCGAGAAATGCTACTTTTACTTCATTATATTAGATCTTGTTATCTCAGAAATATTAATAACTCAATTTTATCTTAAAATACTAATAAATTTTTTAAAGTAATTTGAGAGTAATCGAAAATAAGATAAAATTTATAAATAAAAAAAACTGAGCTACCGTCGAGACTTGGACCTTTTTATTACCGGTTGTCTGCTAGAAGACAGCTAGAATAGGGTTCTGAGTACAAAAAGAAAAAAATATCCATTAATTTTTTTTTCAGTGAATATTAGATGTGGTTTGTTACACATCGAGGAACGGTTTATTCTGAAAAATTGTAAGATCAATTTAAAGTGAATTTTATATACAAAATTTGGTTAAGATCGGTTAAAGAGTACATGACTGTATAAATAATAATCAGTCAGACAACATTAAATTATGCACGTAGTCATAACAATTATATTTATATTCAATATTTAATTATTTATAATTATAATTATATATTTATAAACAGTGCATCGATTTTATTCATCAATTTTTACCAAGAAAGCGAAGAGAAGAAGATCTCTGAATACTGAATATAGGGTGGGTAGATCTAATTACAATTTGTTGAAAGGTATTATCTTGGCGTAACATTGCGGAACTAAAGGGTTATCCCCCACCGTGTAGTTTTGTGCACAGAGTGCGCAGTTTAACGTAACTCGAATTGCATATAAATTGCAGTTAATTTAGGCAGAAAGTAGGATAAGTATAGAGGAAAAAAGAGAATGAAGATTTATAGTACAGCCTTTTCAGAAGATACACGAAACAAATCGCTGCGCTTAAAAAACAACAAAAAAAAATTAATGTAAAATAGACCCAAATAAAACAACGTTTCCTCAATACATATTTAATATGTAGATAAAATGTTAGTGGCAGTTTCTTAGAATAGCTTTGTGTTACGTACGATCGATTTTCTTTAGTTTTATGGAAATGGGATAGATAAGATAATATATTTTTAGAAAATACGAACGCAACCCGAGTGTGCAAAATATTTTATTTATAATATATAAAAAAACACTTTTTAATGAAGTCCATCAGTCAAAATTGTCTATTGAAACAGCTCGATTTATTTTTGCACATGCAGTACAGTGGCGATACTTTTTAAACGTGAATACTGATCTGTTTAGGTTAAGTTTAGTTAGTAATGAAGAATTTTTTGTGCATTTTAAAGATAAAACCACAATACTGAGGCTCGATTAAAATATTTTACTTTAAACTGCTTAGCTAAATAATATTAAAAATTCAACGTCAGATAATGAATTCATAAGCTTTGTTTTACATAATTGTCAAACATATTATTTGTTTATGTAAATCTCAGCAGTACTAACATTTATCGCTGATTAAATTCACGGTCATAGTTTAAAAATCGTAGTTTACTTTAGTACGTTTTTCATTGGACAATATGCTTGTTAGTCTAGGAGTTTAACACTAGCTTAGCTTCATCTTGAATGAACAGCTAGTTACTACCGGGATATGAACCAGGAACTTTCTCTATCTGGGAAAACGCGTTTTCGCCATGCGAACCGACAAATTACGAGCATACATTATGTAGTTTTTAAAAAAACTTCATATATCTATTATTAAAAATTGAAAGGTTCCGGGTTCCTCAACAGTAACCAAAATATTTTTTCGATAAATAGATTTTTTTTTCTAACAGTTTCACTAAATTTGCATTATTTATATATAATTTTTCGTCTTGAACAATTTGCGTGTTTTTTTTGATATTGCTAATTTATTTATCTTTAAATTATTTCACTCGGAATGAGGCATCCGCGATTTGTATTAAAATTTTCTCAGCGTTTGTCGAAATGTGACTTGAATCAGGGGCGCTTAATGCGGAGAGGGCGACGGTAGAAGGCAGCAGTCATTGTTTTAAAGCGGCGGTTCGGGAACGGCGGCGCAAAAAACGTCCTGGGAGGTTGTACGGCCTTAATGGCTGTATCGTTTACAAGGCCTGCCAGCGTGCAGAATACTAAATTCGCTACTATCAACAGTTTTAAAGATTTACTCGAAACGACGCCATTTATGTTAGGATTACGAGAAGTGTATAATTTTTTTTCATGAGTTAAAAATACTTGTACCCGTCTACAAAATGATTTTTAAATTAGTTTTTATTTGCAATATTATGTGCCTAACTGTCTTAATCGTTTTATTCTTCTTCTTTTCCACTTGCTTTATATCTAAATGTGGCATTGCATTGTATCTAGGTTAAGGTGGTTATCCTGCAGGTTTAGAAATATTGTTTGCCCACAATGTTCGCTCACAATTTTTTCAACCACAATTAAAAAAACAAAATAATAGAGTTACGTTACACAAAATACGTGTCACATCAATATTCTTACTAGTTTCAAACTAAGCTAAACGCTTGTGCTATGAAAAAAGAATTCACTTCCTAGTCTTATGGAATGAGGCTCGAACCCTAAATCACTGGATCACTAGTCTTATGTCAACCACACGGTCAACAGTTATTTCCCACAAATTCTTAGCAATTGTTTGTTGAAAAAAAAAAATTTCCTTAAATGTGTATTTTTTTTATATACAATTATTCCTTCTATATAACATTACAATTTATAAATAAGGGTAATACAACAATGTGATATATGAAATAAAACACTTATTAATATAACAAAGTTCAAATTAATTAATCTAACCATTATGAAAATAAGAAGTAAAAATATATATGGACAAATAATTTAAAACAATCCGTTGTAAATTAATATAGCCAAAGAAGCAAAAATTGCCATTGTAAATGAAAAATCACATTTTCAGTATTCCATTTTACAATTTCCAGGTGAAGAATTGTGGCCTCAAACAATTGTAGCCGCGAATAATTATTGTGACCGCGAACAATTGTTGCCGGGAATAATTGTGGACGAACAATTGTACCCAAAAATTGTGGGCGAACAATCTTGCGGATATCCTATCCTACTTGAACGTATCCTCTTCATCTCACAGCTCCAAGAATGATAGAGGTCGAAATACTGAAACTCTTTTTGATAAAGTGGCCATCGCCTCTACGCATTTTGTGGCCATACCAAGGTAATTTGCACTCTGTAAGCTTCTATATTATTACAAGTATGGGACGATGATGTTGATGATGCGTTTGATTAATATGCTTTTTAAATAGGTATTATTTAATATTTTAGGTATTTTACTAGAGGATGGAATATTGTCGAGGCTTCCAAAAAAATGTTATGTGGGCTTCAAATTATTTAAATTTATTCTAGTGCTCTATATTAGAAGAACTTTTAATTTTTTTAGACAGGTTCCGTAATAAATTTTCGTACTAATGCTTTGGCTATTTCAAGGGTATTTATAAAAAAAATGTGGTTAATGTCATGAGCTTAGAAATACCTAAATTATCTCAGATAAAAAATAATTATTTTATTGTCCTAAATATTTACTTAGCATCTGCTATTCGAAAAGCTAGAATATATGAAGACCTCGTCATCTAATTGTACTTAGAAAATAACTTCAATATCGCTGTCTGTTTTCATGGAAAATGTAGTTTGACACAACTTTAGCCCATATACTCTAATATAAAAATACTTTGCGAATACGACTAGAATTCCGAATACTAGAACTCGAAATATTTCTTGGTAATTTGAGTCGTTTATTTGAGCAGTTTATTTTTTGCTAATTTAAGAAGATTTTTATTGAGTATGAAAGGTTGTTACGTTATTTCTTCCTTCGCCTCGGCTTCATGGTCAGGGGGGAAGCATATAGCCTAAATGGTTCTTTTTTAAAAAATATTATCAAGTCAATTGGTTATGAAAAGAAATCACAAAAAAATTATATTTATAATAAAGTTTATTGTATTTGTGACTTGCATGTATTAATTAAAACAATAAAACACATTTTACCTACTTGTTATTAATAATACAAATTTAAAAAAATTATAACTATTAATTCAACACTATTTGCGAGCCCATCATGCCAACATGAAGTTAATTGCCAAAATTTTGTGTGTGACTCTTGTTTAATATTTACTGCAGGTCCCTCACGTAAGGGATTACCTTTCCGGTGATGTCTTCTACGTGCTGATGATGGTCCTTGAAGTAATTTGTCGCCAATAGATGTGATGCCAGGGTAGAGTGACGAAGTTCGGGATTGACCACCAGACGATGTCCAATTAACCAGGCAAACCGGGACTCTGGACGCGATTTTCTCAATCACAATTTGCGCGTACCGTATATGATTTGTCTTGGCTTTTTACGGGACCTTGACTTGATCGGATCATGAAACTTGAGTGCTTTCACACAAACGATTAAACGCAGAGAACATCATAGTCTAAGCTTAAACTCGAGGCGCACAGTTTACATTTACCCCGTAATTACAAATTACAGAGACGATCCTAATTTCGTTTTCTAACTGAAAATTAGATCGCATTTACGGAGCGATCTCTCCCGGTTGAGCTTGGTGGAAAGACTACCACATGAAGGTGATGCATCCCTTATGGTGCATTTCACTACGTGCCGAAAATCGTGTACGCCGGATTTTATTGGCGTTCCCACGCCGCCTTGGGGGTCTAAAAATACCGACTTTTATGGCTGGTTCGTCCCTTACTTTGGGTAAGTGCTTTTACAACCTTGAACACTAAAATATTGTTTTGGGTGATTTTGCATTTTAACAAGGTATAATGTGATTTTTTTTATAAATATTAAATGAAGTTTTTCATTGATTTTCCACCACGAGACGATTTACGATTTTAACGATTAAAGCATAATTTTTACACAGTTACCGATAATTGTTTTAAATTGTGTTTATTTTATGTGGTAGTGTCAATATACTATAATGCTATATCACAGTTGGGCACTCGCTTACTGAATCATAACTTATTAATCATTTTATTTATGAAAAATTCATAAATAATAATTCATACTAACCAAAAAATTCATGAACCTAATACACCATGAAGATGGGTAAAATTTTGAATGTCTGGTACTTGATACCTGGTACTACGATTGAAAAATTCATATTTAAACACAGTATTATAGATGGTCTGAAGGAAGTGACTGAAATAAAATATTTAGGAGTCATAATAGATTTAAGATTGAATCTATCTTAAAATACAAGACACGTGACTAAAAAGGTTGCTAAAAAAATCTCACTTCTGGGAAGGATCAGAAGATTCATTAGTACAGAGGCTTGAAAAATAGTATACAACTCTGTTATTATTCCTCACATCAACTACTGCAGCAACATTTTATTTTTGGCAAATGAAGAAGAAATGCAACAATTATCAGTGCTGCAAAATAAAGCTTTGAGAATAATACTGAAAAAAATATATACTCGGATCAGTGTAATATGATGACTTTTATGCGAAAAATATATTTTCAAAATGGTGGTTATTTATTTATAAAATCCTCAATAAGAAAATATCGGTGGAATTTAAACAAAAAATTGATGAAAATCACCATGAGCACGAGCATCGTACAAGAGGAAGTGATAGACTGAGACTGCCATTCAGGAAGGAGGCTAAATCTCAGAAATCGATGATGTATAGTGCGATGAAGTTTTTAATGAAATGTCAGAAAACATAAGAAAGAAGGAGAAATTGAATAGATTTAAAGTGAAACTCACCAGATATGTAAAAGAAAATACTTTAATCTTGTTTATATTATATTAGAACATATATAGGAGCGCTTATGTATGCACTATGTTAAGAATTAATTAAATAAATATTTTTTATTTATTATCTTTGTTTTATTTATCACTTAATTGAGTTTAAATACATCTACCAGTTTCGAAAAATACCATTTTCTTCTTCAGGATGTCATAACTAACTATAAACATACATTATTGTTTCTTTACCAGAATCTATTTTTTAAAAAAAACAACAATTATTTAAAAAATAAATTTAGTACCTAACTCAAATTGTTACTTAATACATTTTTTTACTTACTTAATACATAACAAATTTAGTCGACTAATTTTTAGAAAAAAAAATTAGAATGGGACTCGTAGTTAAATTTAGTTGGTTGTTTATAATTTTTTGATTAGTTTTACATGTTTTATTTATCTCCAACGATTCCAAATTAATAATTAAGATAATAAATAATAAATATGAATTTAAACCACAAAGTAAATATTGCTAATTTTAAAATATTTAAATAAATAAATATAAATGATAATATATGACTACTAGAAATTATAATTGTGCGTAACTTACACTACACTGTACGAAAAATTACCCTGCGTATGAGTTAAGTGCATTTGATATGTTTACGACTATTATTACATATTTTCCTGAGTTATGTTTATTATATAATAACTAATAATAATTTTTCAATTGACCAAAAGTTGTACAAGTTTTTTTCACAAATCGGAATATAAAATGTATGAATAGTTATTCCACTAGACTACTTATAGAATGTTCTAATCATTTAAACCACATTACGGAACTATATCAAAGTAGAAGATTAAATTTTGTGAAATTAATAGAATTATTGCGCGGCGTCTATACTTTTTCATAACTTCGATAAAAAAAATGACATATAGTATTGTATTAATGAAAACACATTTTAAATACAAATTAAATGTATAAATTAGAAAGATATACATATAAAATCAATATTATCGTAAAATACTGTTTTTGCTACCGGGATCCGAAAAAAAATTAAGTAGATGGCTTTCAAATAATGGAACGATAAATATATCAATTTAAAACATGTAACATATAGGTTAGAAAAATTGTCACCAGTGTACTGTGTGTTGTAGTATAATCGGTTAACGCACGTACCTCGGATTGGAAGAGATCCAGGTTCAAATCCCGGTAGCAACAACAATATTTTTCGATAAAATTGATTTTACATGTATATCTTTCTAATTAACACATTTAATTAGTATTTATAATATCACAGATCGTCTGTTCTGAATGATTACAACTTCACAATAAGAGTGTGTTCTCCTTAATAAAACACATATTCTTTTCATTCTTTCAATTATTATATACTGCTGTGTGTGTATTAATAATTATAATTTTAAGTATTTTTGAACATCGTACTGTATTAAGTATGACAGTTTTTCCGTAATAAAGTGTTTCGTAACAGAAAAAACTAGCTATTTACTCCCCCACGTAAAATACCCTATTTTTTGACGAATTTTTGGTTAGGTAACCGGCAAGTGATAAAACGGTTTTTTTTTGTCATGTTTCAGAATCTTAAACAACATATTAATATTGTATCCCTTTTGTTTTGTACTTCCGAAAAATAAAAGCTGCTTTACGAAGCTCCGGAAACGGTTTGTCAAATCTAGTCACGTGATCAATCTTGTTGTCTAGACACTTTCAAAATAAATTGACAAAATAATTGAAGAGCTGTGCCTTATGGACTGAAGAAATATTACCCTTGGTCCAAACTCGTGGATTAGTTACTTAATTCTTTACTATTAATTTCTTAGGTAAAAAAAAATAATTATGAATTTCTTTTTTTTACTTGTTATTTAATTCGTAAATTTGTCATTCCATTTCAAATAACAGTGTCGAGAGTATTCAAATTTATTCCCCGTTTAGTAAAATATATAAAAATATTAAATAGAAATAATCAATAATAATTAATTAAATATTCGCATGCAAGAAAACACTGTGCTAAATATTCTTCCTCTATAATAAAATTAATTTTATCTTTATTGCGAATGGATAGCATTAAATAATCACGAATCAGCTAACAAAAGGCGATATTTAAGCAAATACGTATACTACTTCTACTTTTTGGCTTCATGGCCCATCAACAGCCTTCGCCTAATGTACATCTCGGCGCTATGCGTCTCTATTCTGGGCCAATACTGGGAGATAGTAACATGGAACTCCGACACATCTCCAATACCAAATATATATGAATATGGCCTGTTGAAATATGGTTGTTATTTTTATTACGTTTCGTATTAAATGGGACATAATTAGTTCTCCGTCATTATTAACGGGTTACATACAGTTTATTATAAAATATTCACGTATTTTATAGAATTTGGTAAAATTTGGCGGCTTTGATGGTGTCAGTTTGAACACTTGTGATTTTAATTGTTCAGATTGTTATTATTATTATTTAGCGTTGCTCTAGTTTTGTGGTTCACAAGAGATACGAAATAAGTCAAATAAGCACAACTGTTTTATGAATGTCAAAAAAACATTTGTTAAATATATTATTAGTAATAATTCTAAAAGTATAATTAATTACTTTTGCAATATTGAATTAAGCTTCCATCCATGTGACAATCGAAACAATCGTGAAAGGGTATTACTTTGAAATGAAAACTATTTTATTGATGTAATTGTCTTTAAAATGTTATTTTTAAATATTGAAAATATAATATTTAAATATAAAAAAATTACCTACATGTAAATGGTAAAATTTTGAAATCTGAAATTTTGGAGATTATAAGAATGTATGTTTCTGATAACCTTAAAATAAATACCTAAAAATGGGATAAATAAAAACTATTTCATTTCTTAAGAGGCGCCAGTACACGATACGCGTGTTTATTTTTTAGAGAGTTAATTTAGTGTAAAATTTTCGAACCTTTTTACATAAACTATGGCAATAGCATAATTTTATTATGAAAGATCCATTCATTCTTAAAGCATTTCTTTGAAAAATAATGTTTAAATAAATTGAAATTATCACCCTATTTAATCTTTTACGCAATTGAGTTATCTTTTGTTTTTACCATCCCAACATATTTACATGTAAAGACCATATATTTTGTTTATAAATTCACTGTAAAAGGTTTAAACAGAAATTATTATCTTTCACAAATGAATATTTTTGCATTGGTTATTAAATATATCGTTTTCAAAAAAGTCAAAATTCACGTTCAGTCTCTTATATTGCAATATCCAAAAGTCGCAGTCGTCAGGTGCCAAAGATTGCAGAAAATATTCGGTCAGCTTTTATTGGCTCCTTTCTAGTAACATAAACGCATAAGGTATTTATTTTTTATATATATATACTATAAAACTCTCTGGGTACCCTTATTAATTTTAATTGAATAGTCCAACGTTTTCATCCTTTTTGGATATAGCAATATAAGTAACTCTTAATATCTACTTGGGAGAGCTTTTTTCATTTTTTAAATTGTTTTAGATAAGGAATTTTTCCAAGTAAACGAAAATCAGTTCGGGAAAAAAACTCATACATTAGAAAAAGTAAAATTCATCCAGACTGATTGGTGATTATGTTTTTGTTATTCTAGTTTGTATCTACTTTATTAAATGTATTATTAAGTTTAACTTTTCATTTTAATATTATGTTATCTGTTTATATTTGTTATATCATATTATATTATACTTTTCTTGATTATACGCATTATAGTAATATTATATATTTAAATAAACCAGTGACAATGTACTCACCTAATGAAGTTGAGAACTGTATCAGGCAGTGTCTCTGTATCATTAACACAGGTTCCCGGCCTGGGTTCTGGAACTTTGCTGGTGATGACGGGCAGCCAGGCTGATGAAGACGTAGCCTGCTCCTTGAACTTCCCTTCGAAAGCCTTTTGAATATCTTTAGTAGTAAAAGTACATATGGCCGACCCCATTAGGCCTGTGGAGGCTGTTGTGAATGCGCCGTAGAAGCGAGAGTCATCTCCGGGTATCTTGTAGATGCTCTCTGTTGAGAAAAGAAAAACAAAGATAAAAAATTGGATTTTTTTTTTAATCGAATTTACTCAAAATATTTAACACCATATTATAACGTGATACCACAAACCCATTTTAATAATCTAAGAGTTGTTATTAGGGATTCTGTGTCGAGACAACACGGGAATAAATTCACGAGAATTACATGATTTTATGCTGTCTCGAGTTTCGGGATTCTTAACCCAAAACTAATTTTTATTGATATTGTATTCTTTTTAAACAAATTAAACATCTGACCTTTGTCATACAGCAGGTCTTGATCCAGCGACAAACGGTGTGTGTTTAAGTAAGTATATATAAAAATGGAAAGTTTCCATAATTTATATGGCCAACTATAAATATTTGCATTAAGGAGAAATTAGTCCTCGGATATTTACAAATACCTTTTGTTTTTAATTAAATAAATTTTGACTCTCGAGTTCCGGGAATTGAAAAAAGTCGTGGACACAGAATCCCTAGTTATTATGTACATACATATCTATACTGTTCGGTTTACCTTGGTTCTGTAGCGTTATGCTCATGTTCACAGAAGGTTTCGCTACCCTGATAATTCGAGTACCTGATATGGCAAAAGTCTGTCGGAAATAGATAGTGAGGCTGATCGAAGAACGAGATCATCCTGACTTCCAGTCAAAAGATCTTTTAAAAAAAACTATCGACTTCGGTTGCAACTATCATAAGTTAATAAAATGTTTTATTTTTCTTTTCTTTTTTATATTACTATTATTTTTTGATAATTGCGTCCATGAAAATGGTCCAAGTCACGTCTCTTTCGTTTTGAGATATTTAAATGCTTGCGTTTGAATTGATTACAAAATATTTTTATACTATACAATACAATATTTCATAATTTATTTAGTTTACTAAATTTATAATTTAATTTTACATATAAATTTTGCATGTAGCTTATAAGGAAATAAAAAAAATTATGGTTGAAATGACTTATTCCATTATCAAAATAAACACTAGTGGAATACCATTGAACGTCGTAATAGTACGTACACTGAATATAAATAACGTTTCAAATTTTTTACAATTGTTTTAATTTGAATCATATTATATTAATTTAAAACAATGTCACGCGAAATAATTGATAAACTCATTTATTCAAATTTCTTGACTTAGACCACTTACAATTGATATTTATACACTTCATAATTGTTTTATTTTAATTTTATTATTCATTCCGTTTCTTCCCTATGATGTATTATATATTTATAATAGCAGATGGAGCATTATATTAATCATTCAAACCTAACGAAATAAATTCAATATTACTAACGTAATATTATTTTATTACTATAATTGCTAATGAAATAGCAATCAATATTATAATTCAACTAAAATTAAAAAAAACTTTCAGGCAGTAATATATAGAGTATTTGGAGTGTAAAATATGTAATTAATAATGGGAAGATGTTCCCGAAAACGTTCTAATGTTTAACACAATAAAAATATAGTGGAATAATGTAGTGTTTTAACTCAATTTACAAAATAATCATAGAATTCCACAAAGTTTCACCAAAAACTTTCGAACAGTTAACACCTTATATGATATACGTTGTATAAATATGAATAAAGCATTGAGTTGACTTTTTGTAAAATAATAATTCAATAAATTGTAACAAAAGCTTTATAATAGGTATCGTGAATTTTGGCAACATTGAATTTTTTTTTAGAAAATCATGAAACGCTCTCTAAACACATTATATTGAATGGTTTATTGAATAAAGGGATTCTTTAGGGTGTGTTTTATCTCTGATGGAGACATCTTTGCACACCGCTCTAAGGGTTTACCCTGAATGACACATACATTCTATGAAGGGTATAGGCAGTATCGATTAATAAAATGGACACATTGAGAACTACCCCTATTTTCAAGGGTTGCCCTAGCTATTATTTGTTTTTTTCATATGGATATTTTTTTACTCTGTATAATATTAAAAATCAATAAAGTAATATTAGTAAATAAATAATTCTTGTTTGAATGTGTGATGAATTCTGAGAAAGGCAAAATAACTCTTACGTACTGTAATCATTTCACATTTTAGTTTACACGGAAATAAAATACAGAATTTAAAAAATATCCCCCGTCCAAGAAAATATTTCTTATAACTCGTGCAGCTATTATTTGAAATCAATATTGCGATATGCCATCTTATAAAGACCAGTAGTAAGAACTAAAATAGCGTGCAAGAAAAATTAATCCTAAAAGATCGGCGGAGTAAGAAGGCGGCTAATGGCCGAGGTAGTATTGAAGGGATTTTAATGTGTACGTAGAATATCGCAAGGGTTATTTTCGTTTACCGTTTGAAATGAAATTGATGAGATTTGAGGGCAGACGACACTCGTTGAGACTAAGTGAGTACACTGAGTGCTAAGCCCTTTGAAAAGGTTTAAGGTTTCAATTTCTATAAATGTGAAGGGGATTTAGGGTCTGAGTCAGTACAGCCACGAAGGAATTGGCAAATGAAAATCGTCTTTGGAGAATATATGTTCAAAAATTAATAAAATGTAATCAGATGAGCGCAAACATTGTAAATAAAATAAAAATAATTTAAATACAAACTATATCTGAATACCCAACCCGCTAATAATAATGACAAATATGGGACAAGTGTAAGAAATAATAAGTGAATATTAAAAGTTGGTGGAATTACAAAAATTTAAATTGATTTTAAAATTTATCATACTGATGCTAATAAAGAGAACGAAATGAAAATATACAAAATATTTACTGTTATTAGAATACGGTATGGTATGTACTTGGCGGTCTAGCGGTAAGACGCTCGCCAAGTAAACAAGGGATCGGGGGTTTGAGACAAGCAAATTAATCCTATTTTCATAGTGTTTAAAAGGGTAGGAATAATAAGGTAACATGTATACTTTTTATGTATCTTTATTTAAAAAAAATAAATTAAAACGTGTCTATTGAATATCTATGTGCCAAAATCAAAGTCAAAATATTATTATTCGCATGACCTTTTAATATTAAGCAGGTGGTTAATATATATTGTGAGATGCCGTTGAATGTAAGACGCCATGTGCACGCCATTAATTGTAAGATGTTATGAGTATTAGATGCCACTGTATGTAAAACGCTATGTGCACGCCAATAATTGTAAGATACCATGAGTATAAGATGTCACTGTGTAAGACGTTATGTGTACGCCATTAATTATAAGATGCCACTGTATGTAAGATGCTATGTGCACACCAATAATTGTAAGATCCCATGAGTATAAGATGCCACTGTATGTAAGACGTTATGTGTACGCCATTAATTATAAGATGCCACTGTATGTAAGATGCTATGTGCACGTCAATAATTGTAAGATGCCATGAGCGTTAAATATCATTATAATAACATGAGGTATCAGACAGGTACACAAGAGTAGGTATAAGCGCGAGGTCCAGAGATTAATGACAAAATAATTATTGTCTTTACTTTAATTTTGATGAAATGAAAACTCACCAAGATTCGAAAAATGCGTTTTTATGTTATTTCATTTTCCAACCGTGCATCGGATATTCTGAGGGCACTGGCGCGGGAGGGATATCGGGGGAGGAAAGGGGTGTGTTTTTCAATTTTCAGGCGCGTGACTGAAATGGACGATGGTGAAAGTTTGTCACGTGAAACGGGGATAGGGGGCCGTTGCGTTAGGGGTTGCATTCCCAAACTGTAAGACATCAGCAGTTCAGTTAACTAAAAAATAAACTTGACTCTGTAAATAAAAGGTGAGAAATAATTATTATATGTTTGTTTACATTTTGTGAAAACTATACTATAAATATAATAAATAAATAAGTATAATAAATGCTAAGCTGACGTATGCCCGTGTAAAATGATTCGGTATAGTAAGTACGTACTTACAAATAACTCTTAAAGGGATTTTTTTCTCTTGATTAACACTAGACCCACAAAACGTTTTGATGGACGTTTGTTTGCAGGTATATTCATATCCATTTATTACATTTAATAAATTCAAAAACATAATAATTAATCAGTCACCATTTATACATTACATATCAGTCTTACAGGTAAGACAGGTTATTTTCTATAAGCCATTTTTTAAGATTTTTTACTAAATGTAGGAGAAAGCGTGCTCCTATGAAGAGACCCAGGCATTTTATTTTTTACTGCAGGAAAAAACAAGTTCTATTGTCCTCTATATTTGTTGGTGATTTTGGGGATCGCTAGATTCAGATCGGTGCATTGCCTGTTTAAAAGAAGAAGAAAAAAAGTACGTACCTACGTCTAAAGCAAGCCATCATTAATTAAATACAATGTTTTTTAAAGTTATTTAATTGATATGAAACAAAACGTTTTGTAAGTATGTCAAAGAACTAGAGCTAAAGAAATTGTAGTAAGTTGGAAATTTTAAGAGATTTAGTTAAACGTCTAAAAAGACCATCATATTCCATTTTAATTACGCAAGCAATATCTTATTAATTTATTTCATGATCGTAGATGTACGTGAAGATACAGGAAGTAATCTAATATGGCAAATCCATTATGAAGCTTCTAAATATTATATTTTAGTTTTGCACTAGGATTATAGCAAATATTTTCTATTCAGTATAAGCTCGTTGCATGCTATTCAATGAGTGTGACAATTATTTGACAAAACTCATCGTCAATTCTTTATTTAATATTTTATAAATATATTTTTTAAATTATATTTTTAACGATCATGTGTTATGAAATAAAAAATGACAGTTTTTATATGGTACAGTCGCCAGATTTTTAAAGATGATTTTTAATCTTATATTTGAAGGACCTGTCGCGAGGTGCAAGGGTCAGGAAGGGTAGATTTACTGAAATGATTACGTAAGCCGGAACGAGAAGGTTCGGGGAGTTTCATCGTACGTGCGTCTATTTTTACGATTAAAATATACGTTTTGGTGAATGCGCGAATCCGAGAACCATCGAGAAGTTAAGTGCTCTCCTTTCATATCAAAACTGTGAATGGAGCCACTGCAGAAGGAATGTCAGAAATTTAAGAAATTTTATGATATTTAAAAAACTTCTACATTTTACATTCGCAAGCTATTTTAGGAAATTTGTTAATAAAAACAATACGGTTTTGAGAAATTTTCTAATTACTACTAATAAATATAGGAAGATTTATTTATTTTTACTCGTCCTCAACCACAACAGTAATTTCAGTTATAGGTATAACGCAAGGAAATCAAGGACATCAACAAAAGGAAATATTTTTTGTCGTGATGGGAATCTTTCATATAACGCCTAATTAAGAAGAACGCTATCAGCTTATATTTTAATTGTTATATAAATTAAATAAATCATATTTTAAAAGTGAAATTGTAATTGTTATTAAAAGACTATACGTATAAAATCTAATTAATATATAATATATATAGTATTTATTTTAAGAACTTAATTAATTAAACCGAAATTGAGTAATTAATTTCTAATATTGTTAGACAACCCCGCATGCTGTGGATACATGTGAAATATTTTCTGAATATTTAAAAATTTGTTTTATATTTAATCAAAATATTTTGTACCGTAGCACTTTTCAGTTGTTTTAAATCCAAAAACTATAAACAAAACATCTTTAATAATAATTTCAGAATGGTTAGTGCGAAAAAAAAAGAAAATATGTATGAATTATATCTAAATATATATCGTAGATAAATGAAAAGACGGGAAATAAATAAAAAGAAGTAAACATTTAAGATGAAAATTAAAATAAACCATTCTTTCAAACACTTTTGATATCTTGATAAAATACCTCGCAAAATAATTTTTGTCAATAGAGACATGGGTTAATATATTTTTTTACCATGATACCGGATAATATTTTTTGCACAGTGTCTCATAAACGATTTATTTTTATAATTAAAAATTTACGGTGATTTAATTTTCCATAGATTCATTGAATATTTAAGATAACGATCTTTAAAAAGCAAGCTTTAATATATAATGCGATACTCCTTGGATACCATTTACAATAATACATCTTCAGTTGTTATCGTGATTACGGTGGTATCGAAACCAGTCGACGTCAAAATAATTAACGCAGTTAAAATAAAGTTAGTTATTTGTCAATATTAACACACATGCTTTCATATGTGGTATCATTTTTTTAAATTTAATTCTTGACAACCGTGCTGAGACAAAAAATAAAAAAATGTTAAAAAACTAAAATATAGAAGAGAAATATATATGACCCATTAAACATGTCTCTTAATTTGTTTTAATAATAATAAGTTTAAAACAAATCAGATGGAAATCTTAGAAAGATTCATCTCTCGAAAAAACATGTAGTTACCATCAAGACTCGAATCCGGAAATTTTTATTGCCGATAGAACGCGTTACCGATTACACTACGGTAATAGAAAAGTCTGGATTTTAATCCTGTTGGTAACCGTATATGTATAAATAAAAAATATTTTTCTTTGTCTTTAAATATTCATCTAATACGTTTTAATTATTAAATAAATATCAGCTTTACAAAAAATTTAAAAAATAATAAGTTAAGATGAATAAATATGAACACATCAATATTTGAAATGACAAAATATGAAGCACGATAAATAATATTCTTAAAAAAATTAATAAGTAATCTAAATAATCTGAAGTACATTATATTGTTTGGCGCGCAAACTCTATCGTGGCGAGCAAGCCCCGTTGTCTAGATGCGTGTAACCGATACTCCCGTTCCTTATTTCTCCATTACCCAAACATTTCGTATAAACTCAGGTGTAGAATGTAAGCAGGAAGATATTTCGGGGGTGGCAGTCTAGATGTGCGGGGGTGGCAGTCAGTTTCACTCAAGGGCTGTTTGGTCAGGGGTAGGAATCCGAGACGTTCGTGATTCCACTGCCAAATGCCAGGTTAGTGGACTTACGGCAAACAGGGGAGTTATATTTTAAAGAATACATGATCAACGACAAAGAGGGTAGTTTTCCAAATTGAAAATTTTGGCCACCTGTGGGTGTTTGGAGAAACCTTTTATTTTTTCTTGTTCTTTTCTAAACTGTACATATATAAATTACTGTTGAACTAAATGTCAGAATTTTATTATGTTACATTTTAAAATTGATTTCAATGTCTTAAAATGTCAGTCTAGCTAACACGTTAGTGATCCTTATTTTTACAGGACAAAATCGAGTGTAAAATATGTTTTGATAATTCTACGGTAACCTCGTTTACATTTATAATCAATATTAAAATTTTATATTTGAAATATCAAAATATTAGAAGCCCTGAAAGCGTGTTAACCTCAAAAAGATTTTTTAAATACTAAATTAATGTATTAATTATAAATATATACATATAAAATCAATTTTGTCGAAAAATATTGTTTTTGCGCCACCGGGATTCGAACCTGGATCTCTATTTCCAATACGGGTAAGTACACTACCAATTGTATTATAACGTGTTGTTTTGTATTTAAAATATCACAGACCTATGCTCTGAATAATTACAACTTCACAATAAGAATGTGTTTTCCTTAATAATCAAAAAGATTAATTAAAAATAAATCCCACGATTACAAATGTTTTATTACGACCGTTTTAAAATACGGTAGAATTATCCGAACCAGAAATAATAAATGATTATATGTGGTGGAACAAGGAAGTGAACGAGAAAGTGCACAAGACAGGTGAGCAGAAGAAAGAAGGCAGGTGGAACGTGAGAAGAATAAACTGTGTTGTTGGTCTCGAGCTGTCTTTGCGCGTGTTTTTTGATGCTAGTAACTTCTATGAATTTTAAATACAGAAGAAGACTGTTTACCTATTCATGTTCATCTTTTGTTCTTTATATTATATATTTTTCCGTCTACTTATTTTAATTTAATATTTTAAGATAAAATATTTTTGCTGTGTTCGAAAATATTTACAAACCCGTTTACAATGTATTTGGTATTACACTTAAAAAATGTTAACCTATTCGCGTACTACTTTAACCAAATATAATTAAAGAAAAAATAATACAAATGCACAATAAGTACATTTAATACCCTTTTACAGGAAATATAGGTTTGTCATTAATTTCATTTATTAATAAATTAAATTAAATAAAAAAATAAAAAAATGTTAATTTAAGTTTGATGTAATATTTACCAGCGTATTTACCATTTTTTTTAAACACGTTAATGTTATTATTATAAAATACTTTGCTAAGTATATAAACAAATAGATATTAAAAAATATATATATATATATATATTTTAACGTACAATGATAGTATTTACTAATCTGTATATAAAAAAAATGGAGGATAAGGATACACATCCATTCAGTGAAAGAGGGTCCTTAACGATAGATAAGCATATACTTGAATAATATATAAAGATGTATGAATGTGGATATGGTGAAAGTGATATATCAAGATAGAAAATTGTGGCCCTCTATCCTTTGCGCCAAACTCCACGGAGCTTGAGTTTTTATTTAATTTAATTATTAATAACGGGTACTAAATTTTTATTTTCATATATACATATAAGTTTAACGTAAGCTTTAAGTAGTAAATGTATGCATTTTAGGTAAATTTCGAAAAAATACCACCATTTCTAGTTAATGACAGAACTTCTAGAAAATTTGTATGCACTTTTTCGATCATGTCTTTGAAACCACCAACTATTAAAAAGTTTATCTATGTACATATATTTCAGAAAAATTAACCTTGCAGTTATCGCGACATAATTTCTTAAACAGTCTGATTTACCTTCTTATTTCAAAATAGGACTGTTTAAATTTTTTTAACTCCATTGTTATTAGACTTAGAGGAAAATGTAAAAAACACATTTACTCACAGAGTGCTTTTTATGATTGTTTATTACGTTGAAATGGGATTGTATTCTTTATTTAGGACTTCTCGATTTTAAATAAACGTGAATATACTAAATTAACAATTATCACAAATTATTATTTTCGAAATTAACTTACGGTACACACCGATGATATTCGCATAAAATAAATTTACTGACTGAAAGAAGCTCGATCCATTGAGCAACATAAATCACTAAAATTAATGTAGTAAATTGTTCAACGAATTAAACAATAATACTAAAATTAGATGTGCAATAATTGGGACAGCTCTCCGCGAACTGAATCCACAAAATCCTTTCATAACTCCGGATCCGATGAACGGCGTTGCTTCAAATCCATAAATTACTGTTACGGCGGAAATATTCGGCGTGCAGTGAAGTGATATTAAAATTTTTATCGCAATAAGCGGGCCCGGGTCGAGCCTTCAATTCGCCCGGGATTTGAAATAAATTGCCTGAAAGCTCTGTGCAAAGTTTGAGAATAATATGCGAATGTTGATACGAGATAATTTGGCTCGCGAAAGAAAAAAAGATTTTAGAGATGATATTTTCATAAAATATTTTTTACGTTGTCGGCACAGTGGTGTAGCTACAAATTGCAGGGCTCCTAGGCAAATATGTACACCAGACCCCTACCCTTCTCCTAAGAACATAATTTTATAATAGTATCCATATTCATTCTAATCCATCTTGGTTGATGTGCTTGGAACACGATGCTAACCGTGTTCTAGTTAAAAATATTTTGAAAAATCGGCAAAAAACTAATCTAAGAGAAAACGCATACATGTTTCGCTTAGAAAGAACGTTTTTTACACAACTCTATTTAAAGAAAAAAAATTGCTACATATCACATTAGTCAGACTACTAAATATTATTTAGAGCCGGGCTATCCAAGGCATAGCCCGCGGACAACATACGACATAGCATGGTTCATCTGTTTGCTAGAGTATTCCAATGTCTTTGTCTTATAAATTACTTTCATATTTAATATGATTGAAACTACAAGCTTCGATACTGACAAAGTTATTTAAGTTATGTGAAATCTTACAACCGCAGAGGTCCCAGAAAAATAATACGATTATTATAATTGAAAGGTGTCTAATAGTATCTTTAATAGGTTTTTCAATTAAATATTTCAATAAGCAACAAAAGTTTTTATTACTGTTTTTATTGTCAAGTGTATAATACTTAAAAGTAGGTCTTAAAAATATACATTTAATGTGCCGTGCGGTTTTTAGGTTGATTTATTTCAATGCAGTCTTCAAGTTACTTAAAATCAGGCCTGGTTTAGATTATGAGCAATCTATTAATATATTGTGATTAAAATGATGAATTTTAATCGTTCTTCACTAGCATGTATACCTGCGAGCTCTGATCGAAATACAAGCAAGTAACGTATAACCGTTTCCGAATTCAGTACAATAACTCATAAAGAATACTGTTTGGATTGGCGCGTTATTGCAGCGCATCTACAATGTTTACCGAAGACCGCATACATGGATTCGTTCTACTTTTGAGACATTGAGTTGCTGACGTAAAGCTGCGGCTGGAGCTCAGCACCAACTCTCTGATGCTAGCGGCGCTCTCATGGAAAGCTGGTTCCCTGACCAGAGAATGGCAGCGCCTACAGAATAGCTACATATACAATGGCCATGACTGAACTAGTTATATATATGATAATATTTTGAGTGTATATATGTGTGAACTTTTTACTTTTTATTAACTTTTTATTATTTTTTTATTTATTAATATTTTCCTTGGTTTTCTTTTTCATAGCATTATATTTATTTCATAGCCTTAATGTATAAGGTAATATGTATTATCTCTATGGGGAATTGAGTTAAAAAAAAAACTGATCACCCTAGAATAAACATATTATTATTATTAATCGGTTGTCAGATTTACATTTCCTGCAAATGGCAAACTCAAAATGGATGCTTATTTAATTAATATTTTTATTAAAATATTATAATTTTGCACCTCTAAATGCAACATAGAGAAGTTGCATGATATCAAAATCAATGAATTGTATAAATCCAATATTAATTTCAACATAACAGATTATGAATATTAAATTTTTCTCCCCTCCTCCCCCTTACCTTTTTAAAAGTTCAGTGTAAAAACACTATTTTGTTTATCATTTTTTTAATATGTATTATTATTGAGTTTATTATGTTTATTTTTATTTTAGTGTTAAACTACTTTTTGTTTACCAGTTTGTTAAAATGTATTATTATTTAGTTTATTATGTTTATTTTTATGTACTATTTATTAGTTTGTATGATACTTTCTATGTTTAATTCCGTAGAAAATTCACTGGTATAATATTTATTATATAACAGTTTTTATTATTGTACTATTTGTAACTCTCAAAGATAAAAAAATGTAAAAGAAATGAATTGGCAAAATAATAAAATAAAATGAATTCCCATTTTTTACTAAACCACAATCGTAGATGGCGTATAATCAATTCTTAAAAATTTCGAAACACATTCGCGTCATCAAAAGCCACGAATCAAAAGGCATGGAAGGACTAATGGATCATGGTAGATTGAATGGGTCCCGCACATGTCACGTCACCTAGACAATTGTAGTGTAGAATAAATATATAATAGTCCAGAAATGTACCAAAAATTAAATTGATCTAGAAAATGGCGTTCATAAATCCGATGCAATATTGGCAACTTACCTTCAGCATTTTAGTGACAAGATGTTAATAATTATAAATATAGGTTGACTACGGGGTCGAATTAAAATTTATAAATTATTTAAACAATACTTCAAAATATTATTTAAATTTAACTGTAGGTATCAGAAAATTATGTATACTGGCGAAATTATTATTTGTCCTTAGATTCAGCGTTTAAAAATGAACTTTTAGAAAAAAAAAAAATAAAACACAACGTTGATAACTTCACACTAAACTATAATAAAATTAAAACATTTTCGATAACAACGTTGTGTTTTATTTTATTAATTAATTCACTTTTTTAAAAGTTAATTACAATGGACTTCCGCAATCACGAAAAATTTGAAATATTATTTACTTTTGATGCCAACGGACGGAAACATCACATAAAATTGTACATTTAAATTATACACGCATAACTATTGATTTATTATTGACTTAAAAATATAGAATTTTTAGTTTTTGTTTTAATTTTTATCGATATATTTTTTATCCTGTCTACTTTTTTTAGATAATCAACAGCTTACTGTAATTATATTAAATGCAGTCAGTATATTGAAACATACTCTACGTAACTATATATTTTTCCAAATAAAACAAAATTAAATATTTATCGGAAAGTAATATTTATTTATATATCAAAATCTGTCATCAATTACTAAATAATTCTAGCGGCTTCTGCTCAAAGTAAACTCCTTTGAGATACTCCCAATTCTCAGAAATCGGTAATGTATATTGTTAATAAGATTTTTAATATAATGACAGATAGATAAGAAAGGAGGAGAAATTACATTGATTTAAAATTATACTAAGCAAATATGTGCAAGAGGAATGTGTAGGACATATTAAAAGGGAAAATATTGATATTTTTTATATTAGAACATATGTATATATCCTTATACACGCACTATATTAACTTTTACCATGCAGTGATATAAAATACTCTTACGCAGCCATGCTGTCAACTCGTTTTACCGTAAGAAATTAGAGTTCTATTAATCTCTGAAATGTTAAAAAATGCTTTTGAAAAATTGGTTATTGCCATAAATTTACTATAAATACTATACATTAAATATAAAAAATATATATAATTCGGAGCATTCATCAAGTCCCGCATAGGAGGTGGCATTATATAATACAACCTTATTTTTTATCTATCTTTCTTAAATTAGTGAAAAAGAGAGCATTATATTTGTATGTTTGTTATTTTATTCATTATGAAATTAATATGTGATTTCTTTCTGTCTTCACACAAATAGTATTATGGTATGTTGCGTGTATTTACTGAAATATTACAGGTTTAACTAGAGCGGTAGACCTGTGTTACTGCATGGTTTGAGAAGGGTTAAGAATAAATAAATACCTACATCGTGAATATCCTATCAAAAAAATAAGTCTGTGCACGCACACGTTGAGAATTTTTTTTTGAAAATTTGTAATGTAATTATGGAAGAAAATGATGTCAGTATTGCAAGCTTAAAAATAAATCAGATTATTCAATAGCTGGCACATTCAGCGTTGCATGGGTAGTGCAACCAACATCCTCCTCGCATACTTATTTTACGTCAAATAAGTGAAAATACGGTTAAATTCAAATAGTATACATCATGAAGCAGGTAGAAACTGATCGACAACTAATAAATAACATTCATAAAATGACTTACGTATCTCGTTGAAGTAGAAAGGAAACTCTCCAGGGATGCTACAATTGAGTCTAGCCTTGAGATAGGTGGCCCAGTTCTGGCTCAGAATATTCTTCCCTCCTGTGTCTCTTTTGCAGACCCTGGCTACCCTGGAGTAGACGGCCTTTCCGCAGTTGATGTACTCCACAGCCGTCTCACGGAAGAAGAAGAACACGTGATCTCCGACGTCGAAGGATCCCACAAAGTTTGGTTCTGAAAGCAAACGAAATGTTTTCAGATTGTCCCCAATCCGTAATTATTTTTGTACTTGCTATTATTTATACAGAGTTTGAGTGTAATACGATACTGTAAACTAAATGAAAAATAAACTTAAATACTGAAAAATAAATTGTGTTATATAGGAACAGTGCTGATTTTTGTTTTATTCTTACGGCACGTGTACCTTCAGGAGGCTTTAATGTCTATTTTGAGAGATTTGACGATAAAGATCAGCACGTAATTAGTAATTAAAATTTATACTAAAATTTACAAACCCTTGTATTAAATGATTAGTTGTATATGTAACTAAATATTTACAGTAGAGATTGAGAGTACATCGTTTCATAAAAAAGTTTTAATTAAATACGAAATTACCTATATCATTTATTTATTATGTACATTATATACTTCATTACTACTGTTCTTGAATATTCATATACACTTTTATAATTAGTTTTATATCCTTTATGTTATGTCAGTGTATTATGATTATTTATACTGTTAAAATTCCCTTAAATAATAAAATAAATTTATGACATCTTGCCAAATGAATTGAAGTATGGAACTTTTTGCGGAATATAACGAAGTATTAATATACTCCATATGAGACGAGTATTAAAGATAACATAAACATATGAAGTCCATAAAAGACCTGTCATGATCAAGACTGATATCGGAGCTTCAACAATCGATTATCCTGCAAAATAATACGTAAGAAAGTAAACGAAGTAAGTGTGGCTCGTCAAAACAGAAGTGTGTCACCTTCTATACTCTCTGCTCTTTTTCCACATAGAAATAGTTTGGTTGTAAGTTAGTACATTATTTAGTTACTACTATTTTAAATCATACATTATATGGCGTATCTCACTGAGGTAATACGAGTATGTAGATACAAACACTATTATTAGCATAACTTTGTGGTTCAAGATGATTGTATTTTGTCATTTATACCTGATGATAAGAACTACACCTCTTGAAGATGTAGATAGAAATATAAATCAACATTATAAATTTTGGTTAATAAATAAATAAAATTAAGGTACAATTACTGTATGGTTCATGATAATCCTTGATATGATATTTTATCTATTGATGACATAAAAGTATACAAAAGAAGGGCATTACCTAAAATTTCCAATACTTCAAGCTGTAAGTAGCTTATCTAAGCCATGGCACATAATAAAAAAGTACTTTTTTTTACATACTGTGCCAATTATTAATGAGCACGGTATGAACATTACTGCAAAGTGGTTCTGTTTTACTCCTCGTTCGTTCGTCCGCCGATCATTCATTGAAAACTACCCTTCATAAAGGACACACGTCAGATGCGAAAGAACATTTTAATATGTCCATTGCTAATATTGAACAAGGGTGTGCGAATCCCCGAAGCTCGGGTGGTAATAATCTTGATGAGAAATTCGCCACGTGCCTGGGGCATCGGCCGTGGCCCTATTCTTTTGTAATATTCGTAATATAAATCTTTAATAATCATCTGCATAACCAGATACAACGCTGGTGATCGATAATATCTACATTGATGTACAAACTTTTATCGAAAATATATTAAATAAAAATCCAGCATTGTGGCTAAAACTTTCATTGCCGGTAAATTTGAAAGGAAACCGATACATTATATAAATCGGAATAAAGTGTCAATATCTGTTCAAATACGATTTAAATCTATGTATAAACTCAAAAGGTCAAAACCAATAATACGAATTTATAAAAAGATAAACACATAAAATTCTCCAAAAGAATGAAAGACTTCCAGAATGAAAATGGGGCATTGACAGGTAGCTTTATATTTATTCAAATTGAACTTAATAGATTCTCCAATATGTGAGTGTGGTGCCGAGGAGGAAACACTTGATCATATCTTTTTTGCCTGTTCATTGCTTGTAATCTAGTCAATTGTTATTTTTAACTCTCGGTTAACTTGTGTCATCTTTTTTCCCTTATATAATAGAAAATTCTTTGAAAGACAATGGTATTGACTTGTAATATAATATTTCCTATTCTATAATATTAATATACTTTTTCCTATAAAATAAAGTTTTAACTTGATTAATGGCAAAAATCACTCTTGAAGGGTGGATTGCCTATTTAAAAGAAGATGGAGACACTTTAAATTATTTTAATATGTAGCGCTTAGGGATTGTAGATTGAGTATACCTACACAATAGGAAGCAGTGAGACGCGAGGTGAGGTCCGAAATAACGATGTTCTGGGACCTGTTGTTCACATGGTGATATTATGAATTTAGTGCTTATCGCGAATGCATTTAAACCAATTAAATATGCCAGTTTTAAATATCAAGTCAATTGACAGCCAAACAAATGTCTCCTCGAGCACGAGTGAGATTGGCGAATTCTACAGAGTCAAGAAAAAATCTTCACTTCGACTAATTAGAGGTCCCAATAGTGTTCTCATAACCGTATTTTGTTCAACAGATTACCTACATACAGAAATTAATACATTTATGTGACAAGTGTCAGGTATCTGAGCAATTCAATGACTAATTCATGAATGAAATATAATGAATAATTAGTTTAATTAAATTATGCATTATCTCGTATATGCTATCGGCGCCGGTGTTACCCTGGGGTTGCGTTGCACCTGGAACCCTACTGTACTCCAGTATGTACAAAGCCTTGTGTATAAATGGAAAAGGCTGCAAAATAACGGAGAGCTCTAGTCGTCTCGGACCACCCTTGCCATTGGACCAAGCTCTCAATTATTCCAAGAGTGCGTGCGGGTGGTACTATGTAATACCACCTACACCTTAAATAATTCCACGCACTGGCCTCTGCCGTGGCCAACCCAATAAACCATGTGCAGACGACATCCTCGTGACGAGGGACCGTCAAAGAAGACATAATATTTTGCAGAGGGGTGTAGCAGTTAGAATAAACTTACTGTCGAGCCATTTGGAGTCGTATTTCAAGGTCCTCTTGAAAGAGAACTCCCTCCGCCCCGTGGTGAGGTTATGCAGGTCAGTCCTGAAGATGACGGTGTCAGCCTTGGTGAACTCTGCGTTGGTGCCCGAGTACAAGGCCGGCAGGTTGCCGGGGTTGCCTTTCTCTACCCACACCGCGGTCGAGTTGTCCGCAGGATCGTAGGGACACTTGGCGATGCCCATACCGATGCCGGGCACGTATTCGTGGCGCGGGAGGTGCGTCAAATTCGACTGAGGAAAAATAAAAAAACATCATGATTTTCAAGAAAATAATAACATTAAAAAGTTATTTATATACATGTACTTTAAAATAATAAAAATATTAAAAATTGTATGCAAGAATATTTTTTTTTATAGAGACTTTCTAGAGTCGTATAGGGGTTGGTAAGTAATTTAGTAATTTGTAGATTTAGTTTACGTGTGAAAGTCCACTTTTAATTTAATCTTAACAGAATTACGAAATTTAATATAAAATTAAACAAGATGGCGGATCCAGCTGGTCAGCGAACCTAAGCGAGATATTTAAAAAGTAATTTTTCAATAAAGGTTGATCGAAATCTGACAGAAACTCGGAGAATTATTCATTTTATTTTTTTTTACATACGCATACGGAACATCAATATTTTTACTATTATAAAATTAAGCTAAACGCTTGTATTATAAAAATAGGATTAACTTGCTGGTCTCCTGGAACGAGGCGCAAACCCCCGACCACTAGATTACTAGGCTAGCGTCCCAACCACTAGACCAACAAGCTATTATGATGTCCACAAAACGCTTTATATCCCAAGTAAGTTATGTACAGAGGGTGTAACAGAAATACTCCACAATATTTTATGAGTATCTGACTAAATTATGAGTCGAAAATGTTCAAGAAACATGCGTATAATCTCAACTGTCAGAGGTATAAGTATTTAAAAAAAAATATATATTTGCGATTATTTCTATTAATTGAAACATTTTATTGATTCCAAATTATATATTGAAAATAAGAAATTAAAGGTCATCGAATTTCGAGCAGCCAGAATATATTTTATTAAATGATTTGGGGCCTATAGCAAATATTTCGTAAATATTTATTTCAAAGTACGTAAATTTTCAAACAATAATATTTTCCCTAACGGTGCAGAATTTGCACATATTTCTTGAACATTTTCGACTGCTAATTTAGTCAGGTATTCACACATAAAACTAGGTCGGTTACACAGTATATCGTCATCATCATGATACACTACATATATTCAAATTTTATCTAGTTCAGCAGCAGGAGGAATCTCATCCAGAAAAAGTATATGATGTAAATCTGTTTAAGTACAAGATTGGATCAATTTACATTTTGTAAGTCAGAGACGATAACGTAAGATATGGCAAATCTAAATATAATAAACTAATAGGTTAATATTGTGTTCAAGGCCGATGTTGTTTTTAATAACCAGGAAATAAAAACATAATTTTTTAATTTGGTTTTTATTTATCGATTACTTAGTTCATTACAATTATGTATGTAATATGATATTGACTAATTGGCCGCCTTCGGCAGCGGCATAGATGCGTGCTCTTTTAACCATATTTTTCATAACATTTTCGCACACTTAGCGTGTTATATCATCATTTTCATTTCGAACATTGTTCTGGAGCATTGGAGTTGCTATTGGCTTATTGGCGTAGGCCTTTTATTTCAACTACCTCGACAGAAAATAGCCGGGAGCTGTCAAATCAGGTGATCGAGGAGGCTAATCGATATTACCACTTTTTAATATTATGCAGCTGGGATTAATTTCTCGCAAAATTTTAAGGGTGTGTATGTGGTGGCACCGTATTGGTGAAACCACATGTGTTGCAGGCCCAATCGACCCAATCTGCTACCAAGAAGTTTTCCAACATGTGACGATAGCGATCACCATTAATGGTTACAGCATTGCCATTATCATTTTTATAAAATGTTTTAATGACTTCAATACGTTATTGAAGCGTTACATGCTATATAATAAATTGTAATCAATTACTCTCTACGACTACTAAATGTAAATTGACAAATATTTACCAAACCTAAATGGCAGTCAAACAAAATCGGACTGGAACATAATATTCACCCTGTACCAACATTATAAATTTTAATATTTGCCAAATTGCAAAACAGTTTTACGGCAAGGATAGCCCTTCACATAGTAATTAAATCGTTTTTATCAACAATAAATATATGCCAAATCAAAATGGCGGATAAAAAAAATCGGCCTGGAACATAATATACACCTGTAGAATGATTCTATGGATGAAAATGAACAGAGAGATGTGTGGCATAATTTTGTTTAGTGTACGTAACACAACAAAATGTTTAATTAGTGTACCAAATTAATAACAAAATAAACGATCAATAGATCGCTAATTATATCACTGACGTTGTGGACAACATATTACAACGTATCAAAATCAAGCGAGCAAGTAAATTACATTAACTGAACACATCAAATTAATATACGGCCAAATTGTGAGCCATCAAACACTATCGACATTTTCCTTGTATTGGAAACGAAACGATACCGATTTTATGTGGCAAAATATAGCCGAGCTCTAGAAAGAGGTTAATGTCGCAGTCATTAGGTGAGAGGGGTCAATTATGTAATTAATGTTTCCGAGTCGAATAAACAACAAATATAATTAAAACCGAATGCAATGAAATGGCCGTTCGTAGGTATTGCATACATGTTTAAAATATATAAGTATACCTGCACGGTACTACGACGTATGAATAAGTGACTAGAACAATAATGAAGATTCATTAAGGTGGATTTAAAATGTAAAATACATATTGTTGATGAGTAAATAATAGAACAAAAATTATTTTTCGAAGATATTCGACGGATAAAGAAACGATTGCACACGAATATAGTATCATTAATAATTGATCCACTGTCTTGTCTACTTATTTTAACCTGCTATTATTTTTTACTGAATTTCCTTAATCTGCTCTTACTTTAATGTTCTATATACTTTGTTACTTACTTCCGACATGTCTTTAGTCTGTATCTAAATTTTTACTTTGTTTCTTTCACTTATTCTTTACCTATCTTTTATTTGATATTTTTTTGTTACTATTTAAATTATTATTAGGAGAACACATTCGTATTGTGAAGTTGTAATTATAGAACGATTAAAATGTATTAATTTAAAAAGGTAACATATAAGTTCGAAAATTTGTCGTCAAAAATAGTGTCGCTGTAGTATTGTTGGTTTGGAAAGAGATACAATTTCGACTTCCGGTGGCGCAACAACAATATTTTTCGATAAAATTGTTTTTATATGTATATCTTTATAATCAATACATTTAATTAATATTTACTATTTAGTTTGTTTAAATTAGTCCTACCTTACTTCCTACTTATGCACATATCAGTTTTTAGGAATATTAAAAACAATAATAAATAACTAATGAAATCTAATGGCCATCTATCTCAGAACAGGTACTTTATATATACCTAGTGAGGTAGGAAGCAGCTAACAGGCTAGCATAAGAAAAAATGTAATATTTAATAATTATTGTACTTGCTAGTGTATTTATTACTTAAAAAATATTTACATTGGTGCAAGCATTAAAAGAAAGTTATTTTGCAAATAAACAATTTATCGGCACTGAAACTGAAAACTGAATGGTGAGGTCAGATTATGTTTAAACGTTTCTAAGGAGAAAGCATTTTTATTTTGAAGTTGCATTTTCATAACATAGTTCTGTGATATTTTTATACATTACTCATGTTTCATTTACAGGAGGGTAAAAGATCTCATGAAAAATACCGAAAGTCAATTTAAATTCATAATAATTGATTAAAAATCTGTTTTATTATACAAATGAATGAATACAAACAAACTCCTTCTTTAATAGTCTCATGGGCCTCAGAAATTCTTGACTACAGTCATAACGGAGTGCTATATATCCCTTGACATCATCTGCGGCACCCGCCTTACCTCTTGCAGGGCTATCTTGACATAATTATTTATATATTATAGATATAATATATATATATATATAATACATTTTTAAACATAATCTCTTATTATATATATATAATTCTTTTTATATTTTTTTCTTCTCTATAAGAGTCGAGACTCATGTATAGAGAAGGAGTATATAATTTATGTGTCTGTATACATATTTTTTTATTTCAAATACTAATTTATATTAATCTGTCATTTTTCTAATTGTGAGTAGAAGATTATTAACGAATTTGATATCCTGATTGATATAGTGGTTTTGAGTTGTGGTATATTTAAACTTTGGAATATCAATTTAGAAATTGGTTTAAATATTTAATTTACGTTTATTTTTAAAAATTTGGATTATTGAATTTTTTTGTACGTCTATTATTGTTGGTACTTTGAATTCTGTGAAGAGTTAGACACTTGAATAGTCATTTTTTTTAGAATTATTTTCAATTAGAATTATTATTTAATTATGATATTGAAGTTTTATGTGCTCCTCCCCATCCAATAATACCGTATTGCAAATATGAATGTACAAACGCGTAATTTGTGTTTTATTTAATCTAATATGTCAAACCACAAATTGATTACTTTCTACGAAAATATTAGATGTAATATTCGCCAACCACAAATTCATTAATATGTGTTTAATTTAATTTGTCATTTTGTCATCTCAACCTTTTTTTAAATTCGCAGGTATTTATATATATGTTTTTATTGGCCCTATAAATTTAGAAAAACCTGCAGTCGATCTAACGTACACTAGAATGCACCGAAACGAAACATGAATTCTACAAAAAGCGAGACCATTATCGATCACTAGAGTAGAAAACAAGGTTGAAAGCGTAGCCGCGCGAACTAAATATAAACTAGGCATTGAACACGTTCTAGGCAACTCGATCAATTAGAAAACTATGTTGTGTGCTATTCGTAATTACTCAATAATCAAGCAACAAATTGGAGTTGAAAGGTTATTAAATTATTAGATTGTCACCTTGAAATACGTTAAGGTTGTGGATTAAACAAGAGGCTATACAATTAATAACTCCTAATGTTACAATTTAATGTAGACGTGTTTTACGTTATCAAACTAATGCAGAAATATTCAACGTTAATGTATCGAACCTGTAATAATATACATTCTAATGCGGCAGCCACAACTATAATACTTTTAAATATTAATTTAATATATTAGTTAGAAAGATATACATGTAAAATCAATTTTATCGAAAAATATTGTTGTTGCGCCACCAGGATTCGAACCTGGATCTCTTTCTTAACCAGGGAAGGTGCATTATAACAACAATATTTTTCGATAAAATTGATTTTATATGTATATCTTTCGAATGAGTATATTTAATTCATATTTGAAATATCACAGACCTATGTTCTGAAAAATTACAACTTCACAATTAGAATGTGTTCTCCTAATAATAAAGTTGCATTAATGTGTCCAAAAATTTAATAAAAATGAATTGATAATTCTGGCGTCTGCTATCAGATTACTCAAAGATATTTGAGATTCTGTAAAAATAAGGTAGATGCCTCTTTCAAATAATGAAATGATTAAATGTATTAATATAAAAAAGGTAACATATAGGTTCGAAAATTTGTCTAATGCACCTACCCCGGTTAGAAAAGAGATCCAGGTTCGAATCCCGGTGACGCAATAACAATATTTTTCGATAAAATTGATTTTATATGTATATCTTTCTAATAAATATATTTAATTCATATTTAAAATATCACAGACCTATGTTCTGAAGACCTGAACAACTTCACAATAAGAATGTGTTTTTCTAAAAATATAATACTATCGATATTTTATATATATCTCGTGTATAATAATCATATTATACAACTATGAAATGCCACATTCTTGTAAAATACTACAAAAAACATTCAATTATGAGAAACTGAAATTTAGAAAAGTAATTATACAGAAAGGTGTCTAATTATGTAGTTAAGAGTAATAATAAATTACTAGCGAAAGCAAACGGATATCGGCGATAGCTTGTAGCCGTTTCGCTGTTAACGGTAGCTGCTGCGCGGCCATGGCCGGTATTTACATAACATTTACATATATTATCATAACATGTATTCTTTTGTTGTTGTAAATAGTTGGTGTGATCCACCATAGTACAATATAACTTAACCAATTAACTCAAATATATAACCAATAAGATAAATTCTTATAATGATTTAAATATGTAATTCAACACAATCATTCCGATGATGGCATGCGTGCACAACGCTTCGTAGCCGAATGGCGAATATCGTGCTGCGGGTAATGTCTACTATAATATAGGATTTATAAATTTTATTGATACCAATCAGTTTTCTAAAATTGGAAACAAATTATTCAGTGTTGCATGATAACTTGAAGCACATATACAATTCGTTTGACTATCGTTTTCGCATAGATTTGTCAACTATTCTGATTGATAAAACTGGGAACAAATTATTAGAAGAAATTAAAAAAAAAATACTATTTAAAGATAGTGGGATAATTATTATAAATAATTAAGTTTTTATATAACATTAGTTTATATAAATGTAATTACAAAGACATACTAAATATAATACGATAAACTCCAGGAAAACTTGGTTACTGTGGACAAATTTTATTTATTTATATTGAATTTACGCCCTTATGAGTATTTAAAAAATTAATTATAAAAAACATGTGCAGCTACACAAGTAGTATTGAAAATAAATCTATAAAAAAATTTAAAAATACATCTAAAATCAATAATTAAATTAAGGAAAACAAATAATTAACATTTAGGTTTAACACAAAAAAAAAAGGTTTAACACAGAATATCTGAGTACCAAAATCAATTATACATTTGGCTCAGAACAGTATCAAAAACATCACTCTTATATTTAAAGATTGAATATCGGAATATATCTACAAGACTGAAATCTTTCCCAAGCCTGTGAAGTTTTTGCGTGGCGCCAACTATGTAGTATTTCGCGCGGGAACGTGGTATAAAATCAATTCTGTTAAATTAAGGGTGTCCAGCATGCCATTTACTACTTTAAATAAAAATAATTACACGAAATACAGACTGTTTCAACTTTTCAAACCTCATTCTACAAGAAAAGATAAATGAAAGACGAGCTCCTGGAAAAAGAAGAACGTCATGGATAAAAAAAAATTGCGGCAGTGGTTTGACGTCACGTCAGAATGGCTCTTCAGTATGTCTGTCAATAAGAATGAAGTAGCCAGAGGCGATGTAAAAATATTTTCATAATGATTAGGATTTAATAGGCACATTGATCATTTATATATATGTATTTCATATATTATTTTAAAAAATACAATGATTAAAATTTTACTTTTAAAATTAGCAATATTAACTTGGTGGTTAAAATTCATATTTTTTATTTATTATCTTAGTTTTATTAACCACAATTGAGTTTAGCTAGTTATGACATCCTGAAGAAGGAAAAGGTATTTTCCGAAACCGGTTGATGTTTTTTAAACTCAATTGTGGTTAATAAAACTAAGATAATAAATAAAAAAAAAGATTAAAATTTTGAATAAAATACAAACCCTGGAAAATATTTTATAATAGTGTATCTCAATATTCCCAGGTTCCCTATAAAAGATCTTAGCCTCTTACGAAACAAAGTAATGTAAGACTCAAGTGCATTCTTGCTGTTTTAAAGCTATTTGACCGCAAGCCACTTACGGTACAGACATTTAACGCCCCTGTAGTTATAAAGTCTTAACGATTCTTCGACGTCAGCAACGGCCGCATTATCGGCGTCTAGTCGCGCAAACGACAGGCAAATAATAACGGCCGTTACCTGTAGATTACACCACTTATAACGGTTAAACACAACCTTCACTAACGACTTTCTTTCAGGTGACTTTCAGACCATGTGAAAATTACACTGCTGTAGATTAATTATATGTGCAAGACGGATCGTAACGATTTCCGGGTCGTATTTGTTAAATAAAAAAAATGATTACTTTACTTCTGTGAGAACTGTGCTTTACATTAGTGGGATGTTTAAAGAAGGACGTTGAATAATGTTGGTGTATGAAGAAGTAAGAAAATATTTGCAAGCATCATTCACCGTTATCTAACTTGACTGGTGAGACGGTGACAAACTAATAAATGAAAAAAATACTAATATAATTAACCTTCAGGTACTTTGAAACTATCAGGAGAATAATTATATTAATGAGAAAATATTTATATTATTGATGAAATCGGCGTTAACTTTGTAGAGTTTCATTATAATGAATGGATATAAATAAAGCAATGTTATTACTCTACTTGAGTTTATTAGCACTACTAGAGTTTCGAGAGAAACAGTAACTATCATCGACAGGTGAAGTTTTAAACTTAAAATTATAGGAGACAGTTTTAAACATACAAATATAGGAGACATGGCTTAGGTGGTGAAATTTTTTGCGGAGATTGCAATAGTAAATATATCGAACAAACCTCTAAAAAACGTAACATTAGATTAAAAGAGCATCGTTGTTGTCTAACTAGTAATAATTCGCTAACTACATCATGGATATTAATCATTCCTTTCATTTGTGTATCATTAAACTTCTCCACCCCGTCACGCGTAAAGGTAATAAAATGAATAATTTTGAAAGTTTAGAAATAAAAAGGAATTTCAACTCCGGTATTAATTTGTTAAACAATATAACATTTTCTAACTTATCTCCTCTTCTCTCAATATTCCCATTACAACAACCCATCTACCTTCCATCAGTAACTCCGCCCCTTCCCCTACCATCTGTCAGTACCTAATTATTATTTGGTATGTCTACCACCAAAGCCTTGTCTCCTAAATTTATGTATAACTGTTTTTATTGAAACTCGAGTAGTGCTAATAAACTCAACTAGAGGTATAACATTGCTTTATTTATATCCACCCATAAGAATATATTTATTTTTTAAGTAACTCATTACAGGTGAACATCAATTAATGGTAGTATTAGTGTTTAAAACCCGTCATCAAATCTAGGACTTTTTACATTAATATTTTACATCAATCTGCGAAAATATTTTTTATATTACAAAGGAAATTTACGCTTTATTTAAACGTATCAGTTTATTTTAAATGTAATGTATAAGTTTATTTTAAATTGATACACATAATTAAATTGTATCATTGATATAAAATTTTGTATATAAGATTTTCCACACTTCATTCGTCACTACATCATTTGGATGGACGTAATCGTTTTATTTTTTTCAGAAAATATTGTTTAAATTTGCATCCATTTAAAATTTAAACTTTGAATAAATTTTGTTACAGTTGAATTGTGAAATACTGTTTATATTAATCGTGTCGGTGAACCATTTTTCATATGTATCTGTTATTTATCGCAACTGACGGATCCTGATAGTGATGGTAAACAGTTATTGAAACCGTTATTGTATCTGAGATGATTGGTAATACAAACGTTACTGTTAAAGGTTTATTTTTTAGTATACCAGAGATTTGCTCCAAAAAATTACGAATAATCAGTTACCTATCATCGTTACAATCAAACACAATCTCAGATACAATAACGATTTAACAATCACTAGTTAGCGGTTAGTTTGTACTCTTTGAAATACTGCCTGCCGTTTTTCTACTATAATATCTTCAGTATCTACTTTATTTCAGTGTAACTAATTAGCAGTTTCTGTATCATTTGACAAAAAACAAAATAAGTATAATCTATAATAAATATTAATAAAAAACAAGTTTTTCTCTGGTTATATATAATATTACTATGATGTGAAAGAGTTGAATTGGAAATGGCTGACTGACTTTTTCACTATTTGGGTAACTTTATTATGACGTAACCATCTCATCTTACATACATACATAAATGGTAATTGACCAATGAGGTCAAGGAAAAATTCCGGTCCAGCCGCTCTTTTTGGAAAAGGTATAATGGCGGTAATAATAATTTACGTTCAATAAAGATGCCGTAAGAGAGAACCGGAGCGAAATCAGCAAGTAATATAATTCTTCTAGATGTGGGGAATACACGGCCGGGTGCCGCACGGCCCGCATGCTCCCCCCACCCCCAGGTTAATGTGAAAGGGGTGAGACAACCCCAAACCGACTGCTTATCTTTATTCGCCAAGAAGGCTTCGGAGGTAAGTTGCTCCTGGAAAACCCAACCTTAGACGTTACGAATTTCATTAAATAGCAATGCTCCGTGTGGAGGTGGTAAAAATATTCCAAACAATATAACATATACCTACTTTGATATATATTATTTTTATTATTAAAACATAAAATAATTTTAAAATAGCTACAGAATACCCAACCAAATAAGTTTAATTTTTCTTATACAAAAAAAAGGTTTATTTCATTTTTTAAAATATTATAAAATAAAAATCCAATACAACCATTAGACTCGGAGCAAAACTAATGAACAAAATTAAAATTAGGAATAGGACAGAGACATGTATCGTACATTGTTCCTTGACTATAATCAACTGCCAAAATCAATTAAATTAGCAGCAAATATAAATGTGTACAAAAAAGAGGTTCTAAAATAGCTTAAAAGTATAGAAAATAATTAAATAATTATGTATTAGACATCTTTCTTATTCGCAATTTATAAATCGGATCAATTTCTCAATATTTTTTATAAAATTTTATTAAATTTCACATTGTATTATTACAGATCTTGATCCTGTTTTAAATTAATGTCGATAGCCACCCTCATAATTCAAACTACGGTCACACTAAACATGGATCTGGGTCGCGAATAGAAGGTGAAGAAAACTAAAGAACCATAATTCTCAGGTATGAGTACATTGACTAAGGAAGAGAATACCTATACAAAATTTCTCAGCAAACATATTAGGTTTTGAAGAATTTTAACGAAACCTACTTTATTAATTATGATAAAATAAATTATAGATCTTCATCCTGTTTTAAATAAATGTCGATAGCCGCCCTCATAATTCAAACTACGGTCCCACTAAACATGGATTTGGGTCGCAAATAGAAGGTGAAGAAAACTAAAGAACCATAATTCTCAGGTATGAGTACATTGACAGGAAGAGAATACCTGTACAAAATTTCTCAGCAAACGTACTGGGTTTTGAAGAATTTTAACGGTCTACTTTATCATAATTATGATAAAATTATTTTAAACTTGCAGATCAGTAGCGTTATGTAAGTCAAATGTTCGCGCCCTACAATTAATTTGAAATCGATATTTCTTTCATGTCTTTTCCAGCAATAGTAATTATACACAGCACGAAATGTAATTAAAACATTAAAAGTTTTCTCACGAGTACTGTAAAAAAACATGAAAACATTATTATTGTAATAATTTTATAAATTATAAATTACGAGTGTAGGTATATAAATTACCTTGTAAAGTGTACGCCAATGATGCAGTACTAATGGCGAATAATGAACAAGAACTAGAGTCTGATAGTGAGTAAAATGTACGATGTATGCAATAAAAGCGACCTCATGATGAATGTTAACAAGTCGAAAGTGATGGTATTCGAGAAGGAGGAAAGCAAGATATCGTGCTAAATACTTGTAGGTAATAAATGTTAGGAACAAGAAGATGAGTTTGTGTATTTGGGAAGTATGTTTGATAGAAACCGAAATGCGAATGATATCGAAAGGAGGGTGACTTCAGGAAATAAAATGAACGGCGCTTTGAATAGAATTATATCTAACGGGAATTTTTTAACCGAGTGTAGTGGAAATGAGATCACTTAGGCGTATATGTGACAAATCTATTCATGACAGAGTAAAGAATGAAGAAATAAGGATAGAATGCAAACCTGATGTTAGTATAGTGAGAAGGATTAAGAAATGATCACTTAGGTAGTTTGGTCGTATGGAACGGATGAATGAGGAGAGAATGTTAAGAAAGATATGTGACGCAAGTGTTGGTGATATCAGAAATAGAGGACGTCTGTGGAAGACTTGGAACGACCAGGTTAACCAGATAATGGAGGATGGTTCTGTTAGAAGCCTCAACAATCGGCGAGCTTATATGTGATGTATAAATGTGGATGAGGCGAGAATTGTGTCAGGACAGAAGAGTGTGGCGCTCTGTCTTATCTGCCTACCCCCGCGATGAAACGGCGTGATGGTAAGTAAGTAAGTAAAGTGATAAAAGAGACTAATTTTATTCTTACTATTTAAGTGTATAAACCATGCTGTATTGATATTCATTCAAATATACTATACTTATTTAGGGGGTCTTTTTTGCCATTCTGTATTGGGGACTAATTTCTATAGTTACGCCACTATTGTAGATCTAGAAAAATAGCAGAACAGGTATTCACATATCGAATTAAATACTAATTTAATGTATTATTATAAATATATACATATAAAATCAATTTTGTCGAAAAATATTGTTTTTGCGTTACTGGGATTCGAACCTGGATCTCTATTTCCAATCCGGGGAAGTACACTACCAATTGTGTTATAGCGCCAATATTTTTCATGACAAATTTTCGAACCTATATGTTACACTTTTTTCAAATGAATACGTCTGTCGTTCCATTATTTGAAAGCCATCTACATTATTTTTACGGAATCTAAAATACCTTTGGGTAAACCGACTGCAGACGCCAGAATTATCAATTCATTTTTATTGAATTTTGGGAACATTGATACAACTTATATTATTAAGGATAACACATTCTTATTGTGAAGTTGTGTTCTCCTTAACATATCGAATAAACATTTTGTTAACATTGTCAAACGAAAGTCTTGAGCATTTAGAATTATTATTTAATTCAATGGACACCAATCATATTCACTACGATAATGTTTTTAAAATGCATTGACTTGTTATTTTAGGCGATTAATAATATAATGATAAAAGCGTGCGTGTAATCGATTGAATATTAAAATATTGTTAAGAAATGTGATTGAATTTCCGTACGTCTATAATATTTTGATATTATAAGAAAATAAATTTTGAAAAAAAGTCAAAACATGGTAGCGTGACAGGTAATCTAAAATTTGATTACATTTTTTATCCTAAGTCAATCTTTATAGCAACAGAAAGAAATAAAATCTTTTTTATTGAAACATCTCTACGGCACGTTGAATCCGAGTTCCTGAAATTCTGATTGTGATTGAATATCGTTTTGCAATGAAAATTGTTAGTCGCAAAAATTTTGATTGCTTCAAAATATATACGAGTACAAATACGCATTGATAAATCGTTTTTTGAATGCACGCATAGTAGATATGTATTTATAGTCATTGAATGATCACAGTCTAAAGTACAAGAGACTGATGTACTGCATTTTTAAGGCATTGTGTGAGCATTTTCATCATAAGTTGATGTTGCCTTACATTGTAAAATTATAATTAAGCTACGCGTAGGTTAACGGATGACAATCGCCTCGTAAGATATCTTAGTAGAAGCTAGGAGTAATTAGTTAGAGACTCTGTGTGAAAAAGATCTGTAAGAGACATGACAGAGATATAGTTAAAATGCTTGGTCCGAGGATGCATATATAAAAGGATTTATTAGGAGAACACATTCTTTTTGTGAAATTGTAATTATTCAGAACCTAGGTCTAACTCTATTATAAATCTATTAGATTACTCAAAGATATTTTAGATTCTATAAAAATAAGGTAGATGGCTCTTTCGAATAATGGAACAATTAAATGTATTAATATCAAAAAGGTAACATAAAGCTTCGAAAATTTGTCGCTAAAAATATTCTCGCTGTAGCATTGTTGGATAGTGCACCCGGTTAGGAAAGAGATACAGGTTCGAATCCCGATGGCGCAACAACAATATTTTTCGATAGAATTGATTTTATATGTATATCTTTCTAATTAATATATTTAATTCATATTTAAAAGGATTTAATTTTTTTTTTGCATAATTACTCTCAAAATTGTTTAATGCTTTTTTTAAATCATTTCAAGTGGTAATGAAATCTGGGTTATTAAGTTAAGTCAGAACTCCAAAAAATACGGCGTAGTATAGAAACATTTATGTCAGAAAAAGAAATACGTATGGTAGAGCATAGACCAAGGTGAAGGATGTCATTGTCCAGTGACAGTAACATCTTTATTTTCAGCAGTATATATAGCGTCAATGGCATATTTATTTTCCCACTTTTTGCGTACTGGCCATTTTAATATCACTAATTGACATGGCGGTCACTGTGTGGTGTAACATAATTATGTCCAGTGACAGTAACATCTTTATTTTCAGCAGTATATATAGCGTCAATGGCATATTTATTTTCCCACTTTTGGCGTACTGGCCATTTTGATATCACTAATTGACATGGCGGTCACTGTGTGGTGTAACATAATTATTTTAATTTTCCCAACTAAACTTTTGTACTACATACACGTCGGGTTATTGTCAATACTATAGTTTCCAGAGGTGATGATGAGACAGATGGTACCACTCGAAACTATAGTGGTGAGACGGCGTATTTATTTATACACAAGACAAAAAAAAACACAAAACGCTGAATGCGATGGATAGGTGAAATTATCCGAGCAGTGGGAGTGACTTGGCAAATATTTGCGGAGCCGCGGAGGACTGAAAAGAGTGGCAGAGTTACGGGGAGATCTTTATTCAGCAGCGAATCGTCAAAGTTTGAAGATGATGATTTTCAAAATTTTAAACTTGTAACCGTGATATTACTAAATTTTACTTTGATGACGAAAATTATTTCCATAGCAGAAAGGGTTAAAGTGCATCTTGCAAGTGGGACTATTTGTGTATTCAATCTATCGCAGTAAATGTGTGCATTAAGGAGGCAGCGTTTTAGCGTAATGCATGTGCAACATTTTCCTGATAATTTCGTGCACTTTGAGACTCATTGATGCATGTCATGCGGTGTGCTCCCAAATCACGCCATTATGTTGGAAAATGGATAAGGTTATATAGCATGTAAGGTAGTGCATAATAACTGAACTCTTCAGTGACACATAACATAAAAAATAACATATCGATATACCTATGTTGCAAAAATATTTAGAAATTAATTTAAAATTTCAAAAAGTGATGTAGAAATACGATTGTCAGGTGCGGAGATTGACTCTTTGACTTCTGTTAAATGGAGTATTTTTATTCAGTTAATCACCGAGTTAATCAATATTTCAAAAATTCTCTATATTATTAATGGATAAATAATATAAATCGATTCCGTTTGCAGTAATGAAAGGTCAAATTTACAAGTCAGCATGTAACACATATTTATATGTGATATTATTTACTGTCATCAGCTCCAAAGTTTAACAAATATGATGTCTCTTCGGAAAAATGTATTAATTTATACGAAAATAAAGTTGAATAATTTTTTATGGGAACAATTTAATGTAACTATTCATAATGAAAATGAAATGTTATTTATTATTTATAAAATGATAGCTTATTATTATATCTTCTAATATATAATGCAAAAAAATGGTAACTAGTTAGTGAGTATTACAAGTATTAGGTTTAAGGTAAACCTATATAATAAAATATAAAAGGTTTTGAAAAAATATTTTTACATCCCAAAAAAATGATTAGTTTTAAATATGTTTAAGTATATTTTTTCTCCATAACTTAATTACAATTACATAATGACACAATTTAATTAAATGATGATGACAAGTAAAGCTCAATCACAAAAAATCCACATGAAATTTTGACGTTACAGATTCTTTGTAATTTACTTCTTTTAATGTGGTTAGAAAATCATTTAAAAATAAACTAATAAATTTTTAAACTAAAAAATCATATATGACACACACACATATATAAATGCGCTGTAGAAGAAGTTCAACATAGTATAACAGCCTCGGGCGCGCAGTTAGATTAAAGGCAAACAACACAGGTAATGGTGGAGAAAATTCTTCCAGTCGCCAATTTCACTATCTCGTTCCGTGCTTTATAGAGGGCGCCTCGCCGAATATTTCGACGTGGTTTGAGTCTCTGACTATTTTTAAATTTGAGATAGGTAACTATTAAAGCATAAAATAATAATAAATTCTCACTCAAATTTCGTATTTTATTCATCACATAATTAACAAGTTGTTTCCACATCCTTGAACCTTGAAGACAATTCTATTAAAATATTTTAGAGTAGCTAACATAAAAGTAGAAAAAATAATTAAAAGAGTTAATATAATTTTTATTAAAAATATTATAGAACTATGTTCTGAAAAATTGCAACTTCACGATAATAATGTGTTCTCCTTAATAATTAAAAGAGTACTTCATGTTTTAAAAAATAAACATTATCCAAAAGATAAATTAATTATTGCCATGAAGTAATACATTTTGTATAAACGCGTTTCATTTCAGATGTTTTTGCATACAAATAATTAATTATTCTGGAATACAACGCTTGTTTTTTTTACACTAAGATATTTATTTTCATATAGATATTCAAGGTTCATTGAGGTTTTAGCGTCCTCTAATATCGAAACATCCATGTATTCAACTAGGCTGTACATAACTAGAAATTGAGATTTACATTACTTTATTAATTATTCTTTCTCTTCAATAGTTACTCTTCATTTTCTTAACTGTTTTTGACATATTTTACGACAATGGTGTTTTCGTGACCTTCGCAATAGATTTTAATATATTCTGTCTTCATATTCTTCATGCGTAGAATTCTACAACCAGATCAGAAATTATATAAATTATATATCAAAAATATATAAATTACTACAGGTCACATTCATCACCAATAAATATAACAATTACAATATTGTAATTTGAAAACTCTTAAATTGATATACCGTGCATTGGTTGAATCAATATTACAATACGGAATACTAGGTTGGGGAGGAACTTGTCCCACACATCTCAAACTAATAATTACAACTCATAAGATAATAATAAAAAAGGTTATAGATTACCCAACCAAACAAATTATTTTTTATTTCTGTTTTAAATTTATCTTCCTTACATAAAAAAAACTAATTTAATTTAGTTATTTTAAAAATGTAGAAATTAGGAATAGGACAGAGAAATGCATTATACATTGCTTCTCGACTATATAATCAACTGCCAAAATCAACTAAATTAGCAGCAATTATAAATGTGTACAAAAAAGAGGTTCCAAAATGACTTAAAGGTCTTCAAAATTATTAAATAATTATGAATTTGACATCTTTCCCAAGTTCAAATCTGATCAATTTCTCAAAATTTTAAATATTTTGTTATTAATTTTCACATTGTATTTTTATAGATGTATGTATATATTTTAAATTAAGTCGAAAAAAATTCTTACATCTAGTAGATTTTGATCTTGTTTTATATAACTGTTAATAACCACTCCCATAATTCAAGATCTTTCATATTTGGGGGGTGCATAACTCTATTGTTGTTTATATTGTCGAATGTATACATATAAATAAATAATATATAAAATACATAAATAAAATATATATATATTGTGTGTTTGTAAAAAAAAGTAATCCTAAAAAAAAACAAAAAAAATAAGCCCACCTCCCCTCTGAGAGCAATTTCAACCCCAAACAATTGCATGTTATAAAATTGCACCTAGCATATGGTGCATTCAATAAAAATGTCACAGAAAAAAAAACAGTTTTATGGAACATAAATAAATGGATATACAAATTTTATAACTTCTTTTTATGTTTTTATTACATTACGGTAAAAAATACATAAAACTAAAGGGCGAGATTCGTTAAAAAAAAACATAGAAAATAATTTTAAGCGATAAAGAAAAATAAATAAACGATTTTATAGTCAATTTTCTTATGGAAAACATGTTACTTAATGATCATTATTTACGCCTACATGATTGGATAAAAATATAACAATATGACGAAAAAATATCCACGAAGAAAAAATTGATCAATATTGCTGAAATTTTTAGTTCGTACTCTAATTAGAATGTGGATAGATCAAAATATTTTCTATCGTTCTCTTTTTCAGTTTAAAGTATTTATTATTTATATTTTCTGCATACTACGTTTACGCTCATATAAATTTATATACGTTTAATTTGTAACGTGGTTACGAAAGATGTAATTTTTTTAAATATAAATATTATGATTATTCTTTCCGTATTCATGACAAAAAAAAAACACCAAAAGCGAGAGATAATGATATATGTGGAACTTAATAATTATGTATTCTTCTTCTTCTTCCATGGTGCTCGGATGTCCATGATCACAGTCACTACAGTGAGTCATCCATAGCTGTTATGATGCTGTGCATTTTGTTATCTCTTGCAGGTCTGTCTTGATATTATCCGCCGATTATGCTATATCTCGGTCTTGATTATGCTAGCTGGTGGCTAGTGTGGGAAGGTTTTGTGTATATTACGTGAATCATACCCGACCCACTGCAGCTTTCTTATTTTTACCTTGCTCGGGGGGCGTCTTACCGCCTTAAGCTCCTCCAATATCCATAAAAGTATTACAATTGGATTTAAATAATCGATCTAATTTTTAAAACTCCTCACTAGAGTCGTATTTTTTATACAAAGATTCAATATTATTGTTAGATTTTTTTATCATTGAATCATGCGCTCGCAAAAATATTTATTATAAATATAATAAAATATATATCTTACACATGTATTGTTTCAAAAATGTTTTTGTCCTAAAACATCGATCCATTCATCCATATTCAAAATTGTGATAAAATTATTCAAAAAATCATAAATACCCTATATACCCTTGCACGTGATTCACTAGGTAACACAAAATTCACATTTTATTTTTGAATATGCAATTCTTGAGACCATAAGTCCTTTGATAATTCAACCAAATTTTAAAAATTAAAAACCCTTGATAGTTAAATAAAGTAAATGTCACTGAAAAAATGCGAAGCGAAAATCTGTCAAACAAGTAGTCCACTGGAAATATAAAGGGTTCCAGATAGAAATTGAATATACAAAATTAATTATCATCATTCAATGTCCATAACAATAACAATATTTGGTAGCATAAGGTTTTTAATCAGAAAATTGTCATAAAATTCTAGGGGCCATAACAACAATGACACAACATAATTTTCTCGGCGCAAATCATTTCGTAAATAAACGTCCGACTGATAAACTTTACAGTATTTTTACCGCCGTAAAAAAAAACCAAAATGACATTAAACAATTTCCACATTACTTTGAAAATAGTAGAATCGAATTGCGCCTTTGTTAAATGTTTGCTAAATTATTTCAATCAGAACTATTCATTCGTAAAATTTGATTCAAACATTTTTTCGGTGCTCTTTTCGGAGTCGGTGAAATGGAAGAACGGTTATCTTTATTAAATTTTAAATTAATATTCGATTGACCTTCCCTGAGAGTGGATGAAAAAATCACGAGATAATATTGAAATTCAAAGTAAATTTATATAAGGTTTGACTATTAATATAATTTTCACGACTTTTTAACTTTATTTTAGTCAAAACGTGAGCTTCCTGTATTTTTAATATAAAGTATTAACACCGACAGATGCGTATATAGATTATTCTGTTATTTTTAAAGAGTAATCAGATATTAAAGAACAGATAACGGCAATATAAAAATAAAGAAAATATAATAAGGAAAATATTATTAAGGAAAACACATTCTTATTGTGAAGTTGTAATTATTCAGAACATAGGTCTGTGATATTTTAAATATGAATTAATGTATTAATTATAAATATATGCATATAACATCAATTTTGTCGAAAAATATTGTTTTTGCGTCAGGTTCGAATCCCGGTGACGCAAAAACAATATTTTTCGACAAAATTGATTTTATATGTATATATTTATAATTAATACATTAATTTAGTATTTAGGAAAATATTATTATATCCTACAGACCATGTACGTTAATACATCATTACACGACTAGTAAAACTACATTAAACTAGAAGATTTGGATTTGGACATTTGGATAAATACACTTTCAATACCTAACACAAAATTTATAGCATTTAGACTCAAAAATCAAATTCTATTGAGAGTTGTCGAATGGCTGAAAAACCATTATTTATTTTATTTGTAACTATATAATACAATGTAAAAATATGTTTGGACTGTATCTGTCTCACTAGAAAAACTCTGTCGAGACGGACATGCTGTATCAGTGTTTATATACCAGAGTTATTTGATAAGGATTTTTTTGTGCTACTGTTACTTGTGTGCTATTTATTAGTTTATTATAATTTTTTACTGTCACATTAATTAAAATTGATACGTACTATATTTATTATGTTTCATCTAGTTTTCTAAACCATAGAAAATAATTTAAAATATAAGGTGGTTTATTAGATTAGGCCTAGCCTAAGTGAGAAATTGTCATAATATCCTCTAAAAAAAAGTTCAGCGTACAAAAAAATAGATCATATGTAAAAAGATGCGAGGACAGAAAAAAGTAAATAAATTTGTGGGAATATCCTCGGAATGAAATTAAGTATTCCATAATACTATGTATATACGTGTACCTATATTAATATTAAACACACATGTATAAATAAATATGTATTAAAGCAATTAATTTCAAGGCTACGTAATTAATGAAGAGATATGATAGTACAAATAATTAATCACCATATTATATTAAAACATGGCTTAGGCTTCATAAAATTACTTGTTCATTTATCACTAGCAAAATGGTGGATACAGATTTTGTGCTAATATATTTACGTTAAATGTATATAATGTATTTACGTTAAATTAAATTTTTTTTGTTGTACCTACATTAAAAAAAAACTATGTATGAAAGTCAATAATGAAAGAAAATTCATAATTTTTATGATATTAATTTATCTAAAAAACGAACGTCAGTAAATTAGTTTATTTTGTTTGTACAATACAATTCATATAATTTACATCATCTGACGCGTAAACGACAAACCTTCACGTGATTGCTGAGCGGGCGGATATAATATATTTTGGAACTAACCAACTAACATACTATCACGCCGTTTCTCTGCCGGGAAAGGCAGATAGGAAAGAGCACCACTGTACTGACACACAATTCTCATCTCATCCACGTTTATACATTTTATTATGCAACCTCGTTGATTATTGAGGCTTCTAACAGGACCATCTTCCCGTGTCTGGTTTACCTGGTCCTGCCAACTTTTCCTTTTCCACAGATGTCCTCTATTCCTGGTGCCATAAACACTTGCGTCATATATCTTTCTTACTTATTATTATTATCTCTACATTCATCAGTTTTATATGACCAAACCACCTAAGCTATCCTCTTTTAATCTTATTTACTATGCTATGAACAGCTACCTGGTTTACCTGATCACGCCAAGTCTTCAACAGACATGTTCCATTTCTAGTACCATCAATACTCGCGTCATAAATCTTACTTACCATTCTCTCCCTAATCATCATACTACACGACTAAACCATCTAAGCGACTTTATTTATTTCTGTTTACTATGCCAAGATTAGCACCATTATTTATTCATTCATTTTTCTATTATAAATGGCTTTGCCATATATAGACCTAAGTGATTCAATTTCTACTGCATTCAGCCTACTTTCATTACTAGGTACATTATATAGGATAACGTAATATAGAATAATTTTGTATTTAACTTCGCTAGTTTAATATTAAGACTAACCGGTTTCGGAAAAAATTCTTTGGTTTCATCGAGGTATTTAAAACTAAGTCTAAACATAAAAGTATTATATTTTTATGATTTTACTATTAAATTCGTGTGATTAAATCTCGCCACAATGTTTTTGTATTAAATATTAATAAAATATAATTAATATAAAAAGAGGTGAAATGGGAATAAATGAAAAAAAAAGTAATATTGTCATTGGTAATTAAATTTTTATTAACATATAATAAGTATGTGCACTTAATAATGAAACACGTACAAGTCTCCAAAAGCCAAAAATCAATAAATTTTAATTAAACATTCATCCAGATTTTATCTGGATCAATTATCTTCCCCCATGAAGCCGTAAAAAATAACCCTCAAAAGGCATTAGAACGCAACGAAACCCTCTTTAAGAATATTTCTCAACTGAGATTTCAAATTAGGGGATTGTTAAACTATTGTGATATTACTAAATCACACTATTATTCAAATAATTTAATAATAACAAAATATCACTATGCTGTAATATGTATAATATTTGATTGACTGTATAGTTATACACTTACAAAATCTCGTTTATCTGATCATGCCAAGTCTTCCGCGGACGCATAAATGATTTTTAGGTGACCCAATTAGACAAATTATAAAAGTTATTTAAGTACGTTTCGACAATGATAAGACCTGATACATAACTGTTACCCCAACTGCAAATAAATTATATTCGTAATATCGCTAATTAAAGTGTGTTGTTTCTTGGATAAATAAAAGTTGGAATAAACTATCCAGCCGGTGTTTCAAAGCTGCGCTTCCAGAATATAGTCAGATATTTTAGCTCACACAGCCGCAGCCGGTTATACGAAACTTGTTGATATTGCCGTATATTTATATATCTCGGCTAAAGTGTATCCCTCCGTACGACAACACGATGCGGTGGTGATAACTTGGTTCTTGGGTAATATTTTGTAACATAACATAATATAATTAAATAAATTAATAATATCACAATACTTAAAGTCAACACTAACATAAAACACAACATGAGGCAAAATACAAACCATTATTAAGAACACATTCTTATTGAGAAGTTGTGATTATTCTATTATTACGTTCTATTATTTGAAACCATCTACGTCAATTCACTGTGTTGGTATTACATACTGTGTTAGTGGTACATAAATTAATACAGCATTATCAGCTAATGCACGTTCCCCGGATTGGAAGAGATCCAGGTTCGAATACCAGTAGCAACAACAATATTTTTAGATAAAATTGTTTTTGTATGTATATCTTTCTAATAAATACACTTAATTTATATTTAAAATACAAAAGCTTGATAGTATTACAAACGCATATTAATTATCTACTTATATATTTGAATACATGTTTTTTTTTTGTTTTTAGCCAACAACTTTATAATTTTATCAAATAACCAGTCACTAATAATACGTTACAAATTTTATTTCTAAGAACGTGTAAAACACAAGAATGCCAACATAGCAGAATGCTCGCCATTCGAAATTGGCCGTTTTTAGATATTTTATTACATAAGCAAACCCATACACGAGGAATGAATACCACCTCTGATTCGATTGTAAAGAGGGGGAGTGATAAGGGCTAAGCCCTCTTATTTCCAAATACCACCGACACAGTTAAGAAGTATTGACAAATCTACAAACCTACAGATACCATATATAACTTTGCTTTTAGAATAAAAAACCCATTAATAATATTCATACTCAAACAAGTAAAGACGTCGATTATTTAAAACTAATGTTTAATCTTCAAAATTAAAAATAACCACTACTTTAATTTAAAAAGTTTAAAACGTTTGGGGTGCGCGGGGCGAGGGTTGAATTTAGGTGGTTTAATAAGACAGTTCTTCGGCTGATGGCGGCGGATCGGGGTGGTAGAGGGGTGATCGAGGTGGTGGCGGAAGCGGGAGTAGTGGGAGTAGTCGAGGGGCGTCAGGTATGGCTGGAATCTCACCCTAAGTTTTCGCGCACGTTTCAGCCATAAAAATATTATTGAGTGCACCAAGGCGTGAAACGCTGACTGATTTCTGGTATATTCTAACGCTAAGATGCGTCTGACGAAATGAATCACATTTCTATAAAAAATAAACCATTATGTTGATATATGATATAATGTTACAATTAATGTTGAGACCTAATAGCAAACCATTAGGAAATGGATTATAATTAATACAATTTAAATAAATTAATTACAAAGATATAGAAAGTGATGGTATTCAAGAAGAAGGAAAGCAAGACAACGTGCAAAATACTTATAGGTAATGTTTGGAACAAGTAGATGAGTTTGTGTATTTGAGAAGTATGTTTGATAGAAACGAAAATGCTGAGAAAGATATCAAAAGGAGGGTGACTTTAGGAAACAGAGTAAATGGCGCTTTGAATGGAATTATGGGAACTCGTTAACTAAGGCAAAACTAGAGGTATACAATGGAGTCTTAGTACCGACATTGATGTACGGATGTGAGGCCTGGAGCTGGCAGAAGAGAATCGAAAGTAGACTGAATACAGTGGAAATGAGATCGCTTATGTGTATGTGTGGTAGATTTATTTACTTCATAGTAAAGAATGAAGAAATAAGAAAAGAATGTAAAGTTGATCTTAGTATAGTGAGTAAAATCAAGAAAGGATCACTGAGGTGGTTTGGTCATATGGAACGAATGAATGAGGAGAGAATGGTACGAAAGTTATATGATGCAAGTGCTGATAGCGCCAGAAATAGAGGACGTCCGCAGATGACTTGGCACGACCAGGTAAACCAGATACTGGAGGATGGTTCTGTTAGAAACCTCAATAATCGGCGAACTTATATGAGAATATCTATGAATGTGAAGGAGGCGAGAACTGTGTGTCAGGACAGAAGAGTGTGGTGCTCTATCCGCATACCCCCGCGGGAAAACGGCGTGATGGTAAGTTTGTTAATTAGTTACAAAGATGTACGGAAAATATCCATGTATTGAAAATATACTTGCTTACTTTCATTTTGAACCTACGTAGTTTCTCCCCATTTCTTGTGTTTTCTGGCATTTCATTAAAAATCTTCATCGCACTGCACACCATCGATTTCTGAGATTTAGCCTTCTTCCTAAAAGACAGTCTCAGTCTATGTTTTTCTCTTGTATGATGTTCGTACTCATGTTGATTTGCATCAATTTTTCGTATAAATTCTGCCGATGTTGTAAAATTTGTTGCATTTCTTCATCAATTATACAGTATCTACAGTAGTGATGAGCTTAAAATCACGAATCGTGAGTCAATTACTGAAATCTTTGAGTCCCACTAACTATCAGTGATTGAATATCTGGGAATATCGTGATTCATTTTTTTATTTTATTTATATTTGGTTGTGAACCGTGATTCACCACATGTGCATATGAAACGAAAATATTCATGAAAAAATGCCTTTATAGTTCGTTATAAGCTCCATCTAGTAGATTCTACCAAAACGTTTTACGCATTTCACCCAAAAAATAATAAGTTCGAATAATATAAGTAAATACCCTCAAAATTACGTTTTTTAAATTTATTTCGTGTATTGTGATATCGTGCGGCGCATGCGTATTAGTAATGAAACTGTGATCACAGTCACGGTTTTCAATCACTGATATTATCGAATACCAATCACAATCACACCATTCGAAAGTAGCATTTTTCTCATCACTAATGTGCAGCTATTTAGTTTATTTATAAACTTGTTCTCACTGTTTTAGCAGACGCATATGGTATATTGACATAAAGTAAAAGATTGATTTGATTTTAACGTCAAGTGTGGTTTGAAAACAAACAAGTTTCAAGCAAAGTATATCTAATACACTAAATAAAGAAAAGCGTAAATAATAATAAGATCATTAATTAATAATTCGTCTGAGATTTCAAAGCAGCAGTAACGTTGAAATAATAATAATAGTTTGGAAAATAATTTCGATTTAATTTTAAATTCAGAATAATTATTTAGTAAATAAATATTAATAAACACAATGATTATAAATGTAAAATATGAGAAAGCCAGAAAGTTCAATATTATCGTTAAAAATATATTTTTTGGATAATAATAAAAATATTTACGATACGCTTATTTACTTCAAGGGGAAGATACTCGCCTAGTGATCAAATGGTCGAGGGTTCGAGCCTCGTTATTACAATTTTTAATTGCACAAGCACTTAGTTTTGTTTGTAAATTGATACAACACGTATTCCATGAAAAAACATTTATTTTAAAGGAATAAAATATTCACTAGATTATATTTAGTGTTTACACGTACATATTATTTAGTTACATAGTATTACGCCTAAAGATTTTGGATGTTAAGTAAAAACCATAGGCCAGTAAATGAATAGACGTGAAATAAAATGTACGTATGTAAGAGGGGTATGGAACATTAGTTGCAGGACGAGGAGCATTCCATACATTCTTTGTGAAAACATAAATCCGATAGTTTATGATACATTTATACAAAAATAAAGGTATTTACTCTTTGTGTAAACAAGAGGTATTTTTACATTAATAATGCATATTATATTGTAAGCGTTTAAATTTTTTCCGATTGAGTCATATATTTAAAAAAAGTCACTAAGCTATTTAATTGCTTAAGTAGTATTAAGATGATCACGTGGGTGAAACCAAAATGAATATATTTAAACTAGGAATTTGCGTTAGTTTATGTTTATATATTTGGTAATCCATGATAAAAACTAATATTGCATAGATAAATGTTTATCTACTTTTTTAGTAATTGGTTTCTTTATTGCTGAAGATCATGACTCCGGAGTTGTGGCCTGCCGATGCCCATGACGATTTTCCCCCACTCCGCAGTTCGGATCGCCACTCCAATAGGATAACTAGTAGCGTTATTGATCTAGTCAGTCTATCTAGTTGGAGCTCGTCCCCTTCCTCTCTGGCCAGCGAACTTTTCAGTCGCCACCGGCTTCTTCAGTTATCATTAGTTGCATATACACGGGGAGATAAATTGCTCGAATAAAACGTACCAAAAAATCGCTAGATAAATATATATAAAATATCGTTGAGATAAATCGAGCCAGGATACTAAAAAGTAGTTTTATTTAAGCGATTTGTTATTATAAACATATCATTTGTCAGTTTATTCGGCACATATGTGCTGTGACTGAGTTTTATCCTTTAAATAGGAAAGATTTATCCGTAATCGTTGATCTTTCGGAATTAATAAGTAAAAAAAGATATTTTTATTCAGTATTGTTGCAATGAACGAAGACCGCCTTCGTATTGTTGCTTTCCGACTTCTTTTCGCTTTCATTGGAGAGTTTTGATTTTTTACTAGCTTAGCACCATTGATTTCTCCATGCTTATACATATTGTTTTTATTATTTCTCTGTATTTGTCTGATTTCGAAACTTAGCTGTGTAGAACAACATCAGCTGTTAAAAGAAGCGAATCAAACATAAATATCGTCAGCTTATCTGTCACCAATATATAGTACGATCTTAATGTATGCGTTGTCATGTTGCATTTAATTTAATTTGGATAAATTTATGTTACCAAAATACCAATTCTATCATATTTATCGATCTTTCAGTTTTAAATAGAACATTAACCTCCAGATATTCCTTTAAAAGAATATCTGGAGGTTAATGATAATTGAAGGAAGGATAATTGTAAATTTATTACTTTAAAACAGGGAAGTACTTTTATTGCTCGGTACCGTACTCTGATTTCGATTATAGGTTGGAATACACTATGAAAATAAAACGATTTATCTGTTAAGTAAAACAAATATGAAGATATGTCACCCACGTAGTTTTCAGTAACTTTTAATCCCTTTCGAAAATAAAAAAATTAAGTAGTAAAATCCGCAGACGTAAAGGTGCCAACATACATACAGTATAAAAATATTTAGTTCTGTACAATGAATATAAGTATTGAAAAAATAAGTATGGTTCGTATAGTGCTAGCGAATTGTGGACGGGCATGGACTTGAAGTTGTTACAAATGATTCGCAATTTTTCTAAATAATCCACTGCTTGACAAAAGTCGTGGGTTACGTCATATACAAGGTTACGCTAATCCGGGTAAATGACGTCTAGAATATTATAGGGCCTTTTCATAATATAATGATTGATTTATTTATTTTTATTTCCCAGTATTTTTAGTAATGTACAGCTCTTTACCTTGTATGCAGTTCACGTCCCCGGTAATCAGTATACCTTAGAATCCCACCATCGCAATCTTCAATCTTCTGCATATCTCATACTATGATATTATTATTGATACCTATTATTACATCGAATCATTTATAGTGTTTGTGATTATGGATGGATAAACTTAATTTTCTTTAATGTTCACGACAAAAGTTAATAACGACGATAATAAGGCCAAATCATAATACTACGCAATATCAAATATTTCCAAAAATCCTTTGAAGCTGATCATCTCCCCGTCCCGTTCTGTCTCTCGCGGGTAAACGGGATTGAACAAATAATTATTTTAGGGGATGATTCAAAGACATGCAAATTTGAAATATGCGCAAGTCACTTGGCCAAATATTGGATGTAAATATTACATCTACTGCTTAAATAAAACGGGGGACGTTTAGGGATGGAATCACGGTGCAGCTCGCGCTAACTGGTATATTACTCTCTCGCCCCCGCCTGTGCTCGACTTCGAGATCAGACGCCGCAGAATCAAAATTGATTATTTGACTTTACAAAATGACGCTTGTTTTACTATAAATCTGGGGGTTGTCGAGTGTGATTGAACAATTGTTCACCGAACACTTTTTATGGTGTACTTTGGCGCAGACTCGTCTGTTATTTTGATTTTAGGGTTTTTTCGTGTAGGGGCTCATTTGAATTCAATTATATTTATGTAAGTGATTATTCTTGAAGAAAATATCATCGCCTGTATGCAGAACTAATTTAATTAGCATTTTTACAAAATTTGCCTCAATGATGTCAAAACTTACAAATTATAACGAGACGGGCAGTCTAAACATATTTTTAGATTGTATTGTATAGTTACAAATAATAAAAAAAATTATTATCAAGCAACAGTATTTAAATCGAATTTATTTAGAAAACCATACATTTAACTAAGAAATATTGTAGTTTATAGAAGTGATGTTCCCTTATAGGTTGATACCGGTTCGAGCAAACCGGTTGTTAAAATTGGAAACCTCTCATCAAAACATTTGTTGCTGAATATATATAATACTCGTCTCGTTTTCTCATTCGTCCAGAGTAAACTGTTATTTTTTTATAAATTAAAAACATTTTAAAAATAAAATGTACAATCACAAGCGGTCTTTAAAGTTGTGAAGTGTAGAATATAGCTTTCAAAAGATGGATGTTATTAAATTACTGAGAATTACTTGAGAACATTTACATCACGAAATGAAGGAATATCTCGTAAGCAAAAAATTCTTCAGCATTCCAATATCATATACAAAGATTGTGTTGAATTAAAATTATAATAATAGCAAACAATCAAAATACTTACATAAACAACCCAATCCTTGGGACTGTGAGCATTGGTACCGCAAAGATATAACCTGGAGCCTTCTCCCATGGGCTGAATCACCCTTATGTGGTTTCGGCAGTCAAAGTGCTAGAACAAGAAAACAAATGGTTGAGTATCCAGCATCATTGTGTCTTGTAATCCATACCAATATTGACTTCACTAAAGGTATCGAGCAATGTTTATTTATTTATTATTAATATAATGTATATATATGTGTGCTCTAATGTAAACAAGATCCAAATGTTCTTTTTTTAATATAAATGCACATACTTGCTTAGTTTCATTTTGAATCAATGTCGTAATAGAACTAGTTTAGTTAAATGTTAATAAATTATAATAGTTTAAATTTAGTTACTAAGTTGTATTCAAATGATTACAAATAATTTCAGTCATGTTGCCTACCAAAATATGACTAAAACACTAAAACAATAAATTTAGATAACATTTGCAATAGTAAGAAAAATAAATAGATATAAGTGTCTAATTAATTAATTAATTTCTAACTAACTGTTCTTTTTGTGTCACCTTGACTTTATATAATAAATTGTAATCATCTCAAAATAAAGACACCACTAATAATCTTTGAAAAAAAGATTTTATTCAATTTGACTACTTAGAAATTGATATTAAAAGGGATACACAACCAGTTAACTTGCGAGTTTCTAGTTATTATAATTTAATAGTAGTATTGTTTAGTTCAAAAAAAAAAAAAAGATTTTTAATATTTCAGAATCATCAGTATTATTTTTAGATGTGGAACGGATTTTGTAATGGGATCACTACACAAACTTGGAAAAATAAAGAAATCTCTGCAGATTTTCTCGTTTAAACATGGAGACAAAAATGTATATAACAGATAAAGCCAGTTCAGGATAGTTGGTGGGTAAGTATGACAATCCATATCCACCGCAAAATTAAAATATTGGTGAAAATAATTTAATGTTTTCTTTTCGCCTAGTTTACTTTACATAATGCCCCACAAATAACTATTTTAGCAGGATTGAGATTGTACTGCAATATTCGATTCATCATAACTTTTTTATGATTAATATTAATAAAACAAAATAATGTTTTCTTTTCGCCTAATTTACTTTACATCATGCCACACAAATAATAATTTTAGCAGGATTTAGATTGTACTGCAATACTCGATTCATCATAACTTTTTATAATTAATATTACAAAAACAAAATAAATAGTAAATTATTTTTAGTAGTTGCAATCGTTATCTTCAGTATACGCGAAGAGGCAAGTTTTACTACTGCTCCCGTGACCAGAATGATAGTAAGATTTAATCCCAGTAGCCTGTTACTTATTCTGGAAATCTTTTGTCTGACGGTATAGCGGAGTGGTGAAAATATGTTTTAGGAAGATATAATAAAGAAGTACAAGGAAATTGTGAGAGGATGCATTCATCAGCTTTCAAGAATGAACATATATTTTTGGAGCTTTTTCTAGGAACATGAAAGAAAATGCGACAAATTATAATATTATATATTGTTGGATTGAAACAAAATTTTTCAAATAAAGGAAAAAAAAATTGACTCAGTAACAAAGTTATGTCTATACGATACAGTAACATATGAAATCAAATAAAGCATGTTTCTTTTCAGCTTCACGTAAACGTATATATATATATATGAGAAAAATAAAGAAATGGGTAACTGAATTACCTTGAATTATTTCCGGCCGTCCGCCCCGTCTTTCTGTTATTGTAACATCAATTCGGAGCGACGTTCCCGAACAAGAAGTTCGGTCAATTTGTTCTATCACGCGATTTCGAGACAGAGAAAGATATAAAATACACCTGTGCTTCTCTGGCGCGTCACACATTTCACAAAGGATTGATTTCAGGAGGGAGATGAAAAGAAAGTTGATTGAAAAGTAAACATGGTAGGTAGGATTTTATAAATAAAAAAACTGTGATTTTTTATTTATGATGTGCATAGATTTACCCCCAAGGTAGTTTTATTTATACTGTAAATCGAGCTTTAATGAGAGATTTTTAGTTTTATATTTGAAATAATACATTTTATGCATCTTCATGCAGAATTTGACAAATAGTGCTTCGAAAGGAATTTAAATTTAAATAATGGTTTTGTAATATTATAATTACTGTCAATTTTTATGTTAAAAAGTTGATAACTTAATCACTAATTAAATGTATTAATTATAAAGATATACATATAAAATCAATTTTATCGAAAAATAGTGTTGTTGCGCTACCGGCATTCGGACTTGGATCTCTTTTCCAATCCGGGGAATGTGCATTACCAACTATACTACAGCGAGAGTATTTTTGACGACAATTTCTTAAAATTATATGTTATACTTTTTCAAATTAATATACCAATCGTTCCATTATTCGGTTCGAAAATTTGTTGTCAAAAATACTGTCGCTGTAGCATAGTTGGTAAATCACCTTCCCTGGATTGGAAAAGAGATACAGGTTCGAACACCGGTAGCGCAACAATAATATTTTTCGATAAAATTGATTTTATATGTATATCTTTATAATTAATACATTTAATTAGTATTTAAAATATCACAGATCTATGTTTTGAATAATTACAACTTCACAATAAGAATGTGTTTTCCTTAATAATGATAACTTAATCAATCTCTCATGGAGAAATCGGTCCATTCGATAAATAACCAAAAACCTTTTAGTGAAATTTCTAGTATTCTATGGAATGAAATCATGAACAGTGGCGTAACTATGGTATTGCAGCAAATGCGGTGCATTCGCTCCATGTTAGATAGGGGACAAAAATTCTGTCCACGGCCAACAATACTTTTCTCAGCGCTAATATGTACTAATATATTTACAAATCCACCATAGCAAGAAATATAACTATACAATTTTAAATACAATAAGATTCAGCTAATATGTCGAGTCAGGGACCAGACCATCGCGGTAAAGCAAAAAATAGCATAAAGTAAAGTAATTATTTATTCATATTAGAATATGTCCAAGAACACACAATTACTGGATTTTCATCTACGAAGGCACTATTATTAAACAAATAATAGATATATCATTAAGACGAAGCTATTTTTTATTAATAGAAAAATAAGTATTGGTAATTACAGGGCTTACGACCTATTTTTCGCTGGCTTGAGTGGTCACCTAACACAATGCAACGTTCACCATTCCACTCAATCAACCACCATATGTATAATTTTTTTTTAAAAGTTGTATTTATGTTAATACGTGGAGTCACTTCGAATACCACTACATTATCGCCATCTATGGAATAAATTTAGTCTTATCTGATTTATGTTTCTTTGGATAAATGTGTAGAATGCTCCTCGTCTCCCAAATAATGTTCTAAACCTTTCTCCTACATATACACTTCATACCATGTCTATTCATTTACTAGTCTGTGGTATACTCTTATTTTTGTATTAATATGCAGGTCACTGGCTAATGATTACGGCAAATATATCTTCTGTAATGATGGTAAACCGTTACTGTGTTGAATTGTAACAATAATTTGTAATTGATATTTGACTGTTGGAGTTTAAGTTTATAGTGTATCGAGTCGAAGTGATGGTATTTGAGAAGGAAGAAAACAAGACACCGTGCAAAATACTTATGGGTAATGAATGTTTGGAACAGGTAAATGAGTTTGTGTGTTTGGGAAGTATGTTTGATAGAAACGGAAAGACAGAGAAAGATATCGAAAGGAGGGTGACTGCAGGGAATAAAGTGAACGGCGCTTTGAATGGAATTATGGCTAATGGGAACTTGTCAACTGAGGCAAGACTACCGGTTCACAATGGAGTCCTGGTATTGACACTGATATATAAGTGAGGCCTGGAGCTGGAAGAAAAGGAACGAAAGTAGACTGAATGTAGTGGAAATGATACCTCTTAGGCGTATTTATGACAGAGTGAAGAATGAAGAAATAAGGAAAGAATGTAAAGTTGACCTTAGTATAGTGAGTAAAATTAAGAAAAGATCACTTAGGTGGTTTGGTCATATGGAACGAATGAATGAGGAGAGAATGGTAAGAAAACTATATGACGCAAGTGTTGATGGCACCAGAAGAATATGACGTCCACGGAAGACTTGGCACGACCAGGTAAACCAGATACTGGAGGATGGTTCTGCTAGAAGCCTTAATAATCGTCGAACTTGTATGAGAAGATGTATGAATGTGGATGAGGCGAGAATTGTGTGACAGGACAGAATGATGTAGCATTCTATTCTCTCTGCCTACCCCGCGCGAAAACGGCGTGATGGTAAGTATGTAAGTAAGCAGTTACTGCTTATCGTAATAATCGAACACAATTACAGTAAAAATAGTGGTATAATCATTACTGATCTGTTGCAATAATATTAATATGCACAACCTAATTATTATTATTATTATTATTACAGCCTAAACGTTATTTTTGCCATTTCCAAAAGTACGATCCAGGAACCAACCCCATCGCCTTTCAAACAGCACAGCCATCGTTATTAAACTAACTATAATTTAGTGTCTAAGTATTTTCACAGGAGCGGCTGGCTGGGCATCGATACAGCCCCCATAAAGCATTTTACGCCAACAGTAACTGCCCCATAAATTGAACAAAATGGCCAAGGTTTTTATAACTCTTCCCATGGAGATATTTTTTCTTCCTACAGTTTTATTCCCTCTACAGGTCACGGGTACCCGGTGTGCCACATTTAAAAATTAATACAAAGAGGTGAGTATGAATGATGCATAAGAATTCCATTCGATTTCACATAACAACGAGCTACCCACATTTTTATTGGACAAATTAAATAATTTGGGAAAACTGTGAGGATTGTACGGTGAAAAGTGATGGAGAGGCATGATTTATGTAATTCTACCACAGAGACAACGACATTAATTGAAATACTGATACAGTATAAGTCATCACACGGGCGATTGGAGAATCTAATTTGACAATGTCTTGAAAAGTTTTGAAGATAAAAGTATTTCCATGATTATACTTTCGTTATAAATAAATATATATATCAAATATTATAATTACAGGAAGATAATATTAAATATCGAAAAATAAATTTGGTACCTAGTGTAATATACTTGTGTCTTCTTTTTGACAATATATATTATATATATAGACTTTAAAATAGATACATAAAATAGTAAATTTGGGAGAAGAGTATCTGCCATTTTCAACTCTTAATTTAGTCAGGCATCCGCCATAAAATATTATGGACTATCTGTTACACCCCGTATAATTCTTTTTAAATAAGTATAGAAAAAAGAGTCACTAATTAAAAAAAAAAATTACTTGCACTATTTAATTATTTTCGTACGTCATCAGCAATAAATATAATTGCATTTTTAAAATATCATATTATCTAGAGGTAAGTTAGTGAGAAATTATATGACGTTGAATATTTTTAGATGGATTAATCTTCTTCTATCTCCTCGCATTTATCCAAGCCATTTAGGTCAGTGGTTCGAACACTTCTCCATCTCTCCTGGTTGTGATAATTAGCAGTTGTTAGGCTAGGATATGTCCTCACTTGGTTTATGGTCAATACTTCTTCGCTTTGAAATCGCTCTGGACATCAGTTTTTATATATATAAATATCATTTTTTGGGCTGAGGAAATGAATGAAATATATTAATTAACTCACCGTGTAAAATTACTTTTATGAAACAGCTTTAATTATAATAAAAAGTTATTCCGGTATTATTAAACTAGTTGGTTAGCGAATGCTTTTAAAATGACTCTATATAGAGTCATAATATTAAAGCCATTCTAATGCCCGTTTTGTTCCCACGGCAATAATTTTATAATATCGTGTACAACTAATTTCGTAGCAATGTTTTCTGTACCAAACCGCAAACAATTTAACAGTACCATTAACAGTTGACAATTCCACAATAAATCATGCACTTTATTAGACTGCATATCGCACATGTGCAACGCGATTTAACACGGCGTTATCAAAATTATTCCGTGACTTGTAATGAGATATCTAATACCTACCGGCGCGCTGGTCTAGTAATACCCTTATCTCAATAAAACGTGGAACATATTTTTGCAAATGTTTGGCTGGTTACCGCAGATAAAAAAGTCAATGTTGCACAAAATAGGGCGTAATGTTGTATGCGCCCGAATTACCCATTCGTGTGTTCGTTAAATGTACCAGCAGAGCGGATATTTTTGGGTTTAAGAGGTGACATATGGGTGGCGGCCCAGTATACACAAAAACTTTGGATTAAATTAAGAGAAATAAAATATAAATAAATATAATACATTTTTACAATGACTCGGTGTGAAATTTACATGTCACATTGAGTTGTAATTATGAATTAAAACCAAAATTATCAAAAATTATGTTTACGTTCTGTCTGAACGAGGGGGTGGGAAACATTATATGCAAAAAGGGTAGAAGGAAATCGGGAGAAGGACAGGATTAGGGATTAAGGGGCAATTGGAGAAGCACCTAGAATCAGAAAACACGACTTTCCTATAAAACGCTCCTTTCAGTATCTTGGATCTTTTTCCACTGGATCCATAGATCTTCTGGCTCCAGGATACGTATCGTACTGTTACGCACGAAGCACTCTTGGACATACACTTTCGGTGATGGCGCAAAAATGTTATGCATCAAGCACCGTGCACAATAGCAATATGAAAGCACATAATCGGTACGCACGGTAGTGAGAAACCGATTACACACATCAACAATACACTATCAGCCCCGAACAGCAGGAGGATAATTAACAATTCCAAAACCTAACATACCACCTGTAAACGATAACCTGATAATGTGTTCTGGTTATAGGAAGAGGGGGGTAGTGGATAGGTAATAAACAGGAACTATTCTATGTCGCGTTCATATTGCGCGCACACAGCGAACGGCGGTCATTGGATAGTCATAAAATAATAAATAATTTAAGTGTAACCTGTCTTTAAAATACTGTTAAAAAATTCAGAAAAATTGTTAGTGCTGTTATTTTGTTATAATTTTGAAATTATTATTAATATCGTAAATGAGAACTCGTTTAGAGCCGAGTTAAATGTACCAGTTTGCAGCTACAAACATAATAATTCTAATTGCTCACCTCCGACTTTCCCTTAGATACGCACTGCGCCACGTTGCTCGGCTCCAGGTTGAGAGCGTCCCTCTGTAAAATAAAAGAAAAGAGTCATAATTAAACAATGTGAATAAATATAAATACAAGTAGGTACATCGTAAATGGGCAAGAAGAAAACTAATCAATTTAAGAAAAATATATTCGAATACACCATCTAACAGCAGATATTAAAAAAACTATAATATATTATATTATTAAATATGACAAATTAAATAAGTATAAAAAATATTACTTTCAATTTATTTAAAATTATGTTTTTTTTTTCTTCTCTGGTTATGCCCCCTACCTAGAATAATCTTGTGATAAAATGGTACGATTATCTAATACACATTTTTGGCTTTATTTTTCATCAATAACTTTTTTTTTAATAACATGTGTATATTGTTAATATATAATAGAATTTTCATTCCAATGTATTACTAATAACTTGTTTTGAATTAAATTTATACTTCATTTATATTTTTAAAATAATACATCTTCCTATCTGTCTTACTTAATTTATATTATAATATTGTACCAAAATTAATTGAATAAATGAAAATTTTGCATCTCAGAAAGCAATTAATAGACGTTTCTATTATATTTGTTAAAATTCTCCTGACAATGTTGTCTCATCATATTTCAAGCTATCTATGCGGGAAATTATTGTATGTTTTAACAAATCAACATAAGATATTATGATTATTTTTCTGGTCATTTATCGTCTAGGCCATGACTCCATTACAGCTATCTCAACTAATCTTTTAGAAAAATTGCTGGCCTACATATTTGATTACCATGTTACTAGGTTTCATCAACTACGATTAAGTAATTAAGTAGGAAGTATGGGTAGATAGCGTGTAAGTAATTCTCAAGAATTGTAACAAAGAATTGAAATATCTAGCAAAAACTTATACCTATAGTAATGTGGCTCAAGACTTGGATTAACTCACCTCACAATAAGACTGACTGATGTTGCTCAGATTTAGCCTGAAAACGCGATCCCTGAAACGAAAATAAAATAATGTAATTGATTATACAGAAAAATAATAATACGATAGTATATAAGGTAGTGATTCTGTGCTAAGACAACCAGGAAAGAAAATTTTGAGTTCCGAGTCCCGAGAATCGAAAAAAGGTGGGAATACAGAATCTCTAGTATAATATATTTATTGTTTATTACTTATAACCTGCATTTATTGTTTTTATAACCTACTTATGTTTTCATGTTATGTTAACATTTATAACTCCTAATTTTATATTCCAACTAATTGAACATTATATTAAAAAATTGCGGTTAGTATAAAATTATGTATAAACTTAATTGAATCATCGCTAAAATATTTAACCTGCTGTAGCTTGAGCCTTAACAGATGAACGGTTTGATAGAAGCAATGAAGACGTACGAGAAAGAAAATAATTAAAGAATCTAAGTATTACAACAATATCAATATTATTTAGTTAAGTTACTTGAAAAAAATGTAATAATATTTTATACATTAAACGATATATGTTTCAATAAACCGCGTTGTTTTATGTCCTCGCTTTGTATTACAAAACTTTCTTTACTGATTTTTTATATATTATTTATATTTTTTGGCATAAAAATGTGCTTACAATACTAATTTAGGCTGCCACCCCCTTCTCACGATTATTATTTTTTTTTAATTACGTTTGGTTGTGTTAGGTTAGAAAGGCAAGATAGTGTAACATTTGAAATCACGCGCGCAGACCTAACGCGATGTCTACCGACGCGAGCAGATGGGGCCTGTAGAGCGTGGTCGCAGGAAGGAGGGGGGACTTCGTTACGAGCGCCGAGAGAGAGAGGTCGTGTCGGTGGCGAACGCCCTGCGGCGCTCTGCCGAGCTCGGCGGATTGTTGTAAGGATCGAGCAATGGTGAGAATGAAGACTGAATTTTAAACACGGAAGAACAAGAGGTATTTGGGCCTTGTTCTGCCGGTGAATGTAAATAAAAGGACTCTCAAGAGGCTGCGAACAAATGCGGAAGCGGAACGAGCACCGTCCGCGCTATGACGACAGGATTAGTTCCCAGGAAACCTCCCGACGACGAGACGATGCTGTGGCCCGGCCAAGGAATGTTAGGAATCCCTCTGCGTGTAATGAAAGACAATTCTACCCTGTTGTGTAAATAAAGTGCAATTAATGTGACTATAGTGTTATTATTGTCTGAGACCTCCTTCACACATCTGAGATAGGCATTCTGACACCAACCCTAAGTACCCACAGACTGAGCTTAGCTGGTGGCGTTGTGCACTGGATTCCATCGGCGGATGAAGGTCACGGCGTTACAAAAGGTTGAATAACAAAAATTGGAAAATACCGTCGAGTGAACTAATTGCGACATACACATATGTAATTAGCCACGAATTAAAATTGTAATTGTTAATATTGACAATTTTTTGCTTGCATATTATTACATTACTATGGCTTGTATAATATTAATACATTATTTCTTACATTGCTCCTACAAATAAGGTATCCCGTTTTGCGTCCATGAGGAATGTTCTGTAGTACATCATCCCGCACGTAAACTCCCTCACATGATCTGAAAAAGACAGAAAACCAAATATTAATTTAATTTTGATTGTCAGTACAACTAAATAAGTCAAAAAAATTATTTAAGTATGAAAAATCTATTATATTTCACCTCTGTCTACAAGAAGCAAATAATAAATATATTTTGTTATTTATTTTTTCTTGTTTAATTAATATATACCATATACTTAATTAAAATTACAAATATTTACAGTGTATTAAACAAGTGTTTGCTAACAAAAAAAAAAATGCAACTGCAGTATATTTTGACCTACCAATACGAAAAAATCATGAAACAAAAATTCCACGCTGAGATTATAATTTTTTTTTAAGAATTTACTATTTGATCAGTGCCAAAATAGAGCATATCACCAACATATTTTTTATACAATAATTCAATAAACAATAATTCTATGCAAGATCGGAATTTCTTAAAGAATTCTAATAGTTATAATATATTATATAAATGTAAGGAAAATAAGTGATAATTTAATAATCTATTTCCGAGATAGACAGATCACGTTAAAACGAATTTACTTATGTCACGTTAAATATAACTTTTAATGCACGTTAAAACAATTTTATATTTATCATTTTTTCTTCACAATATAGAATTTAAATACGGGATCAAATAATTTTAACGAAATTCTATATCACACTCAATCAATTAATTACACGATTAAAATGATTTACATTCAAAGGAAACTTGAATGATGTCGTGACTGACCCCAGTCGAACGAAGTAGTATAAAAATTATGTTTTTTTTTTATAAATTTAAAAGCACAAATTAAAGGGCTTTAGAATTATTTACCGTTGATGTTTATTCACAGAATGTACTGCGATAAATCATGAAAGCATTAAATGTTAATAAATCATAAAGTGTATAAAAACATGAAAATTTGATTATTTTTCTGCTCTGTCATTTTTCAATCCTTCCTTAAAGATTTTTTTTAGAATTCTTAAAATTTCGACATTGTAACTTCGTGACTTGCGATGTCTTCTTCTTCTCTCTTTTTTCATTTCAGTAATGGCATATATTCAATTAAAAATTATTTTAATCAGATGAGACACGTTTCATAATGTGCCTCTACAATTCTTGGTTATGTGTCGCCCTTGAGGCTTCTTCAGCTATATGCTACGTATCTATCCATCGCTACGGTACTGACACAAATCTTCTTCACCATAAAGTCGTTCCCAAGATAATTTACTTTTCTGCCTACATTAGCTTCAGTATTTTACTACCAGCTGTTTTAAGGAGTAAATAAAATAAAATAGAATATTTCCCCAATCAAATCATATTGGTCGATCAAGGGAGACTTCAGAAGTGTGGAATGTACCAAGATATTCGAGAACATTTCATTTAGACAAAGTTCACTGCGAATCTGAAAGCCTTTGATGTAGGCTGCGCTGAAATTATGTTCGTTGTGCATCAAAGGAAGCATGTTCGACGGGTTTTCGTAGACTCGTTATGGCTCGTCTACGTCGAACTACGGTGAAGGCCACCTTGCTACGACGCTGAGTAGGGGAGTATTTCAACATACGTTGCGATATAATATATAAGTAAAACCTGGTACTCCTTTTGCAGTGGGCAGTGAAACGTAGAAGTGGGAGTTCCCGCGGGAGTAGGCTAAATATTCCTGTCATGGTTCCTTATTTTTTATCCATATTTATGTATCTTCTTATGCACACTTCTGATAGTCCGATATCTCATTAGCATTCTATTCTATCTACGATGATAAAATCATTTTTAGCCTAAAGTTAAGGATTGAAAACTGCGAGGAATTGCTACCAGTATTGCCATCGATATGAGTTGTTATAAAGTAGTGAAAAACCTGTTATTTTAAATATTGATGGCGGTAACTTATGATAAGATGTAGCTTGTAAATACCGTCAGCTGTGTATTTTATTTTTTATTAAATATTACATTTGTTTGTTACTAAAATTAATAACCAACCAGTTTTAATGTTAACTCAATTAAGGGGTTACATCACCCTGGATTAATAACCAACCAGTTTTAATGTTAACTCAATTAAGGAGTTACATCACCCTGGAACTGGAAAAAAAAAATTTTTTTACAGTTTTAGAAAGTTCAATATTTTTACTTCAATATAAGCGTACTTGCTTGAAAAAACTCCAAAAATTGACCAAGATATAAAGGATCAAAGACGCCATGGCAGGTGTTCGGTCGCGCGCCGTTCGTATGTCAAGTAAGCCACGTTTTTATTTTATCGCTTTTTTCTCAAAACCATATTTTTTGGACCGGCCCGCAATTTCGTATCAACAATTTAATTCTGATTGACTTGAAATTGTTCGGGAAATTTCTTTATATATTACAAATTTTTTTTTAAATCTAATATCCTATATTTTAGATATTTAATTTTTAAATTACTTTTTTTCACCATAGAAAATTGCAGGCTGGTTACGAGAGTAATGGCAGAAAAGCTCCATGGAAATGAATATGACGGGGTCATTTTTTTTCCAAAATTATTAAAATAAAATAATAGTTTAATATTTACATTAATAAGTGGTTACATATTTTTTTATATAAATAATCAACTCCTTGTAAAAAAATCACTCAATTTCTACCTAAATTTCTGGCTCCCAGGGTGGTGTTACCCCTTAAATACTACATGAATTTTATAAATTTTATTATACAATTCATGTATCAATTATAACTACTTGTAAGTTTTGCCTATCTCAACATTTTTCTAGCATCTAAAAACTGGGGAGTTTTAAAATAATAAATAAATAAAATAAAAGTAGTATTATTTTGAAAAATTTCGTCAATTTCCTGAAATTCATGTACTATCTCCATGTGTTGTATTATATATGTCACTAATTATTAGTGACATTAATTGACCGAGTGAGAAGAACAGCAAAAACCCTTGTACAACTTTAACTTGTACATACAGACAGATTTCAGTTTGTGTGACTTGGACACATCTTGCGAATTCCAGAGGAATTACAAACACAGAACAGGCTAAGCCTTGATTGATAGTCAAAAACTTTTGTGAAATACCGCAATACAGGAGCCATCAACTTCTAGAATAAGGAAACAAAAACGATGACGAAGTTTAATTTCGTAATGTTTAGAACATATAAAATCATGGACAAAGATTCAATTTAAAAAAAAAGCAACGCTGATGTCATTATAATGATCAATATTTTATTTCAATTCTAATTTATATTACGAAAACATATGAAATTTCAATGTAGTTATTAAATATTTATAATATCTCCAAGGCTGTACAGGTCAAATATTTGATTTAAAATATTGAGCTGAACATGAAAGTCACCCTGTTATATTTGAATTTGGAATAAGAATACAAAAGTCGAACGTAAAAAGCCAGCTGACAAGGCTTTGATGTGGGCAAACATCTCAACATGTTTGAGTTTGAAAAAGGTTCAAGTTGATTATGGATTCTAATCACTTCGTTGACTGATAAAAGGATTTTTCACAGAGCGATATCAAAGCCTCCCAAAGGCTTCGAGGGATGGAAAAACGCGAGAGGCGTTAATTTAGGTGGCAAAAGGGATGAATCGTTACGGCCCCGATTGAGGATCGTCAGATCAATCAAAATGAGGGCATCGGGTGAACAAAAAGATTACAGGATGGGGTATTAAACCTTTTATGTTAATTATAGTAATTTATTGATTAATTCTGTATAAATATATAGCTTGTCTCACAATATCTACACATATATATTGCGCATGGTATCCATTTGATCTGCATCTGCCATTGGGCATTGCCAGAAAGAACACTAAAGTAGAATTTAAAAATACCAAAATCCGCTAGGTGGTAGTACAGATTATAAAAAAATATATATTAATTTATAATCATTAAACATTGTGCAATAATGTACGGATACAGGTGGTATGCCACATTATACGTCGGAAAGAAATACGTAAAAAAACAATTGTTTACACAATGAGTGGGGAATTTGTTATAGGGACAGAACAACGAGGTCTCAAGAACCAACCAGGAAGCACGACTTACATGGATTTTCTTGCTATAACCATAGCTCTTGAACTTCAGGAAACTTTTTCTAATAATCACCCAATAGTGATTGTAAATCTTTGGCACGCACTACGAGAAACCATACATACACAATAGCAACAGTAACTGTACATAACTAATCAGTGTGATGAGCACACTCCTTGACAGTTCACAAGCCATAGACAACACTTACACAGATAAGTCATGCTCTGAGGTATAGGGTATAGGGAGGGGGGGACAGATAGTAAAGTCAATATAAAGGAACATCTACACACGCCCACGGCGACCGGCCAACCGTAGACCTGTCATAAATAGCGAATAACCATATTATATGTAGGAGTTGTATGCCACAAGGGAGATATATAACACGTTTCCCCTCCTCTAATTTCTATCCCATAGTCATCACATCTAACTAATCAATCGGTGAATATGTTTAAAATTTATTTATGAGTCATCATTGATTGACCTCAATATTAAATGAATATCAAAATATTATTTACAAAAAAATAGCACCAAAATTATTCATTGGTCACAAAAATGACAATGGATTTTGCATTCATGTATTATTCAGTTCTCATTCAAGTCCAATGAGAATTTTAATTTGAAAACCAAATTTACGAGACTTGAAAAATCAATCTCGGTTCAAAATGAAACTTGATTGACATTATTTCTTATCACACTCTTGAAGTCTTTTAAATACTTTTTATTAATTTTCATAACCGAACGTAATATTGCATAAATTCTTATAGAGAAGTATATCAGTGCTGCAAATATATTTAAATTAAGTTAGTTAATACTACAAAATAATAAATTAGTACGTTTTGATAATTTATTTAGTTTCGTAAGGTTGACTGAGAAGCGATGTTTTATTGTCATACTGAATTATATTATACTTTCTAATTAATAAATTCCTTCAAGGTACTCTTTTGGAAGGGTAAAATATATTATAATCTCAGTAATTTATATTGAATAATTAGGGAAAATCTTGACTTTCACTATCACAACTATACATATGTTAACATTAAACTATACACAATACTAATATGTTAACATTAAACTAAAAATATACAAAAAAACTGACAGAAAATTTTTAAAAAAATTACAAGAATGAGATTTATATTATTTTTAAACGTGATTCTAAAGCATTTTTTTAAATCAACTTAATTTAATTAGTACTTCAATATGAATTATTTATGCAGAGTAACTCAAAAATATACTAATTGTAATTGTGAGCAAAGTGCAGAGCTCATTTCAGAACAAAAATAACAAATAAGATTAAAAAATTAACCTCTTACAAGATTGATTAATCTTTTTTTTAGAATTTTCCAGTCAAGATAGTTTGATATAAACTTATTACTTGATATTTGCAACAACAAAGTTGCTTTGGTGCCGCGCAAAATATTATATTTCACAAAATAATTTTCACACAGCCGTTGAAACCAGCAAGATTTTCATCGCGAAAACAAAGCTCCCGAAGGGGATGTAACCTCGTTACCCCCCGAGTTATTTAATCTGCCCCGCTTCAATGGACGTTACCTCAGATAACCCGTGTAATACCCGGACCTTTCTGCAATAAGCCATCTAATCGTATAGCCTTTGTAACGTTCCGTATTGGTTGCACCGATAAAATTGTGGAGTTAAATGCACTCGCAAGGTATAATTCAATACAACCACGTGCATACAACTTTTATTGCAGTATTCGACCAAGGTTCTACTATCTGAGTACCTGTAAAAGTATATTTGAGGGCCGAAATAACGTAAAAATTTTGATTGTGTTCTTTAAATAAGGATGTTTTCTCTCAAATAAAATTTTGACTTAGTGCGACGAGAGAAAAAAATTGCTATAGAATCAGTTTTTCGATACACATATTTATTATAGAAACATAATTTGACAACTAACCAGATATTTTATTTAAAATTTTTACGTGTATTGTTTTATTTAAAAGTTAGTTCCGATTTGTTTGCCAATTTGGCCTTGCTATGCCTAGGTGACAATTTTGGCTTGCCTAGGTGGGCAATGCATATTAAAATCTATGTAAAATATATGTAACAAACTGCCTTATTTTTAGCTGTATAATAGTTATGTATTATGTGTCTAAATAGATCCCTTTGGTGGTTTGGTCATATGAAACGGATGAATGAGGAGAGAATGGTAAGAAAGATATATGACTCAAGTGCTGATGGCACCAGAAATAGAGGACATCCGCGGAAGACTTGGCACGACCAGGTAAACCAAATAATGGAGGATGGTTCTGTTAGAAGCCTCAACAATCGGCGAGCTTGTATGAGAAGATGTATGAATGTGGATGAGACGAGAATTGTGTGTCAGGACAGAAGAGTGTGGCGCTCTATCCTGTCTGCCTATCTCCGCGGGGAAACGGCGTGATGGTAAGTAAGTAATAAAATAAAAAACTGATCAAAAATGTTAACAAATTTATAATGATGTTTATTATTGAAATGTCATTCAGCTTACTTATTCTTCGTTGTAAATACGGACAGCGTGATTAAAAAATATATTAAGTTTTTTCAACTTTGTTATGCATAACTTTGCAACTTTATTAATGAATAATGTATATTCAATTAATAACTTAATATATAATTTGGAATCTAGCGCACCTACATAGTCTTGTCAGCAGAAATCACGTATATAAAATATCTTTAAAATTTAATTTGATGTAAGAAAATAACATAATAAATAAATAATTGTGAAAATATTACATTTATTAACTATTTACAAAATTCCTACGGACTTTGTAAATAGTTTATATTAATCTTAGATCGATCAAGATAAGTAATATGTTTTTGCCCACGAGTAATCAATGTTCCAATATTAAACACTAAGGTTACAAAAAAATACATAAACGTGTTTGCAAGAGTCAACACAGGCAGTGTAAAAACTCAGTAAAAGAACAAAAAATAATGTTATATATAAAAAAAATAATTTCCGACTTCAAAACAAATGGTTTTAAATACATTTTTATTCTACAAATTTTTAGCTTGGATATTTTATATCTTTTAAGGACGTTCCCAAAAAATCACTTTTTTTATAATCTTTTTGAAACTTTGAATACACATACTTATTAGTGTTTTTTATAAGTAGAATTTTTTTTCAATAGTCCTTGCGGTAGTAAATTTGTAAATATTGACTATTAAAATTAGCATATTTAACATACGAACCATACCCCGATCGATGTTGTAGCGCACGTTTAATTGAATAGCAATAGTAATTTTCTTACGATTGTTTTGGAAAACTGAGAATCATTAATTGAAAACTTAACAAATATCTATCTGTAAAAATAACTAAAACAAGTGGTATTCGTTTTATTATAAAAAAATGTTAAAAGTGAGCTACTTTTGAATAGTTTTGACGTTTCCTTTGATAATTTGATTAGTGAGAGATTTTTGAACTTCTGCGCATGTGAGCGGAAGCGAAAAAGTATTCTGTACCTCAACTGTTTTTTATTCTATTCATAGTAGTTTACATACGGGGGAATCTTTTTGAAGATTAAGTACGACTGCTTTTTGGGAACGTCCTTAATGGGTTATTTTAAGTGAAATTAAAGCGATTGACTGACTGGCTTGTGTGGCATACAGAACAACATTTCCAGTCAGTGTGTAAAATGACCACAAATATAAAAATATTAACCCTTCTGTCTAGAGATGGTAAACAGTTATTGTATTCGATTATAACGATGATTGGTAACCGATATTTAAATATTAATTTATAGTGTGATTATAGTGACTGCTCGAAGAATTACGAATTTTAGTTAACAATTATCATTACAATCAAACGTTATTCCAGTCACAATTAAATAACGGTTTTAGCCATCATTCTGTCACGTACATATGCAATTGAATTGTGCACACATAAAAACTATAGATTTTTTTACTTATGAGTATGGATAAGAGAATTAATGTTTTATTATAAAAACATATATACCAGTTGCAAAGTCAGCAACCTCTTTTTCTTGTATATTTTAATGCATTTGTCCTTTCATATAGCTTTTACGTATTGTATTAATTAATTGATTAACAATTAAACTTAGTTCTTTTGATGTAAATTGGTCATTTAAAATCGCTGTTGGTTCCAAATTCAATCGCTTTTGCCTGCCACCATTTATATTAGGATTCGACCAATAGCAAGCAGTCTTCGCTACTCTGAAAACTAAATGATCGCGAGTATGGGAATTAGGTTGTTTTTGAAAAAGGTGTTGTATTTATTTTGTGTTTTAAACCAGATTACAAGGATTATCATGTTCATATAAAATGTTCATTGAAAATATGTTACTTTTCAAGCTCTTCATTTTATTCTTCAAATAAAACAATATGGAGATTGCTGAGATTGCAATTAATAACTCCCCATTTATGAGATAAAATCTACAATAATGCTTTCTATCACATCTATGTATTGTTTTAATAATTATTTTGTACAAAATGAGTGTAAAAATATAATATATACCCTTCTGCATGTGTATGATTCAGTTGTTTACTTAGAGATATTAATATTAATACGTTGAAAGACATACGGATATATATTATAATGTGTGTAATACAACTTCTGAAAGAATTTTTGGAGCTTAGTACAAGTCCTGTTTATGAACATACTTCGCGCGATTAAAAAGCTACAGATTAGCTCAAACAACATCACAATGACGTCACATCTTCTTGCAAAGGCTCTGGGACAATATGGCCGCTCCGACAATAACCTTACATAGCACATCTTGGCCCGAAACAATCATCGGGCATTAGCGGCAATTCAAAGGCCCCTGCAAATTGGTCCAGGAGCAATTAATTGCGACAATGGGGCCCGTTAACAATCCGCTTAATGCTCGATTGCCGTTTTAACCGCCGCGCCGGGGCCGCCCGACCTCCCCTCAAGCGCGGGATTGCTTAGGCAAGCGTTCGTAAGGGAAAGTCAACTTCCTCAGATATTTTGTGTACTTTATGTGCGTGAGCGGGGAGATCGGGGTAACATGTGACATTAGGCGCGCTCGGTTACACACTGTTCTAAAAGCATTGATTTATCGAAATAGTTGACTGAGAATTATTTTACCAACGCTTTGACCTAGTTTGACAGTAGTGAAAGAGCTTAACAGCCAGCTTACAAAGATGATCAAAATCTAAAATATATTAATCGAGTTTGTTTGCCATTAGAGATAATGTTTCAAGGCCCAAGGCCAACATCCAGTTAAAAGACGGAGAATATCAAGACAGACACCCTCGTATAAAGGATCTAGGGAAAGAACGTGCTATGTCACATTTCGCTCCTTTATCAAGAAACGAAATTTAAACTTTACTAACTTGGAAATCTAGTTATTTTAGGTTCAATTCTGTACATATTAAGCTTAAATATAATATTATTATTAAATTATTAAAATATGCATTTTAAAAATATATTTTAAAATATTCTAAAAAAGCCTGCGCGGGCCTCTGGCACATTATGGTATTGCGAGAAATGTGATAGGTTATAGATACGTTTCGTATTAGAGCTACCAAAAGAAGAAATGACCATATTAACTTTCACAAACCTGGATGCTGCATCACAAGGTTATATCGTGAGAAAAAACTTGCAGGATATGATTCCATACTTAATGAAACATAGTTTGCTTTGATTGTCATCTAAACCATGTATAATTAATGGCATTTGATTAACGGAACATTAAATCCTCCATTGGATGAAGGCCTTCAAATGACTCTGATACTCTCTTTGGCAGTCCAACAAACTTTTTATAGGTAAAACTACTCGTAATGTCAATATTCATGTCAAAGAACATATTAAATGTTTAAACAGTAATGGCTTCTCAGAATTTTCCAACCATATCAATAAATACCATTCTTTTAATAATAGCACAGGGGTCAATATCCTCCATAAAAATCGGTTCGGCCTCCAGTTGGACAATTTAGAAGCCCTTGAAATAAAAACGGCAGTAAATAGTGGTACGCCAATTCTTGATAATCAAATAAATTTATCCATTAGCCTCATATTAGGTATGTTTCCTTTAACATCAATTTAATATCCATTAACACTGTATTTTTTCCTCCCTTAATGTTCTGTCTAACAGTATATGTATTTTGTCTCTCTCTTTTGCATATAATTTTATATTCTCTTTCACATGTATTTTTATATTTTATCTCTCTATTTATGTATATATAAGTGCACTCTTTTTGTATTTATGGTTAGTTTTAAATACGTCCTGACGAAGTTTGAGATAAGCGAAACCGGTTGACGTATAATAAATTTTGGTTTCATACAAAGTGGTTGTTATATTATTTAATATAATATGTCAAACCACAAAGTGATTGCTTTCTACGAAAATATTAACTTTTTCCTGTCACTCCCACGGCTCCGATAATTTTACCAGACGAAGTAAAAAATATTTTTTAATACAAATTCAATTAATCAATTAGAAAATTATGTAGAAAAAAATCAATATTGCAATTTTGCAACAAAAATTCTTCTTCTTTTTAAAAAAATTAAGGCTATAGGTCGTTTTTTGTCTTGTGGATAACATTTAAGAATACTTTTTGACGATCGATTGAATGTGAGTTTTGAAATATGGACCATCCATTGGCATTTTAATTGCAATAATAACAATAACATCCTATTCCTTGGTCTACATTCTAGGTAACTTGTTTATTTTTCTTTCTCTATTAGTAACTCCCAGGATAATCCACACCAGAGATATACGACGATCGCGGAAGTCTTGGCACGACCAAGTAAACCAGATACTGGAACATGATTCTGTTCAAAACTTCAATAATCTTGAATGAGAAGATGTATGAATGTGTATGAGGCGAGAATTGTGTGCCAGGATAGAAAGCTCTAAAGTTCTATTCTTTCTGACTACCCCCGTGGTGATGAAACGGCGTGATGGTAAGTTGGTTAGTTAGTTATAATTGTCCTTTTGGTTTATTATTTGGGTATATAGTAAAATTATAAAACTTAAATGACAGTGACGACTAAATAAAAATTTGATTACGATAAAAATTTCCATACATAAAAACATGAAATAATGAAATATTAATGGAATGACTGGAACTAACGTAAATGTCTCAAATGAAATGGTATAAAAAAGGTTTATTTTATATTTTTCGCATGCGGACATGTTTGACTTACATTTGAAAACGGAATGACACAGGGTGTGCGGAAAGTTAATACGGGAATATTCAGGGAAGGCTTTCATTCTCGGGGGCCTGTGTGGTTGTGTCAAAAGGAGAAATGTTTGTATGAAATTACATGTCACCCTGTGACATTGATGCGAATTGTACTCGAGCCAGTTGCGGCGAAATGTCACTGCCATAAAAATATTATGGATTTTAATATACAAAAACCGCTTTTTGCGAAGAAAATGTGAATTTCGTTATCAATATGATTTTTTTAAATGAAGTTACTTATTAGATATAGTAGATTCTTTGGAGATTATTGGAAGAAAATGGCTTGTTAAATATTTATATGTTAGTAAATTTCTCCTGTTAATTGCGATTTTTGCAAATAGATTATGAGTTAATGAGAGATACGTTTTTCTATTAAGGGTTGCGTTAAAAGCTGATTTCATCGTGATTATTAATTATGTTTAAAAGGGAGTAGTATTCAGCCCAATAACCACGTTGATTTTGGTAGTAAGGGTTTTTTTGATGCATTCAAATACTTAAAAGGGTAAATTAAAGGACCAAAAAAAATATCGAGTATTTTAAATGAAGCATTTTACTTTTCAATTTTTAAAATACTTTTTTTTCCATATCTTAGCATAAAATTAAAGATTAAATATAAGAAACGAATGAAATCGATTAATCAACTTGTATATGCAAATCTTTGGGTATTTTGTGATTTAAAGACTCTTGGCTAAATTGCTATATATTTAACACGCAATACTTCAGACAAAAGTAATTAAAAAAATAATGAATAAATAATTGTCGTAATGTGTATCCAGACATTATAGACACATTTAATGGCAATTGTGAACTACTGGTTAATTAATCCAATTTTGAACCAATATTGCAATCTCTGGATTAAATTTTGATGATTTAGGGATTAGAAATATATTTCTCATTAATGTTATATATATATATATATATATATACTATTTATTAAAAAAGGCAATTTATAGAATAAATATAATTTATATAAGATATTTATATTAAAACATATCATAGAGGAACCTATGAATGAAAAATAACGCTAATAATAATGTGAGGAAAACAAATAACAATTTTATCGTTATGATTAACAAGCCCGAAGCAATAGCAAAGCATTGAGGGTTTCATTATTAATTTAGTCTTGATCAAATTTTGGTACCCCGAAATTAATCTCGAAAATTTCGGGATTATACGTACTAATCCCAGGATTATATGTACTGATCCCGGGATTCGTGAACTTTGTAAACTGGCTCAGGATCTCAGGATCCGGAATTGGTTTCCCTACTCATGATGCTTCACTGACACTTTAACTTTAACATCTACAGTAATTAAATATTTTTTAAATCTTCTACCACAGTCATAAATAACGTATTTTTACTGATACTCTAAAAGGATAAAGATTCAACAAATCGTTGAATCGTCATCGTATGCGTATGTATGTCAAGTAAAAAAATAAATTATTCATCCAGCTTTACGAATTCAAATCACTCGTGTTACACAAATCTGTTTCAAATGATTTTTTCACAGAAATCCGATTCTTTTGAGCAATCATGCGAGCAAATACCCAAGATAGATTCACCAAGAATGCGGCACCATAGACAAAACACATCCAGACAATCGCGCCATAAATATGTAAAATGGCAACACCTGTTACGCGCGACCCTAAAATTTTATCTCGCGAGAAAAATCTTTTACATGACAAATTTATATGGGCGTAAAGGATGTGTTTTTTTTGTTTGAGATAGTGATATTTGTATTTACGTAAGGATATTCCGAAATGTGGGTTTTATTTGTACTTTTTCTCCATATGTAGAATTTCCATAATTCCTCAAGGGTGTCGTTTTTTCGTGATACATATTTCAAGCTCGGATAAGTAAACCTATTTCAATTTCCATAGAGACAAATAGAACCTCTGATTTAAAATGGAATGGATTTGGATAGGTACGGAGAATATATGTTAAGTAAAGCATGGGTGTAGTTGTGCACATTTAATAACGTCTATGATAATATATTGTTTCATGGGCGCTTCAAAATGTCTATGATCAGTTGAGTGAGTTGTTATGCCGGGTATTTCTAACCCTGTTAGTCGATATTTCGGGCGTCATTTCAGGGTCCATAATCAGTATTAATATCTGTAGCGGCTGACACGGTAGGTGAAAATATGGACGCTGTCCGAGTTAATTTGCAGTAACATGTTCAAGTTAAGTCCGTAGTTGTATAGAATTATTCTTCGTTACGATCTTGGCAGAGCAGTCGTGGATGCTATGATGAAACCACAGCTAAAATTATCCGACGTCATCTAGTCCGATCTGCGGCGTTGGTTACAGACTTTACCATATCCGTTCATTTAATCAGCTCTATTCCTCGGGTCTGTCTCGTATCATCAGCAAATCGCATTCGTACATCGTGTGACATGGTAATATTTCAGTACGCGTTATCGTACCGTGAAATATTTTTTTCAATGTGCATTTTTTGTAATACAAATCCAAATTATAATTAGACGTCTGGTGGCGGCACACGTGTTCTTTGATAACTCTGATATTAGTGAACGCTGACGTGTAACCTTTGACACACGTGTCATAGGTTCGCCATCACTGTCACAGACCCTTGTTTGAGTTTAAAAAGCAAATTATACATCAAACTTCACTCTATTATAAATTTTAACTAATGAAAATATCATCACGCCGTTTATCTGAAAGGGTAGGCAGATGGAATGGAGGGTTACACTTCTCTGTCCTGATACTCAACTCTCACTTTAACCGTATATTTCATAAATTTTCTCATTTGTGCTGGTCGAATATTTTAGGCTTTGATAGACAAAATAAAATAATAATCAAATCGTTAAATACTGTTTTAAGTGGGTAATTATAATGAAATTAATACAATTAATTCATAATTTAACATAAAATATAACGCCGTATTTTGAAACGATTTTGTCTTGACTCGTTTTGTGTTCTATTTTCAATATTACCAGTACCTACTATGATCCATAGACACCTTAAAAACCTTTAAAAAATCAGAAAATTTTTGAGGTACTGAGTGATAATCCTGGTTATATGTTAAGCCAGTGCTCATCATAGTCATCATAGTTACTTCCCGATTTTTATCGTTAAATTTTAAAAAAAACTTTGTGTTACCACTTCCTAAAAAGCCAATAAATAAAGTACTATTTTAACATGTTGTTTGATTATATCATTTGACATTGTATTGGTTTACATCCCTGCCAGTTACGCCAAATATCGGCATTCGGTTCTCCGCTAGGGAAAATTTAATTTTATTATTTAACTGATTTAATGAAGGGGTGGTACGATATATGTGTCTGAGACATGTAACGCGTTATTTTGTTTATTATTTGGAGCTGATGAGTTTTGGATTGACCAACCAAAAATTAAATTATATATATGGCGAGCAGACAGCGACATCTGTGGGCCATGCGGCGAATCTGGTTTACCCACACCAGGCGGACTGAAAATAATGAACGGAGGGGATACTTCCATAGTGGGGAGAGAGCTATGGCTGTCTGGGTTCTGATGACTGAGACCATTCTCTCTCATACGCCTGGCCAGTACAGCTGCTTATCTTGTGAACTCTCTCAATATACAAAATATTGTTAATTATAAATATGGTATTATGACAAACCAATGTAAACTTGTGAACTTGCTAAATCAACTTTTGTAGAATAAACGTCAAGGCTGATCCGAAGTAAGACTTTCTATTCATTTGACATCTGAAATGCTTGTATTCCTTGAATACCTTATGTAAACTAGAGTCATTTTTATTACATATAAAATGTGAATTTACGTCAGAGTCAGAGTCAGAGTCGATCGCCGACTCTGACTCTGACTCTTCACGACATTAAAACAACTACAAAGGATTATCTTAACAAGGTAATCACCAAACATATATGAATACTGGCCGTCACCATAGCTATTCGGGTTGAACTATGAGAGTATCGATCACGAACAATGTGTACAGTAAGAGAACGAGAAAATGTGTTGTGCCACGAATATTTAATAACATCAATAAAGATTTATTAAAAACCATGTAAAATAAAGATCACCCTAAAATATAAAGTGAAAGAACACATTCTCATTTAATTATTTGTTTCTTTTATTTTGTTATATTTTTTTTGTTGTTGGTTAAAAAATTGTTAAATACAACGTGAAGGGCACTTGTTCTGTAGTTTGAAAAATTACAATCTGTATGTATGTAAAAAAGTTGGAATAAAAAATATAGTTAAGACATGGTTTCAGTAATTCTACACGATGAATTAAAATTCTTATTACATGATAAAAATTTATAGTAACTTCTGCTATCATTTTAAGTATCATAAGATGCAACTTTGATAACTGACCTTATTCAAATATATGCGCCCTTAAAAATAAGTTAAGTGGGGTAACATACGATACAGATCATTCGAATAAATTTCTTAAATATGATTTATGTGCGTATTAAAACGAGTTGAGATGGTAAAATTTTGCAATCGCACTTAAAAAATAAAAGTTCAACTCACGACACTAAACCGTAGTGCTCACTAAAAAATACATTTGAAAAAATTGTCCCTATCCGCCCTTCACGCGGCATCCAAATATATAATTCAAGGATTTTTAAATCTCGCGCACGAAAAGTTCCACCGCTTTCTTGGCCAGCTCGGCAGCGCTAAGCGGCGGCGGCGGCGGCGGTCTCGGATGATCACCATAAAAGATGCACAACGCTCTGAAGCAAAGAGCCGATCTCCAGTCAGTTGACGAAGACTCCAGAAGTGACTGAATTATTCAAGTGGCTTTTTCTGAAAAATTGCTACGAGCTTTTCTCGATAATATGGTGGCTGAAAATATTATATAGGTATCGTAGGTATGATATATTACGTTAATAATAATGTAGATTTTCATAATGAAATTACATTTATTTTAATTTACTGCAAAAAAACATTGTGGTTAGTCAGTTTCAATAAAATTTACAAAGTTTTATATTAAAAACCAACTAGTTTCGGAAACTAAACAAAACGACATTACTAAGGTTAGGTTTTTATTTAACCTTTACTATACCATGATATAAAATACTCGAATGCAGCCATGCTGTCAACTCGTGTTACCGTAAATAACAGCTAGAAAAAACGTTTTTATTAGCATTTTTATTGTATTACGAATTTACTCTAAATATTGAGCATTCAATTATGAAAAAACGATTAATAACATAATTTAGAGCATGCATTAAGTCCTATTTAATGTATCCTTCCTTATTATCTCCCTTCGTTTAATTAGTAAGAAAGAGACAATTATATTTGTATGTTTGTTATTATTTTCACTATGAAAATAGTGTGTGACCTCTGTCTTTCATGTCACAAATGGTATTTTTAACAACGTATTAATTTTACAACGGATTGAATGTAAAAAAATAATTATTTTGTACGATTCCATTTTCATAATTGATTTTTCACTAGTCATTCCTAAGCGCTAATATTTTCTTTAGGATTATCTAAAATATGAATTTTATGTTGCATGTATTTATTGAAATATTACAGTTTTAATTATGATGGTAGACCTGTGTTACTGCATGGTTTGGGAAGGGTTAATGTTGGAAACAAGTGTACGATGGATAAGACCGAGATTATCTTTACATGTTCATCAAATTATAAAAAATAAACGAATTGTATTGTATTATAACAATCACTCTTGTAACTCAAATATAAATCAAATACAAAATATTCAAACAGCCACAGTGATAAAAAGTAATTATAGAAAATTATAACAACGAATTTCTAAATGGAGTGGCTTCACTCGAAATAAATACAAGAGATGTAGCTTATTCGAATTTAACAATTCCCAAAATCACAAATAAGCATAGATCGAGAACATTAAAATTTGTTGTTCCTATGCTGAAAAATAATCTTTGTTAAATACAAATTAAATATATTAATTACAAAGATATACATATAACATTATTTTTATATACTAAATTAATGTATTAATTATAAATATATACATATAAAATCAATTTTGTCGAAAAATATTGTTTTTGCGTCACCGGGATTCGAACCTGGATCTCTATTTCCAATCCGGGGAAATGCACTACCTTTGTGCTATAACGCCAGTATTTTTCTTGACAAATTTTAGAACCTATATGTTACATTTTTCAAATTAATACACCTGTCGTTCCATTATTTGAAAGCCATCTACATTATTTTTACAGAATCTCAAATACCTTTGAGTAAACCGACTGTAGTTAAAATACTGGCGTTATAGCACAAAGGTAGTGCACTTCCCCGGATTGGAAATAGAGATCCAGGTTCGAATCCCGGTGACGCAAAAACAATATTTTTCGACAAAATTGATTTTATATGTATATATTTATAATTAATACATTAATTTAGTATTTAAAATATCACAGGCCTATGTTCTGAATAATTACAACTTCACAATAAGAATGTGTTTTCCTTAATATTATTTTTATCGAAAAATATTGTTGTTGCTATCGGGATTCGAATCTGGATTTTTTCCTATTCTGGGAAATTGCATTAACCGATTATGCTACACCAACGTGCATTGACGACAAATTATCGGACTTATATATTACACTTTTCAAATTGAAACATCTATCGTTCCATTATTTTAAAAGCCATCTTCTTTATTTTTACGGAATCTCAAATACCTTAGTAATACCTTACCTAGTAATCTGATAGGAGACGCCAGAATATCACAGACCGTCTGTTCTGAATAATCACAATATCACAATAAGAATGTGTTCTCCTTAATAATATTATAAGTTGTATCAATGTGTCCAAAATTGAACAAAAATTAATTATTAATTCTGGCGTCTCTTATCGGAGTACTCAAAGGTATTTGAGATTTAATAAAAATAAAGAAGATGGCTTTTAAATAATAGAATCGTAGGAAGAGATCCAGGTTCGAGTCCTGGTAGTAACAACAATATTTTTCGATAAAGTTGATTTTATATGTATATTTTTCTAATTAATACATTTAATTTGTATTTAAAAATATATTATAGACTTATGATCTGAATAATTACAACTTCACAATATGAATATGTTTTTAATAATGAAAAATAAACTATCTGAGTCTTTACGAAAAAGTAAGCTTTCTCCCAATTTGAAAGAAGTAATAAAAACATGACTTATCAATAATGATTTGTCTTACCTGTAAACATGAAATGGATTATTGAAATATGATACTAATTAGTTATTTATTTTTGACTATCTTAAATGTAATAATTGAAATAAATAGACCTGCAGACAAACGTCTAGCAAGATGTCTTATGGGTCTAATTATTGAACAAAAAAGTAATTCTCCTATACAGGATTTAAATACAGGAGATAAATTTGATGATGAGTTGTAATGTCAACCATAGGTCAATAATTAATACTGTCAAAATGTTAATGTCAGCTACATATTCCTTATTCTTGTCAATAAATGATTGTTGACCACATATTCCTAAATAATTTTTACGACAAATTACCATGTCTATTCTGTTAAAAACAGTCTTATTACCTGGCAATTGTTCATTACTTTTCATCATTTTTCTTTATTAATATAAAATAAAATTCAATGAGTAAATAATATAAATATTCATAGTAAATAATATAAATTTTAATAAAATTATTAACTAAAAATTAAAAGATAATTAATTAATGTTTTTTAATAATTGCATGAATAATGCCTTTTTTTCAGACTCATAAATAATAGTTGTGAACAGAAATAATAATTCACATAATACGCCCGTAAAAATATTTGATTTTAAAATTCATTACAAAATACAATGTAAATAATTTTTGAAAATATATTTCTGAAATAATCAACCTTCAAATGTCCTTTCAAGAACTTTCAAGTTCAGATGCAGATTCATAAATTGATAATGAACTACAAAATTAATTTTATTACATATAAAGTTATTACTATAAATCACATACACAATCAAATTTTATAATTGTAATGTCATTTACAATGAGTGATTTTTTTTATACATTGATTTGACTCGCAAGTGTTTAAAGACTCACGAGACGAAAAATGATTTACTAAATGTTTATTCTCGTAAATAATATAAATAATCGGAAATATAAAATATTATTAAAAACAAGTAGGTGTATATCAAATTAGGAGGGATTGTAAATATGTTTGTAGTATAGTAGATAGAAATCAGAAAAAGTCACTGGGGTGGTTTGGTCATGTGAAACGTATGGGTAAGCATAGGATGGTAAAATAATACATAAGGGGTGTTGACGGCAACATGAACATCATGATCAAATATACTAGATATTGGAGAACGGCCCTGTAAAAAGTTTTAACAGTAGAAGAGAAAGAAGACGAGGTAAGATGCCAGAACATAAAAAAGTGGCATTTTATCCTCACTGTCCACCCCTGAGAAAAAATGTTGCGAGTTGGTTAGTTAGTTCAATCAAGGATGCATTTTTTATTAACCGAATGATTTTATAATGATAATTATTAACGTTGAAAAAACTTTTAATAACATTTTTAAAGTTTTGAAAAAATTAATTAATTATTAAAATAAAACACGTTGTTTACTTCTCATTACACTTTAATTAAAAATTAAAACATTTTCGACACTTACTGCGTCATCTTCATTAATAAACAAAAACTTATAACTAAAAGATATAAAAAAAAAACAATGTTAATTACAATGAACTTCCACAAAGTTAATTACAACAATTTTAAAATATTGATAATTATGGCAATATTTTAAACATGTATTTAAAATTCATCCTAGAATGGGCGCGAAAGACGCACCTACATAAGATATGATTTATATAATTAATTATATAACTACAGTATAGCAGAAATACATTTTTTCAATTGAAAATAAACTTGTTTGATTTCTATCCGAAAAATGTTCACCGCAAAAAGTATAATTTTGACAATCAATCAATTTCAAAATTTTCTTCACGTGACACATATAGATTATTAAGGAAAACACATTCTTATTATGAAGTTGTAATTATTCAGAACATAGGTCTGTGATATTTTAAATACTAAATTAATGTATTAATTATAAATATATACATATAAAATAATTTTTTTTCGACAAAATTTATAATTAATACATTAATTTAGTATTTAACATATAGATTATTTTAAAATTTATAAAAATTGCATCAGTGTTGTGCATGTGAGAAAATAAAACTCTTTTTTTTCCTGAATATACACAGATTTCTCTGCTTCGGCGCTTTATTTGCGCGCCTGAAGAGGCAGAATTAAGACTACATTTAAGCAATAAATCACAAAAAACCCAAGTCTCCCGACGACGTTAACATTTTCCTACACATTTCATAGCTACTGAATCGTAAATAATGGCTTTTAATTTCGTCAGCGCGTCTCGAGGAGCTTTTCAAAACTTAAAGCTCCCGCCGCGTGAATTTTTCCACGTGAATTTCCCTCTGTGTGTATATATATATATATATATATATATACACACCTTTCCAAACATAAAAGGAAACATACTCCATCCACTGCCATCTGTATCCATCTTTTTTATAGTTTTCTTTTCAAAGTGCCAAGCCGCCCGTGAGATGTCACCGCCAGAGAATATTTTTGCTTCATACCTGCCAAACTCTCAGACTCTAAGCGTAGAGAAGTTAATCTTTCATTTTCTTTTCAGGCTCACTACGACGGGAAAACTTTGATCAAATTCGAACTTCATTTGACAAAATCGTTTTTCTTCGCTTGTATGTGTTTGCGTCTGGTTTCAATGTAGTCGATCTGGTTTGATGTCAGAAAAACATTAGTATAAAATATGCACTATGTTCAATTGAGCAATTGAATTTTTGTACAATAAGGGTATATAAAATTACTAATTAATTTGTATTTTATATTTGAATCATAAGAACGTTATGCAAGCATTAAGTATCACCAGAATTATAAATTTAAGTATATTTTATATTAAGAATTATCAATTAGAAAGCGTGTTTTACTCAAAGGCATTTGAGATTCACCGCAATATAAAGTTAAATGTTTTTAAAAATGGAATAATAGATAACTGTTCAATAGTTTTTGGTGAAACTTTGTGGAATTCCATGATTATTTTGTAAATTGAGTCAAAACACTATTTTATTCCACTTCACTTTTCATTATGTTAACGATAAAACCTTTTTTGGGAACATCTTCGCATTTTTAATATTATAATTCAACTAAAATTAAAAATACTTTCATATTATAATATTGATAATGGGAAGATATTCCCGAAAACTTTATAGCGTTTAACACAATGAAAAATGTAGTGGAATAAAACAGTGTTTTGACTTAATTTACAAAAAAAAAAAAAAAATAGATGTATCAATTGGAAAGATTGAAGAATATAAATTCAAAATTTTTCGAAAATGTATTCGAAAGCTATAGAAAAAGTGGAGAACGCGATTTATATTTGATATGGAGATTGATGGGTGAGAGTAATGAACAATATTTTTATATAAAGTGATCACTTAAGCCATCCGAAGATAGATCGTAAGCTCTGTAATTATCCATACTTCCATATATTTTCATTAGATATAATAAAAAATAGCTTCGTCTCTATGAGATATCTATTATTTGTTTACTAATTGAATAGATTATTAATTTAATTCGCATTAAAAATATCACCGAACTATGTTCTGAAAAATTGCTATAATTGCACAACAATAATGTTTTTCCGTAAAAATAAAATTAATAAATTTAAAAAATTGTACAACATAATATTCTGTTTACTAAGATTATGATTTCAATTCGTACAACATTTGGTTGAAAATTGTATGCATTAGCTTGTGTATCCAGAAATCTTTCCCGTTTTATCCTAGCCCTTCACACATAAGTTAATTTGTTTTGTGTACATCTAGTGTAAGAATATATTCACAGTCGGCTAGTCACCAAAATACATTTCCACCACCAGCGAGAATTTAAGCACTTAGCATAATTTTGAAAAGATAAATAATCCAACCTCTCGGCGTGCTCGGTGATGCGCGGTCCTCCGATGCGAAAGAAAGCTCGTAGCCGTTCACGAAGACTGAATTGAGAAACGCTCTTAACACTTGAGAGGACAAATCCGACGGATGGCGTCGAATTTTCAGAGGCGTCTTCTCTGAGACCCGACGTTGCGAGATAACTTCAGGCTCCGCCATGCCCCGCTGAGGCTCGCCGAGAAGTATTATAGTATGTAAAATGCGCAGAGTGGAGCGAAACGAAGAAGATTTGCAACGAAAAATAAGAAATACGAGTAGCACATTGGTATTACTCTAAATAATATCTATACAGAAAAGTATTCATTTCTGAACTCTGCCAACACTTGCTGTTGTACATCTTAACTGTACAAATCAGCGTGCTTCACAGCATTATTATACGAAGTATATTTTATGCAAAATATTACCCATTATTAAAAAAATTGTGTTAATGTATAAATTATGGTATAAATGACATACTTAATCCTTCCATCGATGTGAAATGCTATATTGAGCAAACCTTTGCGATATTCATACACATAAAAATGTAATCTGCAGACAATAACTAAGCCTAAAGCTTCGACTTGGATCTAGATGATATAACATTGTAACATAATAATAATAATAACATTGATATTTTTAACATTTATTGCAAACTTTACATTGTAATTTTTATTCATTTTAATTTCAATTATTCATATCTTTGTTTTTGACAATTTTTATGAATTAAATTTAACACAACGACCGGTTTCGGAAAATATCATTTCCTTTATCATCATCAATTACATTTAACCCAAAAAAGTTGTTTAAAACGAATTTATATTTAAATAACATTAATAATAATAATAATTTTTATAGCGCCATTTTCACAAAAAAAAAATCATGCGTGCTTTAACTGTTTAGTTCTATATTATATTTGTATTTAAAATAAAAAAAATGTATTAAAACTTATGCTTTTATGAAAATATGCGTTTTCATTATCTTTTTAACCTTTACCATACCATGATATAAAACACCCGAATGCAGCCATGCTGTCAACTCGTGTAACCGTAAATAACAGTTAGAAAAAATGTTTTTATTCGTTTAAATGGCTTTAATGGCACGAATTTATTCTAAATACTGAACATTCAAATTTGAAAAAATGATTAATAATATAATTTAGAGCATCCATTAAGTCCTGTACAATGTGTCCTTCCTTCTTATCTCTCTTCATTTAATTAGTGAAAAAGAGATAATTATATTTCTATGTTTGTTGTTCTTTTCACTGTGAAAATAGTGTGTGATCTCTGTCTTTCATATCACAAATAATATTTCTACCAACGCATAAATTTTACAACTGAGTAAATGAAAAAATAATTGTTTTTGTACGATTCCCTTTTCATTATTGGTTTTTCACTAGTCATTCCTAAGCGCTAATATTTTCTTTAAGATTATCTAAAACATGAATTTTATGTTGCATATATTTACCGAAATATTACAGGTTTATTATAATGGTAGACCTATGTTACTGCATGGTTTTGGAAGGGTTAAATAAAGTCTCTGATATTCTGTCCTTGACCAGGGACAAAGAGTTCCAGTTTGTCACCGCAAATCACCATTCACTAAATTTCTAATAACGGCTGGTCCTAGCTGAAGTTTCCAACAACGATGGTTTGGAGACACAACGTTGCAGCTTTTCCAGTTGACTGTTAACAAGATAATTATAGCCAACATGATAGCGACCGATCACTTGATCAATGTTATCGAAAAATATTGTTGTTGCACCACCGGGATTCGAACCTGGATCTTTTTCCAAACCGAGGAAGGTGCATTATCTAACTATGCTACAGCGACATTATTTTTGACGCAACATTTTCGAACCTATATGTTACACTTTTTCAAATTAATACATTAATACAATTAAAATATCACAGACCTATGTTCTGAATAATTACAACTTCACAATAAGAATTTGCTCTCCTAATAAAATTATAAGTATTTTCCCGAATATATTATCACCAGATATTTTCAAAAATTAATTATTTTCTGTTGGTGGCTATGTTATAATAAAAAAATTATTTTAATCACATACAATGTTCATTATATTGCCGTTAAAATAATGGCTACTGAAAATATATGTTATTGTTTAGCATCTTCTAGGCGTGGAAAGCATTGTTTCAATATTTTAAGGGATGTCTAAAATACAATAATATATATAATTATCGAAAATCAATTGATAATTGCTATCTCAAAGTGTAAGTAAGCTAATGAAAAATAACAAAATTTCTAAAATAAAATATCAGAAAGCTAAATAATCAATAAGGATAGAATAAAATTCTGGAATTATGGTTGTTACCATTCCAACGAAAATATGGTGGATGATATTCATTAGGGTTGGTATTCTAAGCACCGTTTTGATATTCATTGGGGTTGGTATTCTAAGTAAACGTTTTGTAACAGGATGGTAAACTCAAAATCATTAAGCAAACATTGTTAAGGACTTAATAATAATAAAGGATTTCCGAATCAATGGAAATGGACCTCAAAGCAACATTCCTTGTCCAGCTACGTAGATCTAACCAATTTATATAACTACATACGTACACATATATATAGAACTTTGTTAAATTGGATGTCAATCAAATGAAGGTTGTAAATATGCTAATTTTACACTTACGTATTATAATGTCTGGAAACAAAATAAATCTACGGATGTTGCAGTACTCTATTTAATTAATTACACAAGTACTAGTCCATTATTTTAACTGCTGACATGATATTTCTCGTCCATCCCAGCATCTTATACAGAAAGATCTCAAAATTTATAAATAAATAAAATTCTATTAATACAATTCACCGTTTAAGTTTCTCGATATACAATAGTTCAACAAATTTATTTAAATAAAATATTATATTTATTTAAATGAAATATAATAAATTTTTTAATCAATATTAAAAACAACAAAAAATATCGCGCATTTAATTCAATTCGATAAAAAAAGTTTCATCCGCGGCATTAACCAAACACAAATGTCATAAAAATAAATGTTATCGTGTGGCAAAAAAAAATCAATTACACCAACAATTGAACATCTGCAGAAATCCAATACTACATTCATTGTGCACAAATTATACAATGTCAAATGCAATTTTTGCACTATTGTGTCGGGTTTACGCATGCGCACGCGCAGAACGCGTTTGGAGCATATTGTTTGGAATTACACAAATTTACTTTTAGTGCAAATAACTCAGAAAAATCCAGATGGACAATCCGAGGGGACCCGGTTCGATACTTGTCGCTGACCCTCGGAATTATCGGTTGGGGGACTCGGAATCAATGTCCCACAATTTACACTTGGTTAAACATCGGAATATAAATGATTCCGTGTTCGTGCCTGCACTTAATGCATAAGATGTTTGTTCTTGTCGAGTATTTGAATTTCATTCACTGTTACAAAAATACAATTTATTAATGTGAATGTGAATGTTAATGTGCTAGTCACAATTTCACATTTCGTTAGATCACAGATATCGTCGAAATGATAACTACCGATTAAAAATATAACCTAACTTCGTAATATAAAAGTGACAATGTTATGTGAGATTTTTAAACATGTATCCATATAAAACACTTGTGATGTTCATAATAATAAAGTAGTAAGTAAAAGTGTCAAAGCGAATAGCGCTGATCCACTATTTGTAGTAGTGCAGTAGGGTATCTAGCCGCATGTCAGTCATAGAACTGTAGACTAAAGAATTGAAAGTAAAAAAATCATATGGCATTGCTCTGGCTACCCTAAAAAAAACAAGAACAGAAACGTAAATATTATTTAAAATACATCTTAAATAACTGCAAAACTTATTTGCATTCATAATTTCACGACATTATTTCTAATTTTATAAGTTAATATGGCTTAGTCAGTTATTATTTGTTTTGACTTTTTATACGCATAAATAAGTCAACAGAAATAATAACTATCGTATGAAAGAAAACTGCGTACATTATACATTTCCCGCAATAAGAAATATGGTACCATATAATTTAATATACATTGGAAGATACGTAGGTACTAATTATCATGAGAGTATAGCCTTAGAAAATGACTCAATATTCAAAACCCTGAAGATAAATCAGCATACTCCATCTTGATTGAATCAAGTTGATGTATCAAGTACAACAATTCAATCTTAAATAATAATATTTAAAAATATATAAGTAAAAATAATTTGAGTCACCTAAACAATTCAGATAACACTGTGATTGTACGCAACTTATTAATACAATATTTTCATGTTTTTTTAAATATAATTGTTTGAAAGAGTATTGTATAATACATCGAAATAGATGTGCAAGTATCAAATTTAATTCATGCTGTTATAAATACAATATCTCAAGCTTAGGACCCATTTATATAGATAAAACCATTCGTTATATTAAGTGAACATACATACTTATATAAAATGTATAAAACTTAATTTAGAAACAACATGTGAGAAGCAATACATGGCAATGTAAAGACCAGAGTTGGAACGTGTTACTTTTTATAACAGATTGTTAATCAATATGACAGATTTATAAATACAAAATTACGCCTATCAAAAAATTACAAAAATGTATTAAAAAATTATTACAACACAATTGAAATATTTAAATAAAATCTAATTAAGAAAAGATTATTTAAATAAGAGATTATTTAAATAATGTGTTTTTAATTGGAATTAAAAGATATCCCACCTAAGGATTTATATATTAAGTCTAAATTTGTAGTAAAATTAAATAGTTATTATAGTGTAATGGTATTCTTCCGGTAAGAGAAAATTCCGGATTCGTGTCCCGGTCGTAACTAAGTATTTTTTCGATACATTTATTTTTTTTGTACGTCTTTTAATATAACTTAATTTGTTTTTTTACATAGTAATAGTTTAATTAAAATTTTTTTTTGTAAAATTACAATTAGGTTTAATTTAAAAAAAAATGAAGTTTGTACAGTTTATTTCTATCTTTATTTATTGAATGTGTAAGAAATATATTATCAAAAATTAATTTGAGAAATATAATGTGCCGATAATAGTCGTGATATTTGAAAATTCAATACCCGTCTTGAGTATTATTTCGATTACGTATCTTATTACTTGAAGGTATGTTGTAATACAAGGGAGTGAAAGTCCGCCCTTAACAAATCGAAATGAAGGTTTCAAGGTTTGCAATGAAGGTTCACAATGAAAGAAGACATCTTACAAAAATCTTTTTTGATTAAAAGTGATGAAAAAGATTAGTTAGGTTTTTCTTTGTCATACACGTATAGTTATAGTAAACAAATACATGTATATTATATTGTGAAAGCCAATATTTAGTAAGGCATTTCATTAGATTCATTTTAGGACAATTTTCTAAGTCATTCTGTATGTTGGATGAATACATACAGTAAATACTAAATTAATGTATTAATTATAAATATATACATATAAAATCAATTTTGTCGAAAAATATGTTTTAGCGTCACCGGGATTCGAACCTGGATCTTCATTTTCAATCCGGGGAAGTGCACTACCTTTGTGCTATAACGCCAGTATTTTTCTTGACAAATTTTCGAAACTATATGTTACATTTTTCAAATTAATACACCTGTCGTTCCATTATTTGAAAGCCATCTACATTATTTTTACAGAATCTCAAATAGCTTTGAGTTAACCTATTTGCAGACGCCAGAATTATCAATTCATTTTTATTAAATTTTGGACACGAATAATTGAATAATTACAACTTCACAATAAGAATGTGTTTACCTTAATAATACATACAGTAACTAAAATTCTATATATAATTTTGAACGATTTTACTAGAACTACCTCACGCGAAAAAGTCGTCGTTTTATCTATCCATTAATGATAGCTCATAAATGTTCTAATAACATAAAACTGCCAGTAAAACTATTTACAAATTTTTATCGTAATATTCTTTAAAAAAATCTATTGGTTTCTAGTCTGTGAAAGAACTAATGGGACGTTCGGAATATAAATATATTTCCAACACAGACCAGTAAATGAATAGACATAAAAAAAGTGTACAGCAGGAGGGTTTGGAATATTACTTGCGGAACGAGGGGCATTCAACACACACATTCTTGATGGAAACATAAATCCGATAGTTTATGACACATTTACGCAACAGTAAAAGTATTTAATCTTCGAAAATTAAATCTTTATGTAAACAAGATGTATTTTTTACATTAATGTATATTATGTTGTCAGCGTTTAAGTTTTCGTTCCATTCGAGTCATATATTTAAAAAAAGTCGCGGAGCTATTTGATTGGGTGGGCGACACCAAAATATTAGGATAAGAAATTTGCATTAGTTCATGTCTATATATTTGGTGGTCTGTACATACTCGTATAAGTCACGTACTATTTAAGTAATGTACTTTCAGGTGAGAGGAATATATATAATATATATAATGTTAGATCATCATGTATCAAATAAAAATATAAACGTATAAAATCAATTTATTAATCCAGTTGGCAATAAAATATTTTTTCGATAAATTGAATTAATTTGTATATCTTTCTAATTGAAATATTTAATTTGTATTAAAAATATCACAGAACTATTTGCTAAAAAACTCCAACTTTACAATAATAATGTGTTCTCGTTAATAATATATGTTTATTATAAGTGTTTTATTGATACACTAAATCCAAACTTGTGAGCATGGTTGGTAAAGATGTATGGAACGTGTTTTGTATTACCGCTGGAACATGACGTATTTAAATAATTAAAAGGATATGTCTGATGGGTATATGTATATTTGTAATACTATATTAAATTAGTGTAGTATGGTGTTTCTTTTCGAGAATTATTTCTCGAGAAAAATGCCAAATCGAGAATTCTTGAGATACTTGAGAAGTGAAGTCAAGAATTCTCATTTCCCGAGAAATGAAAATCATCAAGATATCAAAATCTCTAGTATAGTAGACATATTTACTGTTTTTGATAAAAAAATATGCTTTCAACATTGAAAAATAGTTTTTTATAAGAACATTGGTCGTTATTTCAAACTTTTATCAGCAATTTTTCAAATCAAAATGTACATTTTATTAAATTAATTTTGACATGTTAGACGTTTCGCTTTGTTGAGCAGACTCTAGTAGGCCGAAAGTATCCCGCCATCGGAACAAGTTGGTCATTTTGCCCTTTCAATGTATCGAGTGATGGACCCTCCGTTTCTACCCCCGTTTAGGGGTCCTGTTTATTTCTTAATTCAATCCTACATCGCAAAGGGGGGCACGACAATTCTATTAAACATAATGAAAAAGGTTGGGTTTAGAATTCGTAACGAATTTCACTACGGCACAAAAAATAACTTAAATCCCTTCCAAGGCTCTTGGCTATTAGGCTTATTTTGTATGACAATATTAAAAGTAAATTTGGATATGACGGGCTCGCGACATTGTGTGAAATATTGAATGGCAAAACCTTTAAATGTTAACGCTGATATATATTTTTTTATTAGGGTTAACCGTAAAATGTGAAAAAAATATTTATTTGACATTCCGAGAAGCGGATTTTATCGAATTGTGGGAATTATTAAGTCTCTTCAAACATATTCGTACGCAGTACGTACCTACTCAAACTATTTTTCAATAATTATTAATCATACCGTTCTTTGTGTGTATGGCAGACTTACAAATTGGCTATGGGTCTCAAATTTTCTATTAAATATGTATAATATTTGGGATAAATTCGCAATATTTAGATTAAAGTCAGATCCAAGTTTGAAAATTTTGATGGCATTCATTTTTGTAGCAGAAAAATAAATTACATTTTAATTGAATATGTTCGTTCATGTCTTCAGTATTGGTTTTGATGATACATGTTTTTAAAATACGTTACTGCTATCGCCTACAGCCATATTTCTATAGACTTGAGTAAACCATACTCGTATTGAACAATTTTTAATATGTGTTCATGTTTTAAACATGGCGAATAGGTTACTCGTTAGGTTTTTAGAAAAAAATAATATGCAAGGTGTAACAAATCTAATACACATTATTTTATTGGTGGGTACCTGAATAAATAAAAATTTCAAAATATAGTTAAAACGTAAGTTTACGTAAAGGGTGTCCAGCAGAAAATTTTCGAGTTAGATATTAAATTTAAAAAAAAACTACAATGTTATTCTCATATTTTATTTATACAAAATGGAGTTTAACGATGCTAATTTAACGTTTTATGAATAATATCGTCTAAATACCGTCCATTTATCTCACGACACTTGCAATCGGACTCTTAAATTTAGAAACACGCGAGAGCAAAGCGTTGGTTCAATGGCAGCAACTTCACGGTGGATATTTTCATGTAGGGCCTGAATTGTTCGAGGATTCTCTCGACCTAAGGAATCCCCACAAAAAAGTCGCACGGTATAAGGTCCGGTGACCAAGGTGCCCAGCGTATGTTTCTGTACTTGCTGATTAATTTATTGGGAAAAATTCCCCTCAGCTTCTCCATTGAAAATCTAGCTGTGTATGGAGTGGCCCCTGCTAAAATTGTATTCTCTTGTTGAACCTGGGAAATAGATGCAATTGCGGTACCAAAAACTCTTCAATCATTCGGCAATACACGTCAGCAGTGACTGTCTCTTTCTGGTTAAAAAAATAAGGGCCAATTATCCCTCGGGCAGAAATTCCGCACCACACTGACGTTTTTAGACAATGCAAATGTTTTTGATGGTGTTCCTTGGGTTGTCGGGGCACCAGTATCTCATGTTCTGTCTAGTAACATGGCCATCTATATTAAAATGTGCTTCTTCGTCAGTAAACAATATGTTTCCAAGCATTCGTGCTGTTCCAAAATGTTCCAGCATCATTCTCGCTAAGGTTTCACATAAAGAATAGTTATTTTCGATGTGAAACTGCACGATTTGCAGTTTGTACGCGTGAAACTGTAGTTTATTTTTCAAAATAAGGTGCATTGTTGATTTTTTATTCAGTACAAGCTGCAATCTTCCTTATCGGTTTACGCGTATTGCGCATAATTTCACGTCGAACTTGAGCCACATGTTTTGACGTCGCTGCTGACGTTAATGATCCCGGAGAGCTTGATTAAACATTGTCTCTTCTTGTCTGAAATTTTAAATCCAACACCAGATAGATTGCGTGCTCGGCCCATCACTTACTCGTCGAATATTAAAGTGTGTACAAAAATCGCGACGCACACGAATCAATGAATCACCGCACATAAAATATTGCTCAACCGCGAACACGCGATGCGTTCGCGACCAGTGACTCATTACGATAGGCAAATCCGCAAATCACACGCGTCGAACAATACGAGGTTTACGAGCAATTACAATTTTATCTTGAAATTTTTCTGCTGAACACCCTATACTTACTTCGTAATATGTATATGATAAATTTATTCATTATTAATCTATATATTTGATTTAGCCTCTAAATCATGTCTGGGCCGCTCGAAATTCGCTGACCTTTAATTTTTTGTATTTAATTATAATTTGGAATGAATAAAGTATTTTAATTAATCGAAATAATGCAATAAGAACCCATCAGCAGCCAGAAACCCAGGTTAGTGGTGATCTGTCATACTGAGTAAATATTCATATTATAAATATAAAACTTCAGCTTCTTGCTTGCATCGCCATAGATTATTTTCCGAGCAACGAGCTTCTTTATTGGCCGACGGGAGTACGGTGGACAGACACACATGGTTAACTTTTTTCTATCTAATTTTCTTAGTGAGCGCACACACGGGGTCGCATACATCCAAACGTGACACTGCATTACAGGTAGACTATTTAATCTACTATTTCCAATCGCATTCCATCTATGTTCAGTTAGCCATTATTTTGCTATTATAGTTTATCTATTACACTTTATTATTATAATATCAGTCATATAAAAACTAACGTCTTCATTACAAATAACTCACATACATTGCAAATCAATCAGAATTAGATCTTCATATTAAAAAAATAATGTTACAAGGATAAAACAACACTTTTAAGTATCACCATTCATGTATCTTATTAGTGTCATCTTTCATATCGTAATATATTAATCTCATATTTTAATTATAATGAGAAAACTGTTATTTCAAGTACGTATTTAATTAATATATCATGTTAAAATGAAACCAACGAAATTATATTGCTAGCCAAGTTCACGTCAAAGCCGCCTTCATAAATCAAAATATTTCTACGTGAGGATATTTATAGTCATGTATTCGTAATACAAAAATAAATATTGTTATACGCGACTCAAATACTTAAAAAAAAAATATATATATATATATATAGGCTTAACCTTCAAACGCATATTAATAATTATTAATAAATGATGTTAATCAGTACAATCAATGAAAAAAAATTAGAGGTTGTAAATTAATTGGTGAAAATATAAGATAATTGGTAACAAGGATTCGATCAATACTCGCGTTATAATTAATCAAAAACTATTCAAAAATCACACATAAATATGGAACTACGATCCTGGAATGTACTGTTCCATTATTAACCCTTCCCGAACCATGCAGTAACACAAGTCTACCGCTCTAATTAAATCTGTAATATTTCGATAAATATACGCAGTATACACTTCATGTTTTCGTTGATTTGAAGAAAAATATTTACGCTTAGAAATGACTAGTGAAAAATCAATTATGTAAGGCGAATCCCAGAAAAATAATAATTATTAATTCGTTCCGATATAAAATTAATACGTTGACAAAAATAAATTTTGTGGCAAGACAGAAAGAAATCATACATTAATTTCACAGTGAAAACAATAACATACATTCGAATATAATGGTGTCTCTTTTTCACTAATTAAATGAAGATAGATAAAAAGGAAGATTGTGTTATACAATGCAACCTACTATACAGAACTTGATGAATGCTCAGAATTATAATATTACATATTTTTTGAAATATTAATGCTCAATATTTAAAATAAAATTATGGTATTAACCATTTTTTCTCATTTTAAAGTCTTATAGAACTAGAACAGCATGGCTACGTACGAGTGTTTTATATCACGGTATGATAAAGGTTAATCCGATGGATTACGTGTAATAGCTTATATAGTTGGGAGTCTAATCCAAAGTTGTTTAAATATAATATATAAAAAATTGGTTTACCGGTTAATGATATGGTCTTTCTCTCACCGTACTACGCATTGTTCGCGATCAGTACTCTCATAGTTCGACCCGGCGATCTGGTAAAATAGTTATGGTGAAAGTCAGTATTCATATTTACATTCATTTTCACGAAAAAATTTCAAGATTAAATTGTAATTGCTCGTAAACCATCAGAGTGAGGTATGTGGGAGGGGTATTATTCGACGCGCGTGATTTGCGGATTTGCCAGCCGGAATGAGTCACTGATCGGGAGCGTACCGCTCGTTCGCGGTTGAGCAATATTTAAAGTGCGGTGATTCATTGATTTGTGTGCGTCGTGTTTTTTGTACTCACTTTAATATTCGACGAGTAAGTGGTGGGCCGAGCACGCAACTTATCTGATGTTGGATTTAAAATTTCAGACAAGAAGGGACAATGGTTAACCAAACTCTACGGGACCATCAACGTCAGCAGCGACGCCAGAACATGTGGCTCAAGTTCAATGTGAAATTATGCGCAATCCGCGTAGATCGATAAGAAAGATTGCAGTCTGTACTGAATAAAAAAATCAACAGTGCACTTTATTTTGAAAAATAAACTACAATTTCACCCGTACAAACTGGAAATCGTGCACTTTCTCATCGAAAATGACTTTTCTTTACGTGAAACCTTAGCGAAAATGATGTTGGAACGTTTTGGAACATCACGAATGCTTGGAAACATATTGTTTACTGACGAAGAAGAACATTTTAATTTCGATGGCCATGTCACTAAACAGAACATGAGATACTGATGCCCCGAAAACCCAAGGGAGTACCATTAAAAAGGTTTGCATTGTCCAAAAACTACAGCGTGGTGTGCAATTTCTGCCCGAGGGATAATTGGCCTTTTTTTTTTAAACTACCGAGAGACAGTCGCTGTTGACGTGTAGTGCCGAATGATCGACGAGTTTTTGGTACCGCAAGTGCAGCTATTTCCCGGGTTCAATAATATAACACAATTTCAGCAAGACGGGGCCACTCCACACACACTTAAGAGTTTCAATGGAGAAGCCGGGGGGAATTTTTCCTAATAAATTAATCAGTAAGAATGGAGACGTACCCTGAGCACCTTGGGCACTGGACCTTACACCTTGCGACTTTTTTGTGGGGATACTTTAAGTCCAGAGTTTAGTTCAGGCCTTATAATAAAATATCCGCCCTGAAGTTGCTGCCATTGAACCAACGCTAAGCTCTCGCGTGTTCGGAAATTTAAGAGTCCGAGTGCAGGAGCGTCTTGAGAGAAATGGACGGCATTTAGACGATATTGTTTATAAAACGTAAAATCCGCCTTGTTACACTCCATTTTGTATAAATAAAATTTGAGAATTACATTGTAGTTCTTTTTTTAAATTTAATATTAAACTTGACAATTTTCCGCTGGATACCCTTTATATTATTGATATGCGGTTTTCAACAAGATTTTTTATCAATTATTAAAGCTAAATATTAATATTGCTCCACCTTTTTATAACATTTGCAATTTATTTTATTTTTATGTAGGTATTATTAACTATGTTTTTTTGTTTAGTATGTGTGGTTTTCCTTACATTTAAAATTGTACTGTTGTATGAGCCCATTTAAGGCTATTAGATGAACGTCAATAAATAGATAATAAATGATACTTAGCTACATTCAATTAGATTTGTATTTGTAGATGTGTATTTTCTTATTGGCTCCCTGTATACCAAGATCAAGGATTCTTACAATCGTAGTGTATTCAAGTATAAGATGTGTGTGGGTGCCGGCAAAGAAGTTTATACAAAGAACTAGGCCTCAATCTTTCGTAAAACGATAATAGTCAATATGTACCTACAAAGAAATTCAATCACCAATACAAATCCGGAAGGTATACATACCCATGTAACAATTTCCAATATACAAGTAAGGGGAGCGCTGTTTTATCGACACGATCCTTTATATGACGTTTACGTTTGAACATTTGAATTTATCGGCGTCCCCTTTGTGGGGGCAGGGAGTAGGTAAGGGCGAGAAAGTGCAGGAGCATGCTGACGGCGAATCGTGAACATGCATTCGGCGGTGGCGGACGTAAGATTGAAAATTCTACAAAACCATAGGGCAGAGGGTGAATTGTTTTTTTTTTGCAAAGCTTCATTATTCTAGATCGTGCCAAGCCGTTATGGCTTGTCGGCACGTGTAACAAGGTACTGGTATACTTATTTAGGATATTTGTACAACGTGAGTATGGATCATATTTAATATTATCTATTAATAAACGATTTTCAATTTAAGATCAAAATTACAAATTTACCACTCACTGCATACATGATAGATAGTTATATGGGGACAAACTGTGTGTAATCAGTTAAAGAAATATGAACTTTGTCAAAATGTTAATGGATCAGAAGGAAATGCTTTAGCGTGAATGAACGAATGCCCCATTATTTTTCACCCATCTATTCACATGTTCGTTTGAATTATAACACGAAGTGTGTACGTGTATGTGGCCAGAGCAGGTGTAAGTAGAAAATACAACTTACAGTAGACCGATGTTTATTGTTATTTGAAATACAGTTGAACGTTGAAACACAAGAGAAGCGTTGGTTAATTAACTTATCTGGAAGGCTGATGCAAGAGAAGTGATGCGCTAACAGTTTTATGGCAAGGATTAGCGTTCACAATAATAATTACTCACTTATGGTCACGCTGTTTCCTGCGGGGGTAGGCAGAGAGGAAAGAGCGCAACACTCTTCTGTCCTGACACAATTCTCGCCTCATCCACATTCATACAAGCTCGATGATTGTTGAGGCTTCTAACAAGACAATCCTCGAGTATATGGTTTACCTGGTCGCGCCAAATCTTCCGCGGACGTTCTCTACTTCTGGTGCCATCAACACTTGCGTCGTACATATTTCTTACCATTCTCTCCTTATTCATCCGTTCCATATGATCAAACCACCCAAGTGATACTTCCTTAATCTTACTCACTATACTAAGATCAGCTTTACATTCTTTATTTATTTCTTCATTCTTTTCTCTGTCATAAATAGATCTGCCATAGTGATCTCATTTCTAATGCATTCAGTCTACTTTCGTTTCTCCTCTGCCAGCTCCAGGCCTCACTTCCATACATCAGTGTCGATACCAGGAGTCCACTGTGAACCGCTAGTCTTGCCTCAGTTGGCAAGTTCTCATTAGCTTTAATTCCATTCAAAGCATCGTTCACTTTATTTCCTGCAGTCACTCTCCTTTCGATATTTCTTTCCGTTCCGTCTTCCGTTTCTATCGAACATAGTAATTAACACAGTAAATTAAAGTTAAAATACGTACAAAAAAAATATAAAAATTAAGTAAATAATGTAGTAAAAATAAACTAAAATTTTATCAACAATACATATTTTTTTAAATGAAATACAATAGAGGAAACAAATAATTATATAAAAATGTATTTTTTCAGTTTAAATTTTATGGTGTTAATTGGGGTCTCTTTATTTTTTTATAATGTTTAATAAGCATTTACTGATGTTATTAAATATTCGTGGTATAACACATTCTCTCGCTCTCTTACCCCGTACACATTGTTCGCGATCGGTACTTTCATGGTAGAATAGCAATGGTGAGAGTCAGTATTATTCATATTTACATTATTTATCATCTCGTCTAAAATTATATTACATGTTATTATTTTGTCAACTGGTAAGATTTTGCATAGTGCAAATAATTTATAATAATAATCTTTAAACAAACACTTCGTTCTGGTTATCTACTATTTTAAGAATCTTAATTGTAACTGGTTGTAAACAATTTATTAGCCGAATGGTGGTGATTCAAGAATTATTACCAAAATCTGAAACATTTTAAGGAATTAAATTTCATAATGTTCAATGTATTTTTTAATATACAAAAAAATTGAAGCTAAACACCCGATCATTTGAAATAGTGTGCACGTGGGCGAGTATCTAACTGGTATATCGGTGTATTTAAAAAAATGAACACTCGTACAAATAGAAATCGACCAAAAAAAGGTACGTCCATGTCTTAAATATAATGATAATATTTACGAAACGCTAGAGATATTGATTTGGAATATTTTCAGTCCAAATATTGCACTGGATGATTACATACAAAATAGTTAAACTGTGCGAATAGCACCCATGTAACATAAATCTAACATATGACGTTCTTAATATAATATAATATAATGTTTAATAAGAATTATCCATCTTTGAATTATCATCTTTATCCATAACACTTTGAGAAAACAAAACAGTCAAGAGAAAAAAAAAACATGTTTCAAATAAAATCAAAAATCTTGCTTTCTTCCATAAAATATAAACATAAACAATATTAAAACCAGTTCAGGTGAAGCAGCCTTCGTTTACAAGTTAGAGACAAGCAGGGTGTCTCACCCTTCTGAAACGATGCCATTTAGGGAGGCCGGGCGGAACGGAGAAGACATTGATATGTTTTGGTTACATTTGAGAAATGTCTTCCTCGCGTCATGTTGTGCCTCGTGTCACGGCCGCTCGGCGTGGAGAAGGGGTGAGGGAGGGATGAAACGAAAGGGAATTTCGATTTTTGCCTACTTTTTGCGTCTTTCTCGCTACCCCCTACCCACGTCCGATCAGAGAACAGGTAGACGTTAGGGGCGACTGAAAAACTTCGTCAAATATTTGATTTGGAAATTCCTCATGAAAATTAGGCGTTAACTATGTACTTACTACCCGGGCGAAAATGTACAGAAATTGTTCAGCCGTCACGTGGTTTACATGTATGATATATTTATACGTACGTGTGTATATCGAGAAGTTAAAGTTGATTTGACGTATGCGTGATTTTAAATATTTTACAGGGGCCATGAAAAACTTTTACCGCAAAATTCTGTATTGTAGCAGCCAAACAATACTAATTTATGTGAACTTTATAAGCGACTTTAATGTTGTGTCTTACATTTAATTTTTAAGCCATTTATTACAAATTGGCGGTAAAACATTTGACATGGGATCAACCTAAATTTTCATGAATTCCTTTAAAACATTATAAAGTTATTTTACTTACGTAAAATTGACAAAATAATAATCTAATGTCATGCGATTTATTTAAATAATTATGGATCGTGTATACACGGATGAGATTTGTTTCGGTGGCTCGTATCGCGTATCGTAACGCGCAAATAACAATACAGAAACGAACGCGACACGAGCTACGATGTATTGCCACAAGTATTTTTAACGCCGAATAAAATGACGCCACCAATACATACCAACCTGAGATGAGAAGTTAAAATCTCATCCGAGTACCCATCATTGATGAGACTTTACTATCGCATTTCAGATATGGTAGTGAATATCAGTATACATCATTGAGAATGAAAAAATGGAGAACATTAAAAAGTACAATGAAGTATTACAATTTGGATATTCAGATCTAGTCGCCATAAATTCACAATGCCATCATAAGATGAAACGCGTCTGAAATTAAAAGAGTAAAACAAAAAAACCTGTGATTAATTTTAATATAATATGTGATCCAGTTGCTAATTAAGCATTTATTAACAATGATACGAAGTCTAGCACTAGCGTTAATATATAACCAATTATAAACACTAGATTATAAGATATCGACGACAACCTAGACGAAAAATCATTTAAGAATGAATAATTTTTAAAATCTTAAGAAAATATAAAAACAAAATAATTTACTTTGGTTGTCGCGATAACAGCAAATTATCGCCTTATCGAATGATATATAAATAGATATCAAGATATATTTGTTTACGTTGCTACAGAACGAACGGATTGAACAATCATTATAATTGTTATCAGTGGGGGCACAAACCACGGAAACAAATCCACTACAGAAATAAAAATAAATACGGATCGGAGAATTCACTAGAAAATATATATTTACCTGATAATAATTATAATGTATGTGACATTCGTTTAGTATCCGAATAAATTAATTTTAAGTAAAAAAAAAAATGTTAGTGGCGTTTTATTAACCGTGTACACATGCCAAGAAAACATGCTGAACGGTCACTCCATAATATTAGGGTGACGCGCAATGGATGCTCTGTTTCCGTGATGGCGTGTCGGATTGGGAATTCTCGTTTGCCTTTTCCATTTTCATACGCATTTAGGGCGAACTATGAATGCGTCGTTACAATATTTCAAATGAAATTCTTCACATTCTTTCTGGTTGAAAACATTTGTAGACATTTTGAGTCATTGTTACAAAATAACATTTGCTACGAATATTGTGACAAACGATCGAGTCACATAATTCATAGGGCAAGCGGGAACCATTTCGGTTGAATTTAAAATTAAATTTTATTACATATTTTTTTAAATATATGATATATGTGCCATTATTATGAAAGAGGTCCGAGTCAACAAATTGAAAAAAAAAAGAGTTTATCAATTATTTCGCGTCACATTGTTTTAAATTAATATATTACGATGCAAATTGTAACAATTGTGAAAAATTTGAAGCGTTATATTCAGTGTATTGTTATAATGTTCAACGGTATTCCGGTAGTGTTCATTTTGATAATAGAGTAAGTAATTTCAACATAAAATTTTACATTTTCTTATTAGCTACATGCAACATTTATTTGTCGAAATAAATTATAAATCTAGTTGACTAAATAAGTTTTGTCTTGTGTAATATAAAAATATTTTTCAACCAATTCATGATTTAGACCGCTTTCATAATTATGGGCACATATATATGCCTTAGTTTACATTAATATCTTAGTTCACTCTCGCATACAAACGTTGGTACTAAAGTAATCTTGAAAAAAATATGTGACGAAAAAGTGTCAAAGTAAAGACGTCAAACTCTTTACCGCGGTGACTACATAATTTATTTAGTACCAATGAACGTGAAACTAATATTTTGATACAAAAATAAATATTATATAATTCTATAACTTTTTCCCTGAAACGTTTACGCGTAACCATGAGAGTACTTAATGTACTCGTAAACTTAACTGATTGACAGGACTGATCACTTCGATTTAGTTCCTCTCAGCAAAACATCTCGTGAATTTAGGTGTAATCGTAATTAATATATATTAATGTATAAATAGGCAATTGGAGGTTGAAATTTAATTAAATAAAGAATTGTGTTTTTAACTTTTAAAAAAAAATAGAGATGCGTAGACGGAATACATGTCACATCAATATTCTTAGTATTTTCAAACTAAGCTGAACGCTTGTGCTATGAAAATAGGAGTAACATGCTGGTATCCTGGAACGAGGCGCGAGCCCTTGATCTAGATCACTAGGCAAACGTCTTGACCACTACACCGACAAGCTACTCGAACTCTACAATACTAATTGATTTATCGATCTTTGTTGTAAATCAGATGCCTTTTAAGAAATTTTAAAAAGTAACGTCTATACTGAGAAGTATACATTTAATGTGAAAAATATGAATATTTCATTCATCGAGAATAAGTGTAATAACCGTATTAAAAAAGGTAAAAACACGAATTCAGAATTTCAATTTAAATCCATCAAGTTTTCGTTTTTTTCTCTTATCGTTTATTAAAAATCTTTACATTTCGTTTCATCGTTGCCGAAAAAAACACCGCACTCTGAAGACATTCAAAATGAAACTGAACACAATCTGTATTACAACGCATATTACCATCTTGGATTATTATAATTGCATTAGGGAAAGATAAGTTTGCGAAGAGACAGAAACGGATAGAAATACAGAGAGAGCTTTGTAATATCCCCAACAAAGTTATAAAGTGTCTCTCTCCCCGAAACCCTCGAAAGCCGACAGAAAAAATGTGGAGTCTCGGATTACTGCGGGTAAAAAAAAATTCTCAAATATTCTATGTAGTTTTAAAATAAAATGAATGGTGCTTTGAACGCAGTAATCGCTAATGGAAGAAGGATTAGCGGCATATGATGTTGTGTGTCCCGGTACCATCACTGACGTATGAAAGTGAGGCTGCCAAAATAATGGCTGGAACGAAAGTAAACTAATTGCAGTGGAAATGAAGTCGCTCAGGCATACATGTAGTAAATACTAATGATGGTAAACCGTTATGTAACTGTTATTGTGACGATGACAATGATTATATACTGAGATTTAACGATGCTTGATTACTTTCTTGTGTACCAGTCATTGCTCGAAGGATTATGAATAATCAGTTAAAAATCATCGTTACTATCTAGCACGATAATGGTTTAAACAACGATTAAAAGAACTATTAAAATAACGGTTTAAATAACGATTTAACCATCACCAGTCAATACATTTAAGACTGTGCAAAGAATTAACAAATTAGGAGTGAATATATATATTTAATCTTAGCGTGATGCAAGCAGGATAAAGAAAGGATCACATGGTTTTGGCAATATGGAACTAATGAAAAAAAACAAATAAAACAATGCAAGAAAACACATTTATTTGATTATTAAGGAAAACACATTCTTATTGTGAAGTTGTAATTATTCAGAACATAGGTGTGTAAAATCCCGGTGACGCAAAAACAATATTTTTCGACAAAATTGATTTTATATGTATATATTTATAATTAATACATTAATTTAGTATTTAAAATATCACAGACCTATGTTCTGAATAATTACAACTTCACAATAAGAATGTGTTTTCCTTACTAATATATGTTGTATCAATGTGTCCAAAATTTAATAAAAATGAATTGATAATTCTGGCGTCTGCAGTCGGTTTACTCAAATGTATTTGAGATTCTGTAAAAATAATGTAGATGGCTTTCAAATAATGGAACGACAGGTGTATTAATTTGAAAAATGTAACATATAGGTTCGAAAATTTGTCAAGAAAAATACTGGCGTTATAGCACAATGGTAGTGCACTTCCCCGGATTGGAAATAGAGATCCATCCCGGTGACGCAAAAACAATATTTTTCGACAAAATTGATTTTATATGTATATATTTATAATTAATACATTAATTTAGTATTTACATTTATTTGAAAGGCGGAGCTAAAAAAATAGTGATGATTGGTGATGCGTATTCAAACTAAACCTCCAATAGTTCAATATCAGTTATCAATAATCGTTACAATTACAGTCACAATACCGGTATATAATCACTGCTAGAAATAGTAACATTGGCAAAGGTATGTTACAGAAGTACCAATAAAATTTTAAAAATTGTATAATGTACCAATAAATAGAGAATAACATAGACACACAATATTATATATTTCAATTATTAACATTTTTCACACGCGCTATCAATAAAAAACGTTAATATCGTAGTAAAAATTCGGTTCTATGTACAGTTTTGGCCCCATAAGTACATTTTGAACAAAATTGTGTAAATCCAATGAAAATAAATAACAACATGTCACCAAACGAACAACATTTTTTACAGTGAGATTTTGATCATTTTTGAATATTAAATGTCCTAATTTGTGGTTATATTTACCCGCTGTGGGTATTTTTGGTTGCAGAGAATGAAAGAAATATAAGTCCCTAGCTACAAGAACAGGTGCAGACTAGTGCTGCAATAAGAGAAACTCGTAATTTTTAGAATCTCCGCCTGAGAGAAAAATAATGTCTCAGGGTGAAAAAAATATGGGACAGGGCGCTTATGTGCAACGTAAAACTGAATAAATGCAATTGATTTAATTAACGTGAAACTTATTTTTTAACTTGGATAATATGCAATACATGCACCGATACCATAAATAATAGCAGTAATTTTTTTAATGATTAAATTGAGCAAACTATAGATACATATTTAAGGAAGTATAAAGTTTTATTATGTTTTACCATCGTATGTTTATGTGTAATTATGATCTTCGTTTTTAATTTTAAGAATTCCACTTTCTTACTGTAAACTTTGTACAGGTGCCCCCGTTCATCGCGACCCCAGCGAATGCGAATTCGTTATATCGCGATCTCTTTGTAATTTTTTTTCTCGGCACTTGTCTAACTTTGACATACGCCAAGAATCGTCATAATGAGCGGTTGAAGTGCGTGCTAACTTTCTTTCTCGCTTACTCACATCATATGCATGTGCTTATACGTTAAATTACAAGCGTGAGTGAGACAAAAGAATGCCGGCACGCCGGTGCCTGGTACGGTTGGGTATCATTCAGTGTTATCTTAAACTGAAGTGTCAAACGCACACTAACGAAATTGACTACTTACATATTTTTTATCCTTTCGTAATTTTCAAAATGTGAAATATCGGTCGGCAGCAGAAAATGAACTGCCATACTATGTCCCAAGAAAATAACGTCTCGGAACCTGTTCTCGCGCGAGTGTCAAAATCATTGAAAATGCCTTTTCTCTTCATAATCAATGGATGGAGTTATTAGAAGAAAATGACGAAGATTAAGAGCGAGTGAGCGCTGTAAAGTTGGATTGTAACGGATTATTTGACAGTTATCATAATAAACGCAGAGAGGCCAAACAACCGAATCTAAATTATTTTTTGCAACGCGGAATAAAATGAATGAATAATGTTGTGTATGACATTTTTTTGTTATTAATACTGATCATTTTTTTAATAAAGTATTTTTTCGAATTTTAAAATGATTTTTATTATTTTTTAAATTAGCAAAATCAACTTTGCGGTTAAAATCCATTTTTTAAGATGTTAACTTTGTTTTATTATTCTAGTAATTTTATATTATCAAGTAACAATTTAAGTTAGGTGCTAAATTTATTATTTAAATAATTATTGTTTTTTAAAAATAGATTCATTTAAAGAAACAATAATATGTGTTTTTGATAAGTTAATGACATCGTAAGAAGAAAATGATATTTTTCGAAACCGGTAGATATATTTAAATTTATTAAGTGGTTAATAAAACAAAGTTAACAATGTAAAACAATGAATTATTTTAAATCCTCCGTTAATCGTGAAATTTAGCTCAACGGGAGTTATTTGTATTTGATTTGATCGGTTACTTATTTTTAATATTCTGCAAAAGGTTATGTGCATATTTCAGTCACCCCTTGATTCATTGATTTCTTGAAACCTCTTTCTTAAAAAAAATCTTTTGAGATTGTTTGTGGACGTTATGTCGTTGGATCTAGTACCGCGTGGATCAACGGTCGGCTGGAGCTTTAGTCGGCCGAATTTTTTGTCGTCCGGATATATTGTCGTAGACGCGTAGTCGTTGGGCCAAAATTCCGCGGAGCTTTTGCCGTGGAACCTTTTTATAAATTGCAATTTTAAAATAAAATGTGATTTCATTAATAATGAATACTTAGCTATATAATGACGTGCTTGTGGTTACGATGCTCACTTAGTGATCTAGTGGTAGGGGGTTCGAGCCTAGTTCCAGAAAGCCATCAAGTTAGTCTTATTTTTATAGCACAACAAGCGTTTGTAAATAAAGATTAAAAATATTAAAAACGTTTACGTAACATGCATTCCATGTACGCATCTCTATTTTTTTTAAATTAACAAAAAAAACCTTCATTTGTACGATAAAACAAATAAAATATATTTAATTAAAATGATGTTTTTTTATAACAAAATATTATTCTGTAATTCTATTAGATACTTATGTATAATTGAATGAGTAAAGATATAAAGTATAAAAACAATGTTTGGATATTTTGAAAATAAATTTTATAGTAAAAATATAATAATATATAATAATGCGTGATCGAGGTTTTTTTGTGAAGTCCCGATTCGCCATAAAGACAATACATATTATTAGAACACATTCTTATTGTGAAGTTGTAATTATTCAGAACATACGTCTGTGATATTTTAAATATGAATTAAACATATTAATTAGAAAGTTATACATATAATATAAATTTTATCGAAAAATATTGTTGTTGCGCCATCGGAATTCAAACCTGGATCTCTTGCATTGTGCATTATTACATTGTTCTGAATAATTTTAACAACACAATAAGAATGTGTTTTCCTAAAAATAAAGTTGTATCAATGTATCCAAAATTTAATTAAAATGAATTGATAATTCTGGCGTCTGCTATTAAATTACTCAAAGGTATTTGAGATTCTGTAAAAATAAGGCAGATGACTCTTTCAAATAATGGAACGATTAAATACATTAATATCAAAAAGGTAACATATAGGTTCGAAAATTTGTCGCTAAAAATATTGTCGCTGTAACATAGTTGGATAATGCACTTTTTCATGTTAGGAAAGAGATCCAGGTTCGAATCCCGGTGGCGCAATAACAATATTATTCGATAAAATTGATTTTATATTTCTAATTAATATGTTTAATTCATATTTATAATACATTAAAGTTACGAAATATTATTTATGTTATGAAAAAAAAAGCCAAGGAAAATATAAATAAATAAAAAAACATATACATAAATATAAACAAAATATAATAACGAGATGAAAACTTCACAATTATTAGATTTTTAATTGATATAATTTTATAAAATTTCTGTGTTAAATTTTGAAACAAGATCACTGTTAATTTTCTGGGTGGCTGTATTGGACAGGTGCTGTTTGTGCTACGGTTGCTACAGTCGCGAGAGATAGGGCAGAAGGTTACGGGCAAGCGAGCGGATCGGCATTGATCGGCAAGAGGAGTGCCGATTTGATTTTATGTGCCCGGCGGTGCGTGCTGTGGAACGAATTCTGAGGAATGGAAATGAAGGAGTAAACAAAGAAATGTTGCCAAAAAAATATGTAAGGATCCAAACTGATACGTGGAAATCGTTCCGGCATATGGCCCGATCGCTAGTTTCAAAGAGTATTGCTGTTTCATAAAGAAATACTGCTTTTCTTATTGGTAAACGTAACTACGCTGTTCGATTTTATTGACTCGAAAAAAAATATATAAAGAATTAAGAATTGTTTTATATTCTTGGAATTCAGTTGTGTTATTTTTATCATTCTCCCATCTAGTCATCATTGACATGAAGTGGCCTCAAGTGACTCGGCTCGTAATGCACCTCCACAAGTCCTTGATTGCCCTCACATCTCATTCTAGGGTGTTTCCAGCTAGACACAACTAAAGTTTCCGAACCGGATAGAATCGGAACCGGAGAACCGGGTGCCCGCGTCTTTTAAAAATAACCGAAAACTGGCTAATTTTCGACGGGTACCCGGTTTATTTTAAAAAAAAAAATTATTTCTTGATTTTTCCAAATGAAACATCTTTTGTCACACTAATATATATACATTATAATTTATTATTATTTTTGTGGCATTCAGGTATGAAAATATAGAAAATATTATCATAAATGCAACTGAAACCTAAGCCATTAGCAATACGGAAATTTCTTCTTTAATTTACGTAGAATTATTACTTGCAAACAGTTTCAACTAGTAAGTTCACCCTCAGTAGACATTACAAACTCGACACACAACTCGCAAGTTTATTAAGAAAAACCAAATTGCGCACTGTTTATTCAAATGCGATATTTACCTAAACTAGACAAGGATATCAGATGCTGAATGACACAGGCTTATAGAGGAAGACTTTGAAATCTACAATGTGTTTAATAAATGTATATAATATTAATTAAGGATAACACATTCTTATTGTGAAGATCTAATTTTCAAAATATAGGTCTGTGATATTTTAAATACTAATTAAATGTATTAATTTGAATCTTTAATAAAAATTAATTGTTAATTCTGAAGTCTGCTATCAGTTTACTCAAAGGTATTTGAGATTCTGTAAAAACAAAGTAGATGGCTTTCAAATAATATAACGATAGACGTAATAATTTGAAAAAGTGTAACATATTGGTTCGAAAATTTGTCGTCAGAAGTTTTGTCGCTATAGCGTAGTTGGATAATGCACCTTCCCAGGTTTGTAAAGAGATCCAGGTTCAGGTAGCGCAAGAACAATATTTTTCGATAAAATTGATTTTATATGTATATCTTTCTAATTAATACATTTAATTAGTATTTTAAATGTATATAATGTAATATAGTATATGTAATGTAATAGAATATACATTCTTATGTCTATTATTATTCCCTTTTGTTTAAACGATATGAGTGTACATGACTATTTCAATTGAATGTTCACAATTATTTCAACTATTTATATTTTTTATTTGAACAATTTTTATAATATTTATTTAATGAAATATTATCTGAATGCAATACTGAAATCAAACATTTTAGAATATATTGTACATATATAATATGAATCTAAACTCTGAATCAGTACAAATGTAATAATGGAAAAAAATTGCCCAGAACCGGAACCGAACCGGGTACCCGGTTCTTTCAAGAAAAATACCCGAAAAACGGGTAATGAATTTGGCAGGGTATTTGGATGCCCTAGATACAACGCTTATATCCACCGTTTTCAGGTCTTTTTCGGACCAAAGATGTACTCAAGATAATCTTATTTTCTAGGTTGTTTGTTACTTTGAAGTAAAATGTAGCCGAAGAATTGGAAGAACCTTTTGTTCACTGTAGGACATGCTGTGGTTGAATATGTTGCAGAATTGAGGCATCTTCTCTAGCAATACCACGTTCCAGCGCGGAGTACCAGGTGGTCGACGAAGTTCCGTGTAAATGCATCATATACTAATTTTTATAGGAATAGACCCACACAAAGACTTCACAGGCTTGAGAACGATTTTGATCTAGTAGATATATTCCGTTATTCAGTGATATTTTTGATCCTGTTCTGAGTCAAAGATAAAATTGATTTTGACACTCGGCCATTCTGTGTTAAACCTAATTTATTGTTTGTTCTTCTTATTTTTTTTTTTTAAAGCTATATGTGTATATTTTACATGTAGCTGCTAGATGTGTAGTAGAATGTGTAGCTGCTAATGTTTTTTTATAATAAATTTTGTAATATTAAGGAAAACACATTCTTATTGTGAAGTTGTAATTATTCAAAACATAGATCTGTGATATTTTAAATACTAAATTAATGTATTAATTATAAAAATATACATATAAAATCAATTTTGTCGAAAAATATTGTTTTTGCGTCACCGGCATTCGAACCTGGATCTTTATTTCCAATCCGGGGAAATACACTACCAGTTGTGTTATAACGCCAGTATTTTTCATGACAAATTTTCGAACCTATATGTTACATTTTTAAAATTAAAACACCTGTCGTTCCATTATTTGAAAGCCATCTACATTATTTTTACAGAATCTCAAATACCTTTGAGTAAACCGAATGCAGACGCCAGAATTATCAATTCATTTTTATTAAATTTTGGGCACATTGATACAACATATATTATTAAAGAAAACACATTCTTATTGTGAAGTTGTAATTATTCAGAACATAGGTCTGTGATATTTAAAATTCTAGATTAATGTATTAATTATAAATATATACATATAAAATCAATTTTGTCTAAAAATATTGTTTTTGCGTCACCGGGATTCGAACTTGGATCTCTATTTCCAATTTGTAATAGCCCATTAGCGCATAAATTAATACATTTCAAAGACGTCTATTTTACGTTTGTCTCTATTACAGACTGCCGGTAAGTGTGAACCAATATTTAATTTTTGTTGCTCGTTTATTGTCACTGTCTTTCTATATTTTCGTAAAAGGTTCATAGCAAATGAATGCGTCTTTGAATTTCCTGCCCACGATCACCAGTGTTTGTAATCAGCGCGCTCAAGATGAATTTATCTGAGTGTATAAATCGTTAAAAAATATATGGTTTCACTGTTTGTAATGGGCGAACCAAATTCAACTATTTCTACGATCTGCAGGTTTAAATTCATGCTCCAATTAAACTATACAAGGTTTCAAGCTATGATATTTATGCAAAATACTTTGCAAAGTGCCATTCAAAGTACATATTCGCTTGCATGTCTTCTTATTGACACATCTAGACTTTCAGCAACACTTTCAGATGCAGCGCAAATGTTTTCAGTTGATCTGATTGGACGAGCAAGGTTGCCTCTTTTTACATCAGCAACACTATCGGAATGTTCAAAATTTTTGAATAAATCAACAACAACTGAACGAGAAGACGTTTCATATTGGCTAAAAGCACTTCGAACTTTACGAATCGTTTCCGCGAAATTTTTACCATTTTAAACTGAATTTTCACAATTTCATACGCTCTGTTCAATCGTGTATCGATCCATTTTTGTTAATGGTATACTTTTTATTTGACAGATGTCACATATAATAATATTATAACACTGAAAGATAAGAAAGTAGAGCTATATTTTAAATGACGGTTGGGCTTGGATCACCTATAGTATGCGATGTATGAATGTTCTACTCGAAGGTATTTGATCAAAATTATAACAATAAGTTGTAAGACAGTTGCTTCCAATAAAAAAATAAGTTATGTAGATCGAAATTATACAAAAGGTTACTGTGATAAGTAAAGCATGAATTTTCAGTTAGAGTGTTGTGGTATAATTGTATTATTTCTATAGATAGACAATTGATATAATTTGTTTTATTAATATAAGATTGTAACACAATTAGTATGATTATTCTATTTAGATATATTCCAGAAGGGTGGGCAGATAAAATTAAAGGTATAATACGCTATCTATTACATTTTTATACACTTTCAAATGTCGTGAAAGAGTTAAGCTTAGTCAGGTTCCTTTTAGATTGTATAGCTATGCGAAAAATTGTAATATGTTAGTGAAAGAACAATTGTGTAACAGACAAGTTACAAGCGCTATTATATTTTAAACACAACAAAGTGGTTGTTGGAAAGGGGAATAAAATCTTGCAACCTCGTACAGGTTCTGTAACTTGAATTTACCATTTTGTATATATTTTGTTTTAGGATTAAACTTATCTTATTATCTTATCTTGTACATTTAAAAAAATGGCAGATTATCAATAGATCGTTAAATGATGCTGACAGATAGTCCTAGCATGATATGTTCAATATACTTATTCGAGTACAATGTAAATTTTTTTAAGGTAATTAGGCGGTGTAATAAGATCGAACATCTGTCTGTAACACCGTTATTGCTGTCATATTCAAGTCAAATTACATTGACAGATGTGTACATTACAAAAATACAAATTGATTCTTTAGATACTAATTTGAGATTAGAATTCACATTATTACCTGAAAACAGTGCTTAGTAACACATAGTTGAACAAAATTCCGTTGCCGCAGTGCATTGAAAACATTTGTCGAACTTTGGCCCTGGATTGAGAGCCGTTGTAACTTTGTATGTTACGTATCCTTCATTTAAATATTGTTCAATACATATTTGTTTTTAATTTGGAGAATAGTATTTGTATTAATCGATTAGATTAGGTTGTACTATGGTAGACTGATTACCTTTGTTTGATAATAAATTATATCTTCAAATAAAATGATTTTTCCTATATATTACCTATTACATTAAAAAATTATTACTGTTGAAACAGAATAATTACTTAGAATAATTAGAAGCATTAAAAAAATTACGGAAATTCTCAGAATTCCAATGAATAATGTTGTCCCTTTTCATCTCGTGCTGCATAGCTGTCTCTAACTACATGGTAATACCTTCACAAGGCGAAACGCGTCTCAAATAAATTAAATGAGTAGAATAAAAAACATATGTTTATAGTTAAAATAAAATCATTGAAAATAGTTAAATTATAAGATAGTCAAAATAACCGATGCCTTCCTTCTGATTAAAATTGTAGTAACTTGATTTAAATTGAAATCATACAAATCAAGCAAACGAACGCCCAAAAACGAGAACTTTGAAAATTAAAATGAAAAAGTGCTCGACGTTTGAGCATCCAGGTCCATTTCCGGGAATGTTTCAATCGCCGGGGCATGCGCCCTACTTCCAGAAAGCTCAGTCTGACTTCACGCTCTGGCAGTTATGTCGAGCGAGAAAATGGGGGGAAAAAACGTCGACAAAGTCCCGAGGAAAACTGGAAAATTCTCCTTTGGCGCGCTTTTGCAAACTAAATCGGTAGAAGGCTGGCAAATGTTTTCGGAACCCGGTGGCCGTAAGAAATTTAGTTGCTTCGTCACATAGAGCTGATTTGGTCCAACGACTGTTTGATCAGCTCATGTGTGAGCGTGTGGAAATTCTCGGAAAATATTCCAATTTTAAAAACACGTTGTTGTAAAAGGGTTAATACCATTAAGGCTGTACATCTGAATCTAAAAGGATTACATTCATCGTTGTTGTAACAATATGAGATAATAAAATATTATATCACGTGCCAAACAGAATCTGAGCGCCATACGAGGCAGATAATGAGTGTTTGAGGGTGGTCCTGCAAAGGGCCTTTTATGTTTGCACTGATTATAATCAATATATATGAAAAATAAATATATATTGTGTGTTTTTAAGTTTTATAGATATAATAAATATCACGCGCCGCTTTTACAGATTTACCACGAACGGCCATAATATTCATAATAGCGCGTGGGTGATTGCTTGTGATTATCTGATGCAATACAAATGTCATTGTTAAGTATTAAATTAAGTTAGAACACGGCGCGTTAACATTTATAATGTAAGAGATAATAAATGATAAACTTAATAAATAGAGGTCGGTTTATCGATTACAGGTACTCCGACATCAAGCTAAATAGTATCAACCCACTACCCCCTCCTCCTATACTAGAACACAACCTATTTTTATGGTGTGTTTTATGGGTTCTACAGTTGAAGTTGTACCTTCTAACTGTCAAGTAAGCGTTCACTATTGGGTGCGTTTATTGCTATGAATTATTGTCCTGCTGTGTGGGGCTATAATTTATTATGTTTGTTTTGGTCCTCGCTACCATGGGTGTCTAAACCTGTATATTGCGATTGTGTATGGTTTTGTTTGACACTTTCGCGCTATCACCGAAAGTGTATGTCCAAGAGAACAAAGTTGTACATGTCCTGGAGCCAGAATACCTGTGGATCTCGTAGAAAAAGATACTGAAAGGAGAATTTCACAGATGGGTAGAGTTTTCTGGTTCTAGTGGTCTTTCAGCCAGCCCGTGTTCTCTATTCCTGTCCATCTCCCGTAATCCTTCCCCCGTTCCTGTATTCCTTATTTTACTCACCTCCTCGCGCAATAGTCTTATTACTTCATCACTTGACTCTACTGCCTCATCTCTCTCCTGCACCTTACTGACTTTCTTTCTACAATCTGGATTTGATTACGGATCACTCTCTGAAACTAATACCAAGTATCTACACATCATCATCATCCGAAGCAAAAATTGGCAAATCACCCCAGCACATACATTTCTTGCAATTAACACAACAATGTAGTCCAGTAGACACGACATTAGCTCCTCATACCGGAAGCTCTAGGTTCGATTCCCAGTGAGGACACAATACGTCTGTATCTGTGATTTTCTCAAACCTGGATGTATTTGTGAAGTGTTTCACTTCAGTATTGGGCCTTCGTGGCCTATTGCAGTGTTACAAAAAAAAAAGAAAAATATATGGTACGCTGTTAATAACATATCTTTTTGTTTTTGTTGCTGGTAAAAATTAGTAATATATCGATAAATGTTACAATATACGAACGTTAACATTTAAACAATCATAAAATAATTTTAATTAGCTTATTTTGAAACAGAGTGCTAAAAAAAGTAAATTCATTTATAATATAATATTATGATGATAATGAATTATGGAATTCACAAATCACTCTTGAAGGGTGGATTGCCTGTTTAAAAGAAGAAGAATTATAGAATTCTTGTACCAAGATTGATGTACAACAGTATATACATAATTAAGATATGTATTATCATATACCACCAAATATATAGACATGAACAAACGCAAATTTCTTGTCTAAATATTTTCATTTTGGTGTCACTTTGGTACTAATTAATTTTTTTCTGATTCAATTAGAACGAAAATTTAAACATTGAACAAATAATTAAATACTTTTACTGTTACATAAATGTATCATAAACTATAAGATTTATATTTCCACCAAGAATGTGTTCGGAATGCCCCTCGTTCCGTGACTAATACTTCAAACCCCTCTTCTATATGTAAACTTTATTTCTTGTCTATTCAATTACTGGTGTGTGGGTATTACTGAAAAATAAAAACACATGAAGAATTCATGTTCGTCCACCGCTCTTCATGGTTTTCTCCCAACATCTAGACACAGATGGGATGCTGGACCCTGCGATGGGATCCGAAACGTTGGCCAGAAAGGTCGGCAGATTAGCCCAGAAAACTGTACATAGAAGACAAACAGATAGGATCTTCTATAAAGCGGGAATAACAATATTAATAAAATAAAACACCGATATCACGTTGCCAATAAGCCCAGCGCTCGAGGGTTCAGCGACGATACCTCGAAGATAGTGTAAACTTTATCCAAAGGATTACTTATAAAGCTTAAAGGATGAACATTTTGTCTTGCTCATGTTCTACTTTAGAGTAATACATAATCCTTGCGCGGTTAGCTAACACTATGATACCGTAGCGAAACGTCTCTAAAATTATAAAGTAAAATCAAGTCTCCAAATAGCGAAGGATCATATGAAGCATACATATCGCAGATTGGAATGTTTGTGCGGAAGTGCTGCAAAATAACCTACATACGATATTTAACGAAATGATTTCAATTAGGTATTTTATTGAAAAGTACGCATATTAAACTTACAATGTAAGAATTTTTAGTGACTTGAGATATTATTATGATTTTGTGTTTATTATAGTTGCGTACACATACTGAAAACTATAGATTATACAAAATGAATCAATAATGTTCATTCTAGAGCAGGCATCGGTAACCTATGACCCGCGGGTCACCAGGTGACCCATTTGATAATTTCAAATGACCCACTTGAGTTCCTCAAATAAAGTATAATATATAAAAATAAATTATAAAACATAAACATGTGTAGTATGGTCGATGGAGAGGTAGTTGAAATTTTTTCCTTTATGTTAAAGGTGCGCGCGCATCTGTCAGGCGTGGGGTAATGAGAAAGAGTCCGTGGCTTATAAATATAGTTTTTAAAATATTAATGAATTAAAACCTAACAATTACGTTTGTTTATATAATAATTTGAGATTTTCTTTTTTATGTTCAGTCGAAAAAGAGTTTAAAAACAAATGGTTATAGTTTTCTAAATAAAAAGTACATTGATGTTTAAGCGCTTTATTATTCCGGTTGGCATCACTGAGTTTGCTGGTTGATAGTATTGTGCATGTGTGTATGTGAGTATTGCCGCCTTTTCTTGGAGAATTCAAAAACGGTAAACGACAAGCGGATCAATTACATCCCGTGCCTCGACCAGTCCAGACGTCCAAATAAACCGATCGTCAAGAGTGCGCACTTCAACAACATCGGACTAGAAAACCAGCACAATAAAAAGGTTAGTGCAGTGTTTGTGTATCATATGTGCGCTTATTGTCAATCAGAAACCTGGGAACCAGCTGTCGAAGGAAATCACGGGAACGCTTATTATTCACAAATGGACTGTTTTGAAATAAAAATACCCATTGACCCGAACCGTCTTCTTAATAGTCACATTTTGGTTGATTTTGACCCGCAGCTAAAAAAAGTTGCCGGCGCCTGTTCTAGAGTAATAATAAAATATTAAATGATTTAAATTATTATACTAAAACAAATAGTATTTTTGACTAGATGATGAATTAGTGAGTTACGTAAATAAACTGAATAAATCAAATTAATATTAAAAAAATATACTTAATTATATTTACAATAGAGAAACAAAACAAACACGTTGAATATCATCAGTGAACAAAGCAATACAACGATGTAGTCAGAATATTTTAATACAAGGATACCATTAAAATATTAAAAATAAAAATAAGAAAATACTCAATAATAATACATGTTGGTTCACACTCTGTTTATTCATATATCATGTACGTAGCAGAGACTTGAATGGTCCGCAAATGCGACAAGCGGAAAATACATACCAGAAATTTACCGCTAGAGTAGTATGCTACGTATGTCTCAATTCTGTAGTAGTAAAACCAACCACGTCAAACTCTATCAACGATAGTGCACAAAATATTCTTTGAATTTTTCGAACATATTTTATGTCAATTTGATAACTTCTAAAAAGAAAAAAATGTATTCTGAGTGTAACATAAGGACGAATAAATCATGAAAGAGTATCATAATGACTGTGTTTCATCTAAATGGAAGTATCCTAGACGTAGTTTTGAGCAGTGGCGTGACTATATGCACAATGGAAAAAAAGCCCCTCCGCCCGATATATGCATTGTATATAAAAACTATTAATATGAAATACTACGCGTTAATAATAGTGGAATAAAATTGTTCTCCTTTAATATGCACTGTATGTTTTTAAATAGCTGCAAAGCTAAAAAAATCATTGTTTCACGTTAAGCTTATTTTCGCTTTGCGGCGATGGTCTGCTCACTAACCCGATATATAATATTATTTGGGTAGGCATTATTGTACACATCGATAACATTTTCACATATTTTCCTATTACATATAAGAAATGATTTCTTAAATGATATCATTATATTTCTTGCTGTCCATATTGATCTGTGAGAACTATCGATATAAAAAGTATTGTAGAGCGCCTAACATGGTCCCCAGTGCATGGCATTGGATGCATTGGCGTAGTTACGCCACTGGTTTTGAGAGTGACCCAGAATTAAGGCTTGTTAAGGTATATTTGTGTAGTCTGATTGATAACCACTGCCAATCCTGGTACGAAGAATATATAAAATTAGGATTGAAACTATGTATCATAATATATATATATATATATATATATATACATATAGGTTTTCATTCAACATAGATGGTAACATCTTCAGTTAATCTTTTAGAAGTCTAACAGTACACAAAAGCAGAATGAAGTACACGTTATATATTGAACCCACAACGACAAATAAAACTATAAATACATTTTGGAAATCAGGTTACACGGGACCGCTATCCGCTTTCCCGGTGCCCGGGCAGAGATAGAAGGGTGACTTAAGGTGGGGCTCTTTATCTACAGCCTCCAACCCGGTGGGGCATTAAAAACCCTCATTCATTCAGAGTCTCGCTCCGATTTGTTTCATTTTCCTATTATACCATGATGATAGTTGGCGGTAGTTGCAGAAGTTCATCAAAAAGCTTAAGAATTAATTAATTTTATCTTGAGATCGCGGCATCGTGGAATGGTGTTAAATAAATAAATTCTCTACATTTTATAGACACAATAAATCGAACCCTTCTACGTACAGTATCGTAACTAACAAAATAGGCCATTTTTAGTCGTACTATTTTGGATTTATTTTATGTACGTGCCACGTGTAGATCATAAAAAAATATATCAATATCAAAAAAGTTAAATCGATAATTAAAACCAATTAATAATGTAAACTATATAATTAAAATCTAAAACAACTGTCTGTTAAATTTGAAAAACACAATTTTAATATACATATAAAACTGTTTGTATATAGTATAATACTGTATAAATATGTATATACTGTTAGTAAAAAGAGAAAATGTTAAATATTCCCATTAATTCCTTTAAGGTGTGCACGTGTGCGCGCGCATATGATTTGGTATCATACCGCACACCAAAAAATATAGCGCGACAACAAGACTTCTTCATGTGCGGCTTTCTTGAAAGTTGGCGACAAAGTTGCAGTATTTATTCTGTGTTAGATATACAAGATCACCTTCATTTTGAACACGGAGCCACATTATACGCCTCTGCTGCTTTTTATCTTCTCCTGCATAATGAGTTATAAAGATAGTATTTTCCATTGCGGAGAATGTGACCGGAATGGTTGTTATTAGTTCTTTGACTTATTTATGCGTCTTTATACAATTTCAATAGTAATATGGTCAATCTAGACCCTACCAGTAGCCTTATACTGGTATGGTAATGTATTTCATATTTAATACAAAAGCTCATAAATAGTGATCCATAAAATTGTATAAACACCCCCGGTAGGTTATTCCATGAACTCTAGTGCTGATGAATTTCATGATTTCTCTTTACAAATTGTTCTAATTAAGCAGATATTCTTATTTTTCATAAATATTATTTTAATTTCTTAAAAATTTTATTGAGGGATTTATAATATGATTTTTCATTATTATTTTATATTATTACAACAAATTTTATACATTATCTTAAATTACACGCTCAACTGTATTTTCAATTAATATTCATTAAGTGAAAAACTTTTTAAAACAATGTTACAAATAGGTATATAATAATTTAACACAACAAACCGAAAACGTACTCGGTGTCATATTCAACATTCAATATAATATTTCTAAGTATTCACACAGTACATATTAATAGCTTCATTCTAAGTACATGTGAATAGCTTTGAATAATTAACTATAAATTGCTTTACAGAATTGAAATCTTAAAAATAATACATGTTATTTGATCATTATCATTTATTTGTTTGACGACGATTTTCAAAGCGCTATTAAAAAATATTTTAAAAAAATCTCATTTTTTCCGAACCGTTGATTCATATGTAAAGCTCACGTACTCGATCGTGAATACAAAATTACTGTATACTTTTATTAAAAATGACTAACCACTGAATATGTGACCATTACAATGAAAGCGGTCTAAGTCATGCTTTAATGATATTTAAAGGTTTGCGTTTGAATTGATTAAAAAATACTTTTATATTACACAACACAATATTTCAAAATTTATTTAGTCTACATTAAAATTTTGTATTGTTATAATTTATTTCGGCATATAAATGTTGCATGTAGCTTACAAGGAAACAAAAAATTAAAGTTGAAATGGCTTTCCCTATTAACAAAATAAACAATAGCGGAATACTGTTGAATGTCGTAACAGTATACTAAGTATAACGCTTCAAATATTTCAAAATGGTTACAATATGAATCGTATAATATTAATTTAAAACAATACGAGGTGAAATAATTGATGAACTCATTTTTTTTCAGTTTCATGATATGGACCATATTCATAATAATGGGCACATATATACTTTTAAAATTAAGCATATTCATAGTTGCCCAAATTTTCACGACACACATTGGCACTCTCTCTGTTTTTATTTACCGGATATGAATAGCAAAAATAAATAAAGAACTCGTGAAATAAATACACGAAGTTTTCTTAGTACGTTAATGTACAAAATATGTGCAACAAAAACACTTGTCCGTCCCGAGTAGGTCGGCAGAATTAAAAATTGAATATTGCAGGGTGTCAAAATGGAGAAGGGTTTTGTAAATACGCATTCAGGTGTTTCATCTCCTGGACCCTTCCGCGGCAGGGCAGATTACAGGGGTCGTCCGCTTCCGGGCTGCTAGCTCATCGTAAACTTTCGTTTAACGAGTGGGGTGGTGCGAAATGTAAATTTCGGGACCCCACCCCTACGAAGACGTCAATGCGATCCTTTTGTGCCTGCGTGACTTTTTTTGAAACGGGAACGGGAACGGCAAGGATCACGGCGCCGCCTCACTCAAGAATAATATAACGTATTATTCAGCGTTTCGCTTTTTTTATGAATATTCAACTCAGCCTTTTATACTGCAGAGAACTATAATAATTTATTTCCATTTGTGAGAAGCGGTTTTTTTTTTACTATTCATATACATTTGTTGCCTATATAGCGAAATCTCTGGCAATACCTTCACTAAACATCTCCAAGACTTCATATTGATGACACTTCTTGCGGGTTCTCAAGTAAGTTCAATTTTGTTAGGGCTGACAAATTCTTACATTTTGAATGTTTCTTTTCAATTTTTATTAAATTCACTTAAGCATCACTTAACCAATTAGTTTCTTAAAATTATATTATAAATCCCTCATTTAAGCCTTATAAATCTGTTGTAAAATATAATGGTATGAGTCCTGACTGTATTCTACAGCAAGCGTATATATTTCTACGCCTGAATCAGTTGCCTACTTTTAATTGTGAATTGTAAGGATATATTAAAAATCACCTATTACTCGGCATCTTATTGCTAATTACTAAGTTCCATACTACCAGACGCGTTTTATCACACATTTTATCCTGGTATGCTTAAAATAGCTTTTAGAAAATAATAATATATATTAGTCGTAGAAATGAATTATTTATTCCGGAAATAAAATCAAAATATGATTGAGCATAAACACGTTGCATAACGTAGGGTATAAAAAAAAGTATAAAAAATAAATTAAAAAATAATCAATGTATCCAGAAGCATTGTGCGATGCAGGAAGACTACATTTTTTTTCAGAATTTTCACCAAATTGAACACTATTGTATCGTGATCTAAAAGCAAAATAATGAATCATAAATATTCATCAGACTATAAAATAAAACACACTAAATACGACGGTTTAAGGACTTTATTTGTTTGGTGAAAATAAAGCGTACAATACGCTTTTGTTTGAATGGGCAGATCCGAAATGACAACGTACCCAATAAATCGAAATCGTTTTATTTGTACGTTTTCTCGGAGTTTCGGCAAAAAACCTTTTAACTACTCGTTTTCTGCCTATGTAAAACCTTTTTTTCCCACTTCCTAACACGTTTTATACGCCATTGTCTACTTTACGCGTCGTGTTGATGGAAAAAAGAGACATCGATTTCCACGACAAATATTTGCAGAGGCGTGTTTTACCGAAAACGTCTACGGACGCTTTTTCCACGGATTCTGTCCAATTCACCTGTTAACCCTCTGCAACATACACATGCAAGAAACTCGTAAAAATCAACATGTCAAAACAACCTTTTGTATTCATATTATTCTCAGTTAAACTCGGTTACATTAATCTTGAAAAACGCATTAGATTGCACTAGAAGGCAACATTTAATACAGGAATCAATCTCTTTGAATTACAAATCTATGATTAGTCCCGATCTAGCTTGAGTTAAGCGAAACTGGTTGACATCAATAAATTTCGTGGTTTCACGTAAATTGATTGTTATTTTACTTAATATAATATGTCAAACCACAAAGTGATTGCTTTCTACGAAAATAAATTGAAATATTTTTATTTTTATTTGTGCTGGTTGACGTACAAGGCAACACATAACATGGCGCCTCTGTATCCTCAGGTCGGCCTTAATTTCAGCCGCAGTAAGAGTTGTAGAACCGACCAACCGTTACCAGAAGTTTATATTTAGTAAACGGGCATTTGCGGTGGCAGGCAGAAGCGTGGAACTTTTTGCCCTTTATCCGAAGAGACTAAAAACACACTGTTTCAAACTGTCATTTCCATAAGTGTAAAATAACATTTTTTAATTTAAGAAAAAAAAGATAATCATATGTATAAAGCGCCCTTGAGATGAAAGTTTTTACGAAAATATTGCTATACAAATTATCCATTATTATTATTATTACAATATTTTGAGTATGTCCAAATCTTTCTAGGAACTATTTACTGGGCTTTATCCCTGGAGGGATTGTCATCAGGATTAAGATGTTCCATCTTGATTTAATATATACAACTTCCAAAAATTTGATATACGTGGTAGCGTGGGTAAATAGGTGAACGTTACATTGTGTAAAGTGATCACTTAAGCCAGCTGATGACAGGTCGTAAGCCCTGTAATGCCCAAGACTTTCATACTTTTCATATAAAAATAATAGCTTCGTCTCTGTGGGACATCTTCATTATTATTATTATTATTATTATTATTATTATTATTATTATATATATATATATATATATATATATATATATATATATATCAAATAAAGTCTCTGATGTACTGTTTCTTATGACGGAGGGCAAAGAGTTCTAATTATACTAATCTAATCTTAGAGTTATATTAATATTGTTCAATATTAAAATGTTGGACTTTGATTACAGCGTTAAAAATAAAACGGGCACTTCAGTACGCGATGACAGCGTTTTAAAGCGTTTTTCGTGTTGCAAAAAAAACTGACGCAGGTATTATAATGTCTTCATAAATTTCTCACCTGCAAATAAAAAGAATCATAAAATGATTAATTTATTAAGTTATGCTTAATAATATAAATTATTAAAATAATAAGATTTCTTCGTAAGTATTGACAAACTTAAAACTAATACCTATGGAAAAGTATTACATATGCAATGATTTTTTTTAAGTATGCGTACACGAAGTACCTACGTATGTACACATGTATTAATAATTTCAAAATAAACTATACGCTTGTGTTATGAAAATGTGACTATTTTGGTGCTCTCTTGGAACGAAACACAAGCTCACTAAGCAAGTGCCACATTACCTTATTATTTCAAAAAAATATTTTCAAAATTAACAAATGCACAAATTTTAACTCGAATGGATGAATTTTAGTGATTATTTACTTTTTAAAATGCAAATAAAATGCATTTTATAAAAACATTGTTAAAATATTAACAGCCGCAAATAAGGGGTTATCAATCCCGGTCAGACAAGTAGAAAAGGTTGTTCCTGAAGCTTTATTCCAACCATTTTAAGGTTCCTCGGAATGTCGAAGTTCTCATTCATTTATCCCCCAATTGTTGGCTACAGAAAGCAGATAAATGTTTGTTAAGCCTTTGCACACGTTTCGATTTTTTCTCGATATGTTTATCCAGTTAAAAGTGAGTGGACAATTGTCCTAGAAAAGGTTTTGTGGGATTTTCCGGGAAAGTGGAGAATCGGGAACCCTTGTTAAGGTAATGTGTGCGTTGTGGCGAGAAGGGCTCTTTGATGCGGGGTAGAAAAGATAATTAATTTTCTTTGTATTTTTCAACAAATGAATGTGGTTACAATTTTGTTACAATACTCTAAATCAAGTTTTATAAGTAGAATAACTAAATTAAAAATATGAAATACTGGTATGAGTAAAAAAAAATAAAATTTGACAACAATTAAGTTTTTGGTAAACACATTGGAAAATTTATTTTTGTTATATTATTTATTTTCCTTAAAGTGAGTAAGATTAAGAAAAAACACATGGAATGGAAAAAGGAGTGGAAAAATTGTAAGATAAATATATGAATAAGTGTTGATGGCACTAGAAATAGAGGACGTCCGCGGAACATTTGGTACGACCAGGTGGTACACCAGATAATGGAATATGGTTCTGTTAAAAGCCTCGATAATCGACGATCTTATATGAGAAGATGTATGAATGAGGATGAGGCGAGAATTGTGTACCAGGACAGAAGAGTGTGGTGCTCTATCCTCTCTGCCTACTCCTATGGGAGAGCGGCATGATGGTAAGTTAGTTATCTATTTTACCAAAACACATGTAAAAAAAGGGAAAAGTATATAAAAAAAGAAAATAAATAAGAAAAGTGATAAAATGTTGCGTGTAGATGTTACGGAGATGAAATCGTTGAAAACTTGGACAATCAGAGCAGTCCACTCAGCCTGGCAAAATCATTATCAAACACTAATTCAGTAGACTCCGCATAATGTTGCTTGACTTGGAAGGAGAGTGAAAACTAAAGAACGTACAACCATTGTCATAAACCAAATTTAAAAAAATCTCTTTCTGCACTATCCGTAAGTATAAGGTAGATTATTAGAAAATGTATTTTTAACTTTCTTCTTGAGGTATTTTTTATTTTATATTTTTATCTATTATTTACCATAATAATAATTTCAGGATGTTATGATATCCTGAAGAAGAAAATGGTATTTTTCGAAACCGGTAGACGTATTTAAACTCAATTAAGTGGTTAATAAAACAAAGATAAATAAAAATATGAATTTTAACCACAAACTTAATATTGCTAATTTAAAAAGTACTTTTTTACTTTATGTATTAAAAAAAAGAAAAAAGTTTGATCAAAATCTGATACCACGAGTGTTTACGTCTATAAAATCTGTTAAATCGCATACCTTTATAAGCTTTTTAACACATTTATATTTTACGGTTATTGCGGCGTGACAATCTCTCCAATAAATAGTATTTCTATTGAATCAAACTTTTTTTTCATAAATTAATCCATATACTATGCAAAAACTATTTAATATGCTATTATCTAAGTACACTTAGTTGAACAATTTTTAAATTATATATATAAAGTCTTTTGCTATATACTTAAAAGCAGTCTTTTTTAAATTAGTTGTGGGCACAATATGTCAGAAATTTTGGCCTACAAAGCACTAACGAAACTACTATAAAATAAAGCATGTTTATCGCCAGAAGATTTGTAGTTTTCGAACAAATGTATTCATTTAAATATTTACAAAAGAAAGTGAAAAGGGTTGTGATTTTGGCCAATCCCAAACATTTCCCCGAGCTAAAATTAGGTTTAAATGAAAAAATACGATCTGTAGATTTATTGGTACTCGGGTGATCGGGCGGTTCCCAAAGCTTTCAAAAATTATTTTATCTTTACCTGCGTTCTACCTATACTATGTAATTTAATGAAAAATGTATTCATTCTTAGCGTCCAGGATTTTCGTAATTGTTTTCATTAAAATTATAAATCGTTATAAACGTCAATTGTTTTCATAATTATTAAAATTATAAACCTTTGAAAAAGTTTTCTCTTTTGTTTCCGTGTTATTTGTACAGAAACAACGTCATGCGATTAAATAATATTTTGAAGTAATTAATTTTAAATAAAATTCCTCTTGATTTAAAATATATGGGTCATTGTAATACTCCTGATATATCCTTGAGTGGTTTTGTATTTGAGTGACAATTCGATTTAGAAAAATAATGGACGTATGTTCACCTTTCTCTAGCAAAATTTCGTTCGAATTTTAGAGAAAATGCACTCATTTTATAATGTAAAATCATGAACTTTTAATTAATCTTTAAATTATATATTATATTATCATTTTATACTATCACACATTATTCGTTTTCGAAGTAAATCTTATTATATACATTTATATTACATTAAAACATTTTTACATTTATAGTTTCTCCTTTATTAGAATTTTTTTATTTGTCATCCCTTTTGTTGTCTGTTAAAAATGGATTAAATAAATAAATATTTGGTAATAGATATGATAAATGTTTTAATATAACAGAATATTAATTAATTAAGAGGTGATGAAATATAAGAACTAATTTTTTTTTAAAGATTTAAAGATGTAATTTGTGCTGAAAAAATATGTAAAGACAAATCTAAACAAATATGGAGTATTTCAGCAAAGCAACCACCGTGTATATCAATTATATAAATATTATATCGATACAGTTAAATAATAACATAGATGACACGAAATATTTGCAAGACAGGAGTAAAGGTTGATACTGCCACAACACATGGCTAGTATAATAGGAATATCCTGCTCGTCCGTAGATAGCCAACATATCAGAATTAAGACATTTATTATAATGTCTACTCGTATAAAAAAAATGTTTGAAGTTTAAAAAAGAATGTAAAAATAGTGTTGACCCACTTTGTGAAGAGAATCTATCCCGTAAGAATATATTATTAAAAAGTAAACTATTGATAAATTAAGAGTTAATTAATTAAATTCACTATAATTTTTTTCCAAGCAGAATGCACGCGGAATTTACTTCCATAATCAATCTTGTATTTTTGCTTGAGGTTTCGACAATAATATAATACTAACAGATCTGCTAGGCCCTGCGGACGGCTGTTGTGCCCGTTTCGCGCAGAACCAAGAATTTTACAGCCACAAACGTTACAGTCTTTACAAACACTACGTCCGAATCCAATATATCTAGAAAGTTATAGATAATAGATGGGGAAGTGCAGTGTTATTATGAATAGGGCACATCGTAATTCAATTATTTGAATATAAATATGTACAGAAAATATAGATATAACCGATCATTATATATGCGTGTGAAGTTTGGTCTCTCACTTTAGCACGAAAAAATAGGTAACAGATCTTGCGCAAAATTTATGGCACAATACGTGATAACCTAACCGGAGAATGGAGGAGTAAAGTATAGAACCTGAAACTTTGGAAACGTTACACTGCTTCAGATATTCTGAAGAAGGTGAAAGCAAGGAGGGTACAGTAAGCAAGGCATGTATCGAGAACAGATAAGTACCATAAAAGCCATCATATACAAGCCAACAGGATTGAGACTGAGGGAAAGACTAAAACATAGATGGGCGAATGATGTTAAGACAGACTTGCAATAGGTAGATATGTCAAGTCATAGCGCTCTGTAGTTACTCCGGTCATAGTAGATTCTGAGACCCACGAAGCTGTTGAAAAGGGAGAAGAAGAAGATATATTTAGATAGATAATAAAGTAGTAAAATATAAAAAAAAATTAAACTAAAAACAAAATAAAACACATTTACCTTTACTGTTGCAATATCGAAGGTAGATCAGTTTTCAACAATGAATATTTGTGAACATTCATAGGAATAATATGTTACCCCCCTCATTCCCCTATAGTCCGAGTTTACCCATTCAATATTTACTATTATTGCTTTCCAATTGCATCCCCCGAAATTGGGTTGGGGTCCGGCGAGCCCTCCCCTCGCTAATTTCAATTTACATTTATATGGGGCGGTCGAGAATAAGTGGATCCGAATGCTCTCTTATACATTTCGAACTTCTTAGATATGATTTATTATGTTGATTGACAATTTTTTAATATATAAGAAACTCCACCATAAAAATTCCGTTATAATATTTTCGTTCAAATTTTATTATTATTATTTTTGACACAATTTAATTAATTAGAAAACAGTACTTTAAAATAAATGAATAACTACGGATGCTATCTTTATTGGAAACTTATTAACGTATACATATTAAATTGTGTAGAAATAATAAATAATTTAATTGCAAGTTCCATGCATATACACTCGCCATACAAAATTATTAAAAACAGGAGAATATTAATATTCAGAGAGAACTAGTATACAGGATGTAACAGACTCAGTCCACAATACTTTTTGGATAGATTTGAGACTAAATTGCGAGTTGAAAATGGTCAAGAGATATGTGCTTAATCTCAAACATGACAAAGATATAAACATTTAAAAATATCATAATTATACGAATATTTTATTGATTCCAAATTATACATTGAATACAAAAAAATAAAGGTCATCTAATTTCGAGCGGCTAGACTATTTTTTGTTAGATAATTTAGGGCCTGAAGCAAAGATATAGATTAATAATTTAACAATTTCACAAATATTTATTTCAAAATACGTAGACTTCAAGCGTAATACGATTTAATAAATATTTTAAACAGTAATATTTTCCGTAACAGTGGAGAATTTGCCCATATTCTTTGAACATTTTCGACTCGTAATATAATCAGGTATCCACCCATAAAATATCGTAGACTAGGTCTGTTACACCCGGTATAGTATATATATATATATTTATATATATATATATTTTTTTTTTCATCTGAGTTTTAATAAATAACTGTATGTCTTTAAATCAGGTAAAAAATGTTAATTGTTAAGAAAATGAAATATTTCAATATTATTAGTTAATAAATGTATAACCTGATTTGTTTGTTTCAAACTTGAAGTAGTTTTAACGTAAAAAATATATCGTCCATGTAGACTTGGATTATGTTAATTTAACATTATTGTCAATTGAATGACTATTTGATTTAAAATATATATAAACAATATTTATTGACTGGATTTAAGAATTTAATATAATTATTATTATTTGAATGATCTTCTTCTACGTCAATCCACAAAATATAGCTGTATATTGTATCCAGTACAAAAATTGTGAATACTTTTTCTGTTATATCTGTGTCTAATCCAAAAAATAAAGATGTGCTGAACATGCGCATTTGCTCACCTTTGCGTTCTCATTTAGAATTTATATTTATAATAGAATGTAATGTTTTATGGTTATGATTTAATGATTTTTTTTTGTAAGGATATTAATGAATGAGCTTGCGCTATAGCTACAACAAACGCCTGTTGAAATAGCTATTACAGAACTGGTAATTTTATATTCATAGGTAAGTACTGCGTAAGAAGTTACACTTCTAAAACGATTCATATCCTACTTTTAAAATAAGCAATATTAAGTTTGTGGTTAAAATTCATATTTTTTATTCATTATCTTTGTTTTATTAACCACTGAATTGAGTTTAAATACATCTACCGGTTTCGAAAAATACCATTTTCTTCTTCAGGATGTCATAACTAACTAAAAACATGTATTATTATTTCTTCACCAGAATCTATTTTTAAAAAAACAACAATTATTTAGAAAATAAATTTAGTACTTAACTCAAATTGTTACTTAATACATTAAGTATTTATTTTATTTATTTTTAAATAATTGTTGTTTTTTTTAAATAGATTCTGGTGAAGAAATAATAATATATGTTTTAGTTAGTTATGACATTCTGAAGAAGAAAATGGTATTTTTCGAAAACGGTAGATGTATTTAAACTCAATTCAGTGGTTAATAAAACAAAGATAATAAATAAAAAATATGATTCATATCCTACCTGAATTGCCTGCACCCCATAACCGAACCTTGGATCGAAGCACATGTTTATTGTATATGTATGCAAGCAATTGTTTGGTGTTGCAATGAGAAGCTCGTCCAGTTACTAAAATAGGTCGAGGGTTAGCTAAGCTATTACAAAGCTACTATTATTTTTAATAAAAACATATTTATAGATGCCGAACTTAGAAAATAATAAAAATATTTACTGTTTTAGAGGCAAGTTTGTAGAATTCTATAATCACGTATGCGAAAATAAAATGCTCGTTTTTTATTCCACTTGAGACAAATGGACAGACAGTTATGGAACAATTTTGAACTCTGCGCTTATTTAAATTGAAATAATTAGACACAGGCGTTCGTATTTTTAAAAGTTCGCAAATTGAGTGTTCGCGTATAGGGGACTATCTTTATAATCATGCGAGAAAGGAAAACAGAGTCTAATAGAGTTAGATCTTAAATTCACATCTGGCATAGTCAAACAAAGTATATCTAAAATAAACAGATTTTGAAATGATATTAATCTGAGAAATGAAATGGAATATTATCGCCTTATCACGCTTCTAACATCGAGTTGTATCCGAAATATTTGCGAAGTGTAATTAATATCCTGCAGTGGTATATTTACAAGGAGCATTAATCCTGCAATCTTCCCAACCGCACTAATTCTGCTGTGAAGTGTAGTATGTATATTCAGATGAGCATACAAACAGACAGACAGACAGACGGACAATAGTAGAGCCTAGGATAGACACGTTCATTTACTACACTAAATGTTCGCTCAGATGTGTGTTTATTCAATCAGATTACATGGTTTGCTCCCTTCGGAACTGCGAAACGAGACTACGACCCCTTTCCACCGCCGCAGCCTCTTTTCACCCTCAAAAGCCTTCCCCGTGCCCGGAGTTACAGTATTTTCGAGCGGAATTGTGAAATACAAAATGAAAACGGGATATCTTTATATTTCAACATCTTTTTAGAATTAGGACGGAATTAATACAAAGATAAATAACAATTAAATACGCATTTTCACTAATGGAGAATTTTGTAAAATCATTTCTGTCGCACAAGAGATACACGTAGTAACTCAATCAAACCTAAAGTTTTTTTTTCAATAGAATATTTGCTATTTCATGGATATACTCTAAATCTTTGTTGAGGGGGACTTTCGTTTTTTCAGATTGAATTTATAGCTTTTCTCCGCATATTTCATACTTTTTCAAGACAGAACTAATAGTTCTTCTTCTTCCAATATCATCTAAATATGGTAGAACTTTACTTTTTACGTAAACATAGTCAGAGAAAGGTTTTTATAGAAAGTTATGTGAAGGTATGGTTGATATTCTTACATTTGGGACAATTTATTAAAAAATATATATAGTATTTTATTTATTTTCTAGAAATCTATGTTTTATCATATTAATATTGTGGACTGTAATAGTGTGAAGAACATTTAAATTACAAATATAGTAGATAACAGACGATTAATGAGAAGTTTTACATACATTTTATATCAATTTTGCAATAAAACCCGCATTACAAACTACGGTCTCCCCGACTCTCGCCAATTTTATAGTCAAAAACTTTAAAATCTTCACTCGCGACAATTATTTATTCAACATCAGAATGCAGGTAAATAAAAATAAATGATTTAAATTGAACAATAATTTTATTACTAAAACACCCGTCTCATTATATTTACAAACGTGAAAATAAAGCCAATAACTATTTTGCAATATTTATTTTCAGTTCAGAGACACGTTTGGGTGTTTATGTAGGTTTATTAGCATTAACATATTTCACTGTATCTTAGATGATGTAATAATTTACATTAAAGTCTAAATCAAAAACGATAGTCATAAGGTATAGAAAAACTTATTTCTAAAATAATTTCTGTAATAGTATTTGACTTATTAGTTAAATTCTTAGATAATATACCGAGGTATCTCGGTTTTGAAAAAAAGTGGATTTATTATTTTTATTCAAAGAACGGCAGTAAAAAGTACCATAAAATTAAATATCAAAAAAGTAAGAAAACACTAAATGTATTTTTACGATTGAAAGAAATATTTTATATTTATAATCAAATTAACCTTAATTGTCTTTTTTTAATAGTTATAACATTAGTTATCATATTTTACAACATATTATATTTTAAATTATTGATATATTTTGCATATTCGTATATTCGCACCATCTAAGGAAAACTTTTATCACACCATACCATTAAAATATAAAAGTACTGTCTACTAAAATACAGTAGAAAACTAATGTCCCAATCACGGTAGTAAATTAAATATTTCCTTTGCTACCAAAATCCTGTAAATATAAACTGTACAAGATTGATCAATCATTAAAATATTTTTATTAACAATTAAGCTACGTTCATAAAGTTTAGTATTGAACATCATTTATTTTATGTTACAAAATCGTTGTAATATAGTGATAGTTGTTGGATGGATAAAGCAGGTGTTTGTATTTCGGCATTATTATTTTGAATCTCGTATTACCGAGAAATAGTACTGAAGCAATATAATATATCTACGACAGAATAACTTTTGTTGGAAGAGAATAAACTATATTTTAAATAGGTATTTTGTTAAAAATCGAATATTTTAATTTCAGACACCTCTTCAGCCTACGTTAAAAGGGTAGGTATGGGGTAGTTCCTATCTTTTCCGCCCATCCCATTTCCAGCAATAAAGACCGGCGAGGGTGTCGATTCGGCGAATTGAATTTTTAATCGACACAGCGAAATGTCGCCATGACTGATTTTATATTATAAAATGTACGTTGCTCGCGCATTGTTGAGGTTGTTGACGGAATATAAATAACAAGATTGCGTCACGAGATACGTCACAACGGTTGTAGTACTGATGATTTAAAAAATTGCAAACATTTCGTTCCCCCAAAATACAAGTAATGTAATGATATTTCGATAAGAGATACGAATAAAATCAATATTTATTTCTAAATATTGGAATATAAAGATATACTCTATTAAAAAAAATACTCTCGATCAAAAAATATGGAATTGTTCGGTATTTATAGCCGGTCGTCGTGCGCGTTTGGATGCTCCATAAGTTTTACTATACCTATCTGCCCGCCTCCCCCCTTTCTTTAACCTTACCGCAGATCGCGACTTTTTCTGTATTGTGGTCTATGACTTTTGAAATGTCAAGAAGTGTCAGCATCCTGCTATGTAGTCATATTGGTATGATTATACAGTTAGTGTTGCTATTGAGTTTATTGGTTTTATCTTGAAGCGTGCCGAAGCTCCTATTGTGTTCAGAGTGCTTCGTGTGAATTAGAGAAGTTGTTCCTGAAGTTCAGGAAAGTTACAGCAGAGAATATCCAGGCAAGTCGTGTTTCTTGGTTGGTCATTGAGCCCTTATTGATCTGTCCCTATACTAAATTCCTAGCACCTTTCCTACATCCCGTTTCCCTATAGGTAAACAGGAGTGAGAATATATTTTTATCATTTGATATGGTAATTATGGAAGAAGATCATCATCTATCGACCAGTAGCGTAAACAAGGTACCGAGCAGAGGTACAAATGCAGACCCATCAGAGAGCGATGCGTCGATAGAGCAGATTTAAGGTTAGATCATTTACATTCAACGACAAGAGAACAGAAGTCAAAACTACACTGTAACTTTTGGAAGTTTACCTTAACTTTACCTAGCTCGCGCGATGTGTTCTTAACCAAATCGTATTTTAACATTTTGCTTATATTTTACTTCTTAATAAACCATACAATGTTGTTGTTGAAACAAGATTATACCATCATCCAACTGTAAGTAACCTTTTTCCTTTAATTTTTTCGGTACCTTATAAAGATTCTAGGTGTCGCACTCGGGCACAGCCAAATACGGAGTATTTAATATGAAAAACTTGTCAATCTCTATATGTCTATACTTTAGTGGTGTGCACTAGGCATGGACTTAGGTTATGCTCTTAATATTGATCCTGTAAAAGTACGATGGATTGTATTATCACTAGAGGTTGTATTCATCATGCACTCTTTCAGAAGCATGTTTTTATGAAATTATACCTGTTTTTATTATTTTTTCTGATAAATATTATATAATTACTATTATTTTTTGAAAAATTTTTAAGTTTTTAAGTGAAGGACTTCGCATAATTAACAATTAAGTTTGTTTTAAATACACGTTTGCGGCATTTTGCAACACGTTCGAGCGAAAACGTATTCAGAGCACCGCGTGGCGCGAGAGTTAAGTTTAGTTAGTATGCGTTTACAGATTTCGGGAAAAAATACATGCGCAGCTTTATCATTTCTAAATTCTTCCGCTAGCTAGTTAACGCGTCAAAATGAGAACTGAGTAATTTTCACATGGATATGTATACCTAATACATAATAAATCAAATAAATATTTAATTTAGATTTATTTTGCAGAAATTATAGTAATGCATAGCTTTTTTGATTGTAAAGAGTGCACGCCCCTGCTATACGTATACTTTACCCAGATAATTATCATAAATTAAGAGTGAATGCAAGGCAGTTTGTAGAGCCATTTAGTAATAGGATTAAGAAAGGGTTCCTAGGTGATTAGATGAGTGAATAGAGGATGGTAAGAAAGACATGCATGTTGATGGTACTGTACCAGAAATGTAAAATATCTGAAAGACTGATTATGATCAGAAAAAGTAGGTACCTACTGAAAGATGATCTTGTAAGAAGTCGCAACATAGGAAAAAGATGTATGCATGGGAATGAGGCGAGTGTTATCTATCGGAATAAAATAAATTCAGTCTGATGACACGTCATGGTAGTAAGAAACATAAAAACTTAAGTTTGGCAGTTGTAAGTAAACAATTTATATTATACACGATATTCTTTTACAAATAAATAACAAATAAAAATGGAGAATTGAACAGAAAATGAAACTTATTTTTTTGATTATATTAAATCATTATTTATATTTTTACGGAGAATACATTATTGTTGTGAAATTGCAATTTTTCATAACTTCTATTTCTGTGGTATTTTTAATACAAATTAAATTGAAAAATATACAAAAGAAATCTATTTATTAATAATATATTTTAGTCGCTACCAGGATAATAATATATAATTTCTGGGTAACATGGTTATTTATCTTATTAAAAATCATTTATGTTTATGAACTATTATCTTTAGCTATATTATAAATAAATTTCAATAATTCTTTTTTTCTATCTCTGAGATGTAAAGAATCATTTTGAATTTGATAGTAACATAAGTTTAATTGTTCCCTGTAAAATGTTGAAATCAAACCACCTACAATAATCGTAGTCGAATGATTAAAATATAATATACTAGCTGAAGTACCCGACGTTGCCCGGGCTTTACGCAGATTGAAGAAGCTTCATTTAGGGAAATGGGGGTATTTTTTTTTTTTTAATCAAATGTAGGGTAGTTTTTTTCTAAATTAGATGCAGATGGTAATTTTCCTCTTAATTTGTACATCAAGCGTGCAAAATTTCACCAAGTACCAAAATTCTGCTTCAAGGGGTGAGAAATGGGGATGGAGGTGGTTTTTTGAAATCTCATGTAGACATTAACATTCCTCTTGTTTTGAAGGTTAAGTATGCAAAATTTTATCAAGCTCGGAATAAAACTGTAGTTTTGTATAAAAAACAAATAAACCAACAGACGTCCTTCTTTATATAAATAGAAGATAAGTATATTTTATATAAATAATAATTGCCGAAATTGATTAGTTTTTTGATTTTCTTGAACGTTTTGATGTACAAACTAATTATTTTCGTATTAGTAATCAATCAAAAAAATATTTTCTAACATAAAATTGTATTTCTCTTGTAAAACTATTGTAATCTAAAATAAAGAAAATGTTTGAGGTAGAATTAACTAACTATCGCTTAACCTTTACCATACCGTGATATAAAATATCCGAACGCAGCCGTGCTGTCAACTCGTGTTACCGTAAATAATAGTTAAAAAAAATGTTTTTATTAGCTTGAATGGCACGAATTTACTCTAAATATTAAGCATTAAATTTTGAAAAAATGATTAATAAAATAATTTAGAGCATTCATTAAGTCCTATACAATGTGTCCTTCCTTCTTATCTCTCTTACTTTAATTAGTGAGAAAGAGACAATTATATTTGTATGTTTGTTGTTCTTTTTACTCTGAAAATAGTGTGTGATCTGTGTCTTTCATATCACAAATGCTATTTTTACCAACGCATTAATTTTACAACGGACTGAATGCAAAAAACAATTGTTTTGTACGATTCTCTTTTCATAATTGATTTTTCACTAGTCATTCCTAAGCGCTAATATTTTCTTTAGGATTATCCAAAATATGAATTTTATGTTGCATGTGTTTACCGAAATATTACAGGTTTAATTATGATGGTAGACCTGTGTTACTGCATGGTTTGGGAAGGGTTAATAAAGCAGTCTACCTGCAATTGGGTTCAAGTCTCGGTGGCAGCACAATATTTTCTTTCAGATAAAAGATTTGTATTTGTTGTTTTGTGACATATTTTATTTGATTTAGTTAACATTCTTCTTTTTTTTGATGTGCGTACATGGGTTAAATATATTCATAAAGATCCATATGTAACAGTTGCATCATTTTACTCTGCGTGTAAAATATAAAAGGCTATATAGTCTTATATATGTACTGTCCTTTATGTAACTTTCGAGAAAATTTCATCTCTCTTTAAAATGATATAGTTTTCAATTATTTACTATAAATATTTTTTTCTGATCGTGAAGTTGAATTAAAACTTTTAGCGGTAGAAAGATTAAACAAGTTTCATTATAATATAAAATAAGATTTAATAAAAAAAAAAATCCCCGAAATATAGTTTCTCCATCTTTTCTTCCCGCATATAAGAAAAAAAATTGCTATCAAGAAACATTTTAATATTTCACAGACGAAGGCTGATTCCGGTCATGTCAATGTCAAATATGTCTCTCTTCGTTTTCAATATTTTTTGTGTAAATGTTTGTTTTATTCTTTATTCAAATAGTTTATATTTATTGGAAAAACGACGGCATTAAAAAATCTCAGGAAATTATTTAGTTATTTTATTTTTTCTCACAAATATATAAATTCCGATTTTACCTGACAACATTTTATTCGTATTCATAGCATCGTTAAAATTGTCAATATAGGCAAACGTGATTTAATCAAAAGTATTGACTTATTTCTTAAATTTTAGAAAACATAATATTTTATTAGAAATATTTTAAGGAGAACATTTTTTATATATTTATTGGCAAAATTAATTTCTTCAAATAATATTATTTTAGGTTGAAAAATTCCCTTGCAAAATTTTGTAAGTACACCAATATTATCCTGTACACTGTATACATATTGTTAAGACATTAAGATTAAAAAAATCTCTCAAAAAAGGGTATATAGATCAAAATTAGATTTTCTACGCGTAATTGATAAAACGGTCTATCGTAATACAAAGTTCCATATTCAACTCCCGGTGGTAAATATATTTTTGCAATAGATAGATTATATATGTCTATCTACAAAGTTATTTGCCTAAATTGTTTTATAAATTTTTGGTTTACAAAAATATTTATTAATTATAAGTATGTAAATTACAAACGCTAGCAAGTATATTTGCTCGTACTTCCCAACATGCGTATTATGGCTCACCAGTGTGCCGCTAGGAATTGAAAATAGTGCCGCAAAGTATCACAGTATGCAGTAAAATTCAAGCATATATTTTACTGTACGAGTATACAGTACGAGTATACTCGTACTGAATAGACTCATCACTAAAACACCGTTTATTGTTTTACGTATGCCTTTCGACAAGAAATTTTAATATGTTTCTATGGTTTTTTCATAGTATAAATCTTTAAATAAAGATTTGCATATGGTTATTTTCTTTTAGGTGAAATACATAAAACATGACTTAAAATTGGATAAAAGCGATGGTACGTAAGAATTCTTAAGTTTGCTGTGAAAATGTTATAATTTGAATCGTGTGTCATACCACCGAAAAGGTTGGGAACCAGTTATCAACACATTTTTTATTATAAGATAAAACGACTTCTAAAGAATGATAAGTGACATAAAAGTAAAGAGAAATCAATATATTGCAAACAATAATAACATATCACGATAATACACTGTCATGAAAGTTGCAAAATTAAGTAGGTTCCGCTAATTTAAGGAATTAATAAAAAAAACTTTTTAGTATATTTCTTGATTGTATTTCCACTAATGACTTAAAATTTACAATGAATTTAAATTGCATTTATTCAACAATACATTTAATTTTTAAGTGATTATCGGTAGCAGATTTAATGCATTAACAAATGTAATGAATTGGACGTGCATTTAAAAAAAAGTTAAGAGGAATCCAGACTTGTCAAAAACAGAAATATTATTATCAATATTGCCCTTTCAAAATCAAAAATGGCAGTAGACCTGTTCAGGGTCTGCAGTGGTGTTTACTCTGGGGTGATAACCGTCTGCTAGGGTAGGCAACTGGGGGTAGCGGGTAGGCGAAGGCATACAGACTCCAGCAGACAGTACAATGCAGGGATGAATGGAGGAGAGTCGATCATAATGGAAATATCTAGCCACTTGTAGCGACTCCTAGTGAAGCGGTGGTCGGCAACTAAGCCGTTCAACATTTGAAACGGGCCGACAAAGTTATTTATTTGTACTTTACTCCATTACTACTATTTATTTTGTTGTTTCAAACAGATGTGAGACACAAATGTATTTATGTTATGGTGATTCGAAAAAATAATAAAAAGAGACAATATCAATTTTTAAAACTAGTAAAACTGTTTTGGGGGAGAGTTCCCTTCTGAGAAATCCCACATTTAGTATCATATTTGATGGTAGGATCAAATATTATACTAAATATCGTTATCGTGTATATAAATTACCCTATTTTATATGTTTATGCGTAGATATTGCTTGATAATGATATTATAGTTATATTTTTTAACTTCATCAAAAGAAAATTAATAATAAATTTAACAATGTTAATTATGTGGGCGGTGTTGTATTATTATAAGTTGAGCTATAAACTTATAGATAAATAAGACACATGGACATATAAAACATACAAATATATGAATCTATAGGTGAACACATTCTTATTGTGAAGTTGTAATTATTCAGAACATAAGTCTGTGATATTAAATTTGTATTTAAAATATCACAGACCTGTGTTCTGAATAAGTACAACATCACAATAAAAATGTGTTCTCCTAATAATAAAGTTATATCAATATGTCAAAAATTTACTAAAAAAAATGAATTAATAATTCTGGCGTCTGCTATCTGATTACTCAAGGGTATTTGAGATTCTGTAAAAATAAGGTAGATGGCTCTTTCAAATAATGGAACGATTAAATGTATTAATATCAAAAAGGGAACATATAGGTTTGAAAATTTGTCGCTATAAATATTGTCGATGTAGCATAGTTGGATATTGCACCTTCCTCGGTTAGGAAAAAGATCCAGGTTCGAATCCCGATGGCGCAACAACAATATTTATCGATAAAATTAATTTTATATGTATATCTTTCTAATTAATATATTTAATTCATATTTAGACATATAAGTGTTAAAAACAAATGTATAGAAGTAAATCTATTATGTCGTCCTCGGGGAGGACACTTGGTTATCTCCTTTTTTTCTTAGTCAATTGTTTTAGTAGTAGAAGGATAAATCTATCATACAATTGATATAAAGTAACTTTATATGTGATTGCTTGTGTATTATTGTTAAACGCCAATATGTTTCAGAACAATGTCTAATCTTTTATAGGGACAGAATGAAACCAAATTTACACACTTAATATGTCTAAAGTTGTCGTTGATAATATCGAAATTCAATTTAAAAAATCTGCAATATTAGAGTTCCTAATACCTATCCATCGGTAAAAAATATAATATGTACAAAATATACAAAAATATGCATATCAAAAATATACAATATTATGAAGATTGTGGAAAGCGAGGCTTAATGATCTGAACCAGAATGAAGTATCATAATTTTTGGAAACATTCTTAGAACATATATATAAAAGCTTGTATGAGAAGATTTATGAATGTGGATGAGTCGAGAATTGTACGTCAGGACAGAAGAGTGTGGCTCTCTATCCTCTCTGCCTATCCCCACGGTGAAACGGCGTGATGTTAAGTTAATTATTAAAATGTCTATCCAAAAAGATATTGTTACAAATATTAAAAATAAATCTGTTATGTCAATAATTATTGTAAAGTATTAGGTAAACATCTAAAATATACCTACAGGAATTTAAATTTAAGATGTCAGAATAATAAATTGAGGATATCAGGACACTTTAACTGAATTTCAACGATAAAAAAATAAGTTGTAAAATTCACTTCTTCTAGAAATAAACGAGTGACGCGAGAATCCAAATTTTTCCCGATAATCGGTTCGCAATATTAGACATATTATTTTCTTTCTTTTCTCTATTCTATGTCTTCTTTCACACAGTCTCTTTTTAAAATTAAATATGATAGAATCTAGAAACGCACAATTTTTTTAATACGCTTTCTTCTATAAAATCGAGATTATAGTAAATAATACAAATTCAATATTTAGTTTTGCTATAAAATCGGGTAAACTATCTAACAACATACTCTGAAGTAGACGTTTTATTAATAAATGTCAAACAAAATAAAATAAAATTAATCAACTAGAAACATATACAGAAAATAAATGTTTATCGAACAAGTATTTAGTTGCTACCGGATTCAAACCTGGACCTCTTCCTATCCAGAAAGTGCGTTTACCATTTTCGCATTAGCAATCGAATACATTTTCGACAAATATTGAAATTATATTCTGTAATCTTTGCAAATGATATATCCATTGTTCAATTTTTAAAAGCAATCAACTTTAAATTTCGGTGAATCTCAGATAAATTTCAGTAAAATACGCCAAGAGACGCTAGAATTAAATTCAATTAAAATTAAAAAATTTAAAAAATAATTTAAAAAAAGATAAACTTTTACACAACTTATGTATTATATTTTTAAGAACACATCTTTGTTGTAAAGTTGTATTTTAAGAACAAAACTGACTCATTTAGTTTGAATTAAAAATACCACAGAATTATGTTCTGAAAATGTAACTTCACAATTAAAATGTGTTTACTTTAAAAATAATATATTTTCCATAATTAATAATTTAATAGCCGTTCGAATACAAAAAGTTTTTTTTTTGGGTACCTCCAAGTTATGCATACCTGGTTATCGCAATACACGCCTTGTACGAGGGGAAACGAGGGAAAGTTTCCAATACATGGTCGGTCATGTTTTCATGTCTGGTGCGGAGGAAATGTGCTGCAGTGTGTAACGCAATGGAAATTATTTGCACTGTGGCAATTGGAACATTCCATTTTTTTTAAAGCTACATGCAACACCGCGTCTTATGTCATAAATTGTGTTATTGTATTAGAAAATTTATATTTATTAAATTTTTTTTGTTGGTTTTTCTATGATAGTAAAATTTTTGGTATTAAGGTACTAGTGTGTCTCGTTATAAAACTGTTTTCTGAACTTTTTTTCTATTTTTATATTAATTAAATGCCATCACATCATAAATTAAACACAAATTTTCTTAACCGAAATCATTGTTCAAAATTTCACTTTTATTTCATCTTTTTTACGCACGATAATAATTCATCATTCTATCAACTCTTTATTTTCTCTACGCAGTCTGTTTAAAATATCGTTACTTTATCGAGTTACCCATTTATCTTTCAGTATTTATGAAGCACGAGGAATATTTTTTAATAACTAACGTAATTGCAATGTTTTAATTTTCAAATTTCTGTCAGAAGAAAAAATATATCCATATAACTAAAAACTCAAATAATCAAATTTCAAAGGAATTTACATAAAATGTATCAATTTTCTTTGTGTAATAAATAAAGACATTAGAGTTCTATGTATATTAATTCTAAAATAAATCAGACTGATGACAAATTTTATTGAAAGGTAAGTAAATCAGCAATATTTTGATTCTGAACGTTTTGTTCTAAGGGACTATCTTCGTAGAAACTTAAATTAATCAAAAATATTCATACACAACCCAAAAAATGTGTCAGGCCAGTTTTTTGCGTCAGCCTTCGGAAACAAAAGCGGGTAGAGAAAGAAGTTGTTTTACTCTGTCACTCTGAAATTGTCAGGCTGAATAATATGTTCCAGGCTGATTTTGTTTGACAACCATTTTGGTTTGGCAGAAATTTGCCAGTTCACATTTAGTAGTCGTAGAGAATAGTTAATTATAATTCATTATAGAGTATCTAACGCCTAAACAACGTGTTGAACTCATTAAAACATCTAAATAATAATGCTGTAACCATTAATGGTGATCACTATCGTCACGTATCAATTTGGTCTGCAACACGCGTGGTTTCAACAGGACATTGCTACCTCATACACAGCATGAGATATGCTTGAAATTGTGCGAGAAATTTTTCCCGGCCGCATAATGTCATAACGTGGTGATTGACCTGATTCGATGGCTTCCGACTGTTTTCTGTAAGCGTACTTGAAAGGAAAGGTCAACGCCAATGAGCCAACAACAATTCCGATGTTACAGAATAATATTCGAAATAAAATTGCAGAAATAACATGCGTGTGCAAGAATGTTATGAAAAATATGTTTAAAAGAGCACGCATTTGTATTGCTGCCAATGGCAGCCACTTCGTCGATGTCATATTCCATACAAACTTGTAATAAATCAAATATTCGCTAAATAAAAATCTAATTAAAAAATTGAATTTACTTTCCTAGTTATTAAGGATTATTAGGGTATGTAATTATATCGCGCCCGTCCTAAGTCGGGTGCCTAAGTGCCAAATTAAAGTGTCTCGAGTTAAGATGATGAATAGCTTGTAGAGATAAATAAAGAAAATACCAGCCGATATTAGTACCGTATTGACTCGAATACAACGCGAACGATATAATTCTAGCCGATCATTTTGAAAAAAAAATTTCATATATTTTTGAGAAACAAAAATAGAATAAAATGTAACTATGTATAAAAGTTAATTGGTTTCATAATTACTTATATAATACATTATTTAGGTTCCGAATATAATTCAAACGTCATTATTAAAAGGATTTTAATGTTAAAAAACATCGCGTTATATTCAAGAAAATATGATATATAAGTAAGAGGTTTATTTGTATAATTTCACGTTAAAATATAAAACCCTCTTTAAAATGTTTTTAAAATCATTCATTATATTATATGACTGAAAATCATCCGCAGAAGAAACTCGAACTACCAGTCCGGAGATATGCAGAATTAATAAACATCGGAGAATGTTCTCGTGATATCACGGCTGACTCAGAGTCCATCATCAGGGCTAATGAATGTCTGGTAAGACCTGATTTATCTTGTAATGGGATCCAAAACATCTGTCAGAGCTATCCAAAATAACGTAATATGTACACATACATACATAAAAGTATACAGTATTATTTATTTATTTATTTATTTATTTATATATATATATATATATTGACATACATATTTTTGTTCTAACAGAGATGGATACATAATAAACATAAGACATTACTCATAGTTTATTATGTGGGATGGAGTAGACTTCATCTCTGATATATACAGCGTTGTCCTGGCTACTTTGCTAGACTGAAGTCTGTGTTAAAGTAGCCAGTTTTTGTTTTCGTGCTGTTGTGATGTTATTCATCGACAGGAATAAAAAGAGAATTACAAATATGTATAAAAAAGTAAAAATAAAATAAAAATATATGTAGTGGGAGTGTTGTAGGACTGGTAAATTATTAGTGATAGTATTGTATAAATTATATTAGAATGATGGATAGCCATGCTTCTGATTCATCTCTACCTAATTGAATCATATATTGAGTCCATATTTGTGTAATCTTATTGGAATTATACGATTTCCAGTTGGTACTGAGTGTGTTGTATAGTTTTGGAGCTAAGAACATGTAGAATATTTGATAAAATATCGTTGTTGCTCTCGGAACTGGTGTGTAGATGTTTGTTGTTTGTCTTGTGTTGTGTCCATGATTTATTGCTTGAGGAGAGTTGTTGTTAGTATGGAAATATTGAACGAGTCTCAACATAAAGGTTTGTCTTATATCTAGGACATTGTACTCTTTAAATATAAGATCTAATGGATATCTAAAGGGACGAAAAATTATTACCTTGAGAATTGTTTTTTATGTGTTGAGTTTTTTATGCACGAAATTTTAATAGTTTCTAGAGAGTTCGCTTATATGATTCACATGGTTAAATCCATTGATTAATCTGATACATAGCGACGGAGGGTAGAGCAAAAATGAAGGAGGCCATTTACAATACTATTTTGCATTCTTTTCATTCTTAAAAATCTGCACGAAGCTAATCATTCAATATTTGTTCAATTTTGCTGTTTCATATACAAATAAATAATAAATGTGATTGTGGATATTCTCGTGAAATATTGAATCTAAAATATATATAATATAGTCCGTTAGTGTTTTCAGATATTAAAGTTTTTATCGTAAAATTTTCCTATAATCTTATTTACTTTATCGTATAATTTGGTGTCCGGAATTTCGCCCACAATTTTTCGAACACAATTGATTGCCCACAATTATCGTTTGCCCACAGTTATTGTTATCCCACAACTCTTTGTATATATGGAACTGGCATCTCTTCTAGATTAGATAGCATTTTTTTGGGGAAACTTCCTATGAAACTTTCCACAAGGCAACCGTACAAAAAAATGCGATCTAACCTAGAAGAGATGCTAGTTCCATAGTCCTCGCGGAAACCTTAAATCGAACACATATATATATATATATTTTTGATAAATGTTAACGTTTTGACTTATTTTTTTTTTACATTTTGTACATTTTATTTTTTTTAGCTATTTTAATTAAGAACTAGGATTGTTTTACATTTGTCCAACGCTGTTTTGTGTACCTTTTTACTTCCTTTTTTTATAATAGGTTAATTAAATTTTAACTTTGTTTTATTTTATACGTGCAAAACCATACTACAGCACAACCCTTTTTTTAATAAATTTGTAGATACAGATATAAAATTATGAATTATATTAGTAAAAAAGTACACATTTATCTAAAATATATGTAAAAAATATATTCAGCGAACAATGACTACTCCTGGCAAATAATGGTGTAGTAACATTTGCGAACCGCAAACAATTATCGGTGTACAATGTTTTTAGACCCCTTATCATGTAACCTGATTTTGATGATTGTTAAAACAAAACGATATAAATCGTAAATATGTATGTACGAAGATAGTAAAAATATAAACATATTTAAGTAGTATATGGGCTAAACTAATAAAATAAAAAAATAAAAATGTTTAACGATTGCAGTTCAATTTATTTAAAAGAAGTAAAAAATCTTAACTAAACAGCCATTAAATTGTTCTCTATCAACAGTATCTAAACTTTAGCACGTGTTGAAGTAACGCAATAAATTGTGTTTCACTAAGCTCCAAGATGGGTTGGCTTTCATTCCGAATAATGAAGGGAAGGGAATTTGCTAGGTAATGGGAGTAAACACGTATCACGGATAGCTTACAACCCTTTTTTCGCTTACTGTCGAAGGAAAGAATTCGAAGGATTGGGGTGGTAACAATTAGCGCAGTGTAAGTATGCAATGAGGGTACAAAAACCAGTGAAGTAGATTATTTAATTATTTACATTCACAATATTTTGAGTATATCCAAATTGGATTGGAAATCAAGACATATTGTGGATGTCTCAAAGAAATGAAGCTATTATTTTTATATGGGAAGTATGGAAGTTATGTGTATTACAGGGCTTACGACCTGTCAAATCAGTGATCAAATACACCATGTAACATTCACCGATTCTACCCATGGTCGACTGCCACACCTATAAAATTTTTGAAAGTTGTATAGATGTTTTTACCACGTAGAAACCTTTTAAGTATTTTTTTTCAACTACGCTGTCGCCATATGTGGTTTGAAATTTCATATTCATTCTCCTGAAACATCATAGACGTCTCTAATGAGAATTTTTTTGATAGAAGTATGAGAGCAATATTCTTTATCTGTATATATGACGAATGATTAACATATGTACTAGAATACACCTATCTTTAAATATGCTAATTAAATATTTTTAATACTTTTCACAATGTTGTGCTGGTAGGTCATTTCATATGAAATGATTCAATACAATGAGTGGCTGCTTGACAATTTTTAAATATTCTTATGCTTTCAGTATCAACAAGGCTTTTTTTCTTGTCTGAAAGAAATCTGTTTAATGTGTACTAGTTAGCACATTTTTGTATCTTTAAAATACCCATTCTGGTGTACATGTATCAAATATTCTTTGGTTTAATACGAATATACTATTATATATATACCCCCATTAACATGTGGAGTTTTTGACATTTCGTGCTTGCAATATCTCTGCTTGCAGTCAAATCTCAATCTCGAAATTTTTGGTGTTCAATATTATCACATAATAAAATATTTTTTTGATAACTTGATTTTATCTATATATATTTCTTATTGATACACTTAATTTGTATTGAAAAGTGAAAGGTGATTTTTTAAAATATTTTATAATAAATTGTCAAAGCATTCATAAGCTGCCTTCTGACTCTTATAGATATAACAATTATTTTTGTTTAAAGTATATTATGTAGAATATATCACTCCACTAGGAACGAAATAAAGTGTACATAATAAAAAATATATATGTTACGTGAAAATCAGTCTTATTTTTCACTCTCCGCCAGTGCTGCAGAGTTCCGGGGTCCGGAGAGCAAAGTCGGAAAATAAAAATAAATAAAATAGCGATAAATTATCCGAGAATTTTCCGTACATTTCCGCGAAGGAATGCGTGCAAAAGCATCCCCCCTACCCTGCTGCGATATTTACGATAACGATAGGCCCGCTTACGTTTGCGTCTGCACGAGAACAGCGAACGGTGAAATTCAAACAGGTTAAAAAAAAAATTGGAGTGTTTTGTTCGAACTTTCCAGAAATTTAATTAATTATTACAATTAAATAACAAATATGTATTTATTTTTTTAACATGATTTCAGATTATAAATCCAAATAAAAAATTAATATTTTTACTATTTGAATAAAAAATAAGACAAAGTATATAATATTATTAAGGAGAACATCTTATTGTGATGTTGTAATTATTCATAAAATAGGTCTGCGATATTTTAAATACAAATAAAATGTATTAATTTTGAAAGATATACGTATAAAATCAATTTTATCAAAAAATATACAACAATATAACAATGTAACAATAGTACGTATGTCTTTCTAATTAATATATTTAATTTGTATAAAATATTGTCTAGTCCTTTAAAATCTATTTGGTTTAGTTGTAAGGTCTCAGGAGAACTTATAATTACACTTAACAATTGTGCAGGAAACCGCTTTTATAAAAAAAGTCAAAATCTTCTACTTCTTATATTTATTATGCTTTTTTTTTTATTTATTATATTTTTTAAGATTTATTTTATTATAAAATTACATGATTAACACAAAAATACAATTTTTAGGTTCTTATAGTAAATGTGTACCTAAATAAATGTATAATATAAATAAATTGCGTTTAATAGATTTCTACAGGAAGTTTGATTAAGAACGCAAAAATAAAAGAAAGTTAATTTTTAAAAAATGTAAGCTTTAGGGGTGAAGGGGTGAATGTTTATGATCGGCGACTGTGGGGGATGATTCCATAGTTATTTCCATTTCGATGCGCGTTACCGAGTTAATCAAAAAATAGCTCACGCTAGTAATACATTTTGGAATCTCACGGATGGGCGGTTTATTAAATATTTCTATGGTTTAATAAATAAACTATTTACAACTAAACTTGTGATACAATTTTAATTACACACGAGCAGATATTTAAGATGATAAATTGAATAAAAAAAAACATAAAAGCTTATTTCTTATCGTTATTTTTGTAAAATATCTAGAAGATAGATAAATATTTGGTTGATGCCATAGATCAGATCTTTTTACATTACTATTCGCGGACTGAGGTCCTAAACCTCTGTTAAGGAGCCGCCAAGTTGTATTTGCAAAAATCTACTAATATTTCTGAATATATTTAAAGAACCGCGCTAAATATGTGAATTTTGTAATGCATAGATTTATTTGTTTCTGTATGATATACTCGAATATATTAAAAAAAAAAATAAGTAGATAGTCATACCATACCGGATACTGATTTGTTATGTAAAAATATGCATTCATTTTTTTTGTTTAGTTGTAATTTGCTGTATTTAAAAAAAAAATAGTTTATGCTATTAAAAAAATCGGTACAGTAATTTAAAAAATAAATCAAAATAATATTAATTTTTAAAGAAAAATGCTTATTTTAGTATGAAACCCGACCCAAGCTTATTACGAAATACATCCCACGTAGACATGTTATTGATATGGATTAAGATATTCTCTCATATTAAGACATCTTCATTAAGATAATCGCTGTAGTCTATTTAGCGATTTCAACACAAAAAAATGCAGCACCTACCACAACAAAAACCATTTAAATTTCAGAGTAGCGAAAACTGCTATTGGTCAAATCTTAACATAAATGGCGAAGGTCAAAAGCAACTGACTTTTCAACTGACTAATTTACATCTAACTTTGATTGCTAATGAATTAAGACAACGCGTAAACCATATTAAAAGTTTAAAAAAAAATGAGGTTGCTGATTTTGCAACTAGTACCCACATTTGTACCTTCAGAAAAAAGTCACATGTCCACTTTATTCGTATTTCGAAAGAAATTATTATTATTATTTATTCTAAATATTGTCTTTTTATATACGCTTAACATAAACAAAATCAAAATCGTTCCTTTTTACTAAAACTTATCTTTCACATATCTGCTTAGTTTTACTTCGAATTCATGCAGTTTCTCCTCCTTTCTCATGTCTTCTGACATTTCATTGAAAATCTTTAACATTGAGACTGTTAAATGTATCGGTTTTCTTTCAAATTTATCTTTCAAAGGCTTTAGACACAAAGGTAGATTTTTATTTAAATGCGATAATAGTCAGGAACCTACATTTACTGCCGGAGATAAAAGAATGCCCTAGTTAGTTTTAATATTATTCTACGATTGTCTAAGATCGCTCTATGAATAGCAAAAGGGGGTCAATATATTACGATTCCCGGAGGTCGTCATTGATACACTCATTTCTACTGGTCATATTTAAAAAATATATATTTAAATTTTATGTAGCATCAAACTTATGATGCTGTATGCGCCATACACGCGACCTACCTCCATCCCACTCTTCATGAAACATTTCCAATCAGGGAACATTATACCGTCTTCCTTTCGGCAACTGTCTCTGTCCCCATTTGTCCCTGCGTCCCTAACGGCGTTACGGTCACTTTATAGCAGGGTCGAATTAGGTTAGGGGCAAATCTCGTAAAACACTCGCGCAGTGTGCGGTGATGCTGATTCCATTACGGGGCTCTGTCTCTTTCTTTGTCCGCCCCTAATGCATCCCTTCTCAGACAGCGCGAAGCAGGGTCATCAGTGAAAAATGAAAATGATGAAAAAATAGCATGGAACCCAACTTAGTTTGATATATTAATTTAGTCGACTGTTTTTATTTTCTTTAAACCATGTTCATGCAATATTGGTATTTATTAATAATTAAACTTTCCTTAACGTATCGAAATCATCATTACGGATCTCTTTATTGCTTTTTGGGTCAGGTTCAGTTTCTGCATTGTGGTGGCCCTGCTCGGATCTCAGATCTGCATAAATAAACATTCAATAGCCATACAGTCTGCGTAACCAACAAGATCGCTCACTCTTCTCCTGGCCAGCTCCTCAGATACATCTACAGCACCGCCTTCAGTGAACTACGTTAAACTTTAACTTTATATTATACAACGAACAGTTTTATTTCAAATGTCGCATTTCTATAGAGTTTTAAAATTAATCGTGCCTCAATTTACCACAACCGATTTTAAGTACCGTTAAATTATAATCTACCCGCTCTAACTGTACACGCAAACAACTAATCACCATTGCATCATCTTAGTGCATCCACAATCGAATATTGCCGACGGCTTCTGAGAGCACATTCCTGGGTGAAAAACTATGTGTATTATACTACTTTAATACAGACCAGAGTTTACAAAAGTCGTCAATATAATGCTGAAATAAATCAGATGTGATAATCACTGGATCTAATGGATGAGATGCTGGCCTAGTGATCTAATGGTCGGGGGTTCGAGACTCGTTCCAAGAGCTTTAGTTTAGCTTTAGAATATTGATGTGATATATATTGTATGTACGCGTCTCTATTTAAAAAACCAAAATTAAACAATATAATCTATTGAACAATCTAATCAGATTTTCACGGCCGTTCAGAATCTTCTATGTAGCATGTTTTGGGCTATTCTGTAGCGTATTTCCAGCACCTCTGTTGACAGGCTTAAGATGTTAGCTCCGATGATGGATCCTGTAATGCGATCCAACATAGGTTGAGGATGCATGAAAAAATAACCCAGAAAACAAACAATTATTTAAAATTGATCACATAATAATTAAACGTAGATATTTCACAGAGACAAATCTATTTTTTATTATATTTTTTTAATGAAAAAATATGGAATTATGTGTAATTGTAGAACGACCTGTCTACTGCTGGTTTTATACAGGAAGACCTGTCTACTGATCACTTTCTACAAATATAACGTTCACGATTCTCACCCATTAATCAATCTATCAAATTTATATAATATATAATAATATTATTAATTACCACTATTGAAAATATTATTGAATTTCTACGCTATATTGTTCCCATATGCTTACTTAATAATATATTTTTTTTTAGATCTGAATGTGAACATCTTGTTTTTAAGATTTTCAACCCTACTCGGTGCACTGCTCGAGGGGAGTGATTCTTCCAAATCCTTTATGACCCCTACATCACGCTGGAGTGTCCAGAGAGAAAGATTAACGAAATTGGGTGCATGTTAACGCCCGCCAGTTTATTTCAGTTGCTATGTGATGCCTCTCGACACCAGATGCGGCTTCGAGACTATACAAGTCACCTTCATAAATTATATAAATGATAATTCGCATAGAAACAAAAATAAATGACATTCACGATTTGGACAACATAATACTATAAATAGTGGTTTCGATTCGGGTACGATTTAACAATGCATTAAAATAAATACTTTGTTCCATAAAACGAATTATTACAATAATAAAAAATGAACTAACTAAACTAATCTTGCTAAATTTGTATTATTTTGCGACAATTTTATGACAATAATTGTTTAAATACAGTTGTTTCATGATGAAAATAATTGTTTAAATACAGTTGTTTTATGATGACAATAATTGTTTAAATATATTTATTTTATGAAATTCCATAATAATCAGTTATCGATTGTAATAAAATCAACTTTCTACTTGCATTATATTCATTATTAATTATTTTTCTTAATCAATCATTATCAAATTAAAAAAATCTCACACTGCGCTATTGGAAAGTGTGATGTTCGCTACTACTAATATGTTAGCTGGATTTATTTATTATCGTATACAATAATATTCATAAATTTGAAATTTTACTATGTCACTGATTCGGGTTGAGGTATTAAATTATGAATAAAAAAAATCTCGATAACTTCTATGCATTACAATTTATTAATACAATATTAAAATTGATTAGTTAATGGAATCATATTTTATATATATTTATTTAAAAATAATACTCGGGATCTCACACTTACCGCTCTTATACGAATTAAGAAACAAAATTTTATTTTCAACCAATCGGCTTACGATGTTTCCGCGTATTTCTTAATAAGAAATCCAGGAACATACCTGAAACAAAGGAAAGAAAAATGGTTAATGGTGAAAATATTATAATATTAAAATCACATTAAAAATGTCTTAAAAATATTTTTTTACTTATCACAATATGCTTATTGTTCTTTTTAAATCTATGGATATTCAACAAATAATAGAAATCTCATAGAGACGAAGCTATTTGTTATTATATTTTTTGGAAAATATATGGAAGTATAGGTAATTACAGAGTTTACGTGATTACTTTATATAAATATAACGTTCACCATTCTCACCTATCAATCTCCATATCTATCAAATTTTTGAAAGCTCTATATATGTTAATATGTGGACTCGCTTCGAGTTCCACTATACTATCGCCATTTATGGACTAAATTTGATCATTTATTTCCATGAAACAGCATATGTCACAATGAGAATCTAATTATTTTTTTGAAATTACTTAAAGCATTATTTTTTATCTGAAAAATGTTTTTAACACATTATACTAGAAAATAGCTTCGTCTCTATGAGATATCCAGTAATTGTGCGTTTTTGGACATATTCAAATATTGCTATTAATGTTCAATTGTCTTATCTACTGGGATTGTTATATAATTTTAATCTGCTAAAAATAAGTAGCAAACTACCCTAATGTATTTCTCGCCGTCGTGTGTGTTCTAAGATATTCTTATATTCTGTAATTCCATTTTTTTTTTCGTTACTAACAATATTATGTTAAAATTCATAGATTGATTGAAAAGTACCACGATAATGGAGATTTTTAGCATGAAGCCTACTTTATGCCAAGGAAATATGCCATATACCTCAAATGAGAATTATCTATAAATTCGTAAATATAGAAAAATCTTAGTTGAGGTGGCTCGGGCACATGTCATGCCAATATATAATTACCAAGATGTACAAGATTAATTACCAAGATGTATCTTCTGGGTAACTCCAGGGGAAAAAAATGGTGATGATGATGATTTTAGTGTTAATGATACGGATGCAAAAGTACTTACTAAAGTGTATGTTACTTTATAGGTATTGTATGCAAAAATACTAAAAATGTATTGAAATATATGTACTATATTTGAGAATATACAGCGCCTAATTCCAATGCCCCCTAAAACAAATATGGGATAATTAGAGCTAAATATACTGTTTTGTAGATATTTTTATTAGCTACATGCAGAACACATTGTTTCTCGCAAAATCCACTTAAATCAATCGATATTGTTCGATCGATATGTTCAAAATCAGGGTTAGTTCCAAAATGCCTCAAAGCAGAGAGTATAAGTTGCTATATTCTCCCTAAAATTAAATCAGCCAATCACAACGCTTGTTGATGATCATGAGATCTAAAATCCAGTATGGCTGCCATAACGTTGTATACAGAAAAAAAAATTGAAGATTAGCAAAATCAACTTTGTGGTTAAAATCCATTATGTTAACTGTTAACTTTGTTGTATTAACCACTTATGAATTAAAATATATTAATTGTATTATTATCAAAATAAAAATAATAATAATTTACATTACAAAATTACCTCTTTAAAAAATGTTGATGTAAAAACAAATATTTTGGATATTTACTTTCAAAATATACATTTTCATCCATAACTCAAAGACATATAAAGTCGTTTTAGGGGGTTTTGGAATTAGGCACTACATATGTCATTTTTGACAATTTCGTGTTTTGTTCAGTTCTCTATTCAATTACAACCATCCCCAAATTTCTACCCTTTCATTGCTCATCAAGGTGTGAATTATTTTATAGGGTCAATTTAATTGTACGGTACACAAGGCATACTGGATATTTTATTGGTGGCGTTAAAGTCTGGAGATAAATCCGCAATAAAATATCAATCAAATTAAACAAGAGTCCGAAGTAATAAAATTGATGATCTTTAAGGTTCCAGAATCTGATGTAAGTGTAAAATTAAGTATTATTTTATATCTGCGATAGTTATTGCTTTAAAAAATGCTATTATGCTAGTTAAATATTTTTTGAAATAAAATTACGTAAAATATAAAAACTTTATACGGCCTCATTAAATATTTATTAAATCTCTTACGGTAAGATGTTCACCTGGTGACTATCAGATCAGGGAATAAATTTTTTCCACTGAATCAGCAAGTTAAACACAGTTCTCTCAGTATAAGCGTTTAACATAGTTTTAAAAATTATTTTGAAAAGTTTTAATTAAAAAACGTAAAATATTACGGTGTATAGAATTCCGCGTTAATGGAATAAAATAAATAAATAAGTGAATTACATATCCGACAGTCGTAATGGCAGTTTAAAAAACTGTAATAAATTTCATTTTTGAAACTGTGTTGATAAATAATGAATTTAGTTCTTTCTTTATGTTTATAAAGCAACTATTAATTAGTCTCAGATGCTGGATGATATCGAGATGTGGTGCCAGAAATAACGACAAAAGTCGCGAGAAACTCACAATGATAGGGACGATTGAGGGAAAGCGTGAAAAATATTGTCTCACTAGATGGATAGACCAAATAAAGAAGTTAACAGGGACCTGCACTGCGAACGCTGCGGTCGACTTGGCTCAAGACCGGGAAGAATGAAGACGTATTGAGTACGAAATTTCAAAGAGATGAGGGGACCACAACGTTCAGTATTAAGAACAATGTGAAAAAATAAGATTTGTCTCGCATATACATTGGTTTTCCGGACGAAAATGTTGAATTTTGAATAGTCATTTTTGACCATCAGTTCTGTTCCAGTCTTTGGTCCTTCAATATATGTTTTGTGTTACATTCATCAGTTAACATCTGGTGAACGTTATTTTAGTAAAAAAAAATATTTTGAACGTGCGTTAAGATGGAGAGTTATATTGACAACCTATTTATACGAAATTGTACGTTATACGAATACTGTCGAAAAAATCATACAACAACTACAACTAAAAACATTTGCGCTGCATTTGGTGATTGTTCGACAATGCCAAAGGTGGTTTAAACAATTTAAAAGTGGTAATTTTAATTTATAAAACAATCGTTGAAGTAAAAAAGTAGTAAAAGTAGATGATGATATTGCTTACAGAAATCGAATTAATTCGAATACTGACTATAGTACAATTAGCGGGCAAGCTTTGATTCTCAAAATCTAGTATGCAAAAACATCTGAAAAAAATCGACAAGATTATAAAACAGGACGTATGGATACCGATCTAATGGATGAGACCAACGCAAAACGAATGCACATAAAAATGACAATGCAAAATACGACATTTTCGTCCGTTTTTCATATCGTTCAGTCATATTTTCATAAATAAAATCTGTTCTGAACCATACTTATATGTAATAAATATAATAAAAACTATAAAAATTAAAAATTATTTAGAAATCCGAAAATAACTAACAAAAATAAAAAAGTATTTATAAGAATATATATTACTTAAATATAAGATATTATGAAACTTAAAAATATTTTGAAATCAATAATTTAATTTATATATCGTTTATTAGGTATTTAAAAATAATAATTGTGGTCCGGTAGGTATGACAGAAAGAGTTGTAACCGACATTCAAATGTAGTAAAATGGGAACAAACCCAATATGGCCGCAGATGTGGAAGTAATCTGTCTGGGGATCTAGAAAATATCCGAAAACAATTATGGAGCCGTTAAAACGCACTTAAATTTGGCGAAATGGGAGAGGCATGTCGATACTACTCCGCACTATAGATCGGCTGACCCTAACCGAGTTCGTATAACACCATTACACGTTAACGTGGGGGGTAATAAGCAGAATCGGTAATAAATTCACATTTGGAATAATAATAATTGTTGCAATCTATTAACACTCAGTTTAATCGATGTTTTTTAAAAAAAAATTACTTCCAGAGTATCTGATTCCTTTATTATACAATCATCACCATAAAAATTCGAGTCATAGTTAATAGTATCAATTATTACCTTTGGAGAAACAATACGGATTCTGACCGAAATAGCTTCAACAGTAAATTGTATAAAATTGGCCAAGAATGCAAGAAACTGCGGGACGGTGAATAATCAACGTATATTCAAATAAGCTGTGGACAACTAAAATATCTCAGAAGTTAATCAAAATTAAATATTTATCCGATAAATTATTAAGGATTCTGATGCATCACAATATTCTATAAAATACATGATAATTTTATTTATTTCCTACAAATGATAGTTTTCCGGAGCTTATTTGGATGTATGACTTTGTGGAATTAAAAAGTTTCATATTTTACGGATAATAAAATTTTACAAAAAATTAAATTTAATAATGTTTTACTCGTATTAGAAAAGTGTCCAACCACAGCATAGTCTTAACAAAAGAGGTGTCTAAAAACTGAGAGTAAGCAAGTGGCTTAAAAATATGTATATTGAGTGTTTACGTATGTTCTCATTCCTTCGACTGGTATCCCTGTTTTTTTTTGTTGTTGGTATGATTGATTTACGTATTGTGAAGGTGGCCGTTTTCTGCGACCGGGGAATCACTGTTCAACAACGGCCTGAGCAACAATTCCGGCTAGTACCTCGCCAGATAAACATCTCCTAATAAGTAGCTCCGGGAGTGCATTATTTCGGCCGGTCGAAATAATACCACAAGGAGAACGATACTTCAGACTATCGGACCACAATACATCGGACCAACCCACAACGGGCAGAGAAACAGCTACTATTAGTCCAGGTTAGTGGTGATTTTTCATTCTGAATGGGTGATCATATTATCAATAGGAAACTCGGGAATAACAAGCTATCGAAGGAATTCACTAGAACAGAGGTGGCGAACCTAGGGCACGCGTGCTAAAGATAGCACGTTCATCAATTTAGCTAGCTGGCATGTAACAATTTACAGTTTTTTTTTTAAATAGACAACTCATGGATCAGCTGTCATGATGTATAAAATCAAATAGGAAAATAAGTTAATGAATTTATAAACACACTACAACATCATTATATTATTAAAATGATAATGAATAAAAAATACTAAAATAGAAGAAACTGCAAAATGGCAACCTATAACATAAGGTAAATTGGTTGAGACGGAGTCTGCTAAATATTTTTCCCCCGTGGCTTAATGAGATTAACACTGCACATGGCGTTAATACCGCCGAGAACTTGTAATTGTACCCATTGTTCTCAGCTGCCCCCTAAGTGTACAGAACCTACTTAATGTTTAATGTTGTACCCCTTAACACAGTTTCACCCCCAGTTTTACCACATTTTTCATTATTTTTGGGAGATGGAATATCTCTATACGGTTAATCGTACCATCGAACTACGCAGATGTCAGATGTAATAAATATATTGCTTGCTACAATTTCAATATTTTAACGAAAATTTCTGCGCATCACCGCAACAGTAAAAGATGTTAGAAAATAAAGAAATTTTAAATAACGGTATTAATAAAAATATTTCATTACCACCACCTAAGTGATCCTTTTTTAATCTTACTCACTATACTAACACCAGCTTTACATTCTTTCCTTATTTCTTATTCTTTACTCTGTCATAAATAGATTTGCCACAAATACGTCTAAGTGATCTCATTTCCACTGCATTCAGTCTACATTCGTTCCTTTTCTGCCAGCTCCAGGCCTCACTTCCATACATCAGTGTCGGTACCAGGATCCCATTGTGCACCGCTAGCATATTATATTCCGATTGTTAAAAAAATGTAACTGAATGTAATTTAGTTGTTTTAAAGATATTAACATGAGAAGGTATCTGAATTAAAATTATTAATATAATTATGCTTACCTAATAAAATTATTATAATATTGTAACTTATATATAAGTGAATTAAAATGAATAATTAAAGTGCATTTTAAAATTTCCGTACAATATAATGTATTACTAAGAGATCACATTCTTATTGTGAAGTTGTAATTATTCAGAACAGCTCTGTGATATTTTAAATACTAATTAAATGTATTAATTAGAAAGATATACATATAAAATCAATTTTATCGCAAAATATTGTTTTTGTTGCCGGGATTCGAACCGGGATCTCTTTCTAATTAGTACATTTAATTAGTATATAATATATTATATTTTAAATAAATAAATAGGTTAGTAAGCAAAACGACGACGCAGACGTGTAAATCATGATAATATATTCATTTATATAAACCATAATTGTGGAAATATATTGGAATGTTAATGTATATTTGAATAATTAAATGAATATATTGAAATAATTAATTATTTATTCACCATGTGAGATAGACATTAAAAGTATGATACTATCACATATTCGAATACACAAGACGTGAACATATATTCTAAATTCACACGGTCTCCCTAGATATTTTCAGTATTGAAGAAAACCTTTTTGTTTTTACTTTCGATTCTAACAATGGTTTATTGATCCCATAAAGTTTCGTAAAAAATGCCAGTGAATCATAGTCAAGAAGTTCAGTATCGAGTAAAAGTATAGTTTAGGGGAAACATGATACACATGGAATAAATCAACCCCAAACAGCATCCACACGGACATCAGACCAGAAAAATTGGATTATTGGACAATTGAACTACTGGAAATGCATTAGAGTTTCCTGCTAGTGTCTAGGGGTGGAAACGAGTGTGATTTTAAGGCGACAAGGAGATCTAAGTACCGAAATCTGAGAGTATGGCCAGAAGCAAAATGAATTATTGATAATGTGGGAAGAGTCTACGGCTGCGGTAGTGCTATTTGCTATGGACTTATGCGTGAGATTAACGACTTTAGGAATAAAGGGGATTTGCTCCGGCGATCGCAAGGATCCGATGGAATTAATTGTGGTTTCTAGGAGATTACATTACCTGTGAAAATATATTTCTGCGTCTCTCACGACAGAGTTTACCTTGTAACCCTACATGCTATATTTACGACTTCTGTCAGCTATTAAAGCCACAAAATACGTAAATGTAAGATATGATATTACTTAGCCTAAAGCGTATAAAATACGTAAATGCATGACATAATATTACCTAGCCACCTACTAAAAAGGGTATAATTTACTGGAAACTAAAATGTGGTACTTAAATAATTTCGTACATATTTTTCTGTCATTAGATTTATTTATACTGCTTCTGGAAGCATAGATACCTACCTATCTAGCTGCATGCTTAGTCGACTACGAGATCTGTACACTTTTGAATGTTTCACGATCAGTATTTTGACTTTCTATCTATCCACCTAGTTATCCTTGAAAAATTGTTTGTAACATTAACATTGGACTAGCAGAAATGCAATCGGCTGTCACCAACTGTTTGCTGCTAGCCTGTTACCGGTAATGTCCGTTCACTAAACATAGACTCCTGGCAACAGAAGGTTGGTTCTGCAGCTCTTCGTGCGGCTGAAGCAGATGCCGATCTCAGAGATTCAAATCGTCTGGGATGCAGAGTTCTTAAAGATATGAAGGTGTTATATTATGTGTCGCGTTATTTTTTTATTTTATTTTATTCGGAAAATATACAGTTTACGAGTAAATACAAAAATCACAATAAAAGCGAAACTATAATTAAACCCATTAAATGTCTTTTCAGAAGATACAGTACACTTTATAAGGCGAGTAAAATTTAAAATTTAAAAAGGACTATAATGCCGAAAAAAGTGAGTTGAAAATAAAAATATAAACAGAAAGATAAAAGTTATAAATAAGAAAATATATATGCATCAACTAGCACAATTTAAACTCGATTCTTTCAGGGAAATAAATAGCCAAAATAATTCACGTAAAAGAGATGTTATATGTTTAGAAACTCCATTATATTGTCTGTGTTGTCGCATTTAGACTAGAGAGTAATCAATCCAGTTGAAATATTGGCAGGCCAGCATAAATACTATTACAGTAATCCACACGTGGCACCACAAATGTGTTGATATATTATTTCTCAATCTTTGTGGATGTTTTCTTGTATTATATTGTGACAGAAGATTTTTTAGATATAATCTGAATATAAGTAAATAAAATCCATGTTAATTTGTCTTTGATCTTAATTTCCGTGCGCACTCATTTCCCGGGGTTCAATTTTTTACTCGAAGTAATAAATTGAATATATAAGAAGGCATCGTACCAAAAATAAATAATTAAATATTAAATTACATTACATATATAAATGCAGTAGTTTAAGACATTCATGTGCTGTTCATTGCATTTGTAACAGTAACAGATCTAGTATACAATATTTTATGGGTGGATACCAAACTCAATTACGAATCGAAAATATTCAAGGAATATGTACAAATTCTGCACTGTTATGGAAAATATTATTGTTTGATATTTTTACAAAATCGTGTCAAGTTTGAAATCTACGTACCTATTTCGAAATAAATATTTGCGAAATTTTTCATTATATCTTTGCTGCAGGCTCTAAATCATCCAACAAAAATAGTCTAGCCGCTAGAAAATCAATGATCTTTATTTTTTTGTATTCAATATATAAGTTGGATTCAATAAAATATTTCAATTAATCGAAATAATTGCATAATTACGATTTATTTAAATGCTTATATCTCTGACATTGTTGAGATTAGGCACGCATCCCTTGCTCATTTTCGACTTGTCATTTAGTCAGAAATTTACCCATAAAGAATAACGTATTTTGAACTAGGTCTGTTACACTCTGCATTGTTTTAATTTAAGGCAAAATAGTTGGAAATAAATAACGTTACTTCAAAAAAATGACACTCCAGTGAATCCTTAACGTTTAAATTAATCAGAATCAGATAAGACGTAGAAAATCTTTAAATAATATAGCTGTTCCACTGCAAACTCTTGAAATTTGTACTGACAAAGTAAACATTTGTCTGAAGTAGTGGATGTAAAACAAAAGGAGTAAACTCAAAGCATACAACCGAGAAATAGCCACCTCATCTTTTCTTGTCTTTAGGTTGAGTCTTCGATTTGCCAGCAGGCAGGAAATTTTCTGTCAAACGCGAGGACGACTCCTTCCAAATTTCTCGAAAACAACAACCAAGCATGGCAAATTTGCATTTTTACATTATTAAAAGCAACCCCGGGAGGAAGCGACAAAGATAACAAGGGGTAAAAATTCCAATCTCAATTCCTACATAATGCAGCCATAAAGACAGGAATTTATTAGTGGCAACATTGCGTATTTATAAAATAAAAGTGACACCGGAATTGCAGGTTGGGAAACTGGTAAACATGATGCCAGGGTGTCGTTACTTTAGGAGGGAAGTAAAAAGTAAACAAGGAGTGTATTAAGATTCCATACAGAATCTTGGAAAAGAAAAATCATGTGAATTTGCAATATTTCATTAAAAAATTATCAATTTTATCGTGATCAAATTTAAAGATAAAAAAATATTTTTTATTTGATAGTTAAACGCCGTTGATTTGGTCATATAATTAAAATACATTACAAATTAAGGAAAGTACGAGGACAGAATTCGCATATTAATCAATACAGTCGCCCTTAAACAAAAATATTTTTTAGCAATATTTAAATGTCTCCAAGAACACACAATTACTGGATTTTCACCTGTTATTAAACAAATAATTGATATCTCAAAGAAGCTATTTTTTATTAATGGATAAATATGAAAGAATGGGTAATTACAGAGCTTACGACTTGGCTTAAGTGATCACTTTACACAATGTAATGTTCACCATTCCACCCAGTCAACCCAATATCCACCAAATTTTTGAAAATTGTATATATGTTAACATGTAGAATCGCTTGCGTAGAATGGTGAACGTCACATTATGTAAAGCCAGTCGAAGACAGGTCGTAAGCCTTGCAATTATCTATACTAAAATTAGCTTCGTCTCTATGAGATATCTATTATTTGTTTAAAAATATTTATATATCATTTGTATTATACAATTAAGATGATGACTTTGCTATTTTCTGTGATAAGATCTATTTTACAAATAAATTAATAATATATTTGTATATACTTCTCTCTCCTATATAACCACACACTAATGCACGTAATAATAGTATAATAATAAATAAAATTATATTTATATACATAAAGTATGCAAATAAAATATTTTTTTAAAGTTACGTTAGCGTTGTGCACCCCCAAATAAGAATAATTTCATATTATATAGGTAAAATAAGACTAATATCGAAAATAGGACAAAAATAAATAATAACCAATTAATACAATCTACAGAAAAATAAACTTAAGTGGATCAAATTAGAACTAAATCCTTATTAGCACTTGCTTTTTATACATTTATATTTGATTATAATTTTATTTTTTTATCAGTTGGTTGTCTATATACTGTATGTTGGTTATATACTCTATTATTAGTGTATGATGTATTTATTCTATTTCTAATTAAAATCTTTTTAAAATAACAAACACATTACTATTACTACAACTCTAATAACTGTTGTGGATTTTATATGATCTCTTTAAAAAAATATTATATTAAAGTGTAGGCATTCCTTTCTTTAGAAAATAAGTCATCAAATATGAAGAAAGATCAAAATAAAGAATAAAGCAAAAATAATAACCTCTTAAAAAATAAATAAGTCATAAACTGAATATTGTTCTAACCAATCCGCTGCTAACAGATTTGCTTTATTAAATCTCTGTTCTTTGGTTGGATATTTAAATACTTTTATTCCCTTATAAAAATTTAAACACGCCTCGGTTACAGCTGTGGACCAAATTAAAATAATCCTTATTTGTTGAAGCGGACTTTATTTAAATAACTTTTATAGAACAAAGGATTCCATACTATCTAATTTGCATGTCTTAAAAATGTTCCATTATTCAATAAAGTTTCCTGCAGATAGACGAGTGAAATTTGCAAGACGTTTCGAAAGTGTACCTACATTTTATTAAAACAATATAATTGAGTTGAAGTTTTTTGTATCATAAAGAATGAAGATATCCAATTTTTTATCCAAATTGATGTCTCTTTGAAATTTGTTTTGAATTTAAAATATCCGAAAGGCGACATTGCATTCACAAATAAATATTAATTTATTTTTAATGTCTTATTAGAATTATAATCATAAAGATTTATATAAAATTAAAATAATTAATTCAAGACGTTTATATTTTACCTAGCGAAAACCCGTCTAAAATGACGGCAGCGAATCTTATTTTCATTTTACGCCGAATAGTTGGTAGGCTTTGTTATCTAATAAAAATATTATACTTACCAACGATATGCAAAACTCAGTTAATTAATTTAGAAAAAATAGAACGTTCTGTGAGTAATATTTTTTTTATATCCTTGGATACAATAGTGTCATTAAAAGTATTACAAATGGTGAGAATTATTTTAATGTTGATTATATTATTTAGTTTGAACTTAATTATCTAATACATACTAGTGCTCATTTAAATAATGAATTCGAAATGTTTTGATTAAGAATGCCACAAAATGAAATAATATTTTACTTATTAAGGAAAACACATTCTTATTGTGAAGTTGTAATTATTCAGAACATAGATCTGTGATATTTTAAATACTAAATTAATGTATTAATTATAAATATATACATATAAAATCAATTTTGTCGAAAAATATTGTTTTAGCGTCACCGGGATTCGAACCTGGATCTTCATTTCCAATCCGGGGAAGTGCACTACCTTTGTGCTATAACGCCAGTATTTTTCTTGACAAATTTTTCGAACCTATATGTTACATTTTTTCAAATTAATACACCTGTCGTTCCATTATTTGAAAGCCATCTACATTATTTTTACAGAATCTCAAATACCTTTGAGTAAACCGACTTGCAGACGCCAGAATTATCAATTCATTTTTATAAAATTTTGGACACGTTGATACAACATATATTATTAAGGAAAACACATTCTTATTGTGAAATTGTAATTATTCAGAACATAGATCTGTGATATTTTATATACTAAATTAATGTATTAATTATAAATATATACATATAAAATCAATTTTGTGTATTAATTTAAAAAAATGTAACATATAGGTTAGGAAAATTTGTCAAGAAAAATACTGGCGTTATAGCACAAAGGTAGTGCACTTCCCCGGATTGGAAATGAAGATCCAGGTTCGAATCCCGGTGACGCTAAAACAATATTTTTCGACAAAATTGATTTTATATGTATATATTTATAATTAATACATTAATTTAGTATTTTATATTTTACTTAACTTAATAACATAAATTAGGTACAAATAATTTTGGATTTTCACTTTCCACAAGATTTTATCAATGTAAAACGTACATTATTAATTTAATAAAATATAATTAGTATTTTATTTTATTAAATTAAATGCTAAATATCATATTTAATTTATATTATTCATTCAAAATACACTATTTGGTTTACCTTAAAATGTTCTGTTTATAAAAGTATTAATAATTACAAGATGAGATATGTGTTACTTGAATAAGATTAGACGAAAAAAGAGTAAGTATAAATGATACAATTCTAGTGTTTGTACATCTTGTCACTAAAAATATGAGTATTAAGTAAAGTTTCGTGGTATTTCATGCACAATGGGAATACTGAATTATATTTGAATATGGACAACGATTTGGTACCCATTCACATCACCCGCAGACGGGTGACAAAAATTAGTATGTCTACGAGCTACGTCATACAATATAATCAATAACCAACATTACACTTTCTATGTAATCTACATTAACTAACAAAATTCCTTGATCCTTTCCAATCAACTAGATTATTCAATTCCACTGAATGATAATCAGATGTTTCCAACATTGCAAATGTACAATAGTTAAATAATGAGAGCCTACATTTCAAAACAATTTGGCCCTGTAATCCGTTTTCACGGAATGAGACACAATGAGATTTTTTTAGATTCAGTTGAGATAAATCTCTGTACCATGCAAACGTATTAAAATGTCGATCTTAAGATAGACACAAAGATCAGCTTTAGATTTGAAGAAAAATACAAAAACTCAACCCTCAAACCCATGTTCACGACGTTTGCTTTGATATAAGGTTTGACACGCATAAACGACAACTAGAACCAACTATTTAAAAAAAAAAAAGAAAGCTAGATAAATAAAATTCATTGAATTAAACACATATATTCAGATTTAACTGCTGCTGGGGAGATTCAAACTTATCCAACTGACAAAGGGAATATCATCATTGGTCTACAGACTGCCTTTGGAGTTTGACGTATAAAAAACGTGAAATGAGCCACGCACAACAAATTTCTGAAACTTTGTATGTACACAGTAAACTATGAAAGCCAAGAATTGTTAACAAAGAATCTCATGGGAGCATAATTAGTCTTGAGTCGAAAATCTCATAAAAATCTAATCCATGAATACGGACCGTTAAAGTCAAGTTGATACAGATATTAGATATTATTATATGATCAACTAGCAGTTCCTACTCTAATGTAGATAAAAAATTTATATTAAATTGTTAGATATCTCTATTGACATCTCTTATAGTGTAACCGCATTATACATTTAATGCACCGCACGCACGATTTTGTTCAGACCTGTGCAATCTTCTTCACTTGCACTGCATTGTACATTTACATTTAAACCTTCAATTGAATCAAATTAGGTTCAACTATTCTCGATATTTAAAGTAACTTACAGAAAGACGTTGCTTTTTATGAGTATATACGTTAAGATGATGATACAACGATATAATGTAGGTACAACAAATTTTAATAAATATTTGAAAATAGTGAATGTGACTTTAATATTTTAATTAGGAAGGAGTAGATACGTACGTACCTACTAATAATAAAGATATAAAAATATATTTTCATAATAAATTATTAATATTTGAAGAGGCAGAACAAGGGTGATTTTAATAAAGAACTTGGTTATATCAAAAATCAGCCATAAGGCTTTCTTTAACTAATTATAAATTTTAAAGTATTTAAACGATTTAAAAGAACAAAAGATGAATTTCAATTAATTTACAAAACAAAGTTATCTTAATTAAGGGACATCAAAGAAAAACCTTTTCTCAAAAAATTCGCGATCAAAAAAACATTTCAATCAAAGCATGTAAATTTCAGTCCACTTATTTAGCAAACTAAAGAAATTCCATTTAAGAAGTTCGCTGCTTTTTTCTTCATAAACTTGTCTACAGAATCGTCCCAAAGCGAAGACTATGGAAAAGTGGTTCAGGAAAATTTACCTGAAAACTTGGAGCTTCGCATAATGTGGACGAAACTCGAATGCAAAGGATTTTTTATAATTAAAAAAAAAATTAGTTTACTGAGAGCAACGGTTGATGTTAAAAAGGATTGTGGAATATTAATAAGTATGACAGATTTAGCAGTCTAGTTATACAGGGTGAATATATTATACATTTTGATTTGGCAGACATTTGTCAGTTCGCATTTGGTAGTCGTAGAAAGTAGTTGATTACAATTTATTATGGAGTATTTTAAGCCTCACTAATGTGTTGAAGTCATTAAAATATTCAAATATTCTATCTAAATAATAATGGAAATGCTGTAACTATTAATGATGGTCACATGTTGGAAAACTTCTTGTTGGCCGAATTGCTTCGATTGGGCCTGCAACATATGTGGTTTCAATAGGACGATGCTACGCTTAAAATTTTATAAGAAATATTTCCCGGCCACGTAACGTCAAAATGTGGTGATATCGACTGGCCTCCTCGATCACCTGATTTGATGGCTCTCGACAATAAGCCAATAACAATTTCGATGCTACAAGACAATATTCGAAATTAAATTTCTGAAATAACACGCGAAGAATGCAAGAATGCCACCGCTAACGGCGGCCACTTGGCCTATGTCATATTTTATACATAATTGTAATAAACCATATAATTGATAAATAAAAATTATATTTAAAAAATATGTTTTTTTTCTTAGTTATTTAAAAATAACATCGACCTGGAACATAATATTCACCCTATGTAATGCTGACTAACTAAACCAAGGGTCATGAATTCAATTCACGATATCTCTGGTAATATGTATGTATGAAATTTACCGTTATTTATTTGTAACGTTTACTAACTAACAACTAAGAGTTCTTTATCCGTTCAGTATCTCTCTTTTCCCTATATTTGAACTATCAGCTGCTAGATAGAGTTAGTTAGTATACTACAAATAATATATAACGGTAGACGCATCAATTGATTAATTATAAAGATATATCAGTAGAACGGACAGCGGTAGAGCATAAGGTACCAGGAAATGAAAAACCAGGTGCAGAATAGAAATCCGCGGAGAGAGCTGATAACGGCAAAGGAATTTTAAGAAGAAGAAGAGATTGCTTCGTACAAGAATACCACAAAAAATGTTTTAGCCCATACAAAAAAAAAAGGAAAATAAAAATATCAAGCAGATAATTCTTGAAAATGACACTCGCATGTAATATGACACATTGTCAAATATATGTCATGTTATTGCGAGATCTAGACAGTTGATAGAATTAATGAAATGGAAGAATACTTGACGAATAAATATTAATAAATGTACAGAACATATACAATTTTTGTTATAGAGTGATGAACGAACGAAGGTTAAAAAAGAGTTTGAGATGGTTAAAACACAAAATGATATTGTAAGAGTTGAGGTGTGTGTATTGAAGTTATTTAAACTATGATTGACTCGAGATTGTTTCAAAAGGTTAAGATCCTGTAGAGAGAAGCTCCTAACTTTTTCTTGTCTCACGCGTGTTTGTTGTGTGTCGCAGTGTAGGGTGTCTGTTGCAACTAGAGTAGGGTATATAAATGAAAGAGCTTTCATTTATTGATGTGATGAATTAATACAATTTAAATGCGCGGTTAAACTCTAGAGTGGCACGCTGGAGATGCTGTTGAGTAGTGACGTTGGTGTTAGGACGGCCTGCGGAGAAGTAAAGTATGAATGGATTATTTTTTGGTGCTTATTGGTTGCTTTGGTTCGGGCCCTAATAGTTGATAGATGAGTCCTTACCCGGCCATATCTACGGGCGCGAGTAGGATCACCACAACATTATACAAAAGAAAAAAGTATTGTACATGATATGCGAATATTGATGTCACCATCAACGATCAGGCATAATTATACCAATTTATTATTTTTATTTATATGGTCAAATAGTCTAGTTAGAAAATTCAACAGTGAAAGAGCATAAAGTGATATGAATTATGTTTAACCCCCGTGGAGATAGTAACTAAGGGCCGGTTGTTTGATCAGTGGTAAATTTTGACCATGGTAAATTTTTACCACAGTAACTTATCAAGTACGTCAAATTTACTACTTTCAAAGTAAATCTCGCCTAATAGTGTGGCAAGACGAATCATCATCAAAAACCTGCGATTTTCACCAAAATTGATTTTTTTGAAATTGTTCACCATTGGCAATACACACAATTTTGTACTTTGTTTATGTCTCTATTCACCTCTGCGTTCGAAATCTGCACTTTGCTGGTGAAAAATCTTTGGTAATATAAAATAAACAGCAAGATCATCATTGGACGAACTGTCATCACTAAAATAGCGAGATATTGAATAATTCATCGTCCTATATTACAATTTTCAAAGTAGCAATGTGTCCGATGACTTTTGAAACACAGCTGTGAAGAGTCCGCCATTGTTAACTAACGATTGATGGTTTTACCATTTTTTACAAATTTTTTTTTATTTAAGTAATTTTTTTTACCATTGTAAAAAGTTACTACTGATTACTAAGTACATAATTACAATCTTACAATAATGCAAAATTAATGTCATACATTATCTGTTTAACTTAAAGTACTTCTTATATTTCATCAACATTCTTAATTGTAATTTTTCATTTGATCACATTTTACTTCTTCACCTAACGGCAGGTACTTTAAAATTATTATTTTTAATACATTGTCAGCTAGGACGATATCTTTGAAATTATATACAAAACTTTGACTTGTTTTTTTTCCGTCTTTGCCAAAACAAAGGAAAAATTAACGTTATTGCTTTTGCTCACAAAAAATGAGATCCAATTAGCAAAACGGCGCCATTCTTGACAAATTAAAGATAAGAATAAAGCAACCTCCAGGTTTGTCGGGAAGCGGGTCTTTACGGCCGCGGTACGAACTGTTCGGGTTCCGTCCTTCGCGTCACCACACGGTGGGGTCGAATATAATAAGCTACCTTTATTTTAATCTAAAAAAATATTTAATAATTTCTAATATATATAGCCGTCTTCCTTATTAACTAAAAAAGGATAAGTCCATAGATTCGACCCATTTATTTATTAACATTTCCTTTACGGTGTTAAAATAAAAACGCACGTTCCGGTACTATAAACTTAATAAATATGAATATTTTACATTATTAATGAATTAATAATTAAGTACATAAATTATTGTGTAAAAGCGCTAAAAATTAGAAAAAAATATTAATCATCATGAACGACAAGGAGAAAGACATAGTCTAACTCGGCCAGCGCACGTTCTGCGACGAAAGTGGCCAAGTGACGATCGGCATCCGGCACCCCGCGAATTACGCCTTCCGCACCAATCGGCACGTACACATTCATGTTTTGAAAAATTCACATCAGGTTTTTATTGTTGCGGATGGAAAATATTTATATATTGTAATTATTTTATCCAATACATAAATATATTACGGAGAATTACTTAAAATATGAACTCTGTATGTACTATATCTACAGAGATATTAACATAATTAGAAGCAATGTAAACTCAGTTTACATCATCGGAGAGGAAAGGTTAATAATTTAAAAAATTGAGACATTTTGTGAACTACTAGAATCAAATGAATTTTACACAAAATACCCTAACTTATTATGCGAGACTCGTTTTGAAAACACGTAAGTGAGTTGTACAGAGTTGATTAGATTTGTTTATTTTTAATGTTCTGCAGTACAATACCGCTAGTAATTTTGACATATTTGTAGCATAGATTTAATAAAAAAATTATGCCTTAGTGTTTTAAAGTATCGGTATTTTGGATAATATTTAAATTCGATATCAGAAGTAGGTACATACATACGAACTATTCTATTTAAATTTGCGATTATGATTTTTTTTCTTATCATCATTGACAAACTTTCACCGAATAATATATGTCGATGATTTCTTTACACAAATATCAATATATATCGAAGAAGACGAAGAATAATGTTTTTGATTTAGGTATGCAGATTTATTCAGAATAAACAGTTCTATCTGTAACATACATAATTTTTTTTCGTAAGAACTATAGAAACTAAAATAATTAGAATCTCACGAGTTAAAAAATTGAATTAGGTAATAATTAATTCAAAATTTTCTTCAACTCTTTTCCTCTCCTATGAAAACTAGATAGGTTTTTGTGCTATTAAGCCGTATAAATAACAATTTTAAAAACCCTCATAGCGCGCAAGTTCCGCATGCAAGATGTCATGCAAGATGTTCTAGATGTATCGCTGTGCGACTTCGCCATCGCAGACGACAGTCTTTCATTTCCCGCCGTTTTATTTTTATATTTCGTCTTCATTCCAAAGTTATTTTATCTAAATATTTAAGGAAGCGTATTTCCTTTACACTCGGGAGATTTGTACTTTGAAAAGCGAAAAGATGGAGGGGGGAGGAATCCGCGGAAATCTTGAAACAAATTTCGTCTCCAGACTGTTTGCTCGCAAAGATTTCCGGAGTCTGAGACGAATTGCTTACTGTACTGAACGTTCCTTCAAATCTCCACGCTCCTCGTCAGAATTATGTCTTGTATTTACAAGTTTAAATTTGAGATTAGAGAATGGCAGGAGTGGAAAACCGATTAAGGTGGAGCACAGGTATCACTTTAATATTTTAAATAATATTTAGTCACAAGTTTGTAACAACATGTAAACTTGTAAACTCTCAAATATATGTAAATAAAACAGTTGTGTTTTTATTCTACTCGTTTCATTTACTTGAGACGCGTTTTAAGGCATTATCAATGTAACAATTTAACTCAACAACTTGTATTTATATCTGTAGTGGATGACAGTTACAGAATTTTATTTGCATGAGATGAAAAGAGACAACATTATTCATTGGAATTTTGAGAATTTCCACACATTTTTGAATGTATCTAATTAATACAATTTATATGTGTCCTTTTTTACATATTGCCAATGACATTAAAATGTTATTGTTGTAGAAACAGAATGGTTACTTATTTTAAAAACATTCAAATTTATATTGCAATGAATCACAAATACCTTTGAGTAATATACGTTAGGAGACGCCAGGATCAAATCAATATTAGCTATTAATTTAATTCTTAAATATTACATAAACACACAAGTAATCACTAAACTTTATAACAAGTTTGGCATAGTTTAATAACAAAATAACATAGTTATAAATATGTAGTTCTGTTGCACGTATATAAGAAATCTAATATCAAATGTCAAAGACCTAATGGATAGTTGACAACGCGATTATAGACCGACTAAGTAATCCAATATCTTGAGTATAAAATAAATCTGGGAGAAAGATGATAACGAAGAATTCAGTATGATTGGTGGGCAGATCTGAGTTTTCAAACATATCGTTCTTCTACTATTATTTAATTGAGATTAAAAGGCTCTTAAATAAGATACCTAATATTACCATTTAGTAAAAAATTAAAAAATTATATCTGAAGTTGGTAAAATAATAATGAGAGCTTAATGAATGTGGTTACTCAAGAATATTCATTGAAAAATATATGTGCTAGAGTTAAGAGAAAACAAATTAGGAGCAAATTTGTTTGTAGTATAGTCGAATAAAAAAATGTAAACTAAGACATTTTCAGCGTGTGAGACAAATGAGTGAGAAAATAAAATGAGTCGAGTGAGTTAAAAGTAACAGGAATATAAGACGTCGTCCGCGGAAGACATGTCGCAATTAGAGTGAATTGACGAAGACGTATGAAACTTAATGAAAAAAGTAAGTGGCTTTCAATTCTCTTCGAATATCTCTGCAAAAAAATATTATATATTAGAGTTACAGTTATAAATAATTGGTCAGATAGTTAAATATTTTGGCCACTTTAAATAATTAAAGTTACATATTAACAAATATCCCGTGCGTAAGTTGGTTATGGCTAGGTATGTGATATACGATTCAACAGATTTTATACATAATAATAAATTATTACCATACATATAATATTTACAGATTTCATATTAAAACATACAAGAATTTCAGCTCAGCTGAAAAATGTGGGACGATTACAGGAAATAAATTTCCGCCTCAAAAATAGGGAATATCTGAATTTATTGGGAATTTCAAGAAGACTTTTTATTTTCCCGTTAAATCATACTCATTTTTATTATCACAAACACTTCTCATGAATAAATAATCGAGTATTTAGGATTAATTGCTTTCACTGATGTTGGCTGTGCCTGTTAAGGAATCCTGATATTGGATTGTATAAATAATAATTTACTTGTATGCCTTACACGTGGCAAATTATCAACATCTTTTATTCTTATAAGTCATCGTTAAGAAGAATTTTTTATCATGGAGCAATCTCAAAAAAACAAAAACAAAATTTTACATTTACTTAAATATCATTTTTTATTTGCTTTCAGTTTTTCATTTAATTATTTAGGAGACACGTATTCAATTTTTATTTTACATTGACTCTGACGTACTTAAAACACTGAAAAATCCAACGAACTTGTGATCAGCATCCGTAATTTGTCGAAACGGGAACAGTCCAAATTGTTTCCAATTACCGCTGGTGATAAGGATCCAATGCAATCATCATGTTATCTACGTCACGACTACATCAACACACATTCGCAAATAATCACTGATGATTTTAAATTTAATGTATCCACGGTCTAGATGAGAGATAATATAATATGTTGGTTAAGAAAATACAACTATAATACAAGTTACTACATAATTGAATACCTATCTGTAATATGAAAATGTTTATATTAAAATGAGTTTGTTAAATAAATACAAAACTACAAATACCATGGAAATATTATAGAATAACACATAAAGCCTGTCTGATAAGTATTGACAAAATAAGTTTTTTAAAAAAACCTTTTTAAACAGAAAGAAGAAAAAGCAATACATCTGGAGTATAATTTATTGAAGTACCTAGTTTAGTTTGTATCTATAAATATATTTTTAGATCAGTAAAACTACCTACATATATCATTAACGATGTTCCGCATTCAAAATTATTGTGTTTACAGAGATAAATTTAAATATATCACGTTGCCGTTTTGTGATCTGTTTGTTTCATAATTACGTAATATTTTGTAAGGTTTAAAAGACAGCGGTGTTAATTATATATAGAAGTTAAGCCTGAACAATTAACCAGAATGAGAGAAATAGATTAGAAGCATCGAGATATTGTAATGGAAAACGATGGAAAGATAAGCTGAATAAGAATGACAGCGAGAATTACAAATACGAAGGTTCTGAGGAAAGTGCAAGAGGTCCATAATAAACACCATCGAAGGTACACATTCTTGGACACAATGGATACCTTAGAGATTAGAAGCATCGAGATATACTGATGGATAACGATGGAAAGAATGAGCTAAATTAGAATGATAGAGAATAACAAATACGAAGGTTCTGAGGAAAGAGTAAGAGGTCCATAGCAGGCACCATCGAAGGTACATATTCTTGAACACAATGCATACTGTTTGGGACATATATTTATTTGCATACATATTTATTTTGAACGAAAATAATGCACTGTGCCTTCCCCCCCCCTCATTAAGATAATAAATAAAAAATATGAATTTTATCTCACCCCCCCTCACTAAGATAATAAATAAAAAATATGAATTTTAACCACAAAGTTAATATTGCTAATTTTAAAAGTAGTTCCATATTTCTCTGCATTTGACTTTTTCATCCTACAGATCTTTTTGCCACTGGCACTGATGAGAAAATCTATTTAGGCAGTTTTTCGTTTACCATGCGGAGGATATATCCAAGCCAACTTAGCTGAAATATTTATATTTCGAGTAGCAACGGGTTCATCCCAAGATCCTTTCGGATGATATCGTTCCTGATTTGATCTCTTTACGTCATTATTGCGTATTAATACGTATTTCAAGTATTAAATCTCTACAGACTCGATTCTCAACGGATATTCATCCATTTGTATCCAAAGTCGATGACCATAGGTCAGGATGAGGGCGTAAACTGACTTGAAAGTCGTCAGTTTTTTCTTATTGTTGAGTTCTGATTTTCTTATTACAGAACTATACAGAGACCATGAACACTGCTGGCCAAGCCTATCTTTGGATTAAGACAAAAATACAGTTTATTAAAATGAAAGAAAAATAATATTATATTATTCTCAATAATAAAGCAATATATTTTTTTGAATTAGATGAGCTTTACCTATATAACGAAACCTGAATTATTTGAAAATTTTTTACATTACCAACCAATCTTCAAAAACTCTATCTACACACACGTAAACATGTTATCGAGGACGCCAATGAAAATATGTAAAGCTTGTTTCACGAATAAACTTTTAACTCTTATGTCAATCGAATCAAAAATGTTGTACAAAAGTCTGAATTTTAGAACGCAAGTCAGCTTTCAACTCTGAAAGAAATCAGTTTTATTTTCTATTTAAGTTAGCTGATCGAGGGGTGCTCCGGTCTTGCTACAGCAAGTTTTTTTTTCGTTGTTTTGAAAAATAAAGTTACAAACGAATTATGGCCGTGAAAAAGTTGTTTTGCTGGGGGCATTTGAATAACATTATTTAGAATTTTTTGTAAATCTGTACGATTTTGCACAGACGTATTCTATTATATACGAGGCGCGTTCTTTAAGTAGCCGAATTTAAAAAAAAAAAACATAATTTTTACGACACTTTACTTTTTTCAGACGCTACACACCTTAAACTACTTTTCAATGTAGTTGCCACCATTATTAAGCTACTTATAAAAACAGGGCACCAATTTTTGGAAACCACGCCTATACTCCGTCTTTGAATTTATCATCGTCATCAAAACCAAGGAACCGCTTCAGATGAAAGAAAATATGGAAATCACTTGGCGATGAATGTCAGCTGGTTTCATGTTTTGTGTATTTAAGAAACGAATCACGAACCGTATCTCACAGTCTGTCTCGAATATTTCAACCACTCACTACAAGATGGCCGCACTATGTGAATGTCTCTAACGTTGCATGTGGTGTATCATCAGATGAAGGAAACCACCGATGACGGTACTTACTTAAAAAATGTGCCTCGTATGTACCGACATGCCTAAAGGAGAAGACATCTTTCACTTCTACATTATTTGTACCTTTACAAATGTATTATATATATATTCTTACATATGTCCGACAGTTCGTTTCTGACATCTTTAAAGTATACTGATTCAGAAATATTATTTGTTCTGCCACGTTTTCTTTAAATTTTATTAAAAACATGAATATATGTTTTATTATTACAAATATATACTAAGTATTAATTTATTGTCAAATACATATATATATATTGAGAGCAAAGAAAAGTAATAAATGTAGTGAAATAAGAGAAATAACTTATGTATTATTAACTTATATAACTTTTTTTATATATTCACATAACTCGTATCCCTCTAGGAGCACAGGTTTGAATTACAATATATTGGCTGTGAGATTTTTTTACCTATTTAATTTTAATGCAAATATTTTTAAATTTAATGTGCGTCATCAATAACGATCGTGTAACTTTGTACATTTACAAAAGGCACAGACCGGTTTATTAAATTTTTCAAATATCCGTCAAGTGCTGTCGATCAAAGCCTGGTAGTGAGACTATATACTAAATTATGTAGCAATATTATTTGAAAATATAACACGTTGCCCGTGGATTAAAGATTACACAGTTGATCTATGGACCGGCAACAGTATTTTTTGATAGAGTAGAAAAAATTCATAACTAATTTTTAACGCAGTTAACTAGTTGATTATTACAGTTAACTTATGTAGGTATTTCAATCCAAAAGTTAAAATAATAAATAATTTAAAATCTTAAATTTGATATTGACGTATTTTTCAGAGAAGCTGATGAAGTATATGTAATTAATTTAGATGATTATATTTATTTGATTGTAAAGGTATAAGCTGATTAATAATATTAATATATTATATTATATATCGCACAAACTATTTACGATTTTTTTGACATTAAGTTATTCTGATACATATGAAACAGTAGAAAAGATATATGTGACATAATCAATATCATATAATCAAATCAATAAAAATACCAAACATATCTATGATATCGGTGACAGTAGCATTTGATAATAGATTAGATCTCCCTATGTATGTATATACATTAAATGCGTTTGTTTAACAATGACAGACACATGAAATAAAATACTAAATGGAGCTGTGATATTAGTAACATATGTACGTACATTAAATTCGTGAGTTTAAGTATGATCGATACATAAAATCAATTCTATAACGCTTAATAATAATAATTAATAATGGCACTTTATTGATAGGATTTTTGGTTTGGGTACATAGTGATGGATATATTTTTTAAATGTGATAGAGAATTCCTAATTTACAGATTAAAATGGAAATTTATACTGTTTTTATTAGGTTTCGTAGTAATAGTAAAGTCAAAATAAAGACTATGAGAAAGAAAAAAAAAGGAAGATGCTCTGAACCTGCGAGATGTGGTTTTGGCGTCACATGCTGTATATAACATGTACTGATAAATTAAGGAATTGATAGATACTGGCTTAGCTAAATAGTAAACAATAATATACGAATATTAAGATATATTCCACATTATATGAGATAAAATTTTTAATTTTAACCCGAAAGAGTGACAAAAAATGCCTACTCTTTAATTTTTCTCCACAAATATTTACATTTAACGCGTGAGTGGATATTTTATGAATAATAATCCAATATAATTATCATTATTATACGCCAAACCTGATACAGTTCACACTAATTATTATAACAGATACAGTCACGTGCTTTCCTCATTAGATATTCTTAATTGTCAAATAAAAGCCTGTGAATATTTCCCGGAAAATCACGTATTTCACGCTTACGTACTATGTATTATTATTTAACGAAATACGCACAGTATGTACATAATGCGTATTATATTTGAATGCCCTGGTTTTTAGTACTTTAAAACGTTGTCGCGTATTTTCATTTACACGTGATGAGTTAGAATCATATAATATTATATATGGTTGATCGCTTCGTATTGATTGCGTGTAAAAAGGTCAAGGGTTCAATCTGTTTAAAAACTTGAATTTAATAATACATAAGATTTATACATAATTAAATTTATCATCATGGCGTGCGGAGCTATTTCATGACATAGATATGAAACGTACATCATCATAATCAATAGTTTCATTTGCTCTGTTCATTGTTATTCACTTTCACGTATTTTCGCAGAAATTGATGATTTCGTTTTTAGGGCGGCGTGTCAGCCTCTTGATTCCCCTCGGGTACTACTGAATGACTGCATTGGTCCAACGATTGTCCGCCTTCCAAGTGATGTGGCTTATTCTTATTTCATTTTCTTAGCGTATTTAGGTACTCTCATCTGTTCTCTTATTTACACGATTCTTTTCCAGTATCTTCATTCATGTTAAAAACCTTTAATTCCTCGAGAGAGCATGTTGTTCGCGATCACTGGGAGTATACATTGATTGAAAACATAACTTAGTTGACCGCTGGGTAGCCAGGGTTTCATCAGGGTTGCTTCCTGCTAGGCCTTGCGGGTGGGTTTGTGGTCGCTACGTTATGCGATCTCGATAGAATCTATATTTCAATGATGGAGCTTTCCCCAAAACAAATCACACGTAAATAAAATCTCGATGAAATTAAATTATTCCACCTTTGTAAGTTAGCTGTCAAAATGAACAAAAATGACATCTAGATGATGTTTAAGAATCGCGGATAGACAATAATAAACACAAAAATTGTATTTTATTAGTATAATGCGCATTTAAGTAAAGATGAATGGTTTTTTAACTCAACCTAGAACACATTAAAATTTTTTAGTTATGATGAATTATTTTCGCGTAGATTTTGATAAATGTTATGTCGCAAACATAACCAAAAATTATATAATCATAACAAACAATTATCCACGGCAGTTTTAACTTTTGACTGTATTATAAACTGAGATCATGTTTACATAAATGATTTGACAGTGTGTTCATTGAAAAAATTCATACGATTTTATTTACGGCTTCTATGATACGACGCGAGATGACCATAGAGAAGAGAGATGACGTCTCAAATTCGTACGATTTTGCAATGTATTGATTTACAATGTACATTTAATTCATATTGAATATATAAAAGAGAAAACATTTAAGTAATCTTAACCTAGAAATATTAAAAACACATTATTTTATACTTCCATCGCGTTTCACATACCTGACCGATTAAGCAAACACAAAATAGCTATACTAACACTGATATTACCAAAGTCGACATCCATTTAGTTATAGATGTCGACCAATATAGGCAGGAAAGCGTAATATTATATAAAATCATTGAATAAACAATATTACAGCGTGTCACGTCATTGCCAAAATGGTCCACATGTTTGATTTGGTATAATTGGTTACGCTAGTTTGTACTGCAATACACCATTTCCCATTTTTTTGTAATAAATTTTGTTTTCAATATTGAAAAACAGGATTCATGGAAATACTCGCCGTGGCGGCACAGTACGCACAATTGTCGGCAAAGCGGCCACTATCCAGCAATAAGAAATTGGTTTCTTACCGATTGCTTTCAGATAATAAAATGCCGCATTCGCATCGGTCCAGTACGCAGTGCTAATAGTATTTTCGTAAAACGACGTGTAAAATTTCAACGTGTTAAAATATCTTGCGTGCTGCGGGAACAGGCCGGCAGAGAGCGGAGCGTTCGCTTATTTTAATCGAACAATCCGGAGAGCGTGGGGCGAATAAGGGCTGCGAATTAACGCCCAATAAAATCGTACCGCGAACTCCTGGCAATGGTTTTTCGTTTTGTAATTGGAAAAGTTGCGCGGGAAACGGCGTGTTTAGTGGGCACCGCGCGGAGTGGGCAGCGGGGGGCTACCCCGCGCGCGTGGGACGGGCCCTTGGGAAATTATAGTGGGGATTTAAAGGTTACCTCTCTTGGAAAAATTATGTGTCCGCTTCCCTTTGCGACGGGTGTTTCGAACCAGTACCTACCATGCGCTAGGGTCCATATTTTTAATCACTTATTAAATAATATTTATTTGAGTATTTGTTAAAAAAACATTTATATATGTATATGCAACTGGTGTCTCTTCTAGGTTGGATTTTAGGTTAGGTTGGGTTTCTTTTTTTGTTGATACTTTTCTTAATAATATTAACTATTTCATGTGAACAAGTACGGTTGTTCCGTAATTTTTTAAGCAACGCTTTGACAATAACACGTGTTACTGTGCCGAAACGTCGGACTAATCTGTCTTTCCTTGAGGAAACCATTCCTTCCTCGAAACGTTTCCACAAGGAACGAGTATATACAGTACAGTTGTACAGTGCTAATGACTAATCAATCAAAGAAATTGTTAAAAGTTTTTACATATGAGGATTGTAATTACTGTTAATAAATACATTTGATGAAAATGTTATAAAATGATTATTTGGTTTTACAATTGATAACTGCTCTTAAAAAACATTTTTTTGTATTTTAGATGTATTTATTAAAAGCACATCAATTAGAAAATATCCACTCTGGCTATAAAATCAGTTATATATGTGTTTATCTCAATTTCGTCTATTGGGCATGGGCGGTTTTGCATTTGAACCCCTTATATGCATATATATAATAATATATATATATATATATATATAATGCGATGGACATGAAGTCGCTAAAATATAAAATATATATATATATATATGTATCATATTTATGATAGTGAATAAGTCGCTAAATTCTGTCATGTAGAACGAGTGAGTGACAGAACAGAACGCCGCAAGCTTTGACACTTTGGCACGACCAGGTAAACTAGATACTGAAAGGAGGTCCTGTTAGAAGCCTTAATAATTGACGACTTTGTGTGAGAAGATGTACGAATGTGGATTAGGCGCGAACTGTGTCAGGACAGAAGAGTATGGCACTCTATCCTCTGCCTACCTCCGCGGGAAAACTAGGATAAATAGGTACTGGTAGATCTATTTTGAGACCATCGCATTTTGTACTGTCATTTTTTAATATAATGTATGGTATTAGCTAATTTTTTTTCACTGTTTATTTATAAACATTTCTCAGGGACATTTGTTGTTCATATTTTTTCAATGGTAAGACGTACCGTTTATAAATATACATAAATAAATGAATATAAATAATGTCTAACATTTTCTTTTTGCAGACAAATCTGAAAGAAAATTGATACCATCTCTGTGTAGTATTATATCCTGGTAGCAACCAAATACGAGTATTTTGTCGACAGCTAGATTTTATTCTGTATATCTCTGTAATTGAATAATTTTATTTGTATTTGAATTTCTAATCAGTTAAATTCTAGGCGTCTTAAGGGTAGGGACAGCTATTAAATAAATTAGAACATAAACAGCTTAAATTTTTTTAATAATCAGTGCAAATAAAAATCGGTTTACTAACGAAAATATAAAAATAACATAATATAAATTTAATATGTAACATTTAAATAAAAATTGCGGGAAATGCATTTTCTGCGAAGTGCAATAATATGCATAATGCAACATAGACACCGTGGGTATTTGACATTGCCCGAAGAGAACGTTTCCAAGTAAGAAAAGATATGTGAAAAATGCAAACTTTACAACTATTTATTCACATTTGCCGGTACTTTATATTTTCAAGCGGCGGTATCATTTCGGAGCAGGTAACACTTACAAAGGAGAGCGCGCGAAGCAATTCGAGACTTGTTGCTCGATAACGCAAGGGTCGTTTTCGCGCAAACTTCAGCCCTTCCGAGAGGGTAGTTAAGACGTGTACCGCCATTTGTTTCTGGCCAAATTTACTCCCCAAAGAATCAAAGGTGGCAATGCCATTAATATTTCAGTAGGACTTTGAGGAGATCAGCAAGAAAGTGCTATTTTTTCGAAGAAAATCGCCGGTGGTGGGATGATTGCTCCGATGCCGGATAGGGGCGGGGTTGAAGTTTAAGAGTTCGAAGCCTCACCAAAATGCATTATGACAAATTGAATTCGGCAATGCGAGACGAGGCGTGACTCAGTTGTTCGGGGTTCTTTTGTTACGGTATAACCTTAATAGATTTTAAAGTAAAATTCTCGAGGGATGCCCGACTTTTGGGCTTTACCTCCGGGGTGCATTTGTTTGCAATTATTTTTTTTAATATATTTTTTATATCGAAGATGATTAAGGGATAATTTTATTTTATGTTGACTTAATTATTTATCGTATGATTAACACTTGAAAATATCATCTCCATTTAGGAATATCAACAAAATAATAAACTAAACTAATAAAGACAAGAAAGTTGTTACAAAAAATACTACATCCCTAATAAAGTTTGTTAAAGAAAATAAACATATTGGGCGAGTGTTATAATTTCATAACTGAAAAACTTTTCTCGTAGACAATATTTCATCCTTTGCCAGAAACATTTTGTCGTTTGTGAAATAACTGAGGAGGAAGTGGAGGGGACATTTAGCACCCGAGGGGTGAAAATAAAAGTTTTATTGGCTAAATTTGATTGTATTTTTATGTGTGATTGGATTTCTCGCTGGCTAGAGGATAGGATCTGCAATAAGGGTAGGCTTTACGGCCTATACAAACGAAGGTTTTGGTATTGAATTGATACTCGACGGAGGTAATTGGATCCGGAAAGGACGATCTCTGCATTCTGTGCTCTCAGTTTTGTCAACAGATTATATTGTTGATTTTAAATTGTTCAAGTTACAATTAGGAATACAAAGAATACATTTTAATTGAAAAGTATGTGTTATTTTATTTAAATAATTTTTTTTGTTTAATGATGATAAACTACAAATTACGACAATAGAACACATCACTTGACTTATATAAGTGATGTGTTCCAAGAAATCCTTAACGTTTTATTGTAATTATTATATGTACTGGATGAATATTATGTTCCAGGTCGATTTTTTTTGATCGCCATTTTTGTTTATAAAATATTTGTCAATTCGCATTTCTTAATCGTAAAGAATTGTTGATTACAATTTATTACAAAGCATCTAACACCTCAACAAAGTGCTGAAGTCATTAAAACATTTTATCAAATCGCTATTGTTACATGTTGGAAAACTTCTTAGTGGCAACATTGGATGGATTGAGCCTGCAACACACATGGTTTCAACAGGACGGTGCCCCCTCACACACAACCCAAGCTACGCTTAAAATTTTTCGAGAATTTTTTCCCGGCCGCATACTGTTAGAAAGTGGTGATATCAACTGGCCACCTCGATCACCTGATTTGACGGCTCCCGATTATTTTCTGTAAGTTGAAAAGAAAGATCTATGCCGATAATCCATTTCCCATAAAAGTATAGTTCGTACATACATACATATTTGCGAGTGTACGATTGACATATTCGATACTTTATTCTATGTATTATGAATACGTAATTTTTTAATCGACTGTACATAATAACAGAAAAAAAACTGGCGAATCTGCGAAAATATCACAAGGTTAATAAAAAAAATACTCATTATTATTTGGGCGGCATAGGGTGATCTTGGCTACAGCTGTGATTTTTAACAGTTGCCATTTTGAAATAAGATGGAGCATTATCTATTTTTTTAAATCTCATCAACGAAAAAAGTTTATATATACTTTTATAGATACATATTTAAATTTTTTATCGAATGTTGGTTTCTTGGTCATCGAAGAAAGAGCATTGAAAATTTCTTGAAGTTGCTTCACAATTATCTGAAGTTGAATATCGTAAAAAATATTTATCTTGTTATTAGACCACTTCTCCTATATATTATATCATTTTTCATGCTTATTCTATTACACAGATATTATCCTAGATATAGTACATTTCCAGTGTACACCTGTGCGATTTCTTTTTTTTTTTTTTTAATTCTTAATATTTTTTCAGATTCTAGGGATGTAACTTTATATCAAAACCTTAATTTGTTTTATCCGACCCCCGTCTCCTGTAAAAATTTCCTTTTAAATATATGAAGTCAATTTGTTCGTGAGACACTTGACTTGTTCTGCCCTTTAAAGGTTCTGCCATTACAATTTATCTTTTAAATATACTCGTAAGCATCCCTAGATTAAATTTGGTTTACAAATTTCAAGAAAACGCTCGCTGAATAAGAACAAATCTAACATGTTTCCAAGAAAAGAAATATCGCAATCTTCAGCGCACATTTTGAAAATTGTGCGATATATTTTTTTTGTAGTATCCAAAACTTCTCCCGGCGCATTATATATAACTTAAGCGTATTATGGCGTTAGGTTAATAAAAAATAATCATCTATTTTATTGACTAAACGAATATGCTGGATATGTTAAAATGAATATGCGGATATTTGATGCCGTCGCACAAATATCTTCATCCTCTAGAAGTTAATTTTTTTTTTTTTTAATTTTTAATTTTTTAAATAGAGATGCGTACACGGAATACATGTCACATCAATATTCTTACTATTTTCAAATTAAGCTAAACGCTTGTGCTATGAAAATAGGACTATCTTACTGGTGTCCTGGAACGAGGAGCGAACCCCCGACCACTAGATCACTAGACCACTAAACCAACAAGATACTTAAAATTATATAAAGACTTTCGACAAGGTACACGAGAAGAATTCTTTAGTTTAGAATTAGTCTCGAGAAGCTCATAATCAAATGGACAGTTGAGGTGAAGCGAGTGATAGAATCGTCTCCTGTAAGATAAATTGACCAAATAAATTAGTTAACAGGGTCCTCTTCAATCCTTCGGTAGCTATGCAGTAACACAGATCTACAGATTGATACATGCAACCGAAGCTGCTCGCGTTATTAGATTGCCAAAAATGAACCATAATAATAATTTTATCTGTATATCTTTATAATTGATATATTTAATTTGTATTAAAATATCATAAAACCATGTTTTGAAAAATAAGAACATCACAATAATAACGTTCTCGATTAAAATAAATAAATTACAAATTAAATTAAAAATTAAAACATTCAGTAATATATTTCTAATGGCTCGGGTAAAAAAACTTTAGTAAAATAAAAGATTATAATTCATTTAACTATGTTAATTAATTTTTTTTAAGAGATTAATACATTGAAAAGTATTTTAGGGGATTAAAAAATTTGTTAATAAATCGCTCGAATGCAGGGGAAATCATAAAAAATAGTCTATCATAGATAATGGAAAATGACTTGATTCTTAATTTCATTGTCAGGGGAGTAAAAATATAAAGAAAATATGAGAGAGCATTCGTTTCGGGGGATAAAAGTCATAGCTTCTATTTTTCAATTTCCACCTACTTACAGTTAAATAATTGTCTCCCGCCCCTAAAGAAATCTACAGTCTCTCCTCTCCGAAGGCTAAGGGAGAGGAAGTTTGTGTACTGTTGCTCGTATTAATGTATACCTATTAGATAAGCAGCAGATTGGGGGGACAAAAGAAATATCGTATTACCGAGAATAAGCACGAAAAACTTATCTACCGTCAATAATAGGGGATGTTTGATTTAATATTTGTTACAATATTTAATATTACTGTCTTCAATTAAATTTCGGACATCTGATTATATTTGAAATATGTAAATTCGTAATAACAAAAAATAACTCATAATGATATAACAATTTATTGAACATGATGATGATTGAACTCAGGTCGATGCCATTTAAAAGTTGTGCATTCTGAACTCCTTGACAAACTCCTTCTTTTCGGTATTCACAAAAACCTACTTAGGTGGTTTTCCTCCTACATATCCAATAGGAGCCAAGCAGTAATAGTTAGCGGCTATAAATCTGACCGAATATGGGTCACATCAGATGTTCTTCAGAGGTCACTTCTGGGACCATTCCTCTTTAACATTTATATCAATGATATCTCTAAGTGTTTTTTATATACTCATACACTTTTATTCGCGGACGATATGAACATTTTTACTCCAATTCATAATACGACGATTGCCACAAACTTCAAAGCGATTTAAACAGCCTCGATATATATTGCAATCAACATAACCTACAAATCAACATCAGCAAGTGCTCCATGATACAGTTTACCAGAAACCAAAATCCGTTTAACTTCCCTCACTCTCTTAATAATCAACTCTTGGCCAAAGAGTTGGTTATTAAGAGAGCCAAGAAACTAAACATCATGAAAACTCTGTACATCTCATATGTCCGAAGTATCATCGAATATGTCTCCCAAGTATGGAATCTAAGATATATCACATACATCAATAGAAGCGAAAAAATACAGAACAGCTTCCTGACATATCTTAACTTTCGTAGTAATCGAACCTTAACCAGCACTGTTGAGTCATTTTTCATTTTCAAAGTTCCATCACTATAAACTCGAAGAGACATAGCCGATGTCATTTTCCAACACAAAATAGCCAACTCTAAAGTAGACTGTAATGATTTACTCAGATGCATATATATTCGAGTGCCAGCCAGATCAACCAGAACTAATCATACATTTAACCTTCCACATTGCACACCAACGCCAAACAGAACTCATTTTTCTACCGAGCACCCCTTTATTTCAATTCACACCTAAATGAACTAGACATTTTCAATACTCTAATTACCTCAATTAAATCTAAATTCAGTACATAAACTTTAATGTTCTTCATTTTATTTTAATTTTTCACACAGATTTTATTCCCTGTCCCATTTACCTTTTCCTTTCCCCTCACGCTCCCGTTCCCCTGGAATATTTTCTTACTTTCTTTTTTACAACTTTTATCTTTCTGTTTATATTTTTATTCTCAATTTCTTCTCTCAGATTTTTCTGCATTATAAACCTTTTTAAATTTTAAATTGTACTCACTGTATAAAGTATATTGTATCTTCTGATAAAACATGTAAATGGTTTAATTATTGTTTAGCTTTATATATATATTTCCTAATCAATTAATTTGCATCTTATTTCCAGTGAATAGTTAAAAGATAAAATTTGCATACTTGATTCTGAAATAATTCAAAAATTATACAACAAAAGAAAACATTTACGTTATCGTTACGTTACGTTTACGTTACGTTTTCGATTATATACATACAGTCCAATAAATATCTTGTCTAACTTTAAATATTACATTTGAGAGGTGAGGATGAACGCTTTTGATAATAATGAGATTCGGTTTCCTCTACAAGTCTAAGATATTATTATTTTTATAACATAAGAACTGCAGTTTGTCCTTTGTTTAAATAAAAAATCATAAAAAAATAATAATAAGAATAGAGTATTTATTTTTAAATTAAATTTTTAGCTGCCGCTATTTAGTATCATAAAAAATACATAAAAATACATTTAAAAATAAAACCCACAATTTTTTTTATAAAAATGATTATTTCGATCGGGAATGAGAGGATCAATACTGTGATTAAGATATTTTTTGTGTGAATATTATCATACATATCACAAACCCGATAACCAGGGGTGGGTCGTAGCTACCAGCAAAAATTTTCTACACAAGTTCCTGCCCAACGTGGCTGTGTTAAGTAACATCGTTATTTAAAAATAAGAAGAAAAAAAAGGTTGGCAGTTATTTGTCTTTAATTGTGTTGAAAAATAACTAAAAATGTGTATATACATTACTGAAAAAAAAATTGATCCGAAATTTGAAACTGGGCGCAGGTACATACATATTGCATTTAAAAATGATAAATATATCGAGTTCTATTCTACTTTCAAAGATCTTAATAAAATTTTAAACAGAAATAGATAATCACGAAAAACTGCACAATTTTTCGGTCAATCTGATCCATTTATTCTTGCTACAACAAAGTAATACTGATAACCACTAACGTTCGTAAGGTGGATAGATTAATTCGTTTGACTTCTAGTACCGAACATTCCGTGCACATTCTTCATCCCTTGCAGCCCGTGCACTCAGCAAGGGGTTGGGAAACAAACTAAAGTAATATGAAGAAATTGTGGACTTGCAATAATATAATAAATAACCAAACTCCACGGGCTCCATGTGTCCATGAATACAATCGTTTTTAATAATGTCTACATCAACAATATTTATCAATAACTGTAAAAAAGTGTCTAGAATTTAATACTGATAATGTTTTGTTTTTTAGATTTTTTTAAATTTCGTTGCCATGGCCTCGTGATTACGTAAAATTGTCTGCACCTTCGTAGTATTATTCATAGAACACTTGCATCAGAAATATGACTTCCAGAGTTTTCTTAATTTCAGGTTGCTAACGTACATATATTTTTAGTGATTTAGTATATCTAATAAAAAAACGATTGTGTGTAAAAAAGCTTAAATCTCAAAAAACACCAAAGTTGAAAAAAAATCAGAGGGAATTTGATTTCTGGTCAGACGTTTTAACTCTCTACCACGGCTGCTGAATGTGAAGTCTATTGATATTAGCGTATTTATAATTAAAGTATTAAAATATATCTACTCGTATACACAACTAGCGCTTTATATAATAGATAAATTACTGTCATTGTAATTTTTTGACAAAAGTATAATTAGAAGTTACAAAAAGATACTGAAAAAAGTTATAAAAATATTATGTCAGTAATATACAATAGTCGGTTCTAAATAAAACGGCTCTAGAATCAGTAGAAACAATTTAAACTACGACGAGCATTATTTAAAAAGGATTATTAAAACAAAAATATGAATTGCTTAGAAAGTTATACAGAATAAATCTGTGTATCGAACAAATATGATCACCATCGTTACTCGAACCCGGAGCAATCTCTTGCCGGGAGACTGAGTTACCTATTACACTAAACATTTGATAGGTTTAACTTGAAAATGTCTCAAAAATATAAAAAACACACAAACAGGACACATAAATTTAAAAAGTTGGATCACATATCGAAAATTCAACGTAAAAAAAACGTTTAACATACAGCGTAATAATTAAATAATTTTCCCGGTAAGAGAAATTTCTGGGTTCGAGTCCCGGTGATAACTATTAATTTTTTCGAGATAGTTTTATTTCTGTTTATCTATTCATGTGATTCATATATTTATTTATTCTAAAATTGCAACATGACAATAAAAATGTGAATTCAATTTAAAACAATGAAAATAAAATTATCTTTTAATTTAATGTTTTCCATTTAGTATTAATATAATTCATATCTAACTAGTTAAATACTTCAAATTATTCCACAATAATGGACTGTCTTTACAAAAGAAGAAAAGGAAGATTACATTACTTTCATATTCAAAGTAAAAGTAGTCAGTACTAAATATGAGTAAATAATAATTGATAGTTTATTTTTTATTTCGCCATAAAGATAATACATTTAAGTTACGAAATATTATTTGTTATGAAAAGAAAAGCAAAAAAATATATAAATGAAAAAAAAGTTCACATATACATGTAAACAAAATATAGATACTGCAGACGAATATACTTATATATTGTATTATATAATTATTTTCCAATCTTACTTAATTCAGCGATACTGCTTTTCGCTACACGATGTGATAAATATTTGATTAAAAACTAATCAATTTTTAAAATAAAATAAAAACTTGTACATCATTGAATAAAGCGAGAGAATAATTGTTTCGTTATACCCGACCCTTGTGGAGGTGGCTGTATAATATTTTCATGTGGATGCATTTATGAGATTTAACCCCCAAAGCCTCGCCACCCCTAAGCATACAATACTGCAACGGGAAATTGCTTTGTCTTTGCTAGTGAGTATTATTATGTGTTTTGGGCGAGCTGGCTTAAGTTCGGAAAGTCTATTGATGCCTATATTTCGCTTTGTTCTTTATTCTAGGCTTTATTCATATAGGTCTTAAATTTGAAAATAATGGCTGTTTTTACAATGAGCAAATAATGCTTTGAATTCTGGGATATAATATAAATACACTCATGTGCTAGAGATGATATAGAAAACATCTTAATCAATACATAGCAAATAGAGAGGAAAACTTTATATAAGCATTATCACAATATACTAAAACTTCTATATACTCAAGTGAGAAATCAAGTTGAGTATAACTTAATTATGTGGTCACCTTTCTACAATGCGCATTTTCACACAATTGAAAAAGTGTCAAATAAATTTCTGAGATTTTTCAATTATAAACTGAATATACCACGATAGCAATTAAATTATGATTTTCTCTTGTGTTCAGTGAACTTATTAAAGCTGAACGAAAGAAGAATTATTTTTGAACTAGTATGTCTATTTACAATTTTGCATCATAAAATTAACATTGATGTGCCTACCAGAAAAACTATAATATTTTTACCATATTACTGTAACAGCACTGCGACGGTTGTTCAGTTTAATTCTCCAATACATAGAATTAAAAACTTGGTAATGAGTGCGCAGATGTTGCTGACGTATGAAATATAACTTTTTTTTTTCATTATAAAAGTAGAGATGCGTAAACGGAATACATGTTACATCAATAATCTTACTATTTTAAAACTAAGCTAAACGCTTATACTATGAAAATAGGAATAACTTGCATGTCTCCTGGAAAGAAAGCGCAACCCCCTGATCACTAGATCACTAGGCCAGCGTCTTAACCACTCGATCGGAAGAACTAATTTGAGACCAACGCAAGTTGTACGGTCATAAAGTGTTATTTTTCTCTGTCTTATTTGTTTCCTTTGTTATTGTTTTTTTACGTTTAGGTTAAGAGTTTTATAGTTTTTATACAGTGTTTTTAATGGTACTTAATGTGACTCTAGAAGTATAAACGCATTTAAATTTATTTTTTTAAAGTATATGAGTTTTCGAGTTTTGCCACACTCTTCGGTCCTGGCATACAATTCTCGCCTCATCCACATTCATACATCTTTTCATACAAACTCGATTACTCATACAAGGTTTGATACATTTGCGTGTATTAAATATAAATTGATGATAATATTATTAATAACGTTATGTATAATATTATTTTTTATATTTTGTTTATTTTCTCAATATTAATTTTTAATTTTATTTGTTTTCAATATTTATCTGATTCCTTTTTTTACTTTAAAAGTTAGAAAAATTAACATTGTGGTTAAAATTAACATTTAATTAATGGTACTAAAACGTAACATATCTTTGTACAGTAAATAAATAAATATATCTATATCTTATATGTGTTAGAATGAAGGTTGACTGAATGCGGTCGCTTAGGCGCATGTGTAGAAAATCAACAAATTAGGATTAATTAATGTAGGGCCTTTCGGGGAAGTAATTGTGTTGTGGGAAAATAAAGTGTGAATTATATCTAAATGTGGTTCCCAGTAATAGGGGTTGTATTTATGCACGTTTGGCAGATGAATCAGATGGATTGGTTTTAGTGTGAGACTGGGGGACCCGATTCTTCCAGCGCTCACCGTAGTCGGATGATCGCGGTGTGTGAGAAATACGTGTGATGGCGGACTAGAGCACGTAGTGAGAAGAGAAACTACTTACGGTTTGACACGAGATTAATTCAACACTGTTATATTACGTAACGTGCACGTAGTTACTGAAAGCTTGTGGTCGGGAGCATGGCAGGTAGACGATGATTGTCGCTTGATGTTACTGTCGCATGTCGCCTGACGTCGGTACTAAGAATGTTTATGGCTTTTGAGTTCTTAAATTTATGGGCATTTTGCGAGAAGAAAACGTAGCTTGGAGAAGGTTGTTTTGGTAGGCTATGTCGAAGGACGAAGACAAAGATCCTCCAACTATTGGACCGACCAAGTGGAAAAGGCAACCGGCACTTCTCAAGTGACTAAAATCTGCAGGAAAAAAATTGAAATAGCATAGTCAAGAAGGCGGGAGGTCTTGTGTAAAAATTATGTAATTATCTGAAGGATTACGCGGATATTATTATTTAGATGAGAAATTTATGATGTATTTGATAAATACAAATTAAAACATTATATTATTAATGAGAATACATTCTTATTGTGAAGTTGTAATTATTCAGCACGTAGGTCTGCGATGTTTTAAATACTAATTTAATGTAATTATAAATACATACATATAAAATCAATTAATAAGTGTACTTTCCCAGATTGGAAATAGAGATCCAGGTTCGAATCCCGGTAGCGCAAAAACAATATTTTTCGACAAAATTAATTTTATATGTATATATTTATAATCAATATATTAAATTAGTATTTAAAACATTATGTATTTATCAAAAATTTTGACTCATGCCATCACACATGTATGACTGATAGTCAATCATCAACAACTTAAGAGATGTTACAATCGCACACGTGCGGGTCATCTAATCATAATAAGTTAAGACGTACAAAAATGACGCGAAATGGCACAAGGGATAGTGGACACAATTTTTAAAATTTATTTTATTAATTCCGGAAATACTGGCCACGGCTGCGCATTGTTTTGGGAACGAAATTCGACCTGCTGAAATAAGCAGTATTTCTATCGAAATCTGCCTAATATTTGAGATTTAACCTTTTCGGAAAATAAATACAATCGCCAAGCTCAAGCGTCACCTGCGACAGGCGAAGATAATGAATAATACATGACGGAGTCTATATTTTTAGATTTGACATTTATGTCTCGAGCGCCTCGCGATAAATATTTCACGGTAATCATTTCTAGATAGCGTTGCCGTCCCCGTCGCGTCGCCGGGAACAATTGAAATAAACATTTCTCCTCCCGTGAGTGAGTGAGATTAAAGACGCGAGAACACGGAAATACGGAAGAGACGTCTTCCCGTATCCCGGTAAATGGGAAATATTAAAGTGAGATCGAGTAATAAAGAAAAACGGGAAAAGAAGGGAGATAATAGTGAAAAATAAGTAGTTGCAATGCTTAAATACAACAGTTATCTTTACTCATACATGGACTCGTTTACTTGATTTAGTGATGGGGTGATTCTCGCCCTCAACGGGTACAAAAAATTAATATAATTTTTTATTTCAATTTACAGTTTGTTGATTTCGTACACTATTTTAAATTATAGAGTAAATACAGTTTAAAGGGTGCATCATAGAATACAAATAATACTCAAATGAACAATACTAATTACTTTAAGTAATAAATACTAAATTAATGTATTAATTATAAATATATACATATAAAATCAATTTTGTCGAAAAATATTGTTTTTGCGTTATCGGGATACGAACCTGGATCTCTATTTCAAATCTGGAGAAGTACACTACCAATTGTGTTATAATGCCAGTATTTTTCATGACAAATTTTTGAACCTATATGTTACACTTTTTCAAATTAATACATCTGTCGTTCCATTATTTGAAAGCCATCTACCCATCATGAAAGAATCTCAAATACCTTTGAGTAAACCGATTGCAGACGCCAAAATTATCAATTCATTACTTTAAGTAATACCTACATAATTTTAATTTTGACTTTGTATTATACACACACAATTTTTTGAGTTAATATGACTTCTAGTTTCACGAAGAGCAGTCCTTCCCATGTTTAATTTACACCAACTAGAAGGACTACTCTTACCGAAACTAGTCGTGATATTAACTCAAACATTTTGTACATGTAGAACGAAGTCAAAATAAAAATTATATATTTTTAAATACAAATTAAATGTATTAATTTACATATATAAAAATAATTTTATTTAGAATGATACACATATAAAAATATTTTTTATCGAAAAATATTATTGTTACTACCGGGATTTGAACCTGGACCTCTTCCAATCCGGGGAACGTGCATTATCCGATTATGCTATACCAACACAGTGGATTGACGACAAATTTTCGAATTTATATATTACACTTTTCAAATTAATACATATATCCTTCCATTATTTGAAAGCCATCTACTTTTTTTACGGAATCTCAAATACCTACGAGTAAACTGATAGGAGACGCCAGAATTAACAAGTCATTTTATTAAACTTTGGACACATTGATACAATTTATATATTATTAAAGAGAACACATTCTTATTGTGAAGTTGTAATTATTCAGAACATTGATTCATAGCTCAAAATAAGCTCATAATTAAAATGTATTTACATCATGTCTTAACGTCATACTAGGACTATCTATCAGGGTCATTAATGACTTCTTAATAATCTGCAAATAGACTTAAATAAATTTCAAAGGCATGCTTATAATACTAGTAAAACTTTAATTTCCTAAAATATATAAAAGTATTATATTATATTAGGAGAACACATTCTTATTGTGAAGTTGTAATTATTCAGTCTGTGATATTTTAAATATGAATTAAATATATTATTTAGAAAGATATACATATAAAATCAATTTTATAGAAAAATATTGTTGTTGCGCTACCGGAATTTGAACCTGAATCTCTTTCCAAACCGGGGAAGGTGTATTATTCAATTATGCTACAGCGACGATTTTTTTAGCGAAAAATTTTCGAACCTATATGTTACCTTTTTGATATTAATACATTTAATCGTTCCATTATTTGAAAGAGACACATTGATACAACTTTATTATTTGGAGAACACATTTTTATCGCTAAAATTATCATCGCTGTAGCATAGTTGGATAATGCACCTTCACCGGTTTGGAAAGAGATCCAGGTTTGAATTCCGTTAACGCAACAACAATATAATTCGATAAAATTGATTTTATGTGTATCTTTCTAATTAATGTATTTAATTCATATTTAAAACAATAATATTTTTTTGACCTATATTACGTTAGCATGTAGTTTGATGTTTCAATTAAAATATTAGTAGAAATGCGGTGATATTATTACATTCACTTGAAAACTGTATATCCGTACATACTCCGACAATCTTTCACTACAATTTGTATTATCAAAACCTCTATTTACCTCTATTAAACCTCTATTTACGTGTATTAAATGTCGTAAATTATAAAATATGACTATTAAATATGTATCCAGAGGTGCTGAAAAAATTATTAGAATATAGATAAACTTTTATTTACGAGCATCGGATGGTTCTATATTATTTCCAATAAAAATACATAAACAACTTTTAAACGAGCCGCTGAGTATAAAGTGTCATTTATCATCATTCTAGGTACATATCTCCCTTTGTGAACACGCATCATTAGATATCGAGATGAATCAATCTGTATTATACATAATAATTTTATCATAAAGCTTATTATTTACTTTGTGGGACCTAAACACAATACATTTTAGATACTGTATAATTCATTATTAATTTTATATGAAATTTTTTCAGATACAGTACTCAAAGAGTGTGTTTTTAATAAACCACTATATTTAGAAATAAAAAATAACAATACAATTTATTTATGAAAATTATAAATGTTCTTATTTTTAAATATAATTTAATTAACAATGGCTTATGTGGATACTTACCATTTATCCACGTGTCAAATCACGTCACTGTTTGCATCTTAGGGGACGTACTTTGATTTTGACGCGGAAACATATTGAAAACTGTTGAAAACTCGCGAAAAGTCTTTGTAAACTCGGTCAATCGGATATACCCGCTTTGGCTAATACTTTTTGTTTTCAAGCCTACGGTATCGGGTAAGAAACTTACCTAAGTAATGTTCAAGATAAACAAATCTAGTAGGTATCCAGCGGTAGAGGATTCCATCAACACACTTAAAATATCCACACTGCGTTTATTGCTTACGGTACGGTATTAAGACTGCAGTGGCTTAGTACATTTTCACACTTTAATTATTAAGTTAATTTTGTATTTTCGTTGAAAGTAATCACTTTGTGGTTTGACATATTATATTAAATAAAACAACAATCACTTTGTACGAAATCAAGAAATTTATTATACTTCAACCGGTTTCGCTTATCCCGAGTTTCATCAGGACGTATTTGAAACTAATAATAAATACAAAAGAGTGCACTTATATATACATAAAGAGGGAGATAGAATATAAAATTAAATGTGAAAGAAAGGGAGAGAATACATATACAGATAGACGTAACATTAAGGGAGGGTAAAATACATTGTTGATGGATATTAAATTGTTTTTAAAGGAAAGATATCTAATATGTGGCTAGTGGATAAATTAATTTGAATATTAAGAATTGGCATACCAATATTTATTGATTTTTTATTTTAAGGGCTTCTAAATTGTCCAAGCGGAGGCCAAACCCGTTTTTATGGAGGATATTAACCCCTGTGGTATTATTAAAAGAATTGTTTTTTTCAATAATATTGTTGTAAAATTCTTTTGCTTAAACATTTAAGATATTCTTTGACAAGAATATTGACATTATAAGTAGTTTTGCCTATACAGAATGAGGGACAGTTATTGCAAGTTAATTTATATATATCATATATATATTATTTAATTTTATTGAGATATCGTGAGTGACGAAACACTTAATAATAAGCTCCAGTTAAAATATATTATGTTTTAAACTTACTAATCATAATGAATTATAGAATAAAATCTATGTAGTAAATGCCAAGTAACTAAAAGTACGATATAGTTTTGCCTTATAATTTCATGTTTTCGAAAATATTGTTAGGTTCATTAGAATTGTAATAATATGGATACCGGTTAATACCTCGGTAGCCAAAATCTCAACGAATCAAAATAAAATATTGACAATCTAACAATTTTCATTGTATCTTTACGAACAATCTTAGTGTTATATAATATAATTACTACATAATCAATTATTAAATTAACTAACTAAAACTATACGTTACATTTTGGGTTGTTGGGATTTTGTTGTGTCAGGATTATGGTTGTCCTGTATATGACCTAAACCCAGATACTAGATATATATAGAGTAATCTACCGCTATTCGGAGAGTTACGTTTTTGAGAAATGCCGCTAATACTAAGTTATGGACCCCGTAATAATAAAGGGGTTCCAAGTTCTAAATAAAAAAAATACCGTTACTAAGCTATAAAACCTATACTAATAAAAGGGTTCCAATTTTTAAATAAAAAATTCTATTACTAAGCTATGAAGCCTGTAGTAATAATGAGTTCCAAGTTTCAAATAGTAAATTTCGATACTAAGCTATGAAGCTCATATTAATAAAACGGTTTCAAGTTACAAATAAAAATAACTATTCTACGACTTTTTCTATGTATACACCATAATAACTATTATTCTAAATTTCATTGGAATACTTTACTCAAAGTTAAGATCTTGTTTTAAAAAGCATATGAAAAGGATTAATGATTTGATATTTAATTCTGGTCCAACTATATCAAAATCTTCATTATATGATCTCGTAACCAATTAATCCAAGTCTTGTATTGACAGTTCATATGCACGCTTCACAATAATTTCATCAATTATAAACATTCTAAAGTACAGTTACACTCTGAGTTACGCAACACGCGACTTACGTTAATTCGCTTATACGTAAAAGGAAATCTCGAAAATTAGAAAAAAAATTTACACCCAATTAGTATAATTCAAACATCTAATACCCGACCGCGCTCGCTTTTGCTCGTTTTGTAAATATGCATAAATGGTATTGTATAATATAATATTAACTTGTTGACTGCTTTAAACTGCGTTCGGCGTTGCGTGGCTACTCTAAGAAAGCGCCACAAAGATCGTTCGAAGGTATAGATGTGATACCCCCAAATAGTGAACACATATAATAAGTTTTTGATTACGTAGTTACACTTAACCAATTTACAAAATCGACTTACGTAAAATTCAAGTTATGTAAAGGTCTACGGAACGCATTATTTACGTAACTCGGGGTATTAATATATTTTTTTAAATAAATCGGAGACTGCGTATTCGCGAAACCACAGATTTTGAGTTATTTTACTAAAAATAACATCAGTTTCGGTGTGATTTAATAAGCACAAAAAATATTATAAAATAAATAATGATAATTATAACTAGCAGTGCAACCTGTAATCAAAATATGCTTTCATTAAAATAAATTGTAATTTTCAGAACACCCTCTTTATACGATTCTTCACGTCTTTCAGAGATAAGGTGCTTCCTTCTCCGTAATGAGAAAACATACAATTTCTAAGGCATTTATTATTTAGTCGCTGCAATATTTCACTGCTAATACTGATGTAGTGGGGTATCTATGACGAGCATTATGGCGGGAACTTTTAATCCAAAAGACAATTTTAAAGTTGTCGAGAGGGAAAGAAACTTACAGACAAGATGGATGCCAAGAATTGTGAAGTTTAGAGCATAGATTAATATTATGTCTTAATATGACACGCGTATTGAAGCGATGCTTGGTACGGCAGAAGTTTATAATAAATACAAACTATTTTGAGAGAAAACTTCATTGCAGAATACAAAGGAGAGAGAACTTAAACATAGTCAGTTATATTTCTAACAATACGCATATATGAAATGTCAACATTAAAACAAAACTTTTCGCGATAATATTCAGGTGAATATGATAACTTTGAAATAAAATAAGTAAAATTAATAATTCTTTGGCGAACGAGAGCTTTTGGTAATGGATGTATCATTTTTTGTTTATCTTTTAATTCTATTTAGTAACATTATTCCTAATTGCGTAACATACACATAGCTTTATTTCAAATTATAATGTCACAATGTACATATCGATCTAATTTTAAATTATAATGTATATCTTTTAATTGTCTTTAGTAACGTATAACGATACGAATTGTTGGCAGAAGAAGAATGTAACGTTAGTACCTAATTTAACTAGTAAACACCGTGGTTAAATAATTTCGTGTTCGGCTCGGATCGCCGAGTAGTAATTTTGGTGTTGGCCGCTAGGTTCGCGATCGTCGCTTCAAGTGACGGACCAGCGCTAGCAGGTACGTTCATTATTCTACTCCCCGCTTCGAGCAGAGGGGGTCGGCCGCGGGCAGCCGTTCGGCTGCTGCCGCCATTCTGTTGAATTCATATTAGGAGATACGAAGAGGATGAAGCTCTATACATAACATAGTTTGATTTAAAATTATAATGTAAGTAACAACATACTCAACGTTCTGATTTAAAATTATTAAGTTCATCTTTTAGTTGTCTTTAGTAACGTTATCCCCAATTTTGTAACGCACACATAGTTAGATTTTCAATTATAATGTAACAACGTATACATTATTCTAATTTCAAATTACAACGCAACAACATTCTTAATTTCAAAATATTATATAAGGTGTAAATTATGAAATCCAAATGCCGAAACATAGAACAAAAAATAAATTATAAGATTGTGTCGGGTTCGCCTTGTGATTTCTAGACCGATCAGACTTCTAAAACCGAGCATAGCTAAATTGTCAACTAGGTCTAACTAGAAAAAAATAAAAAACGAGGAAAACAACAATAGTCATCGACCATCACTAGATTTAATAATATTTTACATATTTATTCGTTCAGATTTTTGCGATATCAGCAAGATGTTTCTCATAACTTGACATCTTACCTAATATATCCACAATTTTATAAATGTAGATGATTGTCAGCCAATAGTACATTTCCTTTTATAGCACGGGCGTACAGTGCATACAAGCAAAAATACTTTGTATAACAAAAAATTCAGGGAAACAAATATAAATTAAAAAATTGGATTAACATTAACGAAAACAATATTTTGAAATTATTGTCATCTGTGTACCAGTGGACTTTAATTGATTAGTTCTAAAAACTCACCACAACTTACCACTGTACTCATGGCGCTCTTTTTTTATTCGCCGCATCGTGCTATTTACATTACTCAGTCCTGTCTTAAAGATAGTGAATTACTCAAGTCATGTAAATGGCTATTTACTCATTAGAAAATTCCTTACGGTTGATCCGTTTTGTAAGGAGTTGTTACCTATGCTGTTTTATAACAGAATAACATTAGAAAGGGTTACAACTGCGTGCAAATCATTGAAGTGTCTACTTCTTCTTTTACTTATTCGCAAATTTTACTATCTTACTATTTTTAACGTGTTGATTACATGATTGTTTTTTTAAATTTGGTGCATGGATTTGGATTTACAAATGGCAGAATTATTTCCAACCTTTAATATAAATAATTATTACTTTTAGTAATTACGTGAAGGATTTTCAAACAATAAATGAATCATGTTCAGTCATAGAAATGGTTCTTAAAAACCTCCATACATTTTTTAAATAGATAAGAATGTATTATTTTACATTAAAATTTAAACATTAAAAACACTACTAATAGTACTCTTAGATTACAAATAAGTCACATGGTATGGTCGTATAAACGACGGATTTATTATGTTTAAAGACCTTGGTAAAACTTAAGTACATGTATTTAATTACATATATTATATATGATTGTATAATGTCATTAGTAACAGCATAACCTAAATCTATATCTACTGCACACCATACCATAATAGTGTACCAACCAAACCAAATAATGTTTAATAGTGTACCAAACAAACCGCCAACATTATAAAACAACGTAAACATCATTTTAAAAATTAAAATATATTAAAACAAATTATCGAAACATATAAATAATATACAATCCTCGAAATTACTGCTCAAATTAAAGGAAAATGAAGAATAGGTAACCCAAAATAAGGTGATAAAACAATATAAATAAAGAGCTATCTATTTTTGATTTTAGCAACTAGCGGGAAGCAGCCCAATACAGAGACTGGTGAGGTGTATTCTTGAACAGGCCAGAACCCGTATTGGGCTTTAGAGACAGGGCTGATGATGGTGATGATACGTCCTCGTACATTCTACGCCGTGCGTTTACAAAAGTGTACCAAAACATGCGATGGGCATACATGTCTATTTTTGTAAGTAAATTAATGAAAATATTGATTTTGTTCGTGCGATGCACGAACCTCCAGCGATTGTTGTTATATTAAGGAGAATATACTTTGGTTGTAATGTTGCATTTGCAGAACATAGTTCTGTGTTGTTTTTAATACAAATTAAATTAATCAACAAGAAATATATAAGTATAGAAAAATCTATTGATCTAAAAAAATTGTTTTCGTACTTGTTTAGTTGTTATATAAAATATTTTTTCGATATATAACGTTCTAGTACATAAATTGAATTCGTTTTATTATTATTGTAAGTCACCGAAACAATAAACGTAAATCCTGCATGTAGAATATTAAATGGAATTTGGTGTAAAAAGTAGATCATGTGAACACAAACATCCCCTCAGATTACATAGTTACTAGAGAAACATTTTTATTGTGTGAGAATAAACAAGAAAACAAATTCGGAAGACAAACTGTTATTTTTTCGAGTGCCAACAAGGCCGTTGGCGATTTCCTTTCAAAAGAGCTTAAAAGCTGAGAGCCTCAAGTATGTGGAGCTTTCATTGTTGAATGATTTATCTGCCCAGACTCCGACCACCATCTGGAGATGTATTTTTCCTTCCCAACAAAAGAACAACTTCTCTCACCATAACTTTTTCCACGTACGAGTCCCTTTACTAATTTAATGTTTTTGTCTATGGTAGGAACCCGTTGGAAGGCGCAAAAGCCTTAAAAGCTCGGTTTATAAAAGCACTCCGGGTTCACGTAAGAGATGAAAGGTTTATTTCAAATGTATAATGTTACAAGTTGTATTTTTCTAATGTTAGACTTTTATTACGTTTACGATTTTGTTTATCTTTCAAGACGAGTGAGTACACTGAGGTTAAACATTGGTGTGAAATAATGCTTCCCAAAAATACCGTATATCAAAATGATTACATGATAATATTACTGGCAGAAAAATTTCCAAGACTCCAAAAGCATTAAATGTTTGTTTGAGAATTGAATTATATTATAATTATTATATTAATGTTTTTACCATGTTAACTATGTGGTTAGATATCATTATTAACTTAAGGGGCCCCCCCTTTCATATTTTTGAGTTTTCTGTGAAAATATGGGTTTTTGGTATTTATTTATACCAGATATTATACGCAAGATTTGATTTTTTTTAAAATAATAACACCGACAAAACCTTTGCACTGAATATTATTTTTGATAATTAAAACAATATAGGCTTTTATTGAAAGACCATTAAATTTGTTTTCAGTGTGCCAGAAATTTTCAGTATACTGAAAGTTTATACATACACAGAATATGTTTTCTCATAGGTCTAAAGCAAAGATTTTGAAAAAATAATACAGTTATAAATTGTTATATTTGCATGACACACATGCCGTACATGGAATACATGTTACATCAACATTCTTACTATTTTCAAACTAAGATAAACGCTTGAGCTAACTTGCTAGTCTCCTGGAACGAGGTGCGAATCTCCCACCACTAAATCACTAGGCCAGCGTCTTAACCATTAGACGAATAAGCTACTCATTTTTTGATGGTTTAAAAATGTTTCGTACTCATATAAAAAAGCGATTTTAAAGGGTAATTAAAATTACCTTTTATTAAAAAATATATATTCACTATTATAATGTCTTCTATCCTTCTCATTTTCCTTCTCTTCGCACTACAATTGAGGCTACGTTACGATAATAATTTATATTATTTTATGGTTCAGGTGGTATTCGAGCGTTCTGACGAAGATACAGTAGTATTGAAACCGATAGACATCAAAGTGATCAACGTGGTTATTGCAAAGATAATTATTTGTTTAAATTTATGTTTTAACACTTTAAGAATAATATGACATCAAAAACATTTATCAAATTTCCTTCGCGGAATAATTAAACTGTCAACATTATCCCCTTGAAGAGTTTATTTATTAATCCAGACGTCTCGGAGATATTTAAATTCTAAACAATAGTGAATTTCGGTATTGAAATTATTCATACAATATTAGTAAAGACAAAACCGGTGGTAAAAAGCATAAACGAGACGACATCAAACGAAATATTTCATTTCCAATTAAGGGATAATGGAAACCCCTCAATTTTATCCGAGAAACAAAACGTATAATGCCGCAAAGAAGAGTTTAATACATTTCTAAATTGCAAAATTCTGTATCTCGAATATCACTTGTTTACTTGCGGGACGAAAAGATGACGACCCCCAGCCTCCAGCACCAGCCTCCCTAATAATATTGACTTGCAAGGACTTGAGTGGGAATTCAAAGGGGATAATATTTATTTCAACTATCACAAAAGTGACCATTTCATAAAATTTTATTAAAAAATTATCGATTTAATGCCCCCCCACTCATTAAGGATGTTAGAATATAAGTTACAAGTGAAGATCGAAGATTTGTGAAAATAAATTGAAAATATCCATAAGATTAACAAACTAACTAACTTACCATCACACTGTTTTCCCGTAGGGGTACACCACACTGTTCTGTCCTGTCATACATCTTTTCATACAAGCTCGCCGATTATTGAGGCTTCTAATAGGACCATTCTTCAGTATCTGGTTTACCTGGTCGTGCTAAGTCTTCCGTGGACGTCGTCTACTTGATAACTTAAAATTTTAATTTTAGTTTTGGTGGAGATAACTTTAAATTTTAAAATAAAAACTTCAAGAATATTATATAAAATTACGTAGCACGCACCGACAACTGTAAACAGAAGTAAGATGCAACTTAAACACTGTAGCGTGCTCGGTAACCCAGCGAAGAGATCTAAGATGCGATTCATCCAAATACGTCTTAATATACATTGTTGTTTTTTTTTTTTAAGCTTTGTATTCTTTGGGATGTTTTCGAAGATTACAATATCACTAATATTTAATAAATAGTTTTAAAATAAGATTTTTGGGGTTATATTTTGCCCCGTTCCGGAAAGGGATTGTTAATGATGATTCATTTCGTAAGCAATTAAATCGTACGTAGATAAATTATCTTGTCGGGAATACTCTTATCGACAGATTCACGATGAATTTTGGCAAATAGAAAATGAATCAAGCAGCACAATTGTAATGACTTGGAATAGTCTATGAGACCAGATCACTAGGACAAATATTTGTTGGCCATTCAAAGAGAAGTTACAGCAGATGAGCTCAGAGGTAGATTAAATTGAATCGGAAACGGCTGTAAGAAGAAAGTCTCTGACACGACTGGCAAGGATACTTATAAGTAAATAATAACAATGATGATGCAATTTTTAAAATCTAATTTATCTAAATCATGGGATCTCTGTTGTCGTTGGTGCCGTTCGTCGCGTGGGTCTCCGTGGCTGGAAGATAAGGATTGGTAATTTTATTGAAAGGTTTAGAGATTAATTCATTTCAGTTGAGAACTAATTTTAAATTCGTTTCCAAAGTGAAATTTTCCATTACAATCAGTTCAATAAAATATCACCGGGGACGCAATCGAAGAAAGATATTTGTGTTAAATCCAAACTGACGACACAGTCGGAAAATTTAATTTTCAAATATTGACAAAGCTATCGCTCTTAATTTTCAAATCTGCCGTCGAATAATGAAAATTTATTCCCGAGAGTTTCCTACGAAGCTTATTTTAGTAGAAATTACTGTCTGTTTATTTATATCGATATTCATATACTTGGTAAATGGATAATGTGTATGCAAATTAATTATTTGAATCGAAACATCATACTGCAAGAGGTAATATAAGAAAATATTTTATTTGGGTATGTTATGGTTAGGTTAGGTTCATTGGCGGTAATTCTTCAAAACAAACAAATTGAAAAAAGTATTATTAAGGAAAACACATTCTTATTGTGAAGTTGTCGTTATAATTGGAAATAGAGATCCAGGTTCGAATCCCGGTGACGCAAAAACAATATTTTTCGACAAAATTGATTTTATATGTATATATTTATAATTAAAACATTAATTTAGTATTAAAAAAGTATCTTTAAAGTAATCAAAAACATAATATAACAAAACATAATTAATACAGGAATCAATGTCTACAAATGTAAAATCTGCAGTTAAGTTGTTGGGCGTGCACTTTGATTCAGATCTTTCAATGAATACACAAATCAGTAAAACTGTCAGTGCATGCTGAAATCAACTGAGTCAGATTAAGAGTATTCGGAGATATCTTCCTCTTGACTATTATAACAGCATCTATGCTGGCCTGCCAATGTTTCAGCTGGATGGATTATAATCTATTCTAAATGCGGCTGCACGGTAATATATGGAGTTTACAAATACTCTCATATAACATCCCTTTTAGATCAGCTAAATTGGCTCCGATTTCCTGAAAGTGTTGAATTTAAATTGTGCTGGTTGATGTATAAGGCGACACACAACGTGACGCCTCTGCACCTTCAAGAACTTTGTATCCCAGACATTTTGAACGGTAGACGTCGAACTCTTAGGTCAGTCTCTATTTCAGCTGCAACCGGTTGTAGAATCGATCAACCGTTGCCAGAAGTCTAAATTTAGTGAACGGGCATTTTCGGTGACAAGCCCAAAAACGTGGAACTCTTTGCCCTCCGTCATAAGAAACAGTGCATCGGAGACTTTATTTAAGAAGAAACTAAAAACGCACCTTTTCAAAAAGTCATTTCCATAAGTGGAAATAGCAGTTTTTAATTTAAAAAACAAATATAATTGTAGAACTATAAACAGTTTATGTTTAAAATGCCCTTTAGATAAACGTTTTTAAGAAAATGGCGCTATACAAATTATTCATTATTATTATTCTTATTATTATTATTATTATATAATATAAAATAATTAATATATTAGAATAATAACTAATAAAATTATATAACAATCTTCGTAGCCATTTTGAGTTTTATGTGAAAACCAATCGGCTTCAGAGCAAAGTATTTCCTTTATCAGATAATTATCAAATTATTGTTTTAAGTTTTGAAAATTCAATTTTTAAAAATATATTATTTTATATAATTCCAATATCTAAGTGCGTAATATTAAATTCTTTTGATGATGAAAGATGTAGGAAAATGACATTAATTATCCGAAATGACTGAAAGCATTTTTAAAAAAGTTATGTAGTTAGATTAAACACGACTAACCACAATGTTTTTACTGGAAACATTTAAAATACAATAATAACTAACTACGATACTCAGAAAGTGTAAAACGACACGCTATTCTGTCTTGCTATCGTACCATTCAAACCTCGTCCATTTTCATACATTTTGTCATACACGCCTTCAACGCTCGCCTCATTTATCATTTTTACCATCATTTCCTTGATCATGCGTTCCACATGATCAAACCATCTCAGCAACCGTTTTATACTTTATTTACTAACTCAATATTCATTCCTATGTACTAGTATGTCAACTAATACATATTTACTGTTTCCGAGGTAAGTTTAAAGAACTCCATAATCACAACGCGTTTCGCCTTGTAAGGGCTTTAATCCTCAAGTAAAATAAATAAGTAGAATCAAAAAAAGTCAACAAATACAGTTTATTAATAATTATAACTGTTTAAATCCGAAGGTCTATACAAAGTTTTGTGCATAAACCGGAAAAGGCTGCAAAGTAACGGAGAGCTTCAGTGGTCTCAAACCATCCTTGCCACTGGACTAATCACTTCATTATTCCAAGATTGTGTGTGTGCAATCCACCTACACCTTAAACAATTTCACGCACAGGCCTCTGCCATGGCTAACTCAATTCAATCGTTAACCCAAGCAGACGTTATATTCGTAACGAGGGAACCTTGAAGAAGAAGAATTATAGCCGTTGAAAGCATGCAATACTGATAACGAGAAGTAATATCGATGTATTAATTAACATTGCATAACAGAATAATATTAGTGTGAATCCAAAAAATTAATTATAACGAAATTTATATCACAACAACAACCTGTTGAAGGAAAAGATTCTCATTTCGAGTAGAAACAAATCCCATAACGAAACAGTAATAGTGCGATGCATTGCCAGAAATATCTTCCCCATAATATGAAAAGTTGATGTATGTTAGGGTGAAATTGCACTAAGGGTGCAGGGGTGACTGATAGCTGTGTAACATATCGCTACAAACACTATATCTTACCTACTACTACTACTTATTACCAACATTTTTCTCCTATCTAAAAATTTATTGGTGAGATCATGAAATATTTTTATTTAATGAGTTTATTTTCAACATTTCAGTATACAAACTCAAAGGTATAATTATTTCTTCTAAGTGATAAAACGTTGATATCACAAATTAAATATAAATATTGTGATTACTTTAGTATGTATTAGCAACGTATTAATTTCCTTCTTCTACTAGTTTAATGTAATTCTTTAGATTACGCGTAAATATGTTTTAAGTATTAACATTCAGCAAAATTGCGTTAGAAAATTTCGTAACATTTTTACATAGTCTCGCCTTTATCTTGTATTTTATTTTCATATTTTATTTTATTTATCTTTAACATAGTGCATATATAAGCACTCCTATATATATGCTCTAATATAAACAAGATTAAAGTCTAATATTTTACTAAAACTACCATAAATTACATAGCTGGTCAGTTATTTTATAATATTTTACAGTCGCTAATAACAACCATTCCAAATTATCCTTCCAAATGACGACCATTCAAAATTATCACATACAAATATATCTGTGCGCGCCTCCAGATGATAACTGATTTTTCGGTACAAATATCATTTCAATCTGACTGAGGATGAGGGCGATATCGGTATTATAAACATACTACAAACGAATGGTTATGACGCTGAACCTGTATAAATCTTTAAGGTTATTTCGTCTGGTTTATTTTATCCTATTTTTATGCTTTTTAGATAAAATTCAGAGGCATCTTCTTCTTCTATTGCTATATCCAATATTATTCTGAAATTGTTAAAATTATCAGTAAGACGTACTATGACCGACCTTATATTTCTATACGGGATCATCAATGGTATGATATGATATGAGTGAGACTGCCCCTAGTTTGTTGATCTGCTTGACTTTCATGCACTATTGAGGTCATTGAGACACAATTCATTGTTCTATCACAGTGGTAATGTCAGAACTCATGCATTAGTTAATTCCGGAGTCAACAGAATGCATTGTTTGGGGAATGAATATGCGGTGGTAGTTGACCTTTTTACTCTAAATTTAACTCTTTATTGTACTATATTATTACAATTTTTTTTGTCTCAACTCAATGGTGACGTATTAATTGCTATTTTATTTATTTGCATATTATATTTATTTTTAATTTTGATTACGAAAAAACATGCTGACGTTACGTAATTTTTTTCTTTGTGTATTGCACTTGTGATGAAATTTTCTGTTATTTTACAAATTATGTTAATGCCAGAATAGGGCGTGTATAATAATAATAATATGTGAGAAAAATTTGGAAATGATTCACAATTTATTTTAATTATTTTAAAAAATGGACTGTATTTAATGACATTGTTGAAAAAAGTTGCCCATGTGAAGGGAAAAGCTAATAATCATCCTCGTCAGTCCATCACTACTGAGAATTGTGATTTCCGTGAACTTCCGTCCTCTTAAGAATGCTCTCCACATTTTTCGTCAACCTGCAGATCTTGGGGCTATTACCAGAGAAGTCCCTGTTGCCTTTTCTACTTGGTCGGTCCAACGGGTGGGGGGATCTTATTTTTCCTTTTTGTCCTTCGACTTAGTCAACAACAACAAGCTCCTCCAAGCTATATTCCCTTCTCGCAAGATGCTCAAAAAATTTAAAAACTTGTCTTAGGCAAGATTGAAAGTCTACAGATGGAGCGATTCATGCATCTCATCCGTTATAGTTCTACGCCACCCTTGATAGTTCTACGACAAAAGATCCGGCCGACAAAAGCTTCACCCGACAAATCCATGCGACATTAGATCCAACGACATAATTTCCACAAATAAAATGTTTTTTTTAAGAAAGAGCTTTCAAGAAATCGATGAATAGAAGGGTGACCGAAATATACATAGACCTTTTTTCGCAGATTACTAAATATAATTTACCTATTAAAACAAATTCGATGCGAAATACAAAGTATAAAGTTTTATTATGTTTTAGCATCGTATTTTCTTTAATATAATTATGATGTTTGTTTTTAATTTAAAGAAATTCCAATTTCTCATTTTATACTTTGAATTTCGCATCGGATTAGTTTAAATCGGATACTCATTTTTAGTAATCTGCGAAAAATTATATGCATATTTTAGTGACCTCTCGATACACCGGTATCTTGAATTATTAAATTAAATTATTTTTAATTAAAAAAAATATTTTAAAATTTTATTTCTGGACGATATGTCGCTAGATCTAATGCCGCATGGATCATTTGTCGGCTGGGGCTTTCGTTGGCCAGACCTTTTGTCGTGGATGTTTTGTCGTTGAGCCAAAAGTCTGTGGGCCTTTGTTGTGATACGACTCATGATATGCACAACAGCACCACATCTCAAAGGTACCAATCGGTCATCTCTTCCTTGCCTCCCTGATTTCATATCATATAAAAGTATCGAATGCATCACAGAGACTGTACAACTCTGACATTCGTTGTCTTGGAAATACCTCGGTCTTTTTATGTTTCATAAAATCTGGACATAGAACTTTTCGAAATTACTCTTATGGAGACCCAAGATGGTGAGAAATTTTACCATATTCACGCTACCCTTTGTTCTCGATAGATACGGGATCTCGTTTAGCATATTGTCGTAAAAATGTTTAGTCCACATGATTTGTAAGGACGGGCGTTAATTTTCAAGTTTATTGTAGGCTATTCTTCTCAACTATACGGGAATTTTAACACGCGGAGCTCGTAAAGCTTAATCTCGCTTTAGTGCCGTCAGTTATTCTGGATATCAACGCCATTAATGTCGAGAATAAGGAACGTTTATGACAAAACAACATATTCACATCCAGCCGGAAGTAGTTGGGTCTGGATGTGTTGTTTTAGTGCTCCCATCAAATGGCGCACCCCTAAATGAGTTAACCCCCATCGAACGACATTATATTATGTTTGATTGAAGTCAAATACGACCTCTGTTGTGCCATGAAAATCTAATATACTAACAAAGATACAATTTTTTAAGTGTTATATTTAAAAAAATTGCTGACTGCGGTCGTGTTGTTAACTAAAGACTAAACTAGTCTAAAGATTTGTTTTACGTACAGGTATCTGCAGGGTGCATTCAGTATTACTGGGCGCTGATAACAAGAGTGAAGGCAATACATCTCAACAGTAAGAAACGTTGGGTTTTTTCATGTAGTGGCAGTGTGGAAATTCTCGTTTTGTCATTTCCAGTTTATGACTCACTGTCTGTGAAATCCGCTTGCATCTTGTCAAAAGTTGGCATCTGGTAAAGCGTGTTTTCAGTCGATTATCATTTACGTATTTTAAATGTGTAAACATGACTATCAATATTTCTCGAGGTGTTAGCCGAAGGTTTTCTCACCATTTGCTTTTAAATATTAACACTTCTGAATGGAGTCAAAACATGGACACTGAAAATAAAAGAAAGAAACATGCTCGATGCCACATGCCTTCGAGATGTGGTGCTGGCGTCATATGCAGCGTGTGTCATGGACTGCGACTTATACTTATTCTTCAAGAACTTCATACTGGAGAAAGGCTCTTTACAACAATGATAGTTAAATTGTTATTTAAACAGTTTTTACAACTGTTATTTAACCTGTTATCTAACCCATTATTTAAACCTTTATGTAATCTGTTATTTAAATCGTTATTGAAACGGTTATTTAATCAGTTATTTAAAGGGTTATTTAAACCATTGTTTAAAAGGTTAAAAAATTAGTTATTTAGACCGTTTTTATACCACTACTGTTATTTAAGCCGTTATTGTGACTGATTGTGTTAGATTTTAACGATGATTTGTATCTGATTACTTGTAATTCTTCGAGCGATGACTGGTACACCAGAAAATAAACGTCCAACGGTTAAATCTCAATTACCAATCATCGTCAGTCAAATAATGGTTTACCATTATAACACACAGGAAAATATTTCTTTCATTATTTGGGCATGCTGCTAGAAGAGATGAAGACAGCGTGGAGAAATTGATAGCTACCGGGAACGCAATGTACAGGACGAAGAGCGAGAGGTTGATCTTCAACAAGATGGATGAACCAAGCCTGAGATATAACCGGAGCCTTGCTACACCTTGCACTTGACAAGACAATCAATTCGCGCTGTAGAAGCAGATCAATGAACCAAGATGTTCAACCATAAACACATCCATTGTGATCATCAAAATTGTGAGCATGAAAACGTAACATATCAAATTTCATGTAAGTTAATGCACTTGTGCTATGAAAATAAGTAGATATACTAGCGGGGATACCAGTTATCGCAATCGATCACGTACAATACCTTATACACTCCACTGCTACCTTGATTGATACAATGGAAAATCGATTTTAAAATAAACGAGTTAATAATGACTTCGTATCAATAGTGGATATGAATAAAACCCTTTGAATAATTTATTTAGAATATATTTGCACCCCCATTGAGACCAATTCCAATTCCCGAATATGGATATTTTCTTATTTATTCAGATGTAAAACTATTTACATTATCGAATACAAAATGGCAAGTTACAGATATAAAAGCGATATAAAATGAAAACTAAAATTATTATAATATTTCGTACTAGTTCGGAACGGTCTCAATAAATCATTTCATATATCAACACATTAGACAACTTACCGATTCGGCTAATGGCACGTAATAGTGGTTCAAATCTATTGAATTTACCTGTAACAAAAGAAATACATTAATTAGATTCAGTCGAATTGCAAAACAATCTTCAAGCATTATTTAAATTTTGTTTTATATGTATTTATAATCTCGTAACAAGCAAAAAATCCAGCTGTCAAGTATAGGCAAACCAATTATGATATTTTAAATTGTAAATTATTTATTGACCTAGGATATTTGGCCTCAGACTGCGAAATTAATGGTTTCTCAAACATTGTTTTGATATCGTGTGTCACCGTCAGAATGGTACATTAAGTTTCGAATTAGTTACTTGTTTGAGTTAATTGGTTAAGTTAATTTGTACTGCGATAGACCACTTCCGTTTTTTGATAAGAAATTGTATTTTTTTAACAACAAATAGGTTTTACGGAAATACTGGCAGTGGCCTAGTAATAAATAGTAATCGTAATTAATCTCTTAAAGTTTAGCCACAGTTTAGTATTTAACGCGTTGCGTGCTCGTTTTTCCCGGTCTGATCTTTTACAATGATGACATATAGCTTGAAACCTACGCAGAGAAGTGTTCAATGCGCTGGAGACCAGCGATTTAGTCGTTCTCGAGATTTAAGGTAATAGATGGGTAAACATTGTTATTTTATATGTAAATATAAAATGCATATTTTTTATTTATTATCTTTGTTTTATTAACCACTTGAATTGAGTTTAAATACATCTACCAGTTTCGAAAAATACCATTTTCTTCTTCAAGATGTCATAACTAAACAAAAATATATAGCAGTGTTCTTCATCAGAATCTATTTTTAACATTTAAAAAAAAAACAATTATTTAAAAAATAAATTTAGTGCCTAACTCAAATTGCTGATCAATACAAATTTAGACGGATAATTTTTAGGAAAAAAATTTAGAATAGGACTCGTAGTTAAATTTAATTGGCTGTTTACAACTTTCTGATTAGTTTTACATGCTTTATTTATCTCCAACGATTCCCAATTATTTAATTTGAGACCAACACCGTTTATATGCAAAATTGACAATCCCAATTTTTTATCAAAACCATGATTATTTTCTATCAAATGATTAGCAAATTCTGAATTGAAAAATATGAATTTTAACCACAAAGTTAATATTGATAATTTTAAAAGTATATAAAATGTAGCCAAAAAATAAAGAACATCTATATTATTTATAAGTGACGTGCAATAATGCACACGAAATATTAACTAAATAAATAATTAAAATAATGTTAACTCAAATTGCGATGAAGTGAGAAAGTGCAGAATAATGTATTTAAATGATTTTATTGGTCTAGTTTTAATTTGCGGATTATGATAATTTTGATTACCCAGCATTGCGTGTTTTATTGAAAATTTATCGAAATCTATATTAAAATTGTATAATTTGCTATTGGCATCAATTCTACAGTTGTATTATGGAATTTCTATGATAGTCGGAGTAATAGAAGTAGATAGCCCATAAATAAATGTTTAAATTAGATTAGTTTAAATCCTATCGTCGAACATTTGTTTTTCATTAGAACCGAATGTGATTTCAGTTGATGAGATTCGATCAGTTCGCTGGTTCTTCTTAAGGTCCTTCATCATAATACAAAAAAAAATTTCGTATGCTAACTTTTTAAATAATGCATTCGTAATGTGTACATTTAGTGTAGTGGATATGAGCTTCAGGAGACTGAAAAATTATAATAATATACATCTAAATAACGAATTCAAATCTAAGCGATATTTAATTTATTTTTTGCATAATTGAGGCTCTATTTTACCTTAAATGCTTGAATCATTGTCGAAGCATTATCGCGTATGTTAACTTTCACATAACTTCAAAGAAAAAAGTCGAACGATGTGGGCGGCTAATTGATGTCTCTGAAAGGAAAAATTCCACGTCCAAGAAATTTTTGATGTAATAACTCGATTGTTTCCCGGCTTGTGTGCCACGTAGCCCCATTCTGCTGAAAATAGACATCGCCCAAAACCAAATTTTATTTCCGCGAAATTTTCACAATTTTTATAACAAATTCAGTGTGCTGCTCAATTGTGTGTCGACTCATTTTCGTTAATAGTATAATTTTTATTTGTTTACATTTAAAATAACAGTTGAGCTTATATCCTGTATATGAGCTAAACAAAAAAATATTTGGTGTACATAAATAATGGATTCCGTATTAATATACAATACGACTAAATTTGCAATTCGGAATATTGAATTAGTTTAAAAGGGGGGATGGTACATTTCCTTTTCAAAATACGTAATGAACTCAAAATGAAGTAGGGTTATTTAAATTTCATGATTATTCATACAAATAAATTCAATTATTTACAAAGCTAATGACGTGAATTGAATATATATAATTTAATTTTATGTAAATCTAAAAAATCATCTAATGAATTTTATAATACATTCGTATATTGTTTCATGTTTCATGTATAGTTCAAGAATTTGTAATAACTTGCGAAACAAAATAAATTACAAATTTTAGTAATTTGAAATACACTGCGTACAGACGAAGACCCGACCCAACTCAAGTTAGTGCGTATATTATTAAAATATAAGTTTCGCTCGGCGTAGACCACAGATGTCAATGAAATACTTAGTTTTTAAATACTAAATTAATGTATTAATTATAAATATATACATATAAAATCAATTTTGTCGAAAAATATTGTTTTTGCGTCACCTGGATTCGAACCTGGATCTCTATTTCCATTCCGGGGAAGTTCACTACCAATTGTGTTATAACGACAGTACTTTTCATGGCAAATTTTCGAACCTACATGTTACACTTTTTCAAATTAATACATCTGTCGTTCCATTATTTGAAAGCCATCTACATTATTTTTACAGAAACACAAATACCTTTGAGTAAACCGACTGTAGACGCCAAAATTATCAATTCATTTTTGTTAAATTTTGGACACATTGATACAACTTATATTATTATGAGGAACACATTCTTATGTAATTATTCAGAACATAGGTCTGTGATATTTTAAATACTAAATTGATGTAATAATTATAAATATATACATATAAATCTTTATTTCTAATTATTCTAGTATTTTTAATTAATACATAATTTATTATTTAAAATATCACAGACCTATGTTCTGAATAATTACAACTTCACAATAAGAATGTGTTCTCTTTAATAATGAAATACTTAGTATTATTACTTTGCAGGAAGTAAAAATATAGTTTCTAATGATTATAAATAGGTATAGCATTCTGTAATCTGATGCTTATACAATTTCAAGTTTATATAAATTAATAATAAGTTTAATGTCAAGATTAATTAACTCTTTTCTTTCAAATGAAGTTGAAGGACATAATATGCTTCAAGGTTGCTGACTAGAACAGCGTTGATTTGTCTGCATTTAGTGAAGAATTTAAGTCGACTGAGTAATTTAGATACTGAAAATTATTAGCAATACCATCAACGGAGTGCGGTGTATTTGTCAATCGTTTCTATTTGCCAATTAAATTGCATATTTTTTAGATATTATTTATATTTACATCATAACGGTAACAATATTGATTCAAACATAAATAAATATAATAATTCTGGCGTCTGCTATCAGATTACTCAAAGGTATTTGAGATTTTGTAAAAATAAGGTAGATGTAAACTAAAGTAACCTAGTATTTATTAATTAACAAACACGTACACATTTCTTGTCTATACATTGTATATATTTTATTTTTGTTCTATTTGTTTTCTGATTCACAATTTGGTGGACGAAAAAATGATCACTAATAACTACTTTATTATAAATTTGCCCAGTGAACGGACCGCTATGATATTAAAAGAGTTTACTTTTTAATTGTATGACACCGATGTATGGAAGTGAGGCCTGGAGTTGCCAGAAAAGGAACGAAAGTAGACTGAATGCAGTAGAAATTAGATCACTTAGGCGTATATGTGGCAAATCTATTTATGACAGAGTAAAGAATGAAGAAATAAGGAAAGAATGTAAAACTGATGTTAGTAAGATAAGTTAGTAAGTATAGTGAGTAAGATTAAGAAAGGATCACTTAGGTGGTTTGGTCATATGGAACGGATGAATGAGGAGAGAATGGTAAGAAAGATATATGACGCAAGTGTTGATGGCACCAGAAATAGAGTACATCCGCGGAAGACTTGGCACGACCAGGTAAACCAGTTGATGGAGAATAGTTCTGTTAAAAGCCTCAACAATCGGCGAGCTTGTATGAGAAGATGTACGAATGTGGATGAGGCGAGAATTTTGTGTCAGGACAAAAGAGTGTGGCGCTCTATCCTTTCTGCCTACCCCCGCGGGGAAACGGCGTGATGGTAAGTAAATAAGTAAGTAAGTACATTTTAATTATTTCTTAATGGTTTTAATTTTCAAAATTCCTCTAAAAAGATGGTTCTTTTATATTTTCAGTTTGATGTATTTGAAATATTTGGTTGTCGGACGGCGAACCAATTTATTGTCCAGCCATAAATATCACCATAAAAATGTTGAAGTCTGAGATCAAACCGAAAAAAATATATCAAAATACTTTGCTCCGTGTATCTAGGACAGTAAAAAATCCAGTTTGTTATATTGTTACATTATTATTGTAACAAGATGTTTTATGAATTAACAAACTATTCGGTTTGGTTCTGGGTGTAAAGTTTTATGGCTTTTGATATTAAAATAAGACCGTGTGTAATAAATCTTTAGTTGTTATTTTGTATCTTGAGCTATTATTACTGTGGGATAAATCTGATTTATATACTGAAAAGACGAATGATATAAATATACTGTAATTTAATATGTTTCAAATTATCTTATTTATAAACCGTTTAATGAAATATTACTAATTTAATATAACAAATGAAGTACGTGAAGAAAAAAAATCTGTTTATCGTAAAAATTTTTTTAGTTTCTACCGGCATCGACTAAAATTTAACTAAACTATTTGTAATATTTGAGAAAGAGGATAACAAGACAACGTGTAAAATATTTATTTTTCTTCTTTTAAATAGGCAATCCACCCTTCAAGAGTGATTTGTGCCATTAATCATGTTAAAAACTTTGTTTTATAAAAAAAAAGTACAATAATATTATAGAATAGGAAATATTACATTACAAGTAAATACCATTGTCATTCAAAAAATTTGTATTATATAGATTAAATTTGGCGAGTTAAGAGAAAGAAGATGACACAAGTTAACCGGGAGTTAAAAATTACCATTGACGAGATTACTGTAAAAAAAACCTGTGATCCGCAATGGACAGGCAAAAAAGATATGGTCAAGGGTTTCCTCCTCGGCACCACACTCATACGTTGGGAAATCTATTAAGTTTAATCTGAATAAATTAATGTGAGGCTACCTGGCAATGTCCAATTCTCATTCTAGAGATATTTAATATTGTTCGTTTGGAGACTTTCCTTTTGGAGAACTAAGGAGTGCGGGGAATAGATCTTTGAATTACTTTAAGCCGATTACCCTTATGATTATTTGGATCCATCCATTGTGCAGTCCAGATAGAATTCGTACGTTTTTTTTACCATACTGGGGCAAAATACATGTAAGTAATGAATATTTGGAACTACTAGATGAGTTTTTGTATATGTGATATCGAAATGTAAGGTGACTGTAGGGAACAATGTGTAGGAAGTTTTGAATGGAATTATAGCTAATGAGAACTTGTTAACCAAGGCAAAACTAGCAGTACAAAGTGGAGTCCTGGTACCGATACTGATGTATCGAAGTGAGGCGTGGAGCTGGCAAATGAGGAACGAAAGTAGACTGAATGCAGTGGAAATGAGATAAATTAGGCGTATATGTGGCAGATCCATTAATGACAGAGTAAAGAATAAAAAAAAAGGAAATAATGCAAAGTTGATCTTAGTATAGTGAGTAAGATTAAGGAAAAAAATCACTTAGGTGGTTTGGTCATATGGAACGGATTAATGATCAGAGAATTGGTAAGATATTTGACGCAAGTGTTGATAGCACCAGAAATGGAGGACGTTCACAGAAGACTAGACATGACCAGGTAAACCAGATACTGGGAGACAGTCCTGTTAGAACCTACAATAATCAGCGACCTTGTAAGAGAAGATGTATGAACGTGAACTAGGCGAGAATTGTGTGGCGCTGTATCCCTTCTTCCTACCCCCGCGGAGAAATGGCATGATGGTAAGTATCAAATAAAATATATTTACAGTTTATAATTTTGTCCTGTATATCTTTCTAATTGATTAATTTAATTTGTATTAAAAATAGTACGAAAAAAATGGGTTCTCTTTAAAAATATAATATTTTTCACGTAACCCAATACACAGAGGTCACGAATCATTTGCTTGTCTAAAAAAATAATTAATTTTAAAAAACATTAGAAATTCATTGTTACACAGCCCGTGTGTGCTGTAAAGCAGTCTTTTGCCGAGTCTAGAACATTCTGGGCGGGAATCGAATACTCACACCGTACAATAAAATTTAATTTCTTTTCATCCATCTACTACATTAATTTTCCACCGGGCAGTGTAGACGCGGCAAAAATCCTTCCCTTACTCACCAAAATCCAATTACTCCTAACATTATCCCAAATTTTCAGAGTAGTGCAGCGTTTTACAAAGCGTGGGACGCGCTCGGGGCGCAAACGGGATCGCCAGATACGTGACAGGCAGTCAAAGGAATACGAAATGTCTAAATACAGTTAATGAAATATTAATCTAGAATAATTAATTTTCTAAGCACAATATTGCACGAATATAATATAGGGCCGAGGTATTGTAATAAATTTACTTAGATGGTTTTGAGTATGAAGCCATTGCCTGGAGGTTGAAAAGACTGAAATTTCAGATTCAATTTTAATATTACCGCTTTCAAAGTAAATTGAAGTAGTTGGCTAAATATGTTCATATTACATTGAAATAAGTAATTAAATTTTATATTATGTGTATATAATTTAATCTAGAATAATACTAAAAGCATCAAATATAAGTGTACATTATTTTCGCAATATTTGAATATGTCCAAGAACACACAATTATAAATTATTTAAAATTGTAAATTATTTTTAAACAAAATATGTTGGTGTATTAAATATTGTAATCACTTCTCAGTGGTACGTCATCATCTTCATTAGCCTGTATCTCTCTATCACTGGATAGAAGCCTAAAGATCGCCAATTTTTTGTCATCATCCTTTCTGGTCCATCTTGATGTTGCACCATCGAGATTAGAGACGGTGTGATCTGAGTCGAAGTCTCTACACGATACAGTAGAGTTTAAACCGTAAAAATTAAAGGCGTCGTCTAGAGTCTAAATTAGCAGAACTAATGTAATTTATTTAAGCGTTATACCAGCATGGTATTTCAAAGCAAAAATCCTCCCGATGAATTGTCAAATCCAAAGAAGATAGCTTAAAGTGATTCTAATATTCCTTATTAAGGTGGCAATTACAGTAACTATAGAGCGAGAGTCTAAGAACCTGCAAACCATCAAGCACATGTGTAACACACATTCCTATCTAAATTCCCTCCACGTTACTTTAAATAGTAATCAAATTCGTTACTTTAAATATCAATAAAATTCTTTGAAAATCAAAATGCTATTACGGGGCCGGGTGAATATAAATATTTTGAGAACCGTCGGTACAGGGAGTCCAAACGCGGTGGCACAATACCGCCGAAACAATGTGTTCCTACAACGGGCGTTACTTTTACAATGCCCAATGCCGATTGGATTAAATTCGTGAATGTGCCCTAATGGCCAGGGGTTGTTGTTTCGTAATGGCCGATTGTATCGCGGGAGGTTCACCCGTCCCGTACACAACTCTCAAGTCCCCATATTTCGAGTTCTATTAAACACGACTACTGTTTTCCAATTATCATAATCTTAGCCAAATAATACCAATGAATCTTTGTTCATAATCTGCTTTCAGAAAAAAGATAATATATGTTCTTGGCAACGATATGACAATGAATTACGTTGAGAATATTATTTTAACTATGATTTCACGTTACTCTATCATATTAATTTTACGCGTAAAATTGTTCGTAGTTTTATTATTAAAATAAAATAAAATCTGTGTGTCTCAGCAATAACAATTTTTCTAACTATAAATCATATTTTAGAAACAGACTACGTCTTTTGCCAAACTTTGTTCTGAAATCAAAGAGTTTTGGTGGTAAGCGTTAGCGTGCTTCAGTAAATTAGTTTGCTCTACATATAAAACACTATATATAATGAATAACGCAGGTTCTGTACGGACCCTTGGTTTAGTTAAAATCATTGGACGACCAAGGCTTCGCTGGGGAGAAAATGTGAAGAAGGGTGCTAAGGACCTGCTGCTGGTAATTAATTAGAAATTGGCAGGCCAAGGCTCAAGCGAGCTGTAGCGCCATCGAAGAAAAAAAAAATCTACCAATATTTGAATTTGTTCCAAGAACACACAATTATTATTCGTTTAATAATAATATATGCTAACTTATTGAATAATTTAATGAAATTCAACTTTATTTTCTATTACCAGATTGACATCTGAGAGGGTCGTATAAGTATCCAACAAATAGAAGCAAAAAACACCATCGCTCTTTGGTTACAAATTTAGCTATATCTCTGACTATACAATTTTTCATTGTCAAACACTAAAATAGCTTTGAATTCAAACGACTACATGGCGTGGGTTAACATTATAATGTATAATGCAACCCGAGTGTCTCCCTAAAAATAAAAGTATTTTTATTTGAAAGAGAGGTTTATGTTAAATATGAGAAGTGCGATATAAATATGAGCATTTTCAGGGAATCAAATAAGATGATAATTTATATACACGTTCTTAATTAAAAAATCGAGGAACAACAGTCTAATTTAAACATTAAATATCGCTTGTTTTTGTGGATTTTAATGTGTTTAATCTAGTTGACGCAGTACAAATTAATATTCAAAGGTTCTATTGCAAACAAGTAATGGTCAGGACGTACTCACGTCGCCAGGGGATGTTTAGAGCACTGGCGTGATCGGTAAGCGAATTAAGTTTTACGATTAAGTATCACGGAATTTCACTGTTCATGCTGTAAAAATCGTACACAAGGGTTGATGTTCACGACTCAGTATTAGAATTTAATTCCGCGTGCCACCGTATTGTTTTAGCGTAAGAATGTTTAGAAATTACAAAACTGTGTTCAACTTTAAATAATTCCGTCGTAAAATATAAATATAGCTTCATTGTTATGTTGGATAATTTCAGAGGTAATATAATCCGAAACATTTCTTTTTATGTCTGCTAATGAGAGAATTCATTTATATTTCATACAGACGTATAGTATAATTAGCTTTTCTAAACTTGTCTAACTGTTTGTAATGGTTTAGACATATGTGCTAAGTAAGTTATTAATTTTAATTATATGTTTAAATGAATAATAATAATATTCAATAACATTAATTATAATAAATAGCTTTTTGGACTAGTAATTAAGACGATGGTCTGGCGATCTAGTGGTCGGGGGTTCAAGGAGACCAGCAAGTTAGTCTTATTTTTATAGTACAAGCATTTAACTTAGTTTAAAAATAGTAATTCCGTGTACGCATCTCTATTTGTTATTTTATTTTAAATAAATAAAAAGTTATATTCCATACATCAGCAACATCTGCGTATTCGTTGCTCATGTTTTAAATTCTGTTGTAATGTAGAATTAAACTGGGCAACCATCCCAGTATTGTTTCAGTAATATGGTAAAATAATTTTAGTTTCCATTCTTCGCAATGGATCCTATATTGGTATAGCTTAATCGGTTAATGCACGTTTCTCTGATTGGAATAAATACAGTTTCGAATCCCGGTAGCAATAACAATATTTTTCTATAAAATTGATTTTATATGTATATCTTTTTAATTAATATATTTTATATGTATTGTTATATAATTTTCTGGGGATACTTAAGTTAACTACATGATGAGTGATGAGATATGTGCCCATTATTTTGAAAGTGATCTAAGTCATGTTCTAGTTTGCGTTTGAATTGATTAAAAAATATTTTTATATTACACAACACAAAGTTTCAAAATTTATTTAGTCTACTAGATTTATAATTTATTCTGACATAAATGTTGCATGTAGTTTATAAGGTAATAAAAAATGTATGATTGAAATGACTTATTCTATTATCAAAATAAACACTAGCGGAATACCGTTGAACGTTGTAACAATGCATTGTATATAACGCTTCAAATTTTTCAAAATTGTTTCATTTTGTATCATATTATAATAATTTAAAACAATGTGACGTGAAATAATTAATACTCATTTTTTTATATTTCTTGACTTATACTACTTTCATCATATGGCAGAAGAGAATGCAAAGCAAATACAATACGATAAATATTAATCTTCTAAGCTTTATGTTTCATTCTATCATTATGTTGTTTTATCACAATTACTTAAAACAACTTATATTGCATTAAATATTTTCTACTTGCCTAGTAGGAAATGGAATATTGTAGAAAGAGAAGATACAGACAATCAATGTATCCAAAGATTAAAACCGTTAGATACTCAGGGATAAATACGGTACCTGTTACGGTTATAGTTTATAGACTCAAACGATTACATAGTGGATGAGAAATTAAAAAAAAATAAAAACATGACCCCACTGTGATGGTTCTTGATGTCAAACAAGTGTGAATAATTACAAATAAATTTGAAAACCTAGTCACTTATACTGCTTTTCAAATAAAACGTCAAGTATCGATGAAATGTAAAGTATCGATAAAATGATGATATGTATAATATTTTAAGGGTAGACCAGTGTTTCCGTGATAATATAAAAACAAAGAAAATAAGAACGATAAATATATGACGAGAACGACTCCCCGGAGGACTTTGACAAAGATCTCTCTACTTCCTCAAACTGATTACCCTTGCCCGTGAGTCTGAAAAAAAGATGACCTAAGAGCATTACACCCCCAACCCCAGAGAAAGGAAACCACCCCGCCCGTAACATAAGGTCAATCGTGTGTTAGTTTTTCTATGGCGCCTGCGAGACTAGGCCCGATCCCTCTACTTGTAGGCAATCTTCGACGGGGTGCGTGCACACCCCCGGCCGGAGCCAACCTCCCCCTGGGGTGCCACCATAATTAAGAATAATAGCGCTGGAAGTCGGAGTGGCCTTTCTGCCCCCTCTGCCCGGGTGATATATTTGGCCCATCTTTATTTTATTTTTTTATTACGATGGGTGTAATTTATCATAAGTCTATAACCAGACAGGGTCGTGCGAAAGTTAGAATAAAAAATTGTCAATTGGAGAACACGCTATTGTGGTAAAAATCATAACATTTTATTTAATATTAGTACATAGACATAAGTAGTCAGTAACAATGTCAAGGTGTACAGTCCTAACTCTTGTAGAAGTATTATTAATTGGTACAACCACAACACGTATAAAGAAAACTAGGAGAATTTTACACTTAAGTTAATTTTAAATCTAAATAATATTCTAATAAATATTTAAGATAGAGATGCGTGAAATATATTCAAAAGTTTATATCATTGAATATAATTTATTACATCAACTTCTAAAAACTTAAAAGTACTATAATAATTAAATGAAAAATAATGATAGGTCAATATTTTTCTCTGCACTATGCACGTATAATTCTAATTGGCATATAATACGTTCTTACTATTTTTTAAATCAAATTATGCTTTAAAATTTTGAAAAAGAGAAGTAACTTAGTTGTCCTCAGGACCAGAAATGAATCCCCTATAATGACGTAACTGTAGTGTATTGGGGCTCACGTTAGATAGGGGTCCAAAATGTTCGCGACCCACAATCCATTTGGCATTGATATTTTTGCGATTTGAATATATTTGATTGATTTTGAATATAAATATCCTTTCCAGTGTTAATCCATAGCAAGATCATTAAATTTAAAAACACGCGAAAACATGATCGATGTATATAGTAGTGTCTCACTAGTATATCGAGTTAGAGACCAGACCGTGGCCGTAAAGCGAGGCAAATATTTTTGCAAACGGCGAGGAAAATGCTTATAAATGTCTAAGAACACTTAGGTATGTTTTATTCGTGAAAATGTGAATATTATGAGATAAAATACTAATTTTATTTGTATTATTTAATTAATTAACCACATAGTAAATAAATATAAATTAAACGGAATACTTGTTTGGGGAGTCTCTTCTTTCATTCTGTATTGAAGCTCAATTTTTGAAGTTACGCCACTGATCACCTGCCACTAGAATTTTATTATTGGTCCAAATAAACGTGTCTATTATTGAACTAATATTATACTTGTAATTCACATTTATAAATATTTTGACAATTATACTAGATGTTAATATATCGCTGGCTTATGCCCAATACCGTGAACGAGTCAAAATATTAAAAATACCCTTTTCCAATTTCCGTTACAAGTTAAAAGACCACCAATTGATGTTATAAAATTTTAGAATGGACAAAATAAATTTCTTCAATACCGTGAATAAAACATTTTCTCTAGTAAGCGTAGGCGGGTTTGGTCTTTCCTGAACATTTTTACAATTCATACGCGGTATTTTACAGGGTAAATATTATGTTACAGGCCGATGTTGTTTCATTCATAGAAATTTCAAGTGTTACTTAGACTGTGTGTGAGGTGGCACTGCCCTATTAAAATCATATATGTTGTAGGCTCAATTGACCCAACTCGGCCACCAAGAAATTTTTATAGCATTGCCTCTTGCATTCTGAAAAAAATAGGGGACAATGATACTGGCTAACATAGCTCACCATACAGTAACTTTGCGTGGGTTTAAAGGTCGTTGGTGTATTAATTGAGGACTTCTAGTGCCCCGATAACTGCTGTTTTGTTTATTGAAAAAAAAACCCGTCGCTTCGTCGCTCATCATAACTTTTTTCCAAAAGTCGGGTTTGTGTTTGTTTTAATATCTTCAACACCTTATTGAAGCGTTAAATGCTCGATAGTAAATTATAATCCACGATTCTCTACGACAACTAAATGCGGACTAACAAATGTTTGCCAAACCAAAATGGCGGCCAAACAAAATCGGCCTGGAACATAAAATTCACCCTGTACTTACACTGACAATATTCTCAATATATTCACTGATATATTTCACTTTAATGATTGATACCTCCTAAATATATATCTAGCCTAGAAATTTATCGTAATGTTCTGCCCATACTTCTTCAACTAAATACATAGTTTTGTTTGTTGCATAAATACTTGACCCTTCTCCTTGAATCACTGTACTACGCATCGAACTGCGTCCTTTTAATATAATGAGGGCGATAAGGTGAAGGACAGGATAAAATATCGTCCAGTAACAATCACACAAACGCATATTATTAATAATAATTTTAATTATTCTTAATTCTTATATAATATTATATCTTATATAAAATTGTAGAATAAACTCTGTATTTGATCATGAGAGTTTTATATGAAAGGTCATTATCAAAATTGATTTAACTCTTCATTGGACTACATTTTACATTTTTATGTATCTCAACTCAATAGTGACGGATAAATTGCTTTACTTCACATTTTATATTTATTTTTAATTTTGATTATAAAAAAACGTGCTGACATTATATAACTTTTTTCTTTGTGTATCGTACTTCTGATGAAATTTTTTATTATTTTACAAATTATGTTAATGCCTGAATAGGGCGTGCATAATAATAATACTTTTATATTTTTTGCTAGTCATATTTAAAAAAAAATGTATTTTTGAAGGAAGTAACTAAATATCGTACAATTATAAAAAACTAAACCTAAATAGGTTAAGTTTTTTTAGTATAAAACTCACGTGGTTAAATATAAAATATAAAATATAATGTATAATTTTATTAATATACATACGTTCAATTATCATATTTATAAATTCTAAATACGATAAGAAATATAACTACAGTGGAATCCGCTTATTGTGATCACTATGGGATTTGTAACTTTTGATTACAATAGCCGGCTGGTCACATTAAGCGAAAGATAATAAATATAATTATTGAACTCAATTAATTAAAAAATAGTACAAATAAAATTAAAAAAGTTTCAACAGGATACAGTAATCATTTTGTAATCACCTATCAATATGTCCTGAACCTATTGACTGAACCAATAGCACAGAACCTATTGACACCACGTCGTGCATATATCTATTCGTGCGTCCCGTATAACGGTTTTGTTTCAGGTAAGAATCTATGTACATACCTACTTATTTTTTAAGAATTACTGTCGGGCACTTATGTTAAGAAAGTTTCCAAAAAAAGGATCATTTTGTAGAAATTTCAAAAAAAAAAAAACTTATTTTGTATCTACAACAATAGCTGATATTTGATTATAATAGGCGGATTATTTTAAAGAAAATTTATACACAGGGTGGTTTTCGTACGAAAAATTATGATAACAATAACCGATTCATGATATTATCCGGATTCCACGTATTGAAGAATTTTGGTCACCTATTTGGTCTTAACAAGGTCAGAATGTTAATTTTATAAACCTCAATTAAATTAATTTAATTGAATTAAGTTGATGTGTTAAGAAGTTATGCACACTGAAAAACTTTATATAATCCGCATCTTGAATGGGCAGAAATTAGGTGAACAAGTTAGAGAGCAGGACTGACACTGTTGACCAACTGGCCTCTACATAATTCATTGAAGGTCCAGTTCCGGAAGAAATTAATTACATGTTCCAGAAATTGTTTTGTGTCTCATTCACCATAATATATTTTAAATACTAATTAAATATATTAATTAGAAAATTGTACATATAAAATCAATTTCATCGAAGAATATTGTTGTTGCGCTACCGAAATTCGAACCTGGATCTTTAATGCACCTTCAACGGATTGGATTTGGATAAAATTGATTTTATATGTATATCTTTCTAATTAATACATTTAATTAGTATTATAACATCACAGACCGTCTGTTCTGAATAATTACAACTTCACAATAATAATGTGTTCTCCTAAATAATGTATTTATTTAAAAAAAATAAAAAGAAAGGTGTGTACACGGAATACATGTCACATCAATATTTTTACTATTTTAAAACTAATCTAAATGCTCGTGCGATGAAAATAGGGCTAACTTTCTGGTCTCCTGGAAGGAGGCGCGAACCTTCGGCCACTAGATCACTAGGCCAGCGTCTTAACCACTAGACCAACAAACTACTCAATGAATTATATATGATTATAAATAATAAAAATTACGTATCGGAATATAGAACATATCCAAGATTGTACGTATTTTTACCAACAATGTAATAATATGAGACGTGTTACATAGAATGTCACATTTTTTGTCTAGTCGCGACATTCGTGTCTCGTGTCTCCACGTCAATCTTGTGACGCATTAGTCCTCCCTTCCTGACTTGTAGCCCCTGCCACGTGACAACTTTGATCTGTTACACCCCCAACCCTTAGACTCACACCCTGGCCCGTCACCAAGATGAGGGAGGTCAACCCAATGATGTCGAACAGAAAATAAATTCATCACAGATAGTACTATTTTTTTTATACTTATTTTGAAACATTTTATTTCAAAACCTTTTGGAATAATAAGAATGGATATTTAGGAAGGTGGTCATCGTTTTATAATACAAAAAAAAATTTGGTACGTAGTATTTCTTAACTGAACTTTTAAATTCACTATTGGCTTATCGATAATAACCCGTTTTACCTGTAAGAATGAAATGAATTATTTAAACTGTGATTTGTTATGTTTTGATTATATTTTTAATATATATATATATTGATTATATTTTGAACTGTGAGGAGTTATGTTTTGATTGTATTAAATGTAACAAAATGTATATAAATGTACCTGCAGACAAACGTTTATCAAAACGTTTTATGGGTTCAAATTTTAAAATTGTAGTATTTATTTAATGGAAGAATATGCTATTTTATTATTTTATTATTTTTTTAGTACACATATTGTAATTTTAACACAGTAATAATATTATAGGCTGGGCTCGATCTAGTGATACCGTCTATTTTAAAATAACTCATATTATTTAAAAAAATATATAGTACGCACATATTATAAATAGAATATAAAATAAAAACATAAAAAATGACGCCGTACATATTTTCATATTAAAGATGGTTTGAAAAAACATTTAAAATATAAACATAAAAATAACAAGCATTGAAGAATTGATTGACAGCACAGATATTAATAATACTAATAACACAGGCAGTACAAAAAAAAATATCAGTTTCTTTAAATTCTTATGTTTTAAAAATTAGGAAAAATTAATTAGCATTTTCTTTTCCAAAATACTTTCGTGTTGAATTCATTTCGTATGCTGGTTCTAACATTCTTCAAATAGCATGATAAAGGTTTTCTAAGGTGTGAAATGATCTGGCTCCGTATTCACTGGACTGTTTTAGCTCGATTATATTTTTATTTACTGTACTGAAACTGTACACTACTGAAAACATTAGAATTTATTATTGTGTATATTATATTTCATCCCAATTATTTATATTCATAAAAAACTAAACATAAATCTTTTATCAAATTTGTGAATAGTTTATTTGTTATATAACATAGAAAACACAGAAAGGAGGAGAATCTACTTAGATTCAAAATGAAACTACGCAAATGTGTGAAAGAAAAGTTGTAGCAAAAATTAATGATTTTGATCTTGTTTATATTAGAGCATATATAAAAATTCTTGTGTATGTACTATATTAAGAATAAATAAGTATATATATGTTATAATTTCCAGGGAACTGACTTTAGTTATGATTTAATTTATGAGAGTTTTTTTAAATTTAGATACCTATAAATTTAAATTTAGTAAGGAATATCACAACACACCAAGTGTTGTAAGAATTATTTACACTTCTAAAACATGATAATTATAAAAGCATCCAACGTTATAAAAAAATAAGATTGGGATAATTCCGGGTAGTGAGGGGTTGAACAGATGGATTGTAGCATTGGAATCACCCACATCTTTCCCTGTCCGAGATTTCTAATTAACAAAGTGGCCCCCGCCCCCTACCCCGCTCGGTGCGCCCCGAGGCAACGACAATGGACCCCTAATGGCAATGAAAATCACGTCTTGTCCAATTATTACCCGGTGTAACAGCGACACGACGCTGTTACGGGAGGGTAGATACTGGCCGTGTCGTGTGACGACCCAAATTAAAGGGTTGAAAGGGAATCTAGGTTCGGAAATGTATCATTCGTCACAGCATCCAAAATTGCAATATATCGGATTCTCTCCGTGTCTCCATTCTCTTATCCTATTCAAGTCGGAAAACTATTTCTTCGACAGTGTATTGGGGTATTCCATTGCGACCTCTGCAGATGTAGATTCTCATTGCGCAACTAAGCCAATTGAATCTTACAGGTTCTTCTGAGATGTATTATGGGTAATTTTTCTATGGTAATAATGGCAATCTTTTCTTTGGAGTCTAAAGGATTTATTTAAATCTCCAAACACAACTTTCGATACATATCTAGTTAGAGATTCTATTTCGAGCGTCTCGCGAATGCACTATTCTCACTTATTATTGAAGTTATTGAAAACTAGCTACTCTGAATCAATCATGATAATGGTCATTAAAACATTGTCCAAAAAGTCGTGATAGAATAACACATACACTGTATTTATATTTTTATACACGATTACAAAATATCATTATCATCATCAAACATTGGTAATCCACATCTGGATCAATACCTTTTTGTGACTGCCACTATATTTTTTCCTCTGCCCAATCTTTGCTACGTTACTACTCCCACTACTCCGGTAATTTCATCTACTGAACAAGGCTTTGGGCGCCCTCTAGTTCGTTTTTTCGATATCGTTTTCAAGAATATTATTGTTTATCGATTATCTGCGAGACTTAAAATATTCATCTTCCCTTCTATACATTAACAATGACATTCTTCACCATGGTCTGCGTTTAGAACCACGCATTTATTTTTCAAAACAAAATATTAACTCATTAATATACATACTTCATTAATAGAGTAGTTCCAAATAATTGATTCAAAATCTAAAAAAAACTCATTAAAAAAAAATGAAAACTCCGCAGACCTAATTCATGAAACTAGTTTTGGGTTAGCCTTGATGCAGCAGTAGTAAGACAGTGGGTGATGATGGTAATAATCATTTTTAATTGATTTAATATAAAATTGCATCATGTTTAAAACAAACTAAACATAAGTTATAAAATGTTACATTATTCGAATCCTCTTATTTGATTTCAATGAAACAAGAGGGCTAATCAAATATGCCCATGTCCTTCCGCCCCCTACCGCCCCCTCCCCCCGCCCCCCGCGTGCTAAAATATCAAAGCCTCACTGAAATAGCCTTTTTGGTAGTTGGGTGATTTCGAGAAACCACTTAAGGGAATGAGTATTATTTTCCGCTCCGACATCCGTTTCATCCGATACGTGACACGCCAGACAATCCGGGAGAATCTCCTCAAATTGAATTATCAATTACCTGCCACAAAGTTCCGACACCCCACTAATTTGATTGGATACCAAACTTTGAAAACATCAAAAGAAACTATGATCTCGATACGTTTAGCGTTATTTTTGAGAAAAAAATCACAGATGTTGGTGAATTAGGCATGAGGCGATATGAAGGCTGAATAAGAGCAAATGGGCCAACACATTTTTTTCACACTTTGTCTAGGTATGTAGATGTGGTGATCTGTCTCGCATTATTCTAAAATATTTTTATGAATAATTTAATTCAAATGTTTACATAATATAACGATTCTTCAATATTATAATATTTTTTTCGTTATTTTTCGACACTGAATCGCTCCATTAAATTATTTGCAAACTACTTATAACACTATTTATGTTATTTATCATTATTTTTAGTAAAATTACTTTAATGGTTTCGAACATTAACCATTTTTATTGTAGTATCAATTCCATTAAAAAAATAGCAAAAAGTGACAATAAAAAAGCCGATATACTGCATAGCATGTGAATTTTTCCACCGGCATTTTTTTTTTTTAATTGATCTTTAATGTTTCCAAATGCATCTTTTTTTCACAGTAGTCTGCATGGATGTAGTAAAAACTTTGTTGTCCAGCGTATACGTAGAAAAAAAATTTATGATAGGGAGGAATGAATAATTTATAAGTGAATGCAAAGCATATGTCTTTAAGCTGATCTTTGCAAAATATTATATTTATTTTAAATTGTTAAGTTGGTTTTATTAACCACTTAATGAATTAAAAATATATCTACCGGTTTCGAAAAATAACATTTTCTTCTTAAGGATGTTATTAATTAGTCAAAAATATATATTATATCGTTTCTTTAATATAATCTATTTTTAAAAAAACATAATCAAAAAAAAAAATTAGTACCTACCTAACTTAAATTGTTACTTGATGATACAAAATACTATAATAATTTTTAGGAAAAAATTTTAGAGTGGGACTTGTGGTTATACTTAGTTGATTGTTTATAATATTTTGATTAGTTTTACACGCTTTATTTATCTCAAACGATTCCAAATTATTTAATTTAAGACCGACACTGTTTATATGCAAAATAAACGATCCCAAATTTTTATCAAAAGTATGATCATTTTATAACAAATGATTAGGAAATTCTGAAAACCCACTATTATTCAAACATCTCAAATGCTCCTTATATATTATATTATATTTGATAACTAATGACTAAGAAGAGTGGTATGCTTACCCTTGGGAGTAAATGATGTAGCAGTACGCTTATTTGTAGGAGTTTTTGGTTTATAAAAATAAAATTAATAAATGCTACCTCGTTTCACAGATACTCTGTAAATCTTGTCACACAGCGGTAATCAGTCAAAACTTTAAACTTATGTTGCTTGCAACTTATGTTGTTAACACAATATTGCATTACTTTTCACTAGGGAGTCTAGTCACGTACAAAGGTTGGTTCCTGGAATTTTTTAAACTTCATTGTATATAACTATGAGTATTATTTAATACTTTTTTGGTGTTTTAACTAATTGTTGATACAGATTGCTTAGTTTATTGATAATTATTCTTAAGTTTAGTGAATTTATATATTTTCGGTTACATATTGCACATGTTATTTATTTAAAATTTAATTAAGGTATGATATTTCATAAATTACGAACTATTATAAATTGTTTTTCACGTATTATGTTTTATTAATTTTAAAGATCAAATAGACCAGATTAACTGTATTATTGACTGTGAATGAATTCTAAAATTAATCAGTTTTCTGATTTGAGAGACCATATATTTATCTAATAAAAACTTACTTACTATTTCCTGAAAAGTGTTGTCCCTTTTCATCTCATGCAAATAAAATTGTATAGTTGTCTTCCACTGTACAAATATATAAATACCTGTTGTTGAGTTAAATTATTAGATTGATAATGCCCTTGAGACAAATCACGTCTCAAGGAAACACTTGAGACGAATCACGTCACAAGTGTCTTATTTTCACATATGTAATAAAAACATATTTTGTAAGCGTAAGTTATTTCCTAAACTCAGTTCCACTAATAAATATTTACTAAAGGTACTTAATTATTCTATTAAATTCTTTTGATGAAATTTTAAATAAATAAGTCACTAAACAGATACACATCTTTCCAAAAAAAATATGACAATTCACTTGGCTGAACATTTTCCGACAATAGAAAATTAAAGGTACCGGGTCCAAGTCTCAGTGGTAGCGAAGTTTTCAGCTCGCATTTTTAAGCGACATATTTACTTTAAATTATATTACTGTACCATTTTAAAATTCATGTTAGAACTTTAACATGATATTAAGAGATGTGTTAAAGTGGCAGCGCGTATACAAATTATGGTTAAAAATAATTGGATTTACTTATGACGTATTTACGGGTCAGTTATGTTTGGACTCTGCAAACGTGAGAGGTATTTTCCCAAAGAAAATTTCTCTCGGGCAACTGTTAGTAAAGTAAATGGATATCAAAGTACGGTAACACGTAGCATCACGCCTTTTCTCTCTCAATGACGACCGGCGGTATGATATTTGCAGTGTCATGAATGCAGTTCTATGAGTGCACTATTTACATACATTTGGTGGGAGAGATCACTGAGGAGGCACCCGTGTTTATGCATCTAAGTCCTTTCATAACGCGAGTTCCTCAAAACCACAGGGAGTTAAGTATTCGTGTACAGTTCTTGTAAAACGTGAGGTTGCCAGATTCATATTACGATAGTCATTTTCTCGAATGAAATAATTTTGAAGTTTATAATTAATTCTACGGTTTTATTATACATACTAAAATATTTGCTAGCACTAATTATTACTGTGATGGCAAATATTTTGGTAGAATAAAATGGATACTTAACCCTCGGCATGCCTGGTAGGGTCAGTCAGACCCACCAATTTAAAAACAGACGATATTTTTTGAAATTTGAAACTTACCGCGTCGCGGTCCTGAGAAGCTTCGCATCATAAACTAGCGGTCACGTTGTCGCTCCTACCGCAGTCCGCAGCGCGTTCGCGTCCTAGTAACGCCTGCGTTAAGTGTGAGCGGTCCGAAAATTGTCGCTCTAATGATAACTGAATAATTATTGTTATCCAAAGATTATAGTAGATTCATCAGTGCCTTCAATTAATTTGGTCTAAATCTGATTTTGATCTCTGTCTTAAGTGGAAGATTTTAATTAAAAACACGAGTCTATTTTTAATTGCCTAAAGTAACAAGTATTTTCATTTAAATAATACAAAATAATAAAAAATCAAGATTTTTATATTTATTTATTTCCGATAAATATAAAATTAAAAATCAAATAAAATGTGATATCTATTGTTCCAAGGACATTATTTCTTTTAATAAGTGATATTCAGTTACGGGTCCATCAGGACCCCACCAGGCATATAGTGTGATTTTAATCCACCAAGCATGCAAAGGGTTAGTAAAGAAAATTTTTTGATCCATTTTATTTCAAGTTACTTAACACCCAAACTGATCAATAAATTATAACACTTCGTTATCCAATTTTTATATTGCTTTAGTTTCCAGTCCAATACATATATGCTCAGTGTGACCTACAATAAAGACCTGTAGATACTTAAGTGGATGAATTTAAAGTATATATTATATATAATTCCATAATAACTATTTCGACCAACACTTAAAATTCAAAGAACATATTTGTAAATACAAATTAAATGAATTAATTAGAAAGATATACATGTAAAATCAATTTTATTGAAAAATATTGTTGTTGCTACCGAGATATATTTATATGTATATTTTTCTAATTAATACATATAATTAGTATTTAAAATATCACAGAGCTATTTTCTGAATAATTACAGCTTTTCAATAATAATGTGTTCTCCTTAACAATATATTTGTACATTAGAAATATTCTGCGACATTTTTTATCATCTATTTTCATATATTTTATTAATGATAAAGTCCTAAGTTTAGGCCGTTAAACTTTATATTATTAATTAAATTAATGGTTTTCAAGTATCTAATTCATATAAATATAATTTTCCGTTAATTGCCAAGAAGAGAATGAAATACATACAAATATTCTAAATTTTTATATTAATAACTAGTAGGATAAGTCAATGATTTTATTTACTTAAATTGACGTTTTCGATAGGTATAGTATTTAAAATTCTATGGATACTTTTTAGACCACATGTGTATTTATTCATTTATTTATTAGATGACATACATATTTTTGTTCCAACGGAGGTGAATATATTATAACATAAGACACAATTAATACTCAGTTTTTTGTGTGGGATGGAGTAAACTTCACTTCTGATATATACAGCTACTTTGCTAGACTGAAGTCTGTGTTAAAGTAGCCATTTTTTTTTCATGCTGTTGTGGTGTTATTTAAATCATAGACATGAATAAAAAGAGAAATTAAAGAAATATGTAGTACGAGTGTTGTAAGACTAGTGAATTATTAGTGTAGGTATTGTGTAAATAATATTAGAATGTTGGATAGCCATGCTTCTGATTCATCCCTACGTAATTGGATCTTACATTGGGTCCATATTTGTGTAATCTTATTGAAATTAAACGATTTCCAGTTGGTACTGAGTGTGTTGTATAGTTTCGGAGCTAAGAATATGTAGAATCTTTGATAAAATGTCGTTGTTGCTCTCGTATGTTGTTGTTGTATATATGTTAACTGTAAATATTGACCGCAATTTTCTGAAATTAATAGTTATAATAAAAACCTCTCAGATTTATTTAATACGGATCGCTACATTTTTAGCAGATCCCAGATATATATTTTTTTCGATTAAGAGTACCTGACGAGAAACAATCCCTTTCCCATATAACATACAGGTAATCGCTATTTACTACCTTCTCCCAAGAGTATTTTTCGTATCTTCAGTTTAAATGAGATTGATATTTATTTTAGAGAGTGAACTATTTATTTAGGACGTTTTTTGATTGATTTGAGTACGATCTTGGAGTATCAGACAAATCATGCTCACCCGGTGGTAAAAATAATATAAAGAAAACATTCCAATATTTAGAGGAAAAATGACAAAAATATATAAATGCTTTTATTTGATGTAGGTATATTTATTAAAGTGATTTGTTGTTCAAGCCGCAAAAAAACGTGTCTGGTGATCATGATGTATATTTAATCATTGTACCAAATTTATTTATTTATATATATTTTGACATCCATATTTTTGTAGTAACAGAGGTGGATACATAATAAACATACATAATACATAGTTTAATGTGTGGGATGGAGTAGACTTCACCTCTGATATATACAGCGTTGTCCTGGCTACTTTTCTAGACTAAAGTCTGTGTTAAAGTAGCCAGTTTTTTTTTTTTTTCGTGTTATGGTGTTATTTGGAATAAAAAGAGAATTCAAATATGAATAAAAAAGTAAGAATAAAATAAAAATATAATAAAATAAAAATATAATAAAAATATGTGGAGTGGGAGTGTTGTAGGACTAGTGAGTTATTAGTAAAATAATTGTATACATTATAGTAAATTGTTGGATATCCATGCTTCTGATTCATCTCTACCTGATTGAATCATATATTGGGTCCATATTTGTGTAATCTTATAGTAAGTGTACGATTTCCAGTTGGTACAGAGCACCAAAGCTACCATATTATTAATAGATCATTATTATAATAAAATATTATTAAAATAATACGACTATTGACGAAACATACAGTAACCTTATGTGTTCGCATCTCTATTTTTTAAAAAATATAGTTTAATCGTTCAATACTTTTTATTAATATTTCTAAACAAGATTATATTTACAGTAAAAAAATCTAACAGATCTAGTCAAAATATTATTGAATGAAAATTTTTCAAAATTGAGTTAAGCTTTAAGTCTACTTATTTCGAAATAAATATTTGCGAAATTTACCCATTATCAATATACATATTTAGTTCAAGTTCCAAATCATCTAACATAAAATAGTCTGGCCCTAAGAAATTCGATGAATTTTAATTTCTTTTATTCAATATATACTTTAGAATTAATAAAATATTTCAATTAACCTATATAATCGAATAGTTGCGATTTTTTTAAAATTATTATATTTTTGATATGGTAGAGATTAGATTCATATTTCTTGAATATTAAAAATTGTGGATTTGGTCTGTCACACTCTATATACATACATATACGATTTTATAAAACATTTCGATAAAACAAACATGTATAATATACTGACAGTTGTCCGTTTTGCACGGTATCATGAGAAAAACAAGATATTCTATCAATTCTATCACGTAAACGTGTGCGGTTATCATAACAAAAAACAGTTTTTGCTATTGTAACATCGCTGATTTTGATTTAAATGAACGTTGTAAAATTATTGATTTCCCGTTATTATTGACGGATATTTTAGATATGTATGTAATATATGCTAAGTAGCAATAAAATAAAAATTTTTAGACATGTATACATTTTCGATACACCAAAGATAAAAAAAATAAAAGGTATATGAAATGAAAAAATATGTGAATGAACAGATATATGTAGAATACAACATACTTATTTGCTCAGTTTCGTTTAGCTAATTAGTGATGTGTTACTGAATACAAATGTGTCTTGGATAATTGATTAATCTTCTAATATAATTATGCACTTAAATATTTTGAACCAAGATAAAAGTTAAAACATTTTTATAATCAGTAACGAATATCTGAAATAATTTTGTAAGTGAATAGAATAATTAAATATTAGTATTTTTTAGTGCAATGAAATCTAAGACTAATAATATTTGTTGTGCAAATAAATCTAAGACTAATAATATTTGTTAGTGCAAAGAAATCCAAGACAAATAATATTTGTTGTGCAAATAAATCTAAGACTAATAATATTTGTTGTGCAAATAAATTTAAGACTAATAATATTTGTTAGTGCAAAGAACTCTAAGACTAATAATAATAATAATAGTGACAAAATTTTATAATAATTGAAGCTGAAAAACATTTTAAGTTTCTATTGTATACATACATTGTAACGCAATGATTAAGTGGAATTAAAATAAATAACAAAAGCGTGCACTGCACACGTTCAAAGAAGCTATTGACAATTAGTATTGATATAATAAATCGTATTTAAAAAAATATTTGTTATGGTTTCATTATTACACTGTAAATTTTATCACGTAAATGTTTATTTTATTTTATTTCCGAGAAATAATTCAATGAACTAATTCACCACAGCTTATTTTAGTCTATGAACTGCATGCACCTGCTAGACACGTGGTAAGGCAATCACCCAGTGACTCATAGAACATGGAATAAATTTATGGAAACACAGTGTGCCCAGTAAAGTTTACGACTTTTTGTAACAAACATAAGTCGTTTAATAATAGTGTTTTACTCACAACGCTAATAAAGAGATTTGGCAGAAACCCTAAAGATGAACAATTTTAAATGCAAATAAAATTTACGTATTTTATCCAAAGATGGCGTCTTACTTACGAGATATGAGTAAGTAGGCGCTAGTATGAAAAGTATTCCCCCACGGAACACACAAAGGGAGGCGTTCACAAAACCGGCAAGTACAAAAATGGTTGCCGTTTACGGCGGAGAGACAACCTTACTGGAGGCCTCGGTGGTCTAGAGGTAGAACGGTCGCATCCTGAATCTACAATATTGGGTTCCGTCCCCAAGTTTTTTAATTTCAGTTTTATAATAATAATTATTAAGGAAAACACATTCTTATTGTGAAGTTGTAATTATTCAGAACATAGGTCTGTGATATTTTAAATACTAAATTAATGTATTAATTATAAATATATACATATAAAATCAATTTTGTCGAAAAATATTGTTTTTGCGTCACCGGGATTCGAACCTGGATCTCTATTTCCAATCCGGGGAAGTGCACTACCTTTGTGCTATAACGCCAGTATTTTTCTTGATAAATTTTCGAACCTATATGTTACATTTTTCAAATTAATACACCTGTCGTTCCATTATTTGAATTTTATAACGCCAGTATTTTTCAATTTCAAGAAAAATACTGGCGTTATAGCACAAAGGTAGTACACTTCCCCGGATTGGAAATAGAGATCCAGGTTCGAATCCCGGTGACGCAAAAACAATATTTTTCGACAAAATTGATTTTATATGTATATATTTATAATTAATACATTAATTTAGTATTTATAATAATAATGTTGTTATTTGAAACATAATCTACCGGAAGACCAGCGATTGGGTAATTTGTTAATTGAAACAACAAGTATAAATAGAAAAAAAACTTAACATTTTTTTACAATATACATCTTATTATCATTTTTATCTTAGCGTTTGAGTCACCGAGTTTATTTTATTTTTATAGTAATCTACAGTATGAGGTATATTACAGAATGAGAAAAATAATCTTATTTCCAGCAAAATATAAATTTAAATTGGGACAATTTAACATATTGACGAAAATGATTTGACAACTCATATGGAGAAATTAAAATTATAAGTAGGTCTGCTGGATTCTAAAAATATGAAGACATGCTACGGTAGTTATTTCTCGAAAATAAAATACCCGCTGATATATGGTTTTGGGATAAATCATTTTTTGATAATAAATTAATGTAATATCTGTCATGGTTTTGAGAATTTTAAATTTATTTATGTCTCGTGTATGAAAAGGTTTAATAGACTGTCAAAGTATTAGGTAACTATTACGTGATTTTATTTACACACATTAGATCTTTTTTTATTTCTTATTTAACTGCTCCATTTAGGGGTTAATTGACCATCCGACCTTGCGACAAATAACCATGACCGCATGTCATTGTCTAGTTTTATGATTTCATTTTTTCATTGCTACGTTTTCATCGAAAATTTTATAACACAATAAAACATGTCAGGAATTATTTATGATAATAAAAATTATAATTGCATCATTATTGGGCCGTTATGGTTGCTACTTATTCAGGCAATACAACTGAAAAATCATTTAAGAAATTATTCTAAATGAAATAGAATGTAATAAAAAATTTCTGAATTTATTATTGAAAATAAGTAAAATTAATAAAAATTACTGTTTCATCTCAAAAAAGTTACATATTTTCACGTACGATACGTCTCGATTAATGAAATATCAACATTATAATTGTAACAGATAAACACATAATTTGTGAGATATAGAATCAAAATCAGATATGTCCAGTTTATATTGTTTTTGAGTTAAGTATGTACAAATATAAAGAAATTAATGTCTACAAGACTATTCTATTGAAATTAGACAAATATTGTGGAATTTCATATAAAAACGCATTTAAAATTTGTTTGTTACTTCAATCGTAGATATGTCCAATATATTCAAACCCAGAAAAATATTTTTTCAGCCAATAAGATAACAATATTTTGTCATGTAACCTGTGGCTACTGGTCATGTTCAATATGATCCTAAATGTGACAATTGTAGTAGAATGGTTTTCTGCATTTTACTCGAAAACAAGTAAAGAGGATATGTCTGTATTTGATTCTGGACCTCACATTTGTTAATATACTTTTTATTTTAAAAAGATAATAAAAATGCATACAAGGAATACATTAATCGGAATCACATCAATATTCTTTATTTAGATGTTATATATGTTTCGGTTGGTAGGTCTGATTTTTTAAACTTGAATATGTGCATTTCATATATGTAAAAATAATCAAAAATAAAAACGGATCTGCTTCAGTTCACCGACGGATTCTGCGATATGCTGGAAATCACTTGGGTACCCACCCGAGAAGCAAACCTTTTTGGGGCGTTGGCGGTTTAGCCGTGTGAATAAAAAATAACTGGCTGCCGCCGTCACAGAAATATTTTGAATCAATGTTCGAAACATATAATAAATCGTAAATTATTTGTATCAGGTATAATCAAATTTCGGAGGCTGGCCACTAGGCCACTGGCCAATAGAATACTATCAGAGCAGACCAGTGAGTTGCAGTCTGGGATACGCAGGTTAGTGGTTTATTTTTTAAATATGGTTTATTTTTTTACATAATTTTGAAGGGTGTATTCAAGCTAAACCAATAGAAAATCAGGATCAAAGTATTGAAAGATAATAACGACGACATTCTTACTATCTTTTAACTAACCTAAACTCTTGTAATAAAAATAGAACTAGCTTGTTGTTCTTCCGCTTGAAGCTCGAACCTTCGATCACTAGATCACTAGGCGAGTATCTTGACCATTAAACTAACAAGCATGTCGTTATTTTATAAACAGAGTGAATATTATGTTCCAGGATATTTTGTTTGGCTGCCATTTTGGTTTGGCAGATATTTGTCAGTTTGAATTTGGTCGTCATACGGAAGTAGTTGATTTTAATTTATTATGGAGCATATAACGTGTTGAAGTAATTAAAACATTTTATCTAAATAATAATAGCAAAGCTGTAACTTTAATTAATGGTGATCGCTATCGTCACATGCTAGAAAACTTCTTAGTAGTAGGTTCCTGGTTTGAGTGTGGATGGCAATAAAAGTATTTTTTATATAAATTGATTTTATCTGTATATTTTTCTAATTGACACGTTTAATTTGTAATAAAAATAGTACAATATAAACAAATCAACTCAACTATTATAATATTATATAATATACATAGTGTTTCTAAGCAACTGTTTTCATTGAATATCATCTGTTATAATATAAACTGTTAATATTCTATAACTTCGGAAATATAAGAGATCTGAAATGAATGAAACAAATGCTTAGATTTAATGGATGAAAGGAAATATTAAAATCTGCATAATGTTTATAACACACAAACACACATATGCATACACATAAGCACACACATGTGTATATATAAGTATGTGTTTATGCTGAAGCTCCACCTGTCTATTGAAATTCCATTGTCTGCCATCATAAAAACTTCCACCCCGTATGTAAAATCATCTCATCTCCTGGCAGCGCTTCAACCCCTTAAGTATTAACACCCCCGCCCCATTCATCTAGAACTACCCTCTGACTTACATACCAATACCTCAACTACCTCCCTTCGTCATAACCGGAAGCAGCGCATTAGAAAGTGCAGTTTACTTCATTTCACTCTCGATGCTGACAAACCCCTTTTCCATCCCTCACTCTTCTCATCCCCTGACGCCTGCGCGACCTGCATCTTTTAATTATTAATGCAGGGTAAGGAAACAAAATAAAAAATAATGTTACTTTGATACATTAAATAATATATTACATATAGCATATTACGAAATTGCAAGACAATAACTACAACTATATTTTAATAAATTAGTGGCTAACTTTTAGTATTCTAACTCTAATTTTATGTTTAAGAAATTTGTTCATTGTTATATTTTTGGGATCCACAAATTAATTTGCAATGATTACATTCATTTTTATACAGGTAAAACTTGCAAAAATTTCGATATTAGAATTAAGATCACTTGTGATGCCTAAATAGCAACAACTATTCTGAATTTTCCAATCATCTTTTGGAAACAAACCATTATTTTGATATTAACAAGGATTTAGAAATTTTACATACAAATACTAGGAGTTTAGAGTTAGAAAAAAATTATAAAAAATAGCTCTGTCTCTATGAGATATTTGTTTAATAAAATATTTCATTGTGTAACACGCATTTCTGTGTCAAGATCCCATAAAAACAAATTAAGCCATGCCTTTTTGTTTACTTAATATTTTACGGGTAAAGTTTTCGTACTCGTAAAATACTTAAGCTTCAGCGATTTGTCAATAACGATTGGTTCGCATATGTCAGTTCCATCACTGTTGACGCAAAACAGATATTTCGACTCTCTTTCGACCCTTAACCACCGCTTTTTCACGACAATATGTCGGTAGGCAGGCAATTATAAAACGAGCCAGTATAACTGTAATGTATCATGATGTAGCGAATTCGTGACGCGCGCATGTTGGCAAGACTGAGAGCGTGGACGGGATAAAAAATCGCCGCACTCGGGGGCGCATCCTCTCGCACCGAAGTCGTGGCTTGGAATACATCTATCATATCTGTATTCATAATTGTAAGCTCTGTAATAAACTATATTGCTGTCATATCGAGTTATCTTGGCTACCACAATTCCGCACACAAACAAGAATCACCAGCAAGCAGTCCAAGAAGACAACATCCTATTGCAGCCGTAATAATTCGGTGTTATGACTTTACAGTAACGAAACATGCTGCGTAATTTAAACAAATAATGCGGTAAAATTATGCGTAAAGGAACGGTCGATGCGATCTATTTTTGCGTGCTTTGTGTGAAATTAATTCTGGACTGGAAGAAATAAATGATACACGCGGGAAAACCATTATTAGAGGATCGATCGATAGAGATTCCACTGTATATGGTAAATCCATTTATGATGGTGTAAAGAAACAACAAGAGTCACTTAGATGGTTTAGTCACGTGAAAAAAATGAATTAAGAAAGAATTCTAGAAAATATACATGACGCGAGTGTTGACAGTGGACGACTGCAAAAGATTTGGCTTAACCAGGTAAAATGATAATTATACTAAAAAAAAACCTGTTAAAAGCCTTAAAAATCAGTCAACATGCGTAAGACGTGTGATTGTGGATGAGGCAAGAATTATTCAAGGTAAAATGGTGTGTCGATCCATTCTTTCCATCCTCTAAACGGCGCGATTATAAATTAGTTCAAATAAAAGCGAAACTAAGACTACTGCAATCTTTTTGATAAAAAATTGTGTTAATAGAGTAGAAAAAATGTTTAAAGATTTAAAGAACGGTATATACAGGTACGCTTGGAGTGGGGATCTATGACATTCCATGTAAATAGAAACCACTGTATGAATGGGGCGTACGCTAGTGCTGAACTTTCTAAGGCTTCACCGCGTAGGTCCAACCCCCAATGCAGAAGCTAGAAACCAATTTAGAAATTACTAATAAATAGTTATCCAGGACTATTAGAATTAATTATAATAATTTTCAACTAACCAATAATTCACGGAATCAGAAACATTAAATTTTTAATTTATTACAACTTATTTTAGGAAATATTCATATACTTTATTTACAAACAAAACAATGACTGTATGTATGGTTAGATATTTAAATAACCATTAATTTTAATGTAAATTTACAAATATTGTATGAACTACTTTGATTAATTTAACGACGACCCACATTGATATTATTGTTTCTTCATTAAAACGGACAAACATAAACAAACTTATAGATAAATTAAATTATTTTATAGTGATCCATGATCAGATCAGTTCTTACTTCATGAGTAGGTCCTCAAGTATTGATTAAAAATCGTACATCAATTTTAATTTTATTTTGTGATTTCGGATTTTCATGATTTGCTATATTAAAAAACCGTACCAGAATTCTCGATCGCTGCACTCTACAATCAACGCCCTTACGTATATAAAACTACATTCTATGAGTCTACGAATCACGTATGGTAGAGTACGTTTCATGTAAAGAAGAAAGTACACGTGATATACACAAGTACACATCATGAGACTCTAAACACCTGGAGTACCTTTCATCACCGACGTCGTTTATTTGTCCCTTGTATCACTCCATGCATATCATATGAAGAAGGGGTGAATTTTTATGATATCACGATTTTAACAGTAATGGACGATGATACTCAGATCATTGAATGAAATACATTTCCCTAAGGGGTTAGCAATGGACATAATGATCTTACCACTTCAATGACTCAGCATATTTCGATACCAATACTGAGAATCAGTGAATTATTATTAGAATTAGAATTACCTTCATTCATAGATTAAAATGTCTATATACTAATTATATAATAATTGTTGGTTCTACTGAAAAGTACTGAAGATACGACATGATTATTTAATAGCGTTGGGACCAATCTTGCCTAAAAATAATAGATATATTTACTTTTGACAGGTGATGGATTATTATGAAAAATAAATATTATACGAACGAATATTATTGAACCATGACGACCACGGAGGTCAAGGAATACATTGCGCTCTGTTCTGATGACGGTCATAGACTTACAAGTCTCATGAAACAGTTAAATAAAAAGAAGACAAAACAATACATAAAAAACACGTTTAACACAAACAACAAATTCAGTAATAATGTAGTAAGTAAAAAAAAGTTTGACAAATTAATTTAGACGCCTAAATAACAATAACCATTCAGAATTATCCAATCAACTTTTTAAAAATTTATAAATTATGTATACAAATACTTGGGGTTTACAGTAAGATAAATTTGAAATTTTATAAATAAGAAAAAGTGTTAATAGCAAGCTTAATATTATAAATAACTAAATCCTCTTTGCAAATAGTCACCTTTTAAATTTGTTTTCACATTAGTTCTTACTTATTAAACATTTTATAATTTTGTTTTTATCTATGCTTGTATTTTTAATTTCAGTATACATTGTTTCCATAGGTGTCGAAACATGTAGAATAATTAATAAATAGTTGTTTAAACAAATTATTTTGTATAATTATTAATATAAAATGAGACTACAAACTAATCTTGCAAATATTGAAGAAGAAACAGATTAACATTCAGTAATTATCATTACGTAAAAATAAAACGTGATCAACACAAACAAAAAAGGCAATCAGTAATAATCATTTGGTTTTTAAAAAAAAAAACACGTTAAAAGCAATCGCCACATTAAATAATTTCAGTTCAACCAAAAATTATTTTTAATTTTAATTTGCATAAGTACATAAAAGATTTACGAATTTATATTTCAAATGAACACTGTGTGACTGAAATGAAAATGGCGCTGGCTACCGGATATGCCGATTAATTATTTTGCAGAAGCAATCGTGCGTGGAATCTATAATTAAAACGATCATTTTGTTGACAGTGCACCAACAGGTGAGCTGGTTAATTAAAATAGCCGTGCATGGTGGATTTTTTTATTTTCAATTATTATTTTTTATAGTTGATTGCTTCAAACGACACATAATTGAAAAAAATATCTATTATACTGTACAATAATACACGAAGGTGATATATTTTTTGTTATGTAACGAGATCCATCGAACTATGTGATGTAAAGTGTAATGGCTGAACTGCCAACAGTATGTAATTGTAGCATGCAGAATACTCGAATATGCAAATCGAATAATAAAATTAATTCAATGTAAGCCTGCTCGCGATCCCTGTAGCTTAATACATATGCTGTAATATTAACAAGATTAAAGTTTTTTTTTTACTAAAACTTGTATTTTACATATTTGGTCAGTTTTATTTTAAATCTATTCAATATCTCTTCTTTTCTTATGTTTTCTGGAATTTCATTAAAAAATTTCATCGCACTATACTTCGTCGATTTCTGAGATTTTGGCTTCTTCTTCAATGGCAGTCTCGATCCATCCCTTCCACTTGTACGATGCTCGTGCTCATACTGATGTTCTAGGATGGGCTCAAAAATGAAAATAAAATAGTTAGTAAAGAATATCAGGAACACACCTAGTTGGCGTTTATTTCCACATTTACGATTTACGATTCTATCAAAATTTTCCTTGCACACTCTGCCTAAAGTCGTTATTTTAACGCGCTCGTAATTTTTGCTATCTAAGGGTCATTTTATCTGAATTGGATCATCTTCCATAATAATGAAACATCACATTTTTAATATCTAATGTCAAAAAAAATATCTTTAAATATGTTTACATTTTGTAAACCTATCATAATGAAAATAATTATATTTTTTTTCTTTGATGTCTATATAACATTGAAATAACTTTGTTATTTTTAATCCATATTAATCTTAATCATTATTGTAATATGTTTCAATGTTTTCAAATATCTGACGGAAGATTTCCTTGTTATTATATTGAAAAAAATACACCTTCAGAATAAATAGCTCTTTTATACACTTACAAAGAAATTTAATCCTTTTCTTCAAGAAAATACATTAATTTCCTATTCAATTTACATTTGTAATGAATAGACATTAGAATAGTTTGGAATTGAATTAATAATTCCTTAGCTTATTTAGGTGATAGTCCAAGTTCATCTAAGTAAAATAAAATAACTGAATCCAGCCAGTTACCGTAAAAATTAATCAATAAATACGTTTGTATGTTAAGTTACGATTTTTCATATTTCCATGACAATACAGTATGTCAAAACATATAGCCATCACTGGGACTCGAGCTTGGAACCTTGGTGATGTTAATATAGAGCTTTACAGTTTAATCTATTATGAAAATTTATTATAGTGAAAAGATATTTCAAGAGCCTTTAATACATTGCCCCCTGAAATAAAAAGTTTCAACAATGTTTTAGATACAAAAAAAAAACTATTTAATTAAGCAAACATAAAAATATAATATAAATAAACCAACAGAAATGTACAAATGATTTAAAATAAAACCTATGTGTAATTATGTTGATGCATAATAATCCACCGTTTTTTTCCGCGTCGTTTTTGATTTTTGTATTTGACGTTTAATTAACATTTGTCATAATATAATTCTTTAATAGGGTTAGGAAATTAAAAATGCTTTTCGAAAACCATACACATATTTGCCACGTTATGCTGTACCACTTCGAGAAAGGGTGGAAAGCTGCCGAGTTATTTCGCGATCTCAACAATCTTTTCGACGAAGGAACGATTAGTGAAAGGGCACGCTGAGAGTGGTTTGTTCGATTCAAATGATATTCATATGATTTTGGCGCCTGTGGAAGAGGACAAAAGTTGCACCACTAGGACACTGGCTGAGAACTTCAACATCGATCAGTCTACGATTACGGTGACTACACCCCCGAATGATAATTGTACATAATATGTTTTGAGTTTGTTTTCGTTTTTGATTATGTTACAATATAATTTAAGTAACAATATAATTTTAAAAAAAAAAACAGCAGATAATTATGTATTAACATAATAGTTTGGTTTGCCATTACGTGATATGTAAGTGAAAATATGTGACATAATTTTAATATATTTTTTAACTAGTTTAAGGGTAGGTACATTCTATGAAAGATTTAAAAAATTTTCTGATTTTCTTCGACAAGAATTTTTGAACTCTTAACTTTTCAGTCATTTAGCAAGCTTCGCTAGACCAAAAATATACAATGACGTGCAAATATGAAAAAAAAAGTTTTTGGATTATTTTCTGATACATACATAAAACCTGTGTTAAAATGTGCGAGGCCTAAAAATTTAATACACGAAGGAAACAGAAATAATACGAGAACCGTAGAGTTAAAAATTATGAGTGCTGGAAAGCTTCGGGGGCCGGATAAAAAAAGGCTTTTTACCTCTCCAGACCTAAAAGCTCTGTGATATGTTGACCGGGGCCCAGAGAGACAGCCATCTCCATACTGTTGATGTCGATTTTAAAGGTTTTTGTCTGAAAAACCACAATATAATGCCCAAAATGCTGCTCTGAAAACATTTCTGAGTACCTTAGAATGTAAATTGGAAAACATAAGAAACATTTTTGAACAAAAGAAAAAGAAAAAATACTTTTTCAATATTGTTTTTATTTTATTTGTGGTACAGTTAAAGTAAAGTGTTTAGAACAAGAGATTAGAAGTGTAGTTGATTGTGTTGTTTGAATGTTTAAACTTAGTATAGGTACATTTATTATATCTTATAATTTCATTTTTTTTTTCTTCTAACGTATATATACTCGTACATCTACTGTATACACGTACAAATTTACGTCTACTCAATTAAATATTACGTGCTTATATCGCAGAAGATTGAGAGGTCGCCGAAGATACGCCAATAAACTAGTGCGATGAGGACGCGATACAGTTATTGCAATAATTAAAAAACATAAAAACGATGAACAATCAAATTATACCTTGGTAGCGCCTATTTAAACACTGCGCCGAAATGGTGGAGAAATATGAATTAATTGAATGTATTGTTTGTAATGAAATAAAATAAAGTATTCTGCGGGCGGGAATTTATACTCGACTCTATCGCCGCAGTACCCCTAGAAAGAACATATTTCTGTTTCATTTATGTTAACCTCATTATCATCATCGTCAGTTGAGTGAAGCGGAAATCAGCGAACCACTCTTTTTTTTTAGTTGCTGCACGCTCCAGTTTTTCTATAAAAATTCAATTGTTATTCCTATATTTACTTTTACTTAATACAAGCTCCTAAAATATATTTTATTTTATACAAGTTGTACATGTGGATGTTTATCACTTGTAAAGGACCATTAGGATAGGGTATAGATAAAAATAAATAAGTACATTAGCAAAAAATGAAAGAACCTCTCGATTGTACAATTACATATCTGTTTTGTATCACACACTAAGTGTTAACATTCATTTAATGTGTGCTAATAAACGGTAATGTGTTAATAAATCTGTAATATGGTAGTTGGGCGAGCACATTCAGAACTTTCCATGTATACACAAATCAACAAAACTATCAGTGCGTGCTTTTATCACCTGGGGTAGAGTAAAAGTGTTAGGATACATTTTTCCCCTGAGGCAACCCGTCTTACCATTAATGCACTTTTGGTACCACGTATAGACGTATTGTAATAATAGTATTTAAACTATAATATAATCAATTTTTCATACAGCAGCACGTGATAATATAAGAAATGTCAATATTTTCGCACGTAACATTCTTTTGCGTGAACTACATTGGCTCCATTTTCCTGAAATAACAGAATTAAAATTGCATTCGTTGATGCATAAGGCGACATATAACATGGCACCTTTGGCATCAATAAATCTGCATCTCAGACAACTTGGATAATAGACGTAAAACTCTCAGGTAAGCCTCAATTTCCACCACAGGAAGGAACTGATCAGCCATTGACCAAAGACTAAGTTCAGTAAAGGGAAATTTGCTGTTGTTGACCCAAAAGCGTGGAATTCTTTGCCCTCTGTGACAAAGAACAATGCATCAGAGACTTTATTTAAAAAATACTGAAAACGCACCTTTTTTATAAAATTGTACAAGTGTACATTATATATATATATATAGCCTTACTGTATATTAGTTTAGCTTTATATTAGTTAGTTATAGTGCATTCCACTAATGGCTTTTCCACATTTGCAGTAAATGTTCGTCATTTTTTTGGTTGCAGATGGATAAAATCCGCAGAATTTTCGAAGACCTTGCGATTGCACTAGGCATTCTGGGGCCGGAGTATCTTTCTCATCAATAAATTAATTAATTTTTAAAATAATCAGTAAGATTGAACGATTATTTCTTTAATACTTTTAAAATTAGCAATGTTCACTTTGTGGTTAAAATTCATATTTTTTATATATTATCTTTGTTTTATTAACCACTTGAATTGAGTTTAAATACATCTACCAGTTTCGAAAAATACCATTTTCTTATTCTATTTCCATTGGTATTTTTCGAAACCGGTAGATGTATTTAAACTCAATTCAAGTGGTTAATAAAACAAAGATAATAAATAAAAAATATGTTTATTTCTTTTAACATTTATTTCTTATCTAAGTAAGTAAGACACGTGTATAGAAAAATAGTATATATGAGAGTGTATAATTTATGTTTCAGTTAGTCTGTGTACATATTTTTTAACTTCAGATACAAATTTATAGTAGTCTGTAATTTTTCTAATTGTGATGAGAAGATTATTAAAAAATTTGATGCCTTGATAAGTATAGCGATGTGTAATTAGCTCAGAAGGTAATTTTTTTTAAATTGTGCTACATAAATTATTCATTGTTATGATTTGTTAATATCAAAATTAAATATATTTACCTAAACACGTGCTAAATATTATGTAGCAGAAATATTTTAAAACATATATGATACGGAATTTTTAATATAGGTTTAATATACACCATTACCGAGATTAACAACGACATTAAATCAAGTCAAAATTTAACATTATTTTAGATGTTCTCACCTCCAAAATTACACAATACACTTAACACTAATTGGAAATCATTCACTAATATAAAAATAACTCACCTATATACGATACAATTTGGCAAAGATCAGTCGAAAGCCACGCTGTCTAATATTGTATAATAGTTTAATTCAACACAAATACCACTTCACTTCATTGTAACTTCACAATAATAATGTGATACCCTTAAAATAAAAATATATAAGTTGTATCAAATTGTATCCAAATTTAATGCAAATAATTAATTTCTAGATTTACATCGTTAACATATTCATTATATTTTTTTAGTTTAATAAAATGACATCATTTAAACATCACAAAAAAACCTGACTAATTTAAAACAGACAGAAGTCTAATAAAGTAGCCAAGATAAGGATAAATGTATCAGAGGTGATACCTACTGCAAATTTTCTAAAAAAATAACAAATTTGTAATATATTATTTATTATTGTATGTCCACCTCTCATGTAACAAACGTAATAACAATTTATTTATACAAAATCAGTGAAAAGATTTAAATACACCAGACATATTCAGGTACAATGTTGGTATACATATATATATAATACTACAGATATAGAAAATGTATAGTGTCTTCAGAATTGTGTGTATTTCAGTGATTAACTAGGTATTACTGTGTAGGTACCAAATCTCTAGCAAATCCAATTACCGATACCGCAACGTATCAACATTGTCTTCAGATATTACGATCATTATTCGAAGAGTCATATTTAGCGGTAAATTTAATATTACGGTGAAAAAAAATATATAGACATTTTAGGTTTAAAAATTTTAAAACTAAAAATCATTCTTAGAATTTGGCGTAACTACACTACGTGCATATAATCTATTAAATTAAAGTATACCTACACTAATATAAATTTATTTCAGAATAAATAATACTCTAGTGCTTGTGACAATTAATAATTTATTTTTAGGTATTAAACTCGGGTTATAATCGAATATGTTTACGATTTACATTATTATATAAAAGACATATATTAAAAAAACACTTGCTTGCTTATTTATATAATTTCAATAGCAAAGAAAAAAAAAATGTTACTTTCATAAATTAAAAATAAATTTGTTTAATTCATTTAATTTTCACTTCAAAAAACAGTTTCAGACAAACAGTCGCCCAATAATTTATACTTAGTCGTGTTACTTCAATGACTTATACGATGTATGCAAGGAAAGCGACCTTATTATGAATATCAACAAGTCGAAAGTGATGGTATTCGATAAGGAGGAAAGCAAGACAAGGTGCAAAATGCTTGTAGGTAATGAATGTTTGGAACAAGTTGATGACTTTGTGTATTTGGGAAGTATGTTCGATAGAAATGGAAAGACAGAGAAAGATATCGAAAGGAGGGTGACTGCAGGGAATAAAGTGAATGGCGCTTTGAATGGAATTATAGCTAATGGAAACTTGTCAACTGAGGCAAGACTAGCGGTTCACAATGGAGTTCTGATACCGACGCTGGTGTATGGAAGTGAGACCTGAAGCTGGCAGATGAGGAACGAAAGTAGACTACATGCAATGAAAATGAGATTACTTAGGCGTATATGTGGCAGATTTATTTATGACAGAGTAAATAAAGAATGAAAAAATAAGGAAATAATGTAAAGCTAATATTAGTATATTGAGTAAGATTAAGAAAAAATTACTTGGATGGTTTGGTCATATGGAATGGATGAATGAGGAGAGAATGATAAGAAATATATATGATGCATGCTTATGTAGATAAAATGTAAATATTCATATGAAAACTGAACCCATTTATGCATATTCCGTGCTGCAACAATATTTTTAAATAGTAATATTCGAATTTTATATACCAATTTTGAATAAATGTTAAAAGTAATAATGTACTAAATGTAGAAAACATGTTCGAGAAACTGGTACTATTCAGGATGTTGATTTTGACATTTTTATGCAAATCAAAATATTATCACAAGAGAGTATAAAAAAAAGTTATTTAAATGAGTTAAAAAGATAAATGTGTTAGGTTAATACGATGAAAAGGTAATATATTTACCATGAACGCAGTAACGTAGAATTTAACAATTTAAAAAAATAAGCGCAATAAAAATAGTTTTATTATTATTTATTCAGGGTGAATTACATTAGAAAATTTATTATATAAATCAGATAATTAAAGTTTACCAATAATTTTTAATAACAACTGTAGAACAACAAAAGTTGTATAAAAATATTATGTTCCTGAATAAAGCTTGAGATAAAAATAATTAATTAATTATACCACTCTTTTGTCTTTACTTCTAAATTAATTATGTTTTTTTTAAGGATAAACATTAATGAGATACGTTACACGTATTTATCAATATTAATTAAAATTACTAATAATTATAAATAATATTTTCTTGGATAACTAACCAAATAGATAATTATATAATGTGTAATCGATTTTTGTCAAAGCATAAATTTCACCGTGCATTTATTAAGGTTACCTTCGTCCGCCATCTTGAGACGACGCCATTTTAAAACGAAAAGAAGCGGCTTCCTATTTCTGATAGTGTGATGAGGAAGGGGTGTGTATTCACGCGGGCGCACAATTATTCCAGAAGCTTCTGAATGGCCGAGATGAAAAACTAAGTGCATCATACACTAGCCGCCGCACATGGCGCACACATGCAGGCTGAACAATGGCGCGCCTGCACGGGGGCCGGCGGGCCGAGGTAAAAACAATGTGAGGGCATCAAGTCGAGGGTCCTACAGAGCTGTCAAGGATGGCCGCCATCTTGCTAGTGGCAACCTAATATGGCCGACTAACTAGACACACTAAATTTCAGTGGCGTGAACGTTTTTGCGACCTCAAAATTATATTTTGTGTTTAAAATTAAATGACGCCTCAATAGTTCAGATTTATGTCAGTACAGTGAAAAAAGGTTAATATTAAAAATCGCTTAACATAAAAAAATATTCTGGTCTCTACTAAATGCGACGTATGTGATCTTATAGGTACATTTATTTTATTTTGACGTAAAACAAAATACGCTTAACACGAAAGGATTTCGCATCTTACAAAAATAAAATAATATACCGGCCTGAAGGCCGTTATCAAATTGTTTACTATTTATGATTTTATGACTCAAATTTCTGACTAGACCGATATCTGATGAAAAAGGATGCCGCTTGTCACACATTTTAAACATTTCCGAATTATCTATCCGCCGCGCCGTCACCGAATTTTTTACTATGTATGGACTTAACTCTACTATTTATTCAAGATCTTTAAATGTAATATCGTTAAAAGTAAAACAAATTCTTAAAAAATATATAAATATTCTCTAATATTGACAAGAAATAAAACTCATTTTATTATTGTAATTTAAGTTTAGAATATCTTTGAATTAATTTACAAAAAACATCTAATTACACATTTTTTATCTTTTAGTAGAAAGCAAATACTTAGTGTTTTGACATATCTGATTAAATAAAATACAATCACTTTGTATGAAACCACAAAATTTACTAAACGTCAACCGGTTTTGCTTATCTCAAGCTTCGTCAGCACGTATTTAATTTACAATAATTTTTAAACTTAAATTTATTTATTTTTAAAATGATTAACCTCATGTTAAATGCATTTTTAATGCATAAACTCGGAATGAGGTGGTAATACAATATAAATAAAGATGTATTCGTTTTTCGCATCAGAACCAGGCCAGGACCTATACCGGGTTGTAGATCCAATGATGATTTGCATTTTTACTCAAATATTAAATGACGTTTGCATTTTTATTTTATTTGTTTTATTCTACTCCTTAATTTTCTTTATACCGTTTGGCCTTGTGAGCGCATTATAAACACTGATTGTCTATTATCTAATATACAATTTAATTGTGCAGTGCAATGTTGTAATTTTATTGTTAGAATCGTGCAAAAATTTACATAAACCCTCCGAATACTGATGAATAACGTACAAGTACAAGTTTGCGCTTTACAATCCATTTGGCATTGATATTTTTATTAGTATCGATAATTTTCGTAGCATTAATAGTAATCTACAGCAAGAAATGTAATTCAAAAAATAGTTTCTCATATTTATTCTTAAAACATGTGAAAATATTATCGATGTACCTATACAGTATCCTACTAATGTGCCGAGTTAGAGACCAGATCATCGCCTTAAAATGAAACAAGTTTTTTTTTAAATTGCAAGAACACAGTAAACGTCCAAGAACACTTTTTTTTTCTGAATGTGCGAAAGGGATAAGATAATAATTTTATTCTTACTATTTAATGGATAAATCACGCAGTACTAATATTCGTATGTCTTCTGTACAATATTTATTAAGGGGGGCCCTTTTTTCTATTCTGCATTGGGGCCCAATTTTCGTAGTTACACCACTGCATAAAACTATATAGCTATATTTTTAAATAGATTCACGTTAATACAAGTACAAGTTGTTGAGTTTAAAATAAAGTAGGTACCATCAAAATAAGTGCTTTATTTTGATATAACAACGGAGTTTTACAAACTTGTAACAGTATCATCAATTATATGACAATAAATACGAAGTTAAAATCATACCGTCTTAAAAAAAAACACAATTGTATGGAATTCAGATACGCCCTTGTTAAAAAAATTCATGCAAATTGCAGCCCTTCCACGAAAGGTGGTTAGGATCCGGACCATCCTCATAGCGTTCAATTAAAATATATTGTTATCAAGTACCTTGTAGTATTTCAGAAGCCCAGACCCCTATAATAATCGCAGCCATGGCGGATGATCAGATCTTCCCATTTCAAGATGGCCGCCACACGAAAACAAAATGGCGAAAGGCCCGCGAAATTAGCGAACACACGAACGGGGTTTCGAATTTCAAATTCATGGAAATTTACAGATGACGTCACGAGCCTAGTGTATACCGATTAACGAGCACTCAAACTAAGCCTTATTAATATATAAACAATTTTGACGCGTCACAGTTGATTACCCACCCTACACGCTTATAATTAAAAATACGGATAACGTTACATTTAGGAAGATGGTATCATTAAGAAATCTTAAAGATTTGGTTGCTTTAATCCACTTAAATAAATATTTTTTAAAGTATCTTTTTATAAATGATTTGTTATTTGTAACTAGCTAAATTAATTAATTTAATTAAAGAAAATTATGATAATATTTCATTTATTTGAATGCGCATTAATTTTGAGAAATAATAGTACATAATAAATAAAGTAAATAAGTAAATAAATAAGTAAATAAAGTACATAATAAAAATAAATCTCGTAAATATTTTAATAATTGTGAAATTTCTCATCATCATATCCAGGTTTATTACCAACCTTATGACATTTTACAGTAATGTATTTTTTCTTGTATGTTAATCTCAGGATCACAAGGCAGTGTTTAACTATGCATACCTCAACAATAAAAAAAACACATATTTATAATTTAATTTATTTTGACCCGACAAAAGATAAAGTTTTTCTGAAACCGTCAATTATTCTTATTAACTTCAACTCGCGACTCCTTTACTCATATGTAATACATGGCCAAACTTAATGTTATCAAACCACAAGCTGATTATTGATATTTTAAATTTAATTTAATTTTCTTAAAAAATATATTATATCAATAACAAAATAATTTGTATTGTATTGTAAAATTAATGCCTTGGATGCATTCATGTTGGACGATGAAAAACATCAGTATCAAAATACGAAAAGTGATTTTTCGTGTTGTAACTCAGGAAGTCACATGACATGTGTTGGACACGAAAACATCTCTATTATGGTATTAGGATGAGTTAACACGAAACAGAATGGGAAGCGGACAAAACAACTCGGAAGATATAAAAAAAATAACCGGAATACGTACAAAATGACACGAGAGAGACACAAAAATTACATAAAACGGCGAACAAAAACAGGAAATGACTAGGTCCAGAAGCGGAAGTCAAACCCTTGCCACTTGAGAAGTTTTGATACCGCTGTGTCCAAATTCAAAAGTTCCTTCGAGCTTTTCCGGTATTATACGACAGTTGAAGTTTATTTGCACACTTTTTGTTTGTTGTTGAAGCGAGAATTTAAATTTGCAAAGATTATACTTAAATGCTTGGAGATGTTTTATACACCTATGTACCTACCTACGACAAATATTATATTATGTATATAATTAACACAAGCTCTGTATCCATTTTATTTATTTTTTCAAAGAGCCATGTGGTGAGCCATATGGACGTATACCGGCAACTGGCCATGACGCCATAAATTATGTCGGTAAGAACATCAGTGGAACACGTAGCCGCTAGGGGTCCGCTATCATGCGGGCCGACCAATACCGCAATCTGAGCCTATTGATATTGTTCCTTTCAAGTTTTTATTTTTATTTATTCATATCCGCGCAAAATATTATAAACCTGAATATGAACGATGGACCAACATTAATATATGGTACGTTATTGTCAGTAAAATCCTTTTATCACATGGACATTTAGTTCTTCCAAAGATATGTACTTATAAGATAGAATATATAATTTTTAAATATCGAAGCGCTCAACATTTTATAAAATAATATAAATATAATCAATAAAATAAAACAAATTTAATGTTTTAAATGTAGATTTTTAATTGCCACAAAACAAAAGAATACCATCTGAACTTACTGCGAAATAAAATTCAAATTAAGTTTGAAAAGACTAAAACAAAATAGCATAATCAATATATGAGATGGGACGAATAGAAAAAAACATATTTTGGCAGGGGTGCATTGGTACATGCATCTGAGACACGCGAAGTGTGAGAATTTAATTCCCAGAATGGTCACATAGTTATCCACCCGTATCGCCCGTGACGTAAATGTATCGAAATCACGTGAAAATTCGTGGCTGACAATGTTTGAACTAATACGTGCGTAATGTAATAGATATATGCGTATGCACTTTGGCATTAAATGGACGATTGATATTGAGAGCAATCACAGTGCATTCACTAAGAGAGACTTTCTGGGCAAAAAAGCGATTACGCAGTTAAATCATTATGTCTATTAACCTGATTAAGCTCCTTGTGCTGAAGGGATGAAGATCCAATAGAATGTGAGACAGGTACTCAACAATATTCTGGAAAATGATGTCCAGGCCTGATTTCAGAAATAGACGTATACAGAAAGTCAGTATATAGAAGCAGAAGAGGAGTATTTTGTGACCACTAGTATACAATTTTACATGTGTATTTGTTAATTATTGTAATTTAATTGTATACTTCTCATTCTCATTATGTTTCTCGTATATTTATTTTCCATTAGCTGTGAGATAGTTAATGCATGCTTTTTATAAACTTAACAAAATGTCTAGCCGATTTTTTTTTATATTCTAGATGTTTCGATGTGTTCGGTGATTAATAGATGTTAAACTTAATCAAAATGTGGAAGCGATTTCCGGTAAATTCCTTACTGAACGCGAATACCTCGACGAATATGTCGGTTTGTCGAGACACTTCGAGTCTGTACCGTGTACGAAACATGTTATTTAACAAAATTATATATTTGGAGTAGTTAGCCAACGCTTTGCCGCTAGGCCAAGGGGTTCGTAAAATATATACATTGTGATAAAGACAAGGCACACGTAGAAAATATTATATTTAAATAAAGCGATTAAATATGTGTTGTTTTTCATGTATAATACAATAATATATCATATATTACTTTTCTAAACTTAAGGAAGACTTTAATCTAGGCAACATGCAGTAAAATATTAGCAAATTTAGCATTATTTTTAGATTCACACACGGAGATTTATTGCAAATCCCATAATTATGTCAACATTAGCACAGCAGTTCAAAAATAATCAAAACAATAATAAATAGATTCACAGAATTACTAATTTCAGTAAAATAATCCTCTTAATCAATATATATATTTTTTTTATTTTATTATTTATTATCTTAGTTTTATTAACCACAATTGAGTTTAAAAAACATCTACCGGTTTCGGAAAATACCTTTTGCTTCTTCAGGATGTCATAACTAACTAAAAATATAGCATTGTTTCTTCACCAGAATCTATTTTTAAATTAAAAAAAAAAAACAATTATTTAAAAAAAAATTTAGTACCTAACTCAAATTGCTGCTCAATACAAAGTTAGTCGAATAATTTTTAGGAAAAAATTTTAGAATAGGACTCGTAGTTAAATTTAGTTTGCTGTTTAGAATTTCCTGATTACTTTTACATGCTTTATATTTAATATATTTTTTGTTTTATCTGAGATACATTCTCTCCCTCTAATATTTTATTAATAATATATTAATACTCTATTGAAAATATGAACACCGATACAAGGATTAAAGATTTGTTTGAAATATTTACATAATAAAAAAACTTTTAGTGCGCTTTAAAAATATATATAATATAATATAGAACAAGCATAAAATATCTTTTATGAACCTGGAGTATTCATGTAATAAATATGATACAGATAATTATTAACATTAGAATGTAATTTTTATTATTTTGTTTATTATTACACTTTATCCGTGTAAATATCTTTACACATACATAGAAACAAGCCACGGCGAGAAACTTGGAGGATGCCAGCTATATACAGTTCAGCGCAGATACAATACAAGTTTTGCCACTAAACGTCAGAGTGGCTGTCAGAAACACGTGTCGTCTTATCCCAAACTTCCTCCTCCACTGTCATATCTACTAAATTGTCTTCAATGGATATCTCGGGGGGTAGTTAGGTATATCTACAGCAGAACACAGTGGTTTAAGAGACATTTCTGAGGTTTCAAAGTAACTCTTGGTATTTGTTACCCAAGTAGTGACGTTTATTATTTATATTATTATTCGACATACATTTAAATTAATTACCTAATTAGTAATTTTAACTTGTTTATAAATTTATGATAATAACCAATGTTAACAAAAAGTTTACAACGTTTAACGGTTGTATTTAATAATATTTAATAAAATAATCACCAATTCTATAATTTAATACAATTAAAAAAATAGCTGTTAATAACGGGTATAATACAGGTCTGATAGACACTATTTTAAAAGATAAATTAAAAGAATATATTAAGAATATCATTTTTTATGTAAATCACAGATAAAACATAATAATAATAATAGTGATAATTGGGATATTATTTTATACATAAATAACTTTTCGAATATCTAAACACCTACCACGAAACATTAGACCGGCATTTTATACAAATAATAGTATAGGAAATTTACTCATAAATTCTAAAGACAAAGATGATAAATTTAACAATTCTGGTGTCTATAAATTTAGTTGCAAGGATTGTGCTGCATTTTATATTAGTAAAACGGGTACAAATTTTAATATAAGAGTAAGGGAGCATTTGAGATGTTTGAACAATAGTGGGTTTTCAGAATTTTCTAATCATTTGATAGAAAATGGTCATGGTTTTGACAAAAAATTGGGATTGTTACAAATTAAATAATTTGGAATCGTTGGAGATAAACAAAGCATGTAAAACTAATCAAAAAATTATAAACAACCAACTAAATTTAACTACGAGTCTCATTTTAAAATTTTTTCCTAAAAATTATTCGACTAAATTTATATTAAGTAATAATTTGAGTTAGGTACTAAATTTATTTTTTAAATAATTTTTTTTTTTTTAAATACATTCTGGTAAAGAAACAATAATATATGTTTTTAGTTAGTTATGAAATCCTGAAGAAGATAATAAGTAAAAAATATGAATTTTAACCACAATGTTAATATTGCTAATTTTAAAAGTATAATTCTATTATTAAATAGTAGGCGGACATGTTACCCGTACTCAGGACGGCTTAATAATGAAACAATGACGTAACTATATTTTTTTACTACTAAAAAGTAAATTCAATAACTGCATACCTACTATATTTATAGCCGCATTATAGTTTTCTTATTTTAAATTTTCTAACAAAAGAAAGGTAGATTATTCAAACAGAAATAAAATGTAGAATATTCATATATCATAATTTGTATCAGTTTACTTTTAAATTTCCCATCTAGTTACATACCTACAGGAGAACTATGGAATATTATACAACAATACATTTGATGTAATATATTTATGCATTTGATTATATTTATGTTTATGTATTTAGTAATTTATATCTTACCTATATACCTAACTTTACATTATTTAAAAATAAAATGATCGTACTTCCTAATTAAAACACGAGAATTGATTACTCTATTGAGTTGGGTAATTTTGTAAAATATAAAGTTAATTATTTTAAGTTGTATAATATATAATAAGAAAATATGTTTAAAATAAAATGAAAATACTATCATTGTTTTTAGTAAATAAAAAATATTAGAATGACCTTATTAATAATTGTAAGAGCATTGACCCCAAGTGTTGGGAAGAAATTGTGAGAAAGAAGAAGAAAAAAAATTATTACTTAATATTTTTAAAGTGAAAGTGATCAGTCACACTCAACAGAACATCTTAGAAAAATGTGTTCAAACATATGTGGATATACAGCTTAAAACATAAAACTGTGATTAGTTAAAGTCCCTAGTGTTCTCAATTGCTCTGTGTGAAGTCGAAACATAAACCCTGAACTGGGGTATTGGTATTGCGAAACGAACGAATGTCTCCAATCTACAGGAACTTTGCACTAAAGAAAGAAAATGAAAATGAAAAAAATTCTTTTTTGCTTTGAGTACGACCCTAGAAAAAATGGACTCTGGAGAAATGGATGACCACGAGGAATATACAAGAACTAATGCATTCTATATTGCCCTCCCTGAAATTGAACAAACGGTGTTCTTAAATATCAACTTTGAAATATATATTTAACGCGCTATGGGCGACTGAAAGAGAGAGAATTTTACAATCATCGATTGATTTGGCGGTTACTTTTCACTACCAGTTTTGAGAAAAACAGTTTTTCTTATTTACAGGTGTAAATTAAACAAAATTAAATACAGGCTATGAGAGCCGTAAGGGTGAGAGTGGCTTTATTGTTTATTGGAAACATCGATAAGAGCGGTGAAGTATTTGAAAACGTGATATTGTTCGTTAATGTTTTTTCCGAATTCAGATTTTTCTGGATTTCTATCATTTCAAGATTATTCATTATTATTCACCTATATGGTACCGAGTGGAGTAATTTTAGATTGTGGCTGTCGAAATAATGGTTGATTTCAATGACAAGGTTAGAAAATTCAGAAAAATAATTATTTTTCAGGCAGTTATTTAATTCATGAATTAATCCTTTATCCATGTAGATACTCCAATATTCAGCCCTAAATATTAAACATTAGTTAAGTAAGTATATAGAAATTCACAGATGTTGTTAAGTGATTTGATTCTTCACTAATTGAATTTTCCTTCTCTGTATATAATTTGTCTATTTCAAAGAAAATGAACCGACTTGACATAATACGCACACGATTAGATTTACGAAGCATAAACACTTACAAGGCCTCGAGATGGCTTTGCTTCTAGCTATGGTGCCGAAATATTATTTTGTGTAATTATTCGCTGCTCCCTGCTGTCAAGCGCAGAGCGGAACGCATAGGAAGAATTCTCGATAGTTGTGTCAAAATCGAAAATTGAAATTTAATTTATTAACTAGCTAAATTTTGTAGATTGTTTACACCACGTTATAATAAGATATTTTCTAAATGTCATGTCATGTGAGAAATAACCCTCGTAAAGGAAATTTTGTGACATAATTTTAAATATTTGACTTCCCGGCCAATTAGAATTGATATCCTTCCAAGCACCATCTAGATCGATCCAGGAGTCAGTACTATTCCACATTCCTAGAAACAGAACACTTTATATACATTCATTAATTCATTAATTCACCGTTCACTCAAATACCACAATGAGAAGTTAACAGAAATTGACTTTTTCATGATCAGCTTTACTGCGCTAAAAGAGTTTATTTTTATTTTTATGAACCACTATATTTTTAATTTGAACAATCTTACTACTACCTACAAACACACTTTGCTCTCTCTTTACCACAATAATAGTTTCAACCTCCTTCTATTAATATTATATTATCTTATACTGTAAACTGCTATATTGCCTTATATTATGTACTTCATTACTATATTGCCTGAACATATCTTTGAACTTTTTTAATTAGTTTCATATGCTATATCTTATGTTAGTTGTATTATGATTATTTATATTGTTAAAATCCCCTTAATTAATTATATAAATATTAATATTACATAACACATACTTCATATGTGAGAATAACCTTTATTAGCAACATTTTCTGAAATTTTTAATACTAAGATTAAAACAAAAAATGTCATCTGAAACGTAATTTCTGAAAATAATCTTCGTTAGTGAATATTTTGACACTATTAAATATCAAGACTGCAAGACACATGCGATATCTGTGAAGATGCTGTGCAAGTTATTTGTGAGAATAACCTTTATTAGTAAAATTTTTCGACATTATTAAATATTAAAATTACACAATACGTATGTTATCTGTGAGAATGACATTATTTGGTGATATTTTCAGACATTATTAATTTCTAAGATAACACATTTTGAATATTTATAAAATTGAAATCAAAAAATAGTTTAGAAGCTTTAGGGAGTTTTAGCCAGAAAAAAGTAATACAGTAGACGAAATTCCAAATTACAACTATCACAATACGGCTATAATACGAGAATACAAATTCCAGTCCCCAATCGCCATAAACAATGCGATACAAGTATTAGATGTTTGATTATGAATAGAGAAATTATTTTTATATGTAAAATGAAAAGAAGTAATTTTAATATTGAAAAATGAATTAAATGGTGTACTATAAATTGTAGATACGATGACGAAAATACAACATTTAATTAAACATATATATATATATATATATAAGTTTAGCGAACGGGCATTTGTGGTGGCAGGCCCATAAGTGTGGAACTCTTTGCCCTCTGTAAGTTAAAATAACAATTTTTAATTTTAAATACATAGATAATGTAGGACTATAAACAGTTTATGTGTAGTCTCCTAGAGGCGAAATTTTTTTACAAAAATGGAGCTACAAAAATAATTTGATATTATTATTATATTTCAGTATTGGTAAATGTAAAAATAAATTACGGTAATAATAAATGACGAAATTTTTTAACGCACTATTTCAAAAATCTCTCAAATTTTATTACAATAGTATAATGCTGAATAAACATATTTTATTTCTAATAATTTAAAAGATTTTCCACCAAAGCTAATTGATAATATTGTATCCTTTAAAAGAAAAATTGTGTATAAGTTATTCGATACTGATTTCAGATTTTCAATGGAAATTTTCCGTACAATGACAACCCGTCATAGACAAGATGTTTTGCCTGTAAAGAGCAGTAATTCCACCCGTCCCAGCTTCCTGAACCAAAGAGACACTGTCATGACTCATAAAGGACGACGTCTACCAAAACCGTTATTATCCTTAACATTCCAAACATCAGCGATGGCAGAAAACCAATGAAGGGTACGAAAATTTCAGAAATGAACCAACACTGTATAATTTACTTAACATTATAGATTTTATAAAATATTTTAAGAATGCAGATTGTGTTTTAACTAATTAAAAATTATTGCCGAATTTCTTTTTTACTGTTCATTGTGTTCCAATAAATAAAATTTTACTACGTTTGGACAATACTACGATGTAACAAATGTTTTCCAATGTAGCACGTTAACGTTACTAAAGTCAAGAATAATTAGATAAATTCAATAAAAAATCATTAATAATACATAAATAAATAAAATTTCTGTTCCTACAACAATGGTGAACTTTTTTCCACAAGCAAGCATAAGTATCTGCAACAATTCTTTTTAAAAAATGACCTTGTGTTAGGTAAGAACAATTAAAATAAAAAAATTCTAAATATATATTCCATTCTAATTTGGCATCTTACATTAACATGATATAATAACACAAACCGAACTAATTTTTCTTAATAACTCCATATTTACGAAAATATTTAATAAAAATGAAAATATATATTGATAAGGACATACCAATAATATTTATTCAAAATATGTTATGAAAAAATACTGATAAAATAGAAAAGTGTATCTAAATATTATTCGAGTAAATTTGTATTAAGTAACAATTTGAGTTAGGTAGTAAATTTTTTTTTTTTTAAATAGATTCTGGTAATGAAACAACATATTTTGATTAGTATTGACATCCTGAAGAAGAAAATGATATTTTTCGAAACCAGTAGATGTATTTAAACTCAATAAGTAGTTAATAAAACATAGTTAACAAATAAAAATAATTTTTACATTACACGCATGTCACAATAAATATTCTGTGATCTACTATCTCTGTCCTACTACATGTTTTCAATTTAAAAAAAATGAAAAACATCAAATTCCTTTTTGATATATCTTCAATATAAAATATAAACATTTTAAAAACATTAATCAGCAAAAATTTGTTTAAGTTTTCTAATGTTAATTACGAGTATGATACGCGTTCTAAATTAATAATTAAACACAATTTTTCGATTAGTTTATCGTTATGTGGAGAACGTCTAATATACCGATAAGATAATTGAGCTTCACCTCCAGATATGTTGCGATTCGATTTCAAACAAAAGCTGAGATATGTGGATTTATAAGCTTTAGACGCTCGTTCCGCAGGTGCTCCAAATTACAGATGGCACGAGTATGTATTACTTCATGTATTATTTTGATGTATTCAAAATATTAAGAAGACTTAATATTTTGAATACATCAAAATACTAATCAAAAATCAGGTCTATGGTGTACAATGTAAATATAATAGATTGTCTACTTTGATTTTTGTATTTGATAATTTTTAAACTGTCAAAGTGTCAATGTTCTGCTATGTGCTCGAGACACTGGTCTGATTATAAAATCCAGGTAAGTCGTGCTGCCTGGTTGATCCTTGAGCCTTTATTGTACTGTCCCTATACCAAATTCCTACCATCCTTCCTACATCCCGTATTCTTCACTTCCTCCTGCAGACAACCCTAAAACCAAATGAAATACTGGTTGTTAAAAAAGTTAAGATGCGTTATATCCTTTAATACAAATTTAATCATGACTATGGTGCTGCACAGACTGGTTGTAGCATTAATTTAATCTACTCATAAATGGTTTTATCGCCTTAAAGAAAATAATTTCCGCCTATGTGATAGTCCTAGGTTTGGATGGCTGGTGAATTTTTAACGAGGACAGTTTAGAAGTTCTGTTCTAAGACGATAAGCATCTAACAGCATGGGAACTAGCACAAAACCGACACGGGAACTAGCACAAAACTAACACGGGAACTAGCACAAAACTAACACGGGAACTAGCACAAAACCAACACGGGAATTAACACAAAACCAACACGGGACCTAGCACAAAACCAACATATTAAATATGAGATGTTTTAAAATACGCGCGATTTTTTCAGCATTTTAATATTATAAATGATAGCATATTTTGGTTCAATATCATGAACCGACATATATATAGTACATTAACTTAATAAATTACATATTATATTTATCGTGAACGTTAATATTTTAAGTATTAAAGAATTTATATTTTTTTGGAATAAACAACAACATTTTGAATTGAGCCGAAAGTAATTCAGTTTTTAAAGACTTAAAGCAAATATTTAAAAAAAAAATCCCGAGTTGGATGATGAAGGTACTAGATATATCAAAAATGACATATTTCAAATTTTAACAATCTTCTATTATTTTTCACAATATAGTTCTGGCATTTTTATCCAGGGTAGTTTTATTAAAAATAATAAAAAAATCACTCACCTAATAATAATAATTCATCTTCATTGTGATGTCAGAGTTATTCAAATGTAATATAACAGTCCAAGATTGGGGTTCTGATAAATTTATTTTTATGTAAATATCACCAATAATCGGAACTCACCTGAAACAAAAGAAAATGATTACATTATTAAAAAATATTTTTTTCGATACCAAACTTTTAAAAATAAACTTTTAATATAAACTTCTAAAAGTAATTTTTAATGAAAAAAAAATCATTTATAATGTATATAGTTCATAAGTATTTTTAAATATAAAAACTGGGTACTGAAAAATATTTTTTTACAACACTCCACAAATAAAGTCAACATAAATTATTCCTGTCGTGTATTTTTATGTTAAACTACGAACTTATCTTGTCGCTCATATTTTTGTTTTGACGGATAACAGTTATACAAAAAGATTATTACATTTTAACAGCTATTTTTGACTGGTTACTATTATTTAAGAAAAAAATTTTTTTCGCTAAATTGATTTTTTCAGCTTATCTTTTTATTTGATACATTTAATTTGTATTATTATATAATTCATTACATATTACTTTAAAATAGTAATATGATCCGGTTATAAGAATATTTAAAACTACCTAGGAAAGTTTCAAAAAACATCTAACTTCCTCTGAAGACAGTATATCATGGTTAAAGAAGAAGACGATTTACACGTACATACAATAATTAATCGCCAACTTTCTACTCGCAGCTTGTAACTTAAGGGTAGCTCTGAAAATTATTAAGGCACGATTTTAATAACAGTTGACAAACTGGAGACAGTGCATTTAGGCCGCGAAAGAAATTATAAGAAAACTTTTAGTTTTCTTATAATTTCTTTTGCAATCTCTATGCAATCTGCTGGAGATACAAACCACAAACTCGACTTCATCTTATTCGGTAGGCTGTATTAATATTTATGTAAACATTATCTACCAAAAATTTTAATATATATTTCCCTGAATTCTAACGGCAATGGAAATATTTAAAATGTTCATAAAAAATATTTTAATTAAGAGTCTCGTCAAGCTATATATAGTTTGAAATTATTATAAAAATGATGTAATAATCAAATATTAAGTAACACATTAATGTGTAGCTATTTATTAAGTACATGGTTCATTATTTTTTTATATAGATGTTGATGAATACATGAAAAAGTACAAATTCATTCATATTAATCCTGTTATATTTTATTATTAAAACTAAAATATGTCTTATTAAGAAAAACACATTATTATAGTGAAGTTACAGTTTTTCAAAACATATTTCTGTGATATTTTAATACAAATCAACAAATAAAGACATAGAGATAAAATCAATTTATCGAAAAAAATGTTTGTGTTGCCACCCGGACTCGAACGTCGACAATGTTGATGTGGTGTAATAGGTCAGAACATTTCTCCGGATAGGAATGGTTTCTGGTTCGAGTCTTGGTGGCAACAAAAATATTTATTCGATAAATTGATTTTATCTGTACCCATATTTTTCTTATTTATATACATTTAATTTCTATTAACATAATTATATATAAACTAAAATTTTTTGAAAATTAGCCACCATATTTTTTATTGCTATAATTCGTATATTTTTGTTTGTTAACACGGGAACAGCTCAATGATAATGGCATTATATGTATTATCTTTATGGCGAATCGTGTTAAAATAACCTGATCGCGCTGGAATAAACATTATTATTATTATTATTATTAATACAGTTGTCCATAATAATGTAATGTTTTACCAATTCCAAAGACATATTACGTATTAAATAAGTATTTGAAAGACCATTTTCAAATTTACCACGCAAGCTAATAATAATTTTAAGAAACAAAACATGAATAATAGTACAACATTGCAACATAAATAAATCAACATACTGGCGGTCATGGCATGATGCAGCATAATAAGTTGTACAACTCCATGTCGTGTTTCAAAATGCTCACAAAACTTTTCAGTCTTTATACACAAGTTCTCCTTTCGAGCAAATTTTCGCATTTCCTTTGAAGAAATAAAATAAATATCTCAAACTCATAAAGAAACCTGAACCTTATTCACTGTAACAGCAAGTACCAAAGTCGTTAAAACTCACCGACATTACTCCCGATAAAACGGCTTAAATGAGCTCCAGCCGAGTAGACGAAGACGTCCTCTATGCATTGCGGCGATAAGTAACAGAATAGCTAAAAATCGCCTTTGCTTTCGGGTATTATTTTACAGCGAAACCGTTCTCGGCGGCATTAAGTCTTATTCGGGAGAACTAAGATTAAACTATTCCTTGCGGGAGGGACTCCTTTTCAGAACGTAACCATCTTGCGGATCGTTTTCTAAGAGAAAAAGTGTTGAAAGTTACCGTTGAAGAGTCGGCGAAGTTGTGATTTCAGATAAATTGAAAATGGTGAATGAGGAATGATCGAGCGGGGGGGAATGGAGGACGAGACAAAAGACGGAAAATAATGCGTCCACGGAACTGTTAAGCTGAGAAAAGGCTATCACGATTTACAGCTCGCACAATGGAAAACGGACAAAGTAATGTGTCCATTTATTGAAGAAATCTATTCATATAAAGACTCTCAGCATTATTCGTAGTGACATGCCAAAATAATCATTTACTATATAAAACACATTATAAACTATGGTGGTATATAAAACAATTATAAACAAAAATAAAATTAAAAAAACTCATGGTTATGTAAGAAATGTCACGTTTAAAAGCCCGTTTAAAAAAATAATATTAGTAAAAATATATACATATATACATATATTTTAAAATTTACAAAAAATAGTTGTAGGTTTCGGTATCGCGTGCATAGGAAGTAGGTACCCAACTAAGTCGAATTCGTTTAGTTGATTAATTTTTAAAAAATGGAACATCCACAGAGCAATCTTTTAACATATAATTTATTTTATTATTGGCTCCCAGAAGGTTAAAAATAGAAAGATAATAATATTGTAACTTTTTTAGAAATTTATTATGCATCGTGCTCTTGAAACAACAAGGGATCATCTGACATTTATATTATTACAAGCTTCCAAATTTTAATTAATCATTTTTATGATAATAATAAAATAATGTAAGTACTGATTTGTAAAAAAGTAACCGAATCCTGATATCAGGCATAACTTTTATATATATATTTTATTTGTATTCAAAACAACAAATTTGTTTTTTTGCAAATAAAACGTAACTTATCTTGTTATCTTCTAAACTACTAGGAAAATATATATATTTGTAATAAAGTATTAAAGAAAAAAGTATATAAATTTTCACTAAAATTTTAGATTGGTATGCTATGTAGGTATGGTTGGTTATATCGTTATCGTCAGTGATTTCATAACATTTCTGAAGATTTATTAAATTTGCAGGATTTTCGAACGATTCATTGATACCAACCGTTATTTTACAGAAACGATCTAAAATTACTCCACCCCATACAATATAGGGGGAAAACAATTATTAACCTTGAAATGATTCACAGAAAATATTAATGAACAATATCATATTTTTAAATTCTTCGCCTATATTATAAATGTTTCCTAGAAACAATAAAGCCACGTGTTCCACCGCACCAATAACTAACTGTATTTAATTTAAGTTTAATTTACATCTGTAGATGAGAAAAACTGCTCTTCCCCAAAACTAGTGATACAAGTTAAAAAAAATTGTGTGCAGTACAAAGTGAAAATAAAAATTATATATATTTTTTAAACTACCTGAAAAAGTATTTATTTTTCTAGTAATATATCGTTGAATTTTCTGTAATGGAGTTAAACGGTCAACACATAAAGTTATAGAAGTTTAGTTCTTTTAATCATTTCCACGGACAGTTGCTGGTGGAATTTATCTCAAATAGTTTCTTTATGAAAATATTAGGTAACTGAAAAAGTTTGTACGGTGTATTTATAAATACTGCGTGATTTTTGTATCGGTTATGGACGTGATGTAAAAATAATTCAGAAAAATTAGAAACGATCACATAACCGGTGAATGTGCGCCACGATTTATAATTGAATTTATATTAATTAAAATTATATATATCTGTTCGATGGAATCTGAATTGATAAAACATTCATCGATAGACGACATTGTTATCTTTTGATGATATTTGTTAGGAATGATTATAAATGACAACCAGCGCCGGCGATACGCACAGGCGGAGAAGGCGCCTACCTGAAAAACAAAATCCCAAGTTGCAAAACGATAATAGCGTGTAATAAAAATAATCCAGGTATAAACAATACAAGAAAGCGAATTCAATAAATAAAATTATAGTTATTTCCTAATAAAGCAGTAATTTGTAGTCAATATTAGTGTCCAGAACGACTTTTGGTAAAAAAGCCGCCCTCGGGCAAATTTCAAAATGCCGGTCTAACAAAATACTGCCCCTAATGTGTGTGACACGTGAGCGGCCGATTTAGGGAGCGGCCAATTCATGGGGATGGTTTTACAAAAATTGAAAACATCTTCACTTAACTTACTAGAGCAGAAAAAAAATCTTGCCTGTGGCGGCAAAAAGTCTAGCTGCGGCACTGCTGATCACAAATGCAATTTTATGCTGCAGAACTACCTCAAATTTATAATGCCTTGCATATGACATAGCATTTTTTCCTCATTCGAAGTAAAGTAAATATTCGCATATATCACCCATTCACTCCATTCACATTTGACTGTCATATTTTTGTATTACCAATTAATTATATACATGACTTGATTGAAAGTTCAACAATAGGTCATGAAAAAAGGAGCTGAATATTTTTTGTTCTTAAGATAGGTGACAAATTAAACAAATCAATGATATGAAGATATACAGAAAAAATCTATCTTTTAAAAAAATATTTTGTTCACTACAGGGATTGTAACTTGCAATAAGTTGTAACTTCACAAAAAAGGTGTTTTCATTATTAAAAATAAGATATTATCTATAGGGACATGAACGAAGTTATAAAAGTATAAAAGAAAGGCGGGATCGGGGCACCAATTATAATGATTGAGGTGATTTGTGTGACCAGTGGATGCCCCATATATTTCACCCAGCGTTCACGTATTCATTTAATCATGATCGCGGAGATGTATTCTGTTTGTGTGTGGGGCCAGAATAGAGCAGGCTGGAGACGAGAAAGACTATTTACAGCACTTACTTACTTTTAACAGAAATGTGGAAAAATTATACCGTATAATAAAGTTACGCGTAAATAGCTAACAGAGCTTGTGGTTGGAAAGACGGCGACGAGTAGAATGGCGCTCAAGAGCTGGCCTTCCAGACGGCTGCCGGCGCGTGTTATTGTCACATGTTGTCATCGGTATCGGGAATGTTATTGAGGCTGTCTAGTGTTTTGTTTTACGCCCAGGTATCTTCAAGGTAAGTTCAGTGGTCCTCGGCATTGATGATGATTGTGGAGGCGATAGACCTCCACATACCTTTTTATTTTTGGAAGATATTATTTAGTATTTTCATTTCACCTGTATACCGCAATAACTTTATTGGTAATCTAATATGAAATTATATTAAATTTATTTGCTATTTGTATAACCATAAATTTTATTACCCTGAAATAACATTTATGTCATTAATTTTCAATGTTCTAAATTTATTATAAAGCCGAGATTCAATAAAAAACGCTATAAACAAGTTCGTTTAAGTCGATTAAATTTTAACGGACGTGTATATCTGTGTTTTTCTTCCAATGCCCGTCATAAAATTTGGCAGATTTAATGTTCGCCAACAATGTTGAAGTATTTATTTAAGATTTATGAATAAGATATCTGCAGTGATTTATGAAAACAGCGATTCATCCACAATTTGCGTGCTTATTAACTGGTCGGTAAGAATCTTAGTTGTGGATATAAAAACTGGAATATTGAGGCAAATTATGTTCGAACTCTCATCAGCAGCACTAGAATCCTCATTATTAATTTAATTTCTTATTTACTCATAGCATGACAAACGGATGAAAAATATAGCGGAACAATACAATACTGGACTAGGATGTACTTGTAATTCCAGGATTAAAATCATCGTTCATATGGCATACTGAAGAAGTTGTGTATAGCTAGTTGTACATGGCCTAACAGCAAATTGAATTCTTAATCCGGGTAACGAAACCTTTTCTAGTCCAGTTGTCCCGAAGACTTTAGATTCAATAAGTCACCCAGACAGTAATAGATAGTACATGCCTAATACACATTGTTTTAAATGTATCTGCGTACGATCTGTTGACAAAAGTACGAGGTGTGTTTTTTAAGTAAGTACCGTTGCCGGATATTCCCGGTGTGGCGTTACGGTTGCGATGTTGTGCATGCGCAATGGTTTCCTTCATCTGTTGACTCACCACATGCAACGTTAGAGGTATTCACATAGTGTTGCCATCTTGTAGTGAGTGGTTGAAATGTTCAAGACAATAGATCAGCCCGCCGACTTTGAGATACGGTCCGTGATTCGTGATTTACATATTTTCCTTCTTCAGAAGCGGTTCATTGATGGCGAGCGTTTTGATGACGATCATGAACTTAAAGACGAAGTACATGGTTTTCATCCCAGGCGGCGTCGTTTTATGACGAAGGTATATAAAAATTGGTGCCCCGTTACAAAAAGTGCCTCAATAATGGTGGCGACTATATTGAGAAATAGTTTAAGGTGTGTCGCGTCTGAAGAAAGTAGTGTTGTAAAAAATACGCTGTGTTTCTTTAAACGCATCTAAACTAAAATATATATTGCAAGTGATGGTGATTTGACGTATAATTTATTTTTCCATATTAAGTATATACCTTTCATCCTAAATGGCACTGGACGGGCCATATTTCGACCTAGAGAACTCTCTAGAGAAGTCTAAAATCTCATAAAAGCGAAATCTCTATGGATAGACGCAATTGTCGGAGCAGTGAGAGTAACATGAAAAAATGGAGGATCGTAAACAATGGCAGTCACGGAAAGGCCTTAATCAGTGGATCGACAATGGTTTACAATGATGTTAACTTTTAGTATTTTGTAATGACATTTTGACATGATGCAAGATTTATTTTTATTATTAAATATTTGGTAACTTTTGCTTTAACTTTGTGTGTAATTTTATGTTATATTCAGGTAATTTGTCGAGATTACTTTGAGATTAATGAGATTAATTGTGAGAATATGTAAGTGGATGTTGGGTAACTTTGAGTGCCAGTTTAAAAAAAAAATTTTAAACAAAATAATGTTGAAACACACGAAAAAATATATAATATACGGATAAGTTCCTGAGATTCATATAATTAAACGTAGTTATATGTGTGGATTTATAACCTTCGCAAATTCTACAGGTTTTGTATCAGTTTAAGTTTGTTAAAGACACATATATGGTTAAAGGTAGTTCTAGTTTTAGAACTAATATATTTTGCGAAGCTTTTTTTGTAACAGAGATGTAAATGATTCTTTGCATAGAGTTGGTAATGAATTGTATTATTTGAAAGTCAGGTATATATATATTTCTAATATTTTATATAAATTCAAATAAGCTTAATAATTAATGAATATCAAACTATTTATTTGAAATAATATTTTTTTAACAAAATTATTATTTTAAGAAGACTTCACACCTGTACATAGGAAATATTAAACTCGTTTTTTTAAAAATATTTATGAGTTTGACTTGATAATAATATTCCTATGTTTCGAAAAAAATTACATTAATGAGAAAATAGATTATATATAAATATAATTGATTAAGACTAGGATGGCGGGCCCAGTCTAGCGGTAAAGGGTTAGGTAACTAATCCAAGAGGTGGAATTTACCGATGAATGAAAATTCCAATAAAAATGCACTACCATGTACATTCAGTGATTATTTTTGAAAAACACTGAAACAATTTTTTCGTCAACAACTCTATTAATTAATTACACCATCCCTGCATAGAATATGATTTTACAGCTTTTAAAAAAAAACATTTGGTTAAATAACTATTTAACAATAAAACAGAAAAAAAATCTCCCTAGCGGAGAACCGAACCCCGATTTGCTGCGAGACAGGTGGGAGATACTTACCACTATACTGACCAAATTAGAAGTTTACAAATATATTAAGCTTTTTATTAATACTGGCTTGCAACAAAGTTCACAAGGGATAATTTTTATTTTATTAAATATTAATAATAGCAATATTAATAATAACAATATCAATATAATATCTAATATACAAATTGGCATTCGATCTGCTATAAAAATTAAGTAAAATTGACGATCATTGTAACTAGTAGAGTGACGTATTTAGTCGATGTACTTGTATTATTTTGGGTGATAAGCACAAGAGCTATTCTCTTTTTTGGAGAGGTAAGCAAAAAAAAACATGTAATTTTAATATTGTGAAATACATAATTCGTGTTATAAAAAAATTGTAAAAATGTCAAATAAATAAATATATATATATTTGTTTTTTTAAATAAAGGTGAAAATAACACATTCATGATAAATTTTGCTAAGGAAAATTTAAAAAAATACATATTCTATGTTAAAAACAAATAATGTTACGATACAAGTTACAAATTTCAAACATCGAAAAATGTTGTAGAAATATCTGAAAGCGTGAAATAAATAAACGATCGCACACCAAAGTGCCAGAATGTCTGCATAATATATATTCGTGTACGTACATGTAAATTCATAAATCTATAATATCTGCATGTGCGTTTGAATTTGCACCATCAACTGTCAATATTTGAATGATTTCCTTTTTCGTTGTATTCAATCCGTTCACGTTCAGGCAGAAGAGAGAGCAAATATTTGCGCGGTAAAAATTGAGGTTTTCCCGCATTTTTATTCAAAGTACGAACACGTGTTGAAAACGCGTTACTGCCTGATTGGCGAACGTCAAAACAGGATAAGGATTGACGTCGAAATAACACACTCGTAGACCCCTTAAATTTTGATGAACTTTCTTTCTGCGAGTGTGAATAAAAATAAAATTATATTTAAAAAATGATGGTGTAATGCGATGGCGATTTAAATAAAATGTGATTATTTACACACGAGAAATTTCTCAATAAATCAACAAGTTTAATATATGTTATATTCGTACAAATAGAACCTCGTAATGATGAGCACGAAATCATGAACTGCGAGACAATTATCGTTATCTTTAATTCACAATCCCTGACGGTGATTTAAATATTGATAATAGCATGATTCCTTATTTTCTACATTTACGTGATATCAATGTTGGTACCACGTATATGTAAGAAATCAACAACTTTTCTTCTACATATGCTGAGTATATTAAAAAAAAAAACAAATTAAATCACATTTAAAGGATTAGATTCATATGATATTTTGTTAAGCTTATATGAGAGAATATATGAATGTGAATGATGCAAGAATTGTGTATCAGGACAGAAGAATGTGGCGCTCTATCCTCCCGACTACCCTCGCGGGGAAACGGCGTAATGGTGAGTAAGCAAGTAGTGATATTTCGATGTTAAAACGAATTATTTAGACGACCAATTTCTCAAAATATCAACAAATTCGTCAAAGCGATAAAATCACGAACTGTGAATCAATCACTGTTGTCTTCGAGTCGCAATCATTTGCAGCGATTAATTATTGATATTAAGGTGATTTATGAGATACCAAAGTCGGTATCATGGATAAATTTGTAATTCGGTGAGAAATCATCGATACACATACTAAAAAGTAAATTACATATTAATCATCTTTACAATCGAACACCAATAATTTTCTTCTATATTAGCCTGCTATTAAATTAATTCAAAATTGTTTATGCATTTTAATAAATTAATATTTAAATTTAGATATGTACTTTGGAAGGCATGTCAATATTCTTATGATTTTTCGAATAGTGTTAAGCGATGTATGCTGAAAAATACTTTTCCCTACATGTAATATTCTGGGACAAATGTTGAACCCCTAACCACTAGATCCAGGTGCTTATCTTACCACAGAACATTGTATTACTTGTATTATCAAACAAGCACGTATTTTATAAAATTTAGAATACAGAAGGTCCTCAGGGATCCTCGAAAGTCTCCGAGTCTGATTTGGATTAAGTGGTTCCATTCGAGTTATATTTAAAAAAAAAAAAGTGAATCGCTATTTAAACTGGCGGCGAAATATCGTTAATATCTTTTGAATCAATCATATTTAAGTATTTTTTATAAATAAGCGTTGTTTGTTAAATATTGTTAAATACCTTTTGCGTTAAGTACGTGAGAGTGCGTGTACAAAATGAGTGTAATGGATTCTGTGTTATTAGTTTTCTATTTTATTTTATATGGACAGCGCAACTGATGTATCCAATCTTTACCGCCAAATTTTTAAGATGCGGTGGCAATATTTTATCAATGTACACGAAACTTAATCACGCATGTACATGGATGAGACTTGTCTCGAGACTCGTCTCAAATATTGCCTAAAATGTAGTACATAGTTGCGCACTGAGTAATTGTTATTTTTTGTATTTTATATGTTGAGCCCAACTGACATATATTGACTTTTATCTCCTAATCTCCGGCAAATTTATTGAATAAAAATAATTATTAATACTATTTTAGTAAAATCGTCTCATTTTTTAAAAATCTTTACCCAACTAAAAACTAATCTAGATTTAACCTTCTTGAAAACCATTAAAAATGTTCTTATCCTGTCTAGTTCGTATCCAAAAATCTACTAATTAAACAGTATTATGCTTGCTCTTGGTGGGTTAAACAATAAAAATGATGAACTAACTTCGTTAAGATAATACCGTTCAAGTTACTTGAACGCCGGCCGGCATCCAAGTAACTTGAGACCAGTAAAATATTGTTTGTGCGTGACTGCTAAATTACTAATCAGATATTAATCAGCTGCAGGTGTGTTTAACCAAGGGATCGCGTGTCAATCAATCTATCGACTCGATAAGAAATGTTTTTACGTGTGGCTTTCCCATTTTTAATAAAATTATTCGGAATACATAAGTAGTAGCACAGAAATAAGGTAAGAAAAATATTAAAATGTTAGAATATTAAAAATATATATTTTTTTAAACGAAATTGCTTTTTATATCTAGATAGCAGTAGCTTTCGATTTCAAAGTGGCGTTCATTATAAAAGAAAATAAACGATTCTCATATCGTTTAGAATATGTGCGTTTACTTATACAGACACTTACATAACACAACACACTTGTATGACACAACACATAAGTAAAATTTGGTTCATATTATAATAAAAAATATAGTCATTAAACCTATTAGAAGTGCTCATCGCATACGTTTACTATAATGTGACTGACCATTGCAGCCTATGGATACTACAGTGGATATGAACCGTACATTAACAATGAAATACAATGTACCTACATAACACTGAGATCATTTTTGGTTGCATTGCTAGGATTAGCTTGTATGGTTTACTCGCCTAGCTATGAAAAAATCGAGGATTAAATTAGTAATAGTAAATTAACTCGAATATACTCCTTCTCTATACACGAGTCTTACTCTCATAGAGAAGAAATAAATATTTAAATATTTATATATACATCCATTGATTATTGAAATTGTATTATATTTATAATATTAATAAAAATAAAAATAAATAAAAAAATGTCCAAGGAGACAAGCAAATTGTTTCTATTGACAGAGCAGAAGCGTTAGCTTTAGTTAAGATTTTTTCAATCAACAGACACGGCATAAAATTACTCCATCGGGTACCATATTAGGGAATAATAATAAATAAGCTTGAAATGTTAGAAATGATTTCGAGAAAATATTTATGAACAAGATATAGATGTCTCACAAAGACGAAACTGTTATTTTTTATTTAAATAGGAAGATAAGTATAGAAGTCTTGGGCGTTATAGGGCTTACGACCTGTCATCGGCTGGCTTAAGTAATCACTTAACCCAGCCGGGTTACACAAGAATGAATATCAAATTTAAAAAAACATAGATGGTGACAGCGTAGTTGGTAATAAATAATTGAAAGGTTTAACATGAAAATATATATACAACTTCTAAAAATTTGGTAGATGTGGTAGGGTCATGGGTAAATGTTAATAGGTGAACGTTTCACTGTGTAAAGTAATCACTTAAATCAGCCGATAACAGGTCGTAAGCCCTGTACTATCCAAGACTTCCATACTTCCCGTATAAATAAAAATAATAGCTTCGTCTCTGTGAGACATCTGTATCTTGATAACAATCCCTAACGGGATAAGTCTTGGATAAGAGTAATTGGTTCCTACAAAGATTTGGACATACTTAAAATATTATTAATGAACAATGTCACATTTTCAAATTCTTCGCCGCTATTATTAATGTTTCCTAGAAAGAATAAAGTCACTTCCACCCTTACGTGCCCCACCGCCCCAATAGCCAACTGCATTTTATTTTAGTTCAATTTAAACCTGTAAATGGGAAGAACTGCTCTACTAGAAATTAGTCGAGATACAATTCAAAAAAATTGTGTGTATTTAAAAAAAAAATGTAACCCAAAAAATGAAAAAAAAAATACACCACGAAGTAACTGCCAAATCAAACAATGATATTTAAAAATGTAGTTTTAAATGTCAAACACATAAAATTTTCTTAATAAACATCTCAGCCGTTATCTACTCAAGTAAATGATTCGGATAATAAAATACTGTGGTATAATACTATTTTTATTTTTTAAATATGTATATTTAGCATACGTTGGAGAACAATAAAATGTACTGTCATACCAGCGATGCTCAATGAAGGCGAGATTTTGAAGTTAATAAAAGCTGAAGGCATTAAAGATGTCTCCGGGATTCATATTAAACATGTATGAATCATGCATGCTCCGGGATTCATATTAAACATGCATGAATATGTCAAAATAACCAATAATAATTATCAAACGAAAGAAAGCTGCATATTTCGGATACATTCTCTGCAATGGGAAATATGTTTTCTTTCAATATTATGCAATGGAAGATAGAAGGCAGCAGAGTTAGTAAAAACAGGTTATCTTGGTTGAATACTCTTAATGTTTAGAATACAGGTGATATTTTTTTGTCCAGGATAAATCAGCAAACAGAATAGATAGATAGACAGAATGATAGAAAACAGAATGCCGAGGAGAATGGAGGAATAGTATCAAAATTAAAATTGATGATATCTATAGAGTTTAAAATCATGGGCTTTGGTGATGTTTATAAAAAAACCTTATTATGAATGTTAACAAGTCGAAAGTGATAGTATTCGAGAAAGAGACGACGTGCAAAATACTTCTGAATATATGAAATAGGTAATGAATGTTTGAAACAAGTAGATGAGTTTGTGTATTTGGGAAGTATGTTTGATAGAAACGAAACGACTGAGAAAAATATCGAATGGAGGGTGATTGCAGGAAACAAAGTGAACGGCGCTTTGAATGAATGAATGAATGAATGAATTGAAACTATATCTAATGTGAACTTGTCAACTGAGGCACGACTAGCGGTTCATAATGGAGTTCTGTTACCAAAACTGATGTATGGAAGTGAGGCCTCGAGTTGACAGAAGAGGAACGAAAGTAGAAATGAGATCACTTAGGCGTATACACATGTAGCAGATCCATTTACGACAGAGTATAGAATGAAGAAATAAGAAGGAAGGAAGGTATGTAAAGTTGATCTTAGTATAGTGAGTAAGATTAAGAAAGGATCACTTAAGTGGTTTGGTTATATGGAACGGATAATGAGCAGAGAATGGTAAGAAATATATATTACGCAAGTGTTAATGGCACCAGAAGTAGAGGACGTCCGCGGAAGACTTGGTACGACCAGGTAAACCAGATACTGGAGGATGGTCCTGTTAAAAGCCTCAATAATCGTCGAGCTTGTATGAGAAAATGTATGAATGTGGATGAAGTGAGAATTGTGCATCAGGACAGAAGAGTGTGGTGCTCTATCCACTCTGCCTACCCCCGTCGAGAAACGTAAGTAAGTAAATGTGTCATAATCTATCGGATTTATGTTTCGTTGGATATATAATGTATATTGCCTCTCGCCCCGCAAATAATGCTCCAAACCCCTCACCGATATATACACTTCATATCATGTCTATTCATTTACTGGTCTGTAGTCACACCCAATTTTCAAAAATAAACTGACTTAGGTAGGTGCTTAAATTGATGTAAATATTAATAATAAAGTGAGTCATCGTTTAATATTTCCACGTAAAGAAATAATATTTTAACGATCGGCTGTTACGCATCTTCACGTTTACACACCGCACTTATCTCACGGAAATAGCTTCCGGACTGTTAACTCCTCAAATTAAACAGAGACAAGGCAGCGCCTATTGTGGTAATTCCGAAATCAAATTTCCCTCTTCCACGATAAAAACTGGCCGTGTGCAAAAGGAGCAAAAAAACCGAAATAAATGTCGCCATTTCACTGCAGAGAGGAACTTTTCTCGCCAAATGTCTAGCGATAATTAAGACAGATAGAGCCTGGCGGAGGAAATCTCAACTAAATAAAGCTTTTATTATTTAGATACTCTAAAAGCATTTTCACTGTGGAGATTTTTTCCGGAGTTCTTTGTATTTTTTGTTGTTTTGTTTTTGGACCCATCCATTATATTTGGAATCATATTACTGCTGAAACTCAATTCCTCTTGCGGAAACCAATCAGCGATCGAAATATCACTTCGTCTCAATATTTTTTTATTTCGATTTCTTATCGCAAAATTAACTAAATTATTAGAAAATTTCATAATAATTTATATAGTCATTAACCTTCAAATCAATATTTTTAATATAATATAATTTTTTATTTTTTTTATTTACTTATCATACAATTTTTTATTATTGAAAATATAATATTTTATTTTGTGTGAAAAAACGACCTAATGTTTTAGTTTTACCATTTGTTTTTAAATTTTTTACTACATTTTTAAAATATATTTTTTAATTTACAGCGTTATTATTTTTTTATTGTTTGTAAAATTAAAATCATAAAAAAAAAATGTATTCTATAGTTTTGTGTACCGTATAACTACATAGACACAAGAAAATAAATAAAACATACGTATTTTAAAATTTATTTACAAAATACATAATTATGAATTATAAATACGTAAAAGATAACGTAATATCTTATTGTATCCAAATAATACATGCTAAATCAAATAAAACATATCACTGAAAAAATAAAAATGACAAACCTTTATTTATTTTAATTACTTTAATTAATAAAATGTACATTTATCATATTATAATTTAAGTCATCCTAAAAGATTTCAGTTCTGCTTCATTAAAATAATATTGTAATTTAAACATACGGTATAAACAGACCTCATTACGTAAAAAAATCCACAATGTGAAAAAAAAATATTTTTTTAAATTGCATCATCTCTTGTTTCAGAATATTTAATTTACTTTCTCTAGTCTAATAATTAAAATATTAATAATTCTGCAGACCAAAATATGACAACTATTTCTTTAAAATAATCTCCATTATAATTATAAATAACAGTTAATTAAACAGTTCTTCGTTATTTCCTCTTTTGGTGTCATAAAATAATATTTTACCTCATTACATTTTTAATAATTTTTATTAAAAATACAAATCGAGTCTTTTTCTGAAGTGTTTAAAAATATAATAATAACACCGAACGTGTTCACATTTCTATGCGGAGTGCGGCTTCTTGAATGACATTTGAAATTAGTCTATTACTTTTCTGTTTATATACACAAATAGCTTTGTGTTGGCAATCATTTAAAGTAGGGTAAGTCCCAATTAGTGTCGCGCCAGGGTAAGAACCCAATTTAGGGAATGAATTCCAATTAAGGCCCGATATAATCCGCAAGCGGCGCAGGGCAGGTGAGTACCTAACCCATAGTTCGGGACTAACTCGGGCGAGGTAAAGGACCACCATACACTAGTGATACTTCCATTCTAAATAACTGCGCAGCTACCTAGGTCAAAAATAAACAACATGCAGGTAAAATTTTGAAACAAATCAATTAAACAATCATTCATGTCTTCTCGTATGTGTGCAATATTAATTCTAAAGGCCGTCAGTTCACGTGGGCCGTCAGACGTGATTCAATAGATTTTTGGTGTTCTTCTGGAGTAAGTAATTAATGAAAACCTTCCTTGCAGCATGTGGGAGATCTGCTGCTTGAACGGGCACTTACACTTACAATTCCACTTTAAATCAACAGCATGTCTACGTGATCTTCATACTATGCTTATTTAAATATATATATATATATATATATATATATATATATATATATATATATATATATACATATATTTATTCTATATCGTAGTTGGACGGGTTGTACATCTACCAATAAATCAACCCCTCCTACGTAAAGTATCGTAATTAAAAAATGACATTGTAATACTTCTAGTATATCACATGTATTTGATGCTTATTTACGTGGCAGATTAATATATATATATATTGTATTCTATGATATAGGTACTAATAAACGTAATATTAAAAAAAAAGTCATTTAAAAATGTATCAAACACGTGCAAAATACTAGAATGAGTAAAAATGAAATTTTTTACTTACGATACTTTACGTAGGTGGGGTCGAAATATTTAGTGTTTTATCTTGTTTTCTTACTGTCCAGGCTTAAAGGCTTCAGAGATATTCGAGAAATATGTTTTTTTAAAACTAACTTCAGTGGATTTAATTACAATTCTTACTAACATATATATCTCGCATATTATTATCTTAAAATTGTATATTGGGGGGTTCTTATTAGTGTTGTTTGTTTTATTTCTGCCCGACAATCTTTATTTGATTTTATAAAAACAAGACAAATATAGCTAAGCTAAAATCAATATTTTTAATTGCATCGTGGAAACACCACACATATTAGGTTTTTATCTATTTTCAAGAGTGCTTAAAGTATAATACCAACGTTAGAAACTTGTAAGGTAGACGGCATTTTATATATTTTTGATTAGTCAAAAATAATTGGTTAATATTTTTTAAATGGGAAGATAACGCTTTTAAATATTTATGTTGTTTTGCTGTACCAATTAATTTTTCTTAATTATTGAGGGATATTATAATGTATTAATCGTTAAACTAATCGGTATCACGGCAACTTCAGGCTACAATATAAAATAAAACAAAAAATAATTCAGCATCCAGAAATATTGAAATAACCAAAAATCTAATAATTTCTAGAATACTGTCATTATTAAATAATAAAATTCATTTTATATATGTGTGTATGGCCAGCTTTACTTCAGGTTTGTGCCATGTTGCTGTCTCGTGACTCGAATTAAGAATTTTTCATTTTTCGTCGATTCGTGTATTTGTGTCATAAGGCTGTGTCAAAATTTGGAAACAACAGCAGCTTTATAAGTATGTTTCAAATTACCAGCAAAAGGAGAGACGTAAAATTTTACAGTTATTATGGTCTATTATAATATGCATCATTTGGCACGGCAATATAATATAGAATTTTACCATTTTAGCTCCACTGTTATTACTCTGAATAACGATGCGATGAGATACTAGAGGATTTAAAGAACATTCTGAATAAATATTATTGTAAATTTGATTTAATTAATTTTTTAAATATTGTGTATTATAAAAAAATAACGTTTACATAAATTTATTATTTATTTTCCATTATTCTCTCACATAAAGTGTTACATTACAAAATTACCTAAAAACTATGTATTTCATGTAAATTCATATTCTTCTAGTCACCATTAAAACCATAGGAAACTACATTTAACGTCATCTAACATACATACTTTAGCATGATTTTCGACAAGATTTCTCATAAACTACTATTTAAATACGTAAAAGCTCTGGGAATAAGCAATAACGCCTTAAAATTAATAGAAAGCTACCTGACTATTTTATTCTTACTATTCATAAACTACATTGTTGAAATTTTTAATGGAATTCATGTTCAGTTGTTTGCAGATGATCTCAAAATAAATGTGAAAGCAATCTTTAACATAAATTACTGTATTACTTAGCAAAATAACCTAAATCTGTACAAATCAACTCTTATATCAATACTGTATTAATAATATAGATCTAAGCAGAGTTTCAATTATGCGGTACTTGGGTATACTATTGGATGAAAATTGTCATTTTTTTTCAACATTACAACGTAATTTGCAACAAGACAATGAAATCCTTAGGATTCATGTTAATTATTATATACATCTATTGTAAGAAGAACGCTGGAATATTACTCGACTCTGTGGTCTCCCTACTATAGCTCACACAATAGAAAAATCAAATGAGTTCGACATAAATTTCTAAGATTTATCAATTTTAAATAACATATTCCAATATAAAATACATGTTATGATTCTTCAATGAGTCTACTTCATTTGATAAAATAGTCCTGGAGAAGAGATGTGAGCGATATAGTATTTCTACACAAAATTATCAACAGCGTATTACACTGCTCTGAATTAACGCCAATGTATAAAGTACCAACTCAAATGAAACAACATGGAATGTTCTTTGTTGGTACCCATAGAAATAACTATACCGTAAACTCGCCAATAACACGGATGGCATCGCCTTGGTAACAAGTTGAATTTTCGTTGCAGTAGCATACCTGAATTGAAAAAATATTTAACAAATAATAGATATCTCATAGAGGCGAAGCCAGTGGAAAATATATAAAAGCATGGGTAATTAATTACAAGGCTTACGACCTGTCTTCGGCTGACTTAAATAATCACTTTATATAAATACAACGTTCACCATTCTCACCCATCAATTTTCATATCTATAAAAAAAAATTAAGTTGTATATATGTTAATATGTGGATTCGCTTTGAGTACCACTACACTATCGCCACCTATGGACTAAATTTGATAATTTATTTTCCCTGAAATAGCATATATGTCACAATGTGATATTATACTAGAATACACCTAAAAATCAATCTTTTTTAAATTGTATATATTTTTTTATTTTGACCAGTATACAATTAGCAATATTTGAAGATGTACAAGAACACACAATTACTAGATTTTTACCTACAAAGGCACTTTTATTAAATAAATAATAGATATCGTAAAGAGATGAAACTATTTTTTATTAAATTCCATATATTTTTCATTAAATATAATAAAAATAGCTTCGTCTCTATGAGATGTCTGTTATTTGTTTAATAAGTGTCTTTATAGGTAATTGTGTGTTCTTGGACATATACAAATATTGAAAAAATATTTGCACTTATTTGAATTACACTTAGTTTTTTAAAATTGTGTACTTTAAATCTAAATAAAAATATATTATTGTTTATGTAAAAGTTCACAAGGGCATTGATGGTAATAAATAGATAAATATAAATATAATCATCGTTTATACTCTCGATGTGGTCATAATCATCGTTATAGTGACACCTAGTGCCAACTGTATCAAATATGTAATTTTCAGCGACTTCTGTATTACTTGCAGGCTTTCTTTACTAGATCCGTTGACATCAATCGACATTACTTTGATCAGACTCTCTATTGCGTCCAAAGAAATTCCGTGAAAAACATGTAAATTAACTACATTGGCAAACAATTATATTTACATAACATAATATGTTATTTTATTATTACTTTTTCTTTGATGGTCTCGTGGGACTTGTAGTCACAACGATAGTCATATTTCCCTTGACCGTTCCTTTCGTGTCTAGTCCACCGAGTCTACCTCTTGCAAGTCTATATTTAAATTATTCGCTCATCTACGTCATGGTCTTCCCTTCGATCTCGATTCTATTGGCTTATGAATGAGAGCTTTGAGTTTGTTACATTACTCATCTACTCTCTCCAACTGCAGCTCCCTTGCTTTCACCTTCTTTAGAATATCTGGAGCGGTATACTGTTACCAAAGTTCTACATTCTTTAATCTCCTGCTAGATGATCGCGTGTTAGACCGTATATTTTATTCAAAACTTTATTTTCGAAGACCTGCAACCTATTTTTTTGCACTAAAGTGAAATATATACTTCACACTCATATTAACGATCAGTTGTAGGTACTCTTCTATCCTCCTTCATATTATTATTGACATTTAGAGATCTCAATTATATGAAATTCGGCTCGAAGTGCATCTCCATAAATCCCTGTCCTGGGTCGCCTTCACAGCTAATCCAGAATCTCTCCAGTCAGATGCAACATATCTGTCTATATTATGAAACCCTTCCAGGTCTTAGATTATTCCCAGGATAATCTCATTTTCTAGGCTATATAGGTTTAACGTATAATGTGTCTAAATAATTGTGAGAATCTTGTGTCTACTGTTGTAGATAAAATTTGCTGTGGTTGGATTTGTTGCGGGATTGAGGTATTTGTGCGTCGTGGTATCCATGGGATGCTCCACATCCTTCGCCAGCAATATATTTCGAAGGCATCTCTATTTTACACTTGTCGCTATTGCGAATTGTCCAGGTCTCCAATATAATTTTAGTTTATTCCTTTACATCACCGCCTTTCCATATTATCGTAAGTTAGTACATAGTAACTTTAGATAGTTGGATGCGACTTCGAATTTCCTCTCCACTTTCAACCAGTGTTTGTAATTAGCGCGCCCAAATAAATAACTTCTTGAATTACCTAACATCTTGCAGTTTGGGAAGTTCTTTGTGATGCATTAGCAAGATCTACAACCAGTATATTTTGGATCGTGTATTAGTGTTGTTATTATATATCTATCTAAAATGTTGATATTCCGTACGACATCATATGAGCCACGCTATATCGTCTTTAAATATGTATAACTTACCGAACGACTATAAATAATATCGGTTGGCACCAAACTTACTTTGCTATCCAATTTCACCTTGGGTTTACTTTATCTATTTTAACATAAATTATGCAAAATCAAATACAACAATACGCAGTGCGTCCCTTTGTTGGGGCCCGGAATGTATCGGGCTCCTAAATCATAGGCCGCCGAATATAATGGTCGCACTTACCCCGCCCACGGCAACGTGAATATTTTTAATACATTTTATACGAAATGTACACCGGTAGTTAGGTTCGGATGTTTGCGTGCCACGGCGCAGCTCGTACGAGGGTCGCTTCACAAATCATGAGAGTATTATTTTTCCAACTACCCCCAAAAATATATATTTTTATGTGCACTATTTATGGATTATTGAGCTGGTGTAGAAGTACGAAAAACCTACCCTGCATCTCGTAAAACACGAAACTGTGTGATGCCATTATAATTTATTTGTTCCGTTGTAACATGCTGTTGAGCTGTTTAAACATTATAAAATGTAGGCTATTGGTAATACGTGGCTTTAACTGATCCAACATATTGGGTTTGAATTACAATGTTAAATTTTTTTTTACTTAAATGTATTGTGTCCTGCTAGAATGCTTAGATTTGTTGTGATATTTGAAAAAATATCATAAATATAATTTGCTTAACAAAATATTACAATTTATATTAATGATATTTTTTCAAATATCACAACAAATCTAAGCATTATTTTGTTTATATTGTCACTTTCCTTTAAATATACGTAATATTTTAACTAAATATATTTTTTAAATAATTTAATGGGAAGTTTATTCAGGTACAAAAATATGATAACTTAATAATGTAAAATAAATAAATAAAAGGCAGAAACGCAATGTTATAGAACACATTGTGTTGAAACGATTCTTTATAATTATAAGAGTTTTCCTTACATAACAAAACTTTTTAATATTTCTGTATTACAAAATATGATACAAGTATCACGATAATACCACAAAAATGAAATATATATATATTCTGTATTTTTTTGATGCAAAAAAAAAATTTTTCCCAGGACATTTTTTTTAAACATGAATACGAGGCCTTAAAAGTAAGATGATAAACATATATAATATATTAAATGAAATATTCAATATAATGGAATATTCAAGGATAACCTATTATTTTTTTTAATTTTTTGTTTTTTCTAACACTCATTTAGAAATATTTAATAATAAAAATAACAATAAAAACCTAATACTTTCTTATCCATTTTAACTCCACCCATACCTCCATTTTAACTCCAAACACCTCGTATATTACTGTCTGAAAGTGTTTTTGATTTTAGTTGAATTATAACTGTGTTTTAACTCAATTTACTTTAATTTAACATTTATATTCAACTATTTTTCATCCTAGGCCACACATATAACAAAAAATAAATGTTTAAATAGTATAACAAGTAAAAAACAATAAAATATAAATTAAATAATTTTTGCGCTAAATCTGAGTATATTTGGGAAAAATGTCTAATTCATTGGATGATATCGTATACGTATATCATGCTGAAAGGGTCTCTTATAGTATATAGGGAAAATTATACAGGTGCTGAAAAATGTGATTATGTCACGAATGAGATTGCTATAATCGTTAACCCCATTCCTAAGGAAGAAGGATAGAGATGAAAACCATTACGCTCTGATGACTATTGATTATCTATAATCTTTGATGGGCTCTTACGATAATGACACCATAGACCGCAGAAAGGGTTTCATCAAAAATCAAAGGAAATTACAGGAAGGAATATAATCTCTGGAAACGGCACTAAATTAATCTTTACCAAGATGAGAATAAATTAGTTTATGTAGTAAAAGATTTTGTTAATTAGACTAAAATATATTTGAATTTAACTGCATAGCTTTTATTTATTGATACCGACATTTATCAGGGCAAGATACTTCAAATGACATACTTATATATTATTATATATTTATTTCGTTAGGTTGTTTAAATAGATTAAAATATACGAATTGATAATAAAGCTCATTATTACTTATTATTTTAACATTTTTTTGTTTTTAATATGTGACCGAAAAATTAAAGTATACTTAGTCGTATTCGAAATAAATGTATTCAAATATCATATATGATACCTGTATATTAAAATTGGTTTTAAATGTAATTATTAAATTTTTGAATTATTAAAAATAGACTGGTTTTTAGTGGGAAATTTGACACGTAAAATAATATTGCCTTTGTACTGTATATACCTATTAAAAATTATATGTAAGTAGTAATAATTGCATTAAAAATAGAATTAAATAATAAGACTTTGTTTAAATCATTATTTATTGATTATTCAATATGTTACGATACCTATGGAATCTTCTTCAGGAAACAGTGTATACTGAAATTAATAATACAAAATTAGATTAAAACAAAACTATGAAGTGGTGAATAAGTAAGAACTAATATGAAAACAAAGTTAAAAGCAAAGAGGCATTGGTTATTCTATGATTTGGTTAAATTTGTTTTCATATTAGTTATTACTTATTCACCACTTTATAGTTCTGTTTTTATCTATGTTTGTATTTTTAATATCGGTATACATTGTTTCCTAAACCAGATACCATGGGTATCGAAATATGTTGAATAATCTATAAATAATGGTAAATAAAGTATTTTGTATAAATATTTGTTATATGAGGCCGCAAAGTAATTTTGCTAATATTGAAGAAAAAATTTTATTGTTTCTAATTTAAAGAAATGTGTTTCAATAAAGAGTAGCACATTTATATCAAGATTTAACGATAGTTGTGGCGTAATTAATAAAGCAGTCTACCGGTAATAGAAATTTCCGTGTCGATAGATAGATTTATCTAATTTAAAAAATATATATATAAATAAAAAGATAACATCATATTAATATATAAATATGTATCATAAAATATTATTTGGACGACCCTCTTGTAAATTCAAAAGAAATTATATTTTTCGTAAGAAAATTCTTGTTGTTATTTCCATAATGTTCTGGTAGAATTTCGCTGTACGCGGCCTGTAAAATATTATTAGTTTTGGAATTGAATTTGCATTGGGAATATGTTCGCGGGACCTAATGCCCTCCGTAGGAAATAACCAGGCAATGGTAATCTCTTGCGAGGGTGTTGGAATTAAAAGGTGACGTTGGATTAAATAAGGGACCTTAAGTCGGATTGAATATCAGAAAAATATATTAAAAATTGTAAGCTGCTTGCGAACATTACAAAAATACAGGTCTCTGACATTATTTTAGAAATTGTGTTATCTGAGGTATGACGATTTCATCATATAAGCAGCATCACCACATATCTAAGAATTATGTTAATTAATTATAACTAGTTTTACATGATTCATGTATAATAGAATTACTGAAGTATTACTTACCATTCTAGAGTTGTAAAGAGGAGCAGATTCTTTCAAAACTGATACTAAACTTAACACAGTTACGATTCCCTTGACTTGTACGCAGTTGACAGGGAGGTTACAGATATGTGATGATTACATTTCTTTGATTTGCATGCTCCTAGCGGACGCAATCGTGAAACTAGTGATATATAACAATTCCCCGCGAAAATTTAAATCCAATGATATATACATATCTTAATTTGACAAAAAATTGAAATATGCGGTGTTGCTGCTTTAATAATTAAATAAATATACATACATGTAGAACTGAATACTAGTAACTACTGTTACCGAGGTATGGAACTCATTTTTCGGAATACTATTGAATACCTATCTCATTTTATATCGGATATCAGTTAATTAAAAAAATCTTCCTCATTCCACAGGAGTTTTTAATTTTGAAAATAGCCTGAAATCACAGAGAGCTAAGTCAAGTGAATAGGCTGATTACATAAACGCTTTTTGGTCAGCAAGCCTCACACAGTGAGCACCCTGTTACTGTTGTAAATTTCAATCGTCCATTTTGTACACGTAGATATCTATTACCTTCCCAATAGCTAACTAACTACTAGCTCTATAAGCTTAAATTTACGCACGCCTCAGTTTAAACATGCTCAAATATAAATACTCACGTGATTTCGATATAATTACGTCACGGGTAGGGCATGCATTAGCGGTTTTCGGTAAACTGATTTACCGGTAAATATGGCTAAATTTCACTACCGAAATACCGGAAATAAATTTACAAATACCGGTATTATCAAGTATATTATTTTACACTTTTGAATGTACCGTATCATAATATTTTTAAACAACGATATTATGTGACAATATTTGCTGAAAGCAGCATCATTAAGTGTTTTGTTGTGTGGTTCGTTTACTGGAATTTCATGGAATTTTCTGGATTTCATTGATCTGAAACTAATTATCGCAAAAATCATCAGTCAAGCTTTATTGATTATAACTATTGCACTTTTCTTGGCTGCTATTATGTCTTCCGAAAAATATTTTTTAGTATCCACTGAAGTTTCATAAAGTCCAGTAGCACTATACATTGTCTTTTTCTTAATTTCGTCACTGCAATTTCATCAATTATTAATATATATAATTTTATATAATCATATGTATAATAGGTAACATCGTATCTAAGTAATGTTTGTGTAAAATAAATATCAATGTGTAACAATTTGTTTTAATTAAAATGTTTTTTCTTTCAATTTGTTTTATATCATAATGTAATTCACTTTTTAACATTTTCATCATTACCAGTATGACCGCTATTAAATTTAGAATTTTACCAATTTACCGGTAATACCATTTTCCGGTAAATTTGCATGCCCTAGTCACGGGCAATACGGGTGACTATGCGGCCATTCCGGAAACTAAATTGTCGCAAACTCGACGATTATTAGAAGGAATCGGACGAAAGCTTTGCTTACAATAGCTTTGTCGAGATGTTACTTCAGCTTTCACCATCTCGCTGTGAGATATCAAGAGCTTTCATCCCTGATCACAGAAGAGTTGTGACTGATCCACATATTCTTTGAAGAACACAATGTACAATATATATGAATCAGATTATAAAAAGTATGTCCAGTTTATGTGACGTCGAGCAGTCACCGGGCTCACTACATTGCACCATTGTAAACCTAGCTTATGAAGCAGAGCGGGGAAAAATTGAAACAATAGTTCTAGGTAAAAATTATTCATAATAATTTTTTTTAGAGATACGTACACTGAATACATTCATATTTTCAAACTAAGCTAAACGCTTGTACTATGAAAACAAGACTAACTTGCTAGTATTCTGGAACGAGGTGCAAACCATCGACCACTAGATCACTACGACAGCATCTTAACTACTAGACCAACAAGCTACTTATCAATAAAAAGCATCTTCACCTTTGTAGGTATATATTAATAAAAAAATCAAGCACGAATCAATATTATACAACAATATATAAGTAGTAATTAAAAATATTTGTAATATTTGTTGTAAATTTTACATTGTGGTTTTATTTGATATTCTGATGAAAGTATTTGTATTTTATGAAACCGGTTGATGTATTTATTATAATTTATAAAGTGGTTAAAAACAGTTTTAAATAATTTATATTAAAATTAATATATGTCTTTTTCGTATAAAAGGATCAAATATATTACCGTTGAGATAGGTATATATTTATGATATATAAGATGAATATTTGGTTCGAAGATGTAGCTCTAGTTCAAGTTCATTATGAGCTTAGGACTTTGATCAAAATTATCTGCAGAACAGCGTGGGCTCCAATGTTCCGTCTCCCGTCCCTCCTGACGTGGTTTAAGTTTCCTCTCGAAGACTATTTGTGGAGTTGAATCCATTCCTAGTTCATTCTTCCCCATACATTTTGATCAGTTTGAATAAAAAAAAAGTAAAGAAAGCTTTTAAAAAATCTTCCATATCAATATATTTTAATTTAAATATGAAAATATTGGTTTTTGATCCAAAAACTGTGAAAAAAATTCCCTCTGGGAATTATTTATATTTTTAACTTTTAACCTACCATCGCGCTGTTTAGGCAGAAAGGATAAAGTGCCTCATTATTCTATCCTGACACAATTCACGCCTCATCCACATTCACACATCATCGATTATTTAGATTTTTAACATATCCATCTTCCAGTATCTGATTTACCTGGTAGTGTCAAGACCTCCGTGGATGTTCTATATTTCTGGTACGATCAACACTTGCGTACAATATCTTTCTAACTATTCTATCTTCATTCATCTTTTCCAAGTGACCAAACTATCTAAGCGATCATTTTTTAATCTTATTCACTAAGCTGAGATCAGCTTTACATTTTCTCCTACTTTCTTCATTCTTTACTCTGTTATTTGATCTGCTACATATACTCCTAAATAATCTCATTTTCACTGCATTCAGTTCCTCTACCTATATATTTTAATAGTTTTATTATTAAGTAAAACACATTCTTATTGTGAAGTTGTAATTATTCAGAACATAGGTCTGTGATATTTTAAATACTAAATTAATGCATTAATTATAAATATATACATATAAAATCAATTTTGTCGAAAAATATTGTTTTTGCGTCACCGGGATTCGAACCTGGATCTCTATTTACAATCCGGGGAAGAACGCTACCAATTGTGTTATAACGCCAGTATTTTTCATGACAAATTTTCGAACCTATATGTTACATTTTTTTTCAAATTAATACACCTGTCGTTCCATTATTTGAAAGCCATCTACATTATTTTTACAGAATCTCAAATATCTTTGAGTAAACCGACTGTAGACGCCAGAATTATCAATTAATTTTTATTAAGTTTTGGACACATAGATACAACAATTGGTATTGTACTTCCCCGGATTGGAAATAGAGATCCAGGTTCGAATCCTGGTGACGCAAAAACAATATTTTTAGACAAAATTGATTTAATATGTATATATTTATAATTAATACATTAATTTAGTATTTAAAATAGTTTTATTTACTATTTCGCTTTTGGTTTGCCTGCGTGAAAGATGTTTTCAATATTCCGGCAAGTTTGTAGGTGTAATCCACTTTACAAGGGTGAATATTCTTAACAGGCTCACAGCACTTCCAGGAAATGGGAAAATATTCAGGTGTTTTAGTAATAATACACTAAATCTACGTTAACTCGGCAGGGTGGTTCGGACGATATCGCTCCAAGTCCGTCATCAGGTCATTATGTTTATTACTTTTTGGTATATATAGTGCAGTTCAGTGTCAGGAGCGAATCGGGCATTAAAAAGGGAATTACAATATATTTTTTCTTATCGATGCGTAATGCAATGATTTTTTTATACAAATCTTACGTAAAAGATAAGTTGATATGATAAGAAGGTTTTTGTTTTAATTTTCTTAACCATTAAAATATATCTTTTATAATAAATTGTATTTCCAATTGTCATAAATGCTTCTATATATTACTTTTATGTCGTACCTAAGATAAATTATCAGGGTCCTCAAAAATCTGTTAATGGTTCGTATACGAAAAAATAGAATCAAATTTTTTAAACAAATTCACATTATTTTACAATATAATATATATAGGTATATATATACCTATATATTATATATATCGACCCCTTCTAAGTAAAGAATACGTGGCAGATTAAAATAAATATATATATATATATATATATATATATTGTATTATATGATGTAGGTACTAATAAACATAATATTACAAAAATTACAGCCATTTTAAAATGTATCAAATACATACAAAATACTAGAATGATTAAAAATGACATTTTTTACGTACATAATTTACGTTAAAGGGTAATTTATATGCATATGTGTGTATATATACATATCTAATCAAATTATATATTTATTGCTGTATTTGATGTGAATTTTTAATGTTTAAGTACCATATAAATGAAAAAACTGTAAAATGGTAACATAAATAGCTCAATGAGTTTGGACAAATAGAGATGTGTATAATAATGTTTTATCAACTGCGAAGCTAAATGTTGTGACCACGTAGCGTCATATGGCCACAAAGAGACCACGACACCGTCGCTCACAGGATCCAGTAGCAACACTCTGTGATAGCCGAATGCTTTATGCTAGTTTTTAATAAGCAAATATATTATAATTATTATATATAATATATTTACATTACTATAATCTAAACTCGCATACACGGAATGTAATGTGGGTTAGCATAAGTCATGTAATATTATTTTGCTTGATACAGATTCTAAAATTATGTGTGGCTCATCGTTTATATATTAATAATGTTCAGTCTATGTTTGGATCACGATGTGTGTATAAGAAATCTGATATACTATTGCAGGACCAATTTGTACGCTGGCGAAAATATAAGAACAACCAACATACCAGTACAAGTCTAGGTTGATCGCATTACTAATAAAGATGTATAAATAAGACAAAATAAATTTAATTCATTATGCAAAGGTAGTTAAAAGGCAGCAGAGGTGTACGTAAAAAGTAATTATATTGGCTCTGTGTTACCTCAGAAAGTTATTCAATGTTTAAAATATTGGTTGTCTTATACAGGATGAAATTACATTTAATTTGCATTAATAACATCACAGACGTACGTTCTCAATAATTACAACTTCACAATAAGAATGTGTTCTCCTTAATATATATGAGTAGTATCAATTTGTCCAAAATTCAATAGAAATGAATGAATTACTCAAAGGTATTTGAGATTTCGTAAAATAATGGAACGATAGATGTATTTATTTGAAAAGTGTAATATATAGGTTAGAAAATTTATCCTATAAAATGCACTATGGTGCTATAGCATAATTGGTTAGTGCTCGTTCCTCGGATTGGAAGAGATCCAGGTTCGAATCTCTTTAATATTTTAACCTTTTCGTTAATTTTTTTGCATGTCATAACCATTATAAATAAGTGACGTTAAAAATTATGCGCGCGTTATATTTTTTTGTGTGCGCTATGATGACAAATCTGCGAGGGAATATTACGCGTAGATACAATATTTTTAATAATTTTACCAGCAAGATGCACGAATTATGCTTATATCGATAACGTAATATGTAAATTGGCACCCACTTTACTCGGAACTCAATACCTCAGTCTGTTGGCTTATACCGAGACAGCCCTGATTACTAGGGTTGGCACCAATCTCCCCTATCTAGGGGTGCGGCCTCGTCCGTGTAAGCTTACGCCAGTCCCAACAAAACCAAGACAATGAAACTTTTATATTCTCATCACTTTATTGACTGAATGAATAAAATATAAAAGTTGGTAGTTAGTAGACTGATTTAATTTTTAATTATAATAACTTTTTTATTGATTTCAAAGTAAAACAAACACCTATCTTAATAAATGAATTAAAAAAATATACATCTCAACTAGTATTTAAAAGCCGTTCTAGGATACGTGCACAGGACCATTACATTAGGAATCATTAAAAGAATTATCTATCTACAGGCACATAGGTACATAGGACATAATTTAAATAATTATAAGGAAACGAATAATAATAAGAAAATTGTCACTTCGCTATAAAAATTGTATCAGTATCTTTACAAATTCACATGTGTGTGATATCAATTGTTGTATGTCAAAGTCGCATTGAATAAATAAATCAGTATGAAAAATTTCAGTAATATTTATAATGGTTATGACATGCAAAAAAAATTAACGAGATGGTTAAAATATTAAAAAGATTCGAACCTGGATCTCTTCCAATCCGAGGAACGTGCAATAACCGATTATGCTATAGCATCACAGTGCATATATTACACTTTTCAAATAAATACATCTATCGTTCTATTATTTGAAAGCCATCTACTTTATTTTTACGGAATCTCAAATACCTTTGATAGGAAACGCCAGAATGAACAATTCATTTTTATTGAATTTTGAACACATTGATACAACTTTTACATTATTAAGGAGAACACATTCATTGTGAAGTTGTAATTATTGAGAACGTAGGTCTGTGATGTTTTAAATACAAATTAAATTTATTAATTAGAAAGATATACAAGTATAATCAATTCCAACGAAAAGTATTGTTGCTACCGGGATTCGAACCTAGATCTCTTCCAATCAGTTAATGCACCTTCCCCGGATTGATTTTACACGTATATATTTCTAACTAATACATTTAATTAGTATTAAAAACATCACAGACCGTCTGTTCTGAATAATTACAACTTCACAATAAGAATGTGTTCTCCTTAATAAAATATTCAAGTTGTAAGTTTATTACAACAATAAAAAAAGATTAAAATAAAGAAACTAATTTTTTTCACCTACGTATAAAATAGTATAAGAATTACGTAATTTATCCTACCAATAAGAAAACCGGATGGCTATAATATTAATATAAAATTTAATTTGCGTGAGTTAATTGGTTTGAGATGTAGATCTTCAGACAGCTTCTAAAAACAAACTTCCTTGATTACTAATAATAATGCGATGATCTGAATGCAAACAGAAAAATAAATCCTCAAAACAATAAAAATCAGGGCTTCGAACCGTTATTTTTTTAATTTTGATTTTTATTTCGGTTCAATTAATATATATATATATAATATACCGGTTTTCGGTTCAGCTCCGAGTAATTTAAAAAATGTTTTATTTGTATTAAAAATGTATTTTTCAGAACATTTTATTCTTTTTTTTGTAATAAGCATACTGCATGAATTGATACAATAATATAAATAAATAATAGGTATAATAGTTAGAACTAGAAGTATATAATATGTGACAAGAATTTAATTTATTTGACGAAACATATGTAAACGAAACTAATTTGTATTTTCAAGGTTGAAGAGTACTGGATTCTTGGGTAGGATATTTATTTATAATTAAAAAAGATGAAAAAGTCGTCTCTAATTATTAAAATATATTCTAATTGTATTTTCATTCAAACTATTTTCATTGTCTCGTAGAATAGCTAGAATAGTTGAATACCTGAATTGGAGAGTGAGATTGTGTTAACGCTCGTATTTGAACAAGTACCAAACCGAAATCAACCAATATTTTTTTTCTGTTCATTCGGCGATTATATTAAACAAGCCAACAATAATATAACACAGCACCTACCTAGGGAGGGGTAAGTTAAGAGTACAGGATAAAGCCCAGACTAATAAATAAAATAAAAAAAGCAAGCAACCTAGCGGGGTGACACTTCGTCAAGGCGTGAGAAAAAAGGCACAAAGAGGAAAAACACAAGAAAAAGTGCCACAAAACAACGGAAATGTTCTCAGGGGTGACATTGTCACTACAAACCCAAAAAAACACTAAAAGACTGCGTACAGGATGTTTGGAATAAAATCTGTCAAAACACACCAGTGAGACAATGATCGTGTTTTATTGAACTGAATAAAAAACGAAAAAACTTCTTCTAACATTTATTTTGTACCTTTTGTATTACTTTGGTAAAAGGGAAAATAAATTCGACGTTTCGATCATTGGATAGTACATTTATTAATGTAATCAAAGAAAAACATTTCATTTAAATTTATACGTTTAGATGAAATTATTATTCTGGACTTGGATTTACAATATATCATTTGAAGAATTTAACAATTTTTTCAAATGAAAGCGATACATAAACGAGGTGAGACAGATCGGTAACAATATTAGGAATCAAAGTCGAATAGTAAAATATGTGTTTTGGTCTTATCAATACTACAATAATTCTCGCCTTTTGTACGTCGGTCACACTTTTAATAACGTAACCGTATCTTTTGTCAGTTTGTCACATAATTGATAAGAAAAAATATTGCTCTCTGGACTTTTCATTTTATCAAATGCATGAACTGAACATTGAACACTTACTTACATCACGCCGTTTCCCCGTGGATATAGGCAGAGGGGATAGAGAACCACAATCCTGACACACAATTTTCGCCTCATCAACATTTATACATATTTTCATATACGCTCAATAATGATTTCTATCAGGGCCTTCCTCCATCATCTGGTTTACCTGGTCGTGCCAAGTCTTCCGCGGATGTCCTCTACTTCCGGTGCCATCAACACTTGCGTCATGTATCTTTCCATTCTAGAATTTTATCCATTCTCCCCTCCTTGGCCAGTTTATTAGTACATTAATTTCCATGAATTCACTTATGTGCAGGAATCCAAACGAATGACACCTGTTTATTGTTGCTGTCCAAATTAAATAGACATCTTCTGATAGAACAGATTATCTTATTGTCTAGCTAAACTTTCATATTAGCAGAGAGGAATTCAAGAGCTGTTTGCGAGTCGGAGAATATAACAGCCTTATCGAGCTTCCGGAGTATGCAGATGTCCAAGGCCTCTTCAATATAAAACGTAATCAAATATATAAAATTCATAGTTTGCCATGTATGATAGAAGTTTCGATAATTTAAAAACAACAAAATTCTTATTTTTATGATACCTTGCCTAGTTTGAAAACATCAAAGAAATTGAAGTGTAGTGAAGAAGCTGGGCTGGCCATGCCGTAAGAAGCGAGAACTTCAGGATCTCAAAACCATAAACTCAAAAACCACCGGATCACAGGTTAAACTAAAATATTTTATTGTATCTCACATTAACATTAAAAAAATAACGGATCCAATTAAAATTTGCTCTTTCGCGTTGTTTCCACATATCAAATTAAGACCTTTACAATATTTATAGTTTCTAATACTAAAAATGATACCTACTTGCACCCAAGCATATTTGACTTGACGGGACAAATTCGATTTTATTCCGATAGAAATTGTAATATTTTAGCACATTAATTAATGTTCTGTAAACTGGAAATCATTTGTCGGCTGGCGGAGTGATATACAAAACCGATATTAATTAACAAACAATTCATGTAGTGCGGTTGCAGTTTGGCGACCCATCAAATTAGAGCACTGCAAGGGGGTACTTTTTATAAATTAAAAATTAAAATAGATGTTATTTAAATATGTTTTTTTATATAATTGTTTCTGTTGGCAGTTGTCAACTTAACGACCTGTAATTTAACCGGATATAATTCAAGTAAATATTAAATAAAATCTAAAATATTTATATATTTTTTGTATTTTTTTCAAGTCGTCGTCCTACCCTTACGACATGTATTTAGTTAGAATAATGTTGTATTTAGTTGAATAATGAATAATAAAATTAACACCGTATAATAAAGCCATGTTTAATTCAGACTATAAAAAAGTAATCAGATGTCGTCGATTGATACGGAAACACTGGCCATGGCCATGCTACCATAAATTTACATTTTTAATGTTGAAAACATAATATATTATCCAAAAAGGATACAGCCAGATTAACGCAAACAAATACCTAATCAGACAAATTCTTAAAATGATCAAAAATTGTAATAAGATACGTAACGTATCATTCTTGTGATATACCACCGCGACTCATTGCCAAACAGCGACTGCCGTGAGGCGCAGCCTGGTATTATTTTGCTGGCAATATAGAGTGTATACCACCATTACCGACGTTTGAAGAGTAACGTATTATAATAAACGTGTCATATGAAGAGTATGGTAATCTATCCTCTCTGCCTACAACCGCGAGTAAACAGCGTGATAGTAAGTTAGTTATTCAGTTAGCTGATTAAACAAAATGATTACGCAAGTGAATTCCTGTATAGATTAATATTGACGTAATAAAATTATATAGATTTATGATAGCGTACATTTAATAATACGAATACAGAAAGTTATGTATAACATTTATCATAAATAATATTCGTGCATTAGTAGAGTATTAAAAAAGCGACAAATACATCAAAAATACGTACCGACTAAAAATAAATGCCTCTTGTAAATACACTCAAAAATTATGATAGCAGTAAATTTTGACAGGTGATTAAAATAGAAATTAATGTCAATTGAAGAATCCGGTGACATTAATGGAATCGGTTTTTGAGCGCGACTTTTGTAATAAAATAATCCCCACGTGGGTGAGACTTATCTATTCAACTATTAATAAAAATTATGTTTTTGACATAACGACATTTAAAGTTATCTAAATAATTTTATTTCATACAGATAAGCAGCGCGACACAGCTTGACAAACTCGAATTATATTTTTATTACTTTTTTAAGAGTGTATAAAAAAATAAGCTCAAGCTAGATGTGTGACATTATAAACATCTTTATATTATTTTTGTGAAATATTTCGAGGAGGTTTATCAAATGAGTAGTGAATGATCTGTAATCACTTTTTACTTAAGTTACTAGAGTAAAAAATCTTTGCGAAAATGGGTTGTATGATCGTTTCGATGATTTAATATTTACTTCTTGAAAGTAAATATTATATTATTTAATAAATATTAGTTTAATTAAAGGCGATTATTAAAAAAACAAAATCGCACAGATTTTGATGTTTGATCAAATGAAGTTAAACATTTAATTGTGTTTTTCATGCTCTATAACTATAATATAACAGTAAAGTCGTCTTAAATATAAAACACGAAATAAGATATTATTGAAAAGTACTCAAAACTATCGTAACAAAAGTCAGTCAAATAGATTAAAACCATCTGTAAACGATGTACTTAGTCTTCCGAAACTCGTCCCAAGAACAATTCGCTCGCGTGTTATCTCAGTCTAGTTTCCCACAGCACGGATTACGCGATAGCTTCGAAAGAGTTAACACAAGAAGTGCCGTTAAAATAAGTTAATAAGTTCAGATTCGCAGATCGCTTGTATACCAGTCATTGTTCCTGGCCCCCGCTGCGCTCGCCGGCTGGGGCCAGCGGCGGCCGCGGGAGTGAGACAACCCGGGCGAGGGAGACGACCGCCGAAAACTTTTCAAAGGGAAAGTTGGATTTTCGCCCGCCACCTTCCGAACCCCATTGCCACCCCTTTGCGCCACTGCAGCAAATTTGAAAGCGAGACCTGGTGCAAAATATGTAGATTTAAGATCAAAACCAAACTATGAAATGGATGTGTGTGTGAGAGTGTACATGTGTCATAATTTTCGTCCCTTTTACTAAGAGGATCGACAGCCCAATGTCTCGCTTCCATCTTTTCCTGTCTTATCCTATCTTCAGTACTCGTTGACCAATCTGTTTACCAACCCAATCTGTCTTTGCCGCTGTTTTTCCAGGCTTAGCTTGAATCGATCACCAGCCGCCTTTCCTCCAGAGTTGCCAAGAAAATACATCTTGAAAGTCGTTTCTTTGGCATTCAGTATTTTTTATTTTATTTATTTACACCCTATCCCGAATCGTTTTGAGAGTTGTTTACTCTCGTTTCGATTCGTCAATATTACGTTTTTTTATTACATTCAGTTATTAAATCTTAATACCATCATAGGTTGGCTCCGATATCAACGTACCAGAGCTATACCTGTAAAATTTGACGCGAGATTCGTTGTCACATTAAATTCAGGAGGCAGTTAGAGAGAAGCTATAGAGATCATACACCCCCAAAAGAAGAGACGTAACGTTTATGTGGTGAAGTCGCAGAGGCCACAGTCTGGCAGAAATTCACCCTATCCAGGTCGCAAGGGTGCGACAGAGATCCAGTAGAATGCTTCGTTAGGTCTTTCTAGATACTGCTCTTCCCGACATCATTCATCCCCGCAACCCCCAGCGGTAGACCCACCCTGATAAATCCCTGAAAAGTCCGAGATTCCTTTGATTTCTTAATAAGTCATCGTTCCGGAGGATCCGATGATCTATTATTTCTTATTTCTTTGACATTTGTAAGACGTGTCCAAGCAATCTAGATTGAGATATTATGAGAAAACCAGAGAAATATATCGAAAGAAGGGTGACTGCAGGAAATAAAGTGAACGACGCTTTGAATGGAATTATAGCTAATGGGAACTTGTCAACTAAGATAAGACTAGCGGTTCACAATGGAGTCCTGGTACCGATACTGATGTATGGAATTGAGGCCTGAAGCTGGCAGAAAAGGAACGAAAGCAGACTGAATGCAGCGGAAATGGATTACTTAGGCATATATGTGGCAAATCCATTTATGACAGAGTAAAGAATAAAGAAATAAAGAAATAATGTAAAGCTGATCGTAGTGTATTGAGTAAGATTAAGAAAGGATCGGTTTGGTCATATTGAACGGATGAATGAGAAGAGAATGGTAAGAAAGATATATGACACAATTGTTGATGATACCAGAAGCAGAGGAGGTCCGCGGAAGACTTGGCACGACCAGGTAAACCAGATACTAGAGGATGGTCCTGTTACAAGCCTCAATAATCGTCGAGCTTGTATGAGAAGATGTATGAATGTGGATGAGGCGAGAATTGTGTGTCAGGACAGAAGAGTGTGGCACTCTATCCTATCTGCCTACCCCCACGGAGAAACGACGTGATGATAAGTAAGTAAGTAAGTAAGTTTCTAGTATTAAGATGTAAATCTTTTATCATCCGGCCATGTAAAAAGGGAACGTGCAGTTTATTTTTTTTTATTTATAGCATTTTTATAGAGATGCCATTTATTACGCATGGCTTAATTGGGATGGCAGTTTTATGATGTCAAAGCCAATTTAATTATTCAAGCAGGATGGTGGAAGATAAAGATATCGTTATATTCCCGTGCAGGTGAATCAGCACAAATACCAATGCTGCGTTAGCTATGAATTTGATATCTTAATTCTTTCGTATACTAAATTGATAACTTTTTTTGTCACCATAAAAGTATTAATTAAAAATTTTGTAATATTCAAATTTTTTTGATACTAAATTTCTTTCAAGTCAGTAATTATAACCAATCTTCACATTCTCTCGTATTTAATAAAAAAATAAAAATTCCACAAGAGATGGAGGTAAAAGGTGGGTAAGTGATCCTGAGGAAAGCGATCCGCAAATTGTATACTCTCGGTTGAAGCTGTCAGTGGAGGTGTCAGACCACCCCCTGTCTCACCCCTGATAGTATATAGAAGAAAGGATTCCATGTGGAGGGCCTCCGGTACCTTGATACTTCTCAATCTGTCAATTAATGTTATTCCTGCTACTCCTCATATAAGACATTTCATTTCGGCAGCCGAGATTATTGATTTCTCGCTCTCTTCTTAATATTCCATATTTAGTGACCATATATTAAAATAGGTCTGTACACAGCTTTATAAACAGTTAGTATGGGTTAACTTAACTTAGATTTTTTACTTTGGGTACCTTTTTCATGCGAAATTACTTATCTACCATCTTAGCTACATCCCTAGTGGAGAATGGTGTGATTTTTTTTGCCTTAATATTTCATGCATTCGCCTTATCCTGGGAGTGTTGGGGTCCCTAAAAGCTATTCTGTCTTCCCCTGTCTTATGCCACTTCTGTCTTCATGCCATATTTTTATCCTATCTCGGTCGTCTCCCAGTTTAGTCCGGGCCGACCCAGTGATACATCTTAGTGAGTTGATATACTTGGAAGGGGCGAGGGGGGGGGGATTCAAAACCACCGCTCCCAGTTGACCAATAACACAGGCAACATCTGAGTCTGGGGCCAAACTCCTACCGGCAAGAGTCGTCCGTCCCGACACGAGTTTCTCTCCCGTGCTCGATCCGATAATAATCCCGATTCGATGCGCTCCGACTCGCTTCGTTCAAAACCAACCTTTTACTTCCCACTAACCTTTGAATCTTTATTATTTACATATTCTTAAATTCAAAATTTAATACCTACTAATAATATATACTTGAATTTATTTAAAAAAAAAAATAGTCACCCCGTTGAACTGAGATCGAGATGTATATTGATAAGTTTCATCTCTGCATTACCCGGTCAAGAAAACGGTTAAAAAAGATGAATGAATAAATAATTGGTATATGTGAAGTCCAGAATCAAAAGCATACATGTCCACTTTTACCTGTTTTCGAGTAAAATGCAAAAAAACCATTGTATAACAACTGTCACATCTGGTCAGGTCACATGACCAAATCCTATCGTCTTATTGGTTGAAAACACAATTGTCTGCTATTGAAGTAACAAGCCAATTTTAATTGCGTTTTTATAGAAATTCCGTGATATTTGTCTAATTTTGATAGGATAGCTTTGTAGATATTAATTTGCTTTATATTTGTACATACCTAACTTAAAAAACATAAAAATAAGACACTTCTGATTTTGATTCTATACCTCACATATATTATATTAATTATTATTACCATAATCTTTAGATTTTTTAATACTCAGAAGAAGGTATATGACTTTTGCGGCAAAAGAAACATCTTAAAGATTCTACAATATTTTAACAACTCCCAGAAGGAAATTTGTTTCCAGACACTATCAACTGTAACTAATACATGTAAATGCGCCGACGACCGTCTGGTGTTTCAGTTCAGTAAGAGATTTTTTGCGAATAAACGACTAATGAAAGGACAGCGGAGACTATCCAACTAATAAGGATGTTGGATTATTTGAAGTAAAACATACAAATTTTATTTCACCTAGTGTTTTTTTTTTAATAAATAAATCTTCCATGTAGTTTTTACCTTTAGTGACAGTTCATCTTCCTTGAAGATTATATAATGTAACTCACCTGTAACAAAAGAAAAAAAAATCAGTTAGAAAATAACAAAAATGATTAATAGTTAATAGGACTTGATTAATATCGCCTCCATTCTAGCCATCTAGAGACCATACGGTAAAGCTGAACGTGTGCAGTAAGGTGGTACTTAAAACACAACTCTCACCAGCCTTAAAGGCGTAGGGTACCGACGGTATGTTTTTATTATTATTATTTTATTTTTTAAGACACACAAATCGTCTTGCTAAACGTTTGCCTGCAGGTACATTTATAAACACTTTATTACATTTAATATAATCAAAACATAACTGATCAGTCACAGTTTATACAATTCATTTCATGCTTACAGGTAAGGCAGGTTATTATCGATAAGTCATTTTTTTAATATTTCTTTCAAATTAGGAGAAAGCGTACGCTTTTGTAAAAACCCAGGTAGTTTATTTTTTAGTGTAGAAACAACAAATTCTAGTGTCCTTGATCCATACTTATTGGTGATTAGCTACACCGCTTGTATTATTTCCGTGTGAAGCCACCCTATCTAGAGCATTGTTATAATTTTATCTTATTAAAAGGAACAGTAATAACCCGTGTACAGGAAGAACGTTTACGGAAGAACATAACAATTTTAGATTATGCCTCAATTTAAATGCTTCCAGGCTTATAATTTTTTTCACTATGGTTGTTTTAAGATTTTGTATTTGTTTTATATTTGAGTTACAGGAGTGACCCCACGATCGGATCCCATATCTTAATAATGACTCGATCAAAAATTTTTTTTATTAATAATATAAACGCCATAGCTCCATTCGGACGAGCCGAATCACCTATCGACATCGAGCAGCATATCTAGATGCCGCCTCCAATCGCAATCAGTAGTAGATAATAATACCTTTATAAAATTAAACTTTAATAAATTCAGTGCATCTATAAGCATTTTCTGTTTTCTCCTAATCTGCCGCCTATCACACATTCATATCCACATACACCTTCATATATTTTGACACAAATACGAACCACTCCGCGATACAAAAGAACATGAGAGTATTTGGGTGAATATAGGGGCATCTAATACCTTTAATCAATATCATATTCAAGCCTATCTGATCTAGAGTCAATACACACTTACATAATCATCCATTATTGGGTACATTCCATTATCGCTAAATCCCATAAATATGAAGTAATGTTTGAAACATTAATTTTCACCACAGCAAAATATTATAATAAAATTAATTTCAACATGCCAGCATGTAAAACAAAACGCATAAAATACACGAATACTATGAGCCTTTTGATATATTTAATGTGACATACATTTAATGCGAGAGAATGGCGATATAAAACGAGCAAAATCATAAAGAGTCCATACAAAAGTTTCCACTTGAAGTGGGAAGGAAAAGACCTATGGCGTTAAGCGCCTGGTATTAAGGACCATAATTATAACCGTCACGTGGGCGAGAGAGTGTGAAATGTTGAAAAACTCCCCCTCTAATTAAATTCGCAATTTAATTTCGGGCGAATTAAAGCCTCGCCCCGCCCCTCTCTCAAGGAATAATCCAGGCCCAGGGCTGGCCCAAGGAAGCAATTACGCCCTCTCGAGAATAACAATTGAAAGGTGAAACGGCCGAAGAGGGGTAGGAGCCGGGACAAAGTGGGTATCCAACAAATAGCCACGATTCCAAAAAGCACAGACAAAACTGAGCATAAAGGTTCACTTTACAAGAAAGCATTAATTAAATAGGCTTTGATTTCGGGACAAAAAATAAACCGTAAAACATTATTGAATAAAATCTTTTTATCTGGTAACAACGATGGTTATGTAAAAAAGTTAAAAAATAGTTATAAAACTTTCGTGACACATTTTCCAGTTGAAATCTTTTTTGAAAACAATTAAATATTGTTTCGTATCTAAAAAAGTGTAATAAATTTACTCACGTGATTGAAAATTCGTTTTGCTGGACTAGACCGATACAGTTAAGTTTTACATTGTATGTAAATTTTATTAAAAATACATGTAAATAATAAAATGTCTGAAAGTTACTAGAATACGTAGCGAGTTAAGAGAATAATTTTGTAGGTAATTTATGTGAATATACAATTTGCATCCGCTTTAGGAGTATTGGTAGATTGTCAAATTTTAATTCCCTTAAGAGCATTTGTCAGCAATTTTTTGTTATTCGTCAAGACAAAATATTAATTAGTGTTATCATATATGTAAAGTAATGCAAGACATTTATCATACATTCTTGTTTGGTCTAGCGGTAAAACACTCTCCTAGTAATCAAATGATTGGAGGTTCGAGGCATGTACCGGGTGAACAGCTTGAAAATAGTATGAATATTTTAATACAAATTGAATGTATCAATAAGAAGATGTACACATAAAATTAATTTATCGAAAAAATATTTTTGTTGCCACCCGGACTCAAACCGGTTTTTTAATTTAATTCTGACATCCCTAATCAGATTTTACTCAAAGGTGTTCAGTTATTTTATAAATATAATAAAACAGATTGCTTTTAAATAATGGAATAACGGATGTATCAATTTGAAAGTGCAATATATAAGTTCTAAAATTTATCTTTAACTTACAATGTTGACGTGATGTGATAGTTTAACGCACTTCCCCAGATAGGAAGGGTTCCTGGTTCGAGCCCGGGTGGCAACAAAAATAGTTTTTCGATAAATTGATCTGTACCTCTATCTTTCTTACTGATACATTTAGTTTGTATTAAAATATCACAGAACCATGTTCTGAAAAACTGCAACTTCACAATAATAATGTGTTCTCTTTAATAGTATGAATATTTATGTGATCACGTTATCATTCTACAAAATTATAACAAATGTTGAAGAAACCTTAAAAAATAAATCACAAGAAATCTTCAATAAACATGTATATTCAAGAAAACTTCTGCCTTACTCCCGGGATATCATGTCTTGCATAAATGTTGTATATATTAGAGTCTGAAACAATGAGTTTTATGTAAAAATATATCTTAATTATATTTTCACGTCAATGCAGTAGAATGTATAATTGATAATTTGCATTCACCAAGGAATAGAGAATAGTCTGATAATAATTAAGCGCTAGATGGGGGGGAACCTATTCGTTATCCTTTATTTATTTCTCCATTTTAATTGTGTGGTTTGTTTCACTTTGTTGAACAGTCAAGGATCTTAACAATACCTTTGATAGCACGACGGAAAAAATTAAAACGACACCTCCTGGAAATGAAACGATAGTCCGAGCACGTAAGACAACAGGTGTGTGAGTTCATTTAATGGGAAATGTTGAATTCATGGCGTGCTAATGATATCAATTATTTATTCTCTGAAATTCACAATAAGATGCTCCTCTTCCATGTACGTATCGTGTAATATGAGCATAATACGTTGGTAGTGAAGGACAAAATAATGTAGAACTCCCATGAAAATCTTCGCTTTACCAGGTAAACCAACCAGTATTAGAGATAACAGGAATAGAACACGTTCACTAAAGGCCTAGTATGATCAGATAAAGTTATCAATACCAATTGAATGTATTAATTATAAAGATATACATATAAAATCAAATTAATAGAAAATATTGTTGTTGCACTACTGGAATTCAGTCCTGAATCTCTTTTCCAATCTGTGAAAGGTGCATTACCAACTATGCTACAGCAAATTTATTTTTGACAGCAAATTTTCGAACTTATATGTTACACTTTTTTCAAATGAATACATCTATTGTTCCATTATTTGAAAGCCATATACATTGTTTTTACGGAAACTCAAATACCTATGAGTAAATATATATGTATATGAAATATGGCATGATAAAGTATCAAAACTGTACAAAAGCTCAATCGATCAACTTACAAGAGAAATGGTAAAAATTTGATGAAAAACTCTATGAATTAAATCACAAAATTATGGAAATAAGAATGAGGGTGGATTTTTATATATTATATTTCTACATAATATTCAAATGTACATACCGATAAATTATTAAATCGTCTTCGTATTTTAAAACATATGAAGTGAATCAGGGTTTGTGCGACATATAAATCATCGACATAAACTTTGAACTGTTCTAAAACTTTGAAACATTATGGTATGTCATTAAATCTTTGATAGAAAGATCATTAACATATATATATATATATATATTTTTAAATATTAATTTTAAAAAAAAATGTTAAAAAAAAGGTGATATATATATTTTAACATTCGTTTCTTCTCTATGAGAGTATAGAGAAGGAACATATTCGAGTTAATTTATGTTTCAGTTAGTCTGCGTACATATTTTTTTTACTTCAGTTACAAATTTATGATAGTCCGTAATTTTTCTAATTGTGATGGGGAGATTGTTAAAAAATTTGATACCTTGATAAATATATTGATTTTGAGTTACGGTAAATTTTAGTTTTGGGATATCAATTTGATCTTTATATCTTGTAGATCGGAATTCGTTTCTAAAATTTAATTGACTTTTAATTTTGAAAATTTGAATTATTGATTTTTTTTTGTATATGTCTATTTTTGGTACTTTAAAAACTGTGAAAAGTTGTATACTTGGATAGTATTTTTTTTTTTTTAGAATAATTTTTATTATCATTTTTTGAGTAATTTCTAATTGTGTCATTGAAGTTTTATATGCACCTCCCCATCCAGTAATACCTTACAGTACTTCTGTCAGTGAAATGCTTAAACGCGTCTCTGCCCTGGTTATCCAGAAGGTATATGTAGCAGGTCGCTTCATTCATGCTTTGGATGCTCCGCATCTCTTGTGTTCTAGAGTCAAAGAGCTTGGACTTTTTGTTTCTAGTCGAAAACAGTACTGCTGCGAATAAATTCGTTCTGTCCTTTAGAGACCAGTCATGACACACACTACGAAATACATATACAAATACAAATACAAATACAAATACATATACAAATACATATACATATACAAATACAAATACATATACAAATACATATACAAATACATATACAAATACATACACAAATACATACACAAATACATACACAAATACATATACAAATAAATATACATATACAAATACATCTCGAAATACATGTACATTCTCGACTTAGGAACATCTACGAATCGCGTAAACTCACAGATATCAGCAACAGTGGATTCTATTATTCGTTCCGTATCTGTAAAATTTGAAAGTATTCGATTTTCGCGTATGCGCACTCAGTTCCGCCTGTCAAGGTCTTCGAATACTGTATACGCATTCGTTAACAGCATCCAGCGTACAAAAAACGTCTTTAATAATTATTTATGAGAAGGTTATTTGTTTGTGTGATGCATTTTAGCAGGTAGAACAAGAAGAAAACCTCAAATACCAAGGAAGAAAAATAATATATGACGCTAAATTATTGACAAATTATAAATTTAGTTTTACTTAGTGAGGCCACATTTGTGATATTTATTTAATGAACTAAATTAATCTCAGTATGAAAATAAAATAAAATTACATGAAGAAGTTTTCAATATTATCAAAATACTAAGATAAGATCTATTAATGACAAAGTAAAGAATGAGTAAATGAGGAAAGAATGTAAAGCTGATCTTAGTATAGTGAGTAATATTAGGAAAGGATCTCTTAGGTGGTTTGGTCATATAAAAAGGACGAATGAGAAGATAATAGTAAGAAAGATATATGATGCAAGTGTCGATGGCACCAGAAATAGAGGACGTCCGCGGAAGACTTTGCACTACTAGATAAACCAGATACTGGAGGATTGTCATGTTAGAAGCCTCAATAATCGGCGAGCTTGTATGAGAAGATGGGTGAATGTGGATGAGGCGAGATTTGTGTGTCAGGACAGAAGAGTGTGTGCAAGTAAGTTAGTTTACTAAGATAAAGTTTTAACAAAAAAATCATTAAAAAATTCGAAATATTTTTTAACTAACAGGCTAAACAAGCTTTGAACACCTTCCAGTACAGCAAAACAGGATGGCGATTGAAAACAAAATGTACAACTTCAACTATCGCGTTCTACGGTGCATCAATTGAATGAGTGACTTTGTTAAATATGTACCCGTATTCTGAATGGAACAATGCACAATGAAATGCTACCAGTGACAGGAAGTTCGCGCCAGTGAATAAAATTTTAAATGAACCTAAAGTAACTAACGCATTCATTTACAAGTATTATTGTGAATCAAAACTGATTTAATTGAGGGTGCTATGTGCTTCGCGTTTGTTAGATTACATTTCGTCTTGATAGGGTAGTATTTATTTATGAAACGATATAGACGTGCCCGTTTATATATTTTAATTTACGAATGCTAACAAATGATTGTGTTGCGTAAAGGCATAGATGCCGGAAGAAACAGGATATTCGGAAGGAGGTTTGCACTCACCACAATCCAGTCCTTCTGGCACCTCCAAGGTGGACTGTAAATTTATGTTTATCACTATCTTCGTTCAGGGGTCCTAGTCCTTCAGATTGCACTGGATTAGACGCGACGTCTCAATTTAATATTATATTCCGATTCATTAATTACCGTACTGATTCAGGGTCGCCGTTCGATTGTAGCGCAGGTGAGGAAAGAGAGGGTAGGTGGAAGGCACAGTACACCATCTTCGTTCAAGAATAAATATATATCCCAAACAGATTGGAAAAAAAAAGTTAAATATGTATGAAAAGTCACAATTGATCATTTAAAAGTATGTTAACGTAAGTGCCACCCACAAACTACCAAATATATAGATATGAACTAACGTATATTCATTGGAGAAATATTTTCAATTTAGTGTCACAATCAAATAGCTCAGCGACTTTTTTTAAATATGTGACTCGATTGAAACGAAAATTTTAATGCTGATAATATAATATTCATTAATGTAAAAAATATATCTTGTTTAGATTAAGATTTCATTTTCGAAGAGTAAATACTTTTACTGTGGCATAAATGTGTCAAAAACTATCGGATTTATGTTTCCACAAAGAATGTGTTTAAAATTTTCCTCGTCCCGCAACTAAAGTTCCAAATCTCTCCCTCTCATATATGTACATTTGAGTGCACCCAATAATGAAAAGATTATTTTAAACTATGAAATGGATAATTCCAACAAATTATCTACAATTTATTTATTTTATTTAGAAATGTTACATTGATGTGATATAATGTCTATAAATATGTATATCCATAAATAAATATTGTTACAAGACTCTTAAGAATATAAATGTCGTACTCAGAGAGGGGGATGGTTTATATTGTGAATATAATCATACATCTATTAAGGTTATAATAATGTATTAAAAGAAAAATTTACAATACACCAAGGAAAAAGTAAACGTAAGAGAATACAAAGATAAAAAATATTATATATCTAAAGTTTAGGAAAATAAGTATAGAAAAACACGATTATATCAGTATTGAAATATAATAGAGATAACTTATATTTAACTGGATCATGAAAAACTCTTTTTTTTTGTTTATCACTTAATTGACTTCATTCCTTATAGAAATAGGGAGTTCACTGAAATATTTAGTACCAACATAACTGTTGGTTCTGGGCCGTGTAGTATTTACCATAGGCATTTTAATTAGGTCATAAGTCTTCGGTTGATAACTTATGTTATATCCACCCTTTTGTATCTACAACAGCTTACATTTGAATAGTTTTCACTTTGAATGCTGAAATTCATTATTTTAATAGTAAATTCCGTAGAATGCATATATAAAATTGTGGTAAAACACAGGGTGTAACAGATACACAATATTTTATCGATTATTATGGATATTATTAAATTTCAAATGAAAATGTTCAATCGTTGCGGAAAATAATATTGTTAGAGATTTTTAGAAAATCATGTTAAGCTTTAAGTCTACGTACCTGCTTCTAAATAAATATTTGCGAAATATATCCACGATCTATTATTCTATATTTTTGCTCCAGGTCCAAAGTTATCGAAAAATAGTCTGGCTGCTCGAAATTCGATGACATCTAATTTTTTGTATTAATATATAATTTGGAATCAGTAAAATATTTAAACTAATCCAAATAATCCGCATAATTACGATTTTTTTTTTTAAATATTTATATCTCTGTCGCGGTTAAGATTAGGCACATATTCCTTGAACGTTTTCGACTCGTAATTTAGTCAAGCTTCCACCAATGTTTCTTCTAATTTAATAAATAATATTTTATGAAATTTTAACGTCCCGTGTTATTTGTGTGTTGGGGGAGAAACTAATTAAAATAGGATTATGGGTTGACCACATTACTAATGAAGATGTATTAAGAAGCATAAGAGAACTAATAATTATCAAATAATGGAGTAAGATCATATTTTCATTCTTCATTTTGCAGAGAAAGATAGAAAGTAAGAGAGGCGTAGGTAGAAAGAGATTATCTTGGCTGTGTAACCTCAGAAAATGGTTCAATGTCCAAAACATTGGTGATTCTATGCAGAATAACTCAACATGGTCGTGAACTTTCGATGCAAGACAGCATATGAAGAAAAAATCTTGTTAAAAATTGTGTGCGTGTTATATTTTTTAGTATACGCTATGCTTCCGAATTGTGTACGTGCGCACATCCGCACACCTAAGACGGAACACCGTTGTGCACCCATAAAATATTGTGGACAAGGTCTGTTGTACTCTGTATATATATACAAGGTTAGGTTAGGTTAGGGTAAGGTTAAGATTTCGTTACTGACAAACTAATTTACCATTACGCCATTTCCCCATAGGGGTAGATAGAACGTAACACTCTTCCATCCTAGCATACCGCTAACACCTCGTTTCGTAGACGGAATTGTTATTATTCACAGATTTGCGCTACTTATTTTGCATTATAACTACGATTGAGTGGGTTTACTATTAAAATAAATGAATAATTACCCAATACTTTTTTCTCTATGAGATATCTATTATTTGTTTAATAACAGTGCCTTTGTAGGTGAAAATCCAGTAATTGTGTGTTCTTTGACATATTCAAATATTGCTAATATAATATAATATACTGGTTAAAATAAGAAAATATATAAAAAATTTAAAAATATTGATTTTTAAGGCGTATTCTAGTATAATATGTTAAAAAAAACATTTTACAGATAAAGAATATTACTTTAAAATTATTTTAAAAAAATCAGATTCTCATGGTGATATCCTGATAAAAAAAAAAGAGAAAAATGAATTATCAAATTTGATCCATAGATGGCGATGGTGTAGTGGTACTCGAAGCGATTCCACATACTAACATATATACAACTTACAAAAATTTGATAAATATGGTGATTGAGGAGAGAGAATTGATGAACGTTACATATATATAAAGTGATTACTTAAGCCAGCCTAAGGTAGGTCGTAAGCCATACTTCCATATATTTTCTATTAAATATTATAAAAAATAGCTTTGTCTCTATGAGATATCTGATATTTGTTTAATAACAAAGCCTTTGTAGGTAAAAATCTAGTAATTGTGTATTCTTGAACATATTCAAATATTGCTAATAGAATAATTGCAGTTCTATTTTCAGGTAAAACAACATTGAGGTAAGACTAAAGCACCATAATATACCTACACCTGTGAAAGGAATATCATATTTAATGTTATGTTCCTACGCGTTTTGTGGCAACACGATCTAGTGAGTCAAAATATACTAATTACTAATAAATTCTTGAATAAACCTCTTTCACGGAGGTGAAAAATGAAAAATATGTCTGACGATTCTGCTTATATAACATATAATATAAAAAAAAAGATATTCAGCATAATAATTCTTATTTCTACGTTTTGATCTTGAATATTTCCCTTTATCTTACATGTGCTTACATTACATATTGTTTTGCGCATTTGTATATATATTTTCTCTCTCTTTTTTGTATAAATGTTTTTTTTTTTTTAAATATTTTCATGTTTACTTTCCTTGTATATTACGTATTCGATTTTATTGTGTTTTGGCTAAAATGAGTTTTGGTTTTGTAAAATGTATTTGTTTATCAATTTGACCTAATACGGGCTTGCCTAGTTTGGCAATGTATTTAAAATGTTTGTAAAATATTATTTTTTCTGCAGCTGTACAAATGTTATAAATAAATTTAAACGAGATCTAACATTTAAACTGGAACTGTGGTCTAATAATAGTATACCACAGCAAAAACTTTAACAATATTTCAAAAAAAATATGAAGAAGAACCAAAAGAATCAGATAGATTTCGTCTATATTGGAGAGGAAATCATATTTTTTGTTTTATGGTCGCTTGTAAGTAGGTACTCTACCATTTTTTTAAACTTTTTTTGTAGAACCAATATTAAAAAAGTACGTAATGATTTAAAGAAATAGAATTTTAACATTAGCTATGTAAAAACAACAACCTAATATATTTTAAGTATATTTCGATAAAAATACCACCTACTGCAGACGAAAATTAGTTCACATTTTCGTAACTATCACATTTAAATATGAAAAAAATAAATTTACTGTTTCCGAGGTAAGTTTGTAGAACTCCATAATCACATATGTGAAAATAAAACACACATTTTTTTTTATTCTACGTTTCGCCTTATGAGAGCATTATCAATCTAACAATTTTACTCAACAACTTGTATTTATAATTATAATGAAGGACAGCTATACAATTTTATTTGCGTGTGATGAAAAGGAACAACATTATTCATTGGAATTCTGAAGATTTCCATATAATGATATTTTAATGTCATCGGTTAGTGTTTAAACGGCATGTTTAAGCATTCAAAATGTATGGAAATACTCATATCTATATATACAATTCAATATATACAATAAATACGATATCTAGACCGTCTGCAGTAGGTGATATTTTTATCGAAATCTACTTAAAATATATTCACATGAACATAAGATTAATGTTTCCGTTGTGAAAAATGTTGAATATATTCACGAGGGTTAAGATGTTGAATGTAATTCAACCACAACTGTATGTCAACATTTTTAAAAATAAATACAAATAATCTGCAACTCATCTGTAGAAATACATACGAACATAAATACAACATTTAATTTTGGAATACGAGGAATGTTGACAACTTCCGTAATTTAGTTGTCTTCGTAGCAGCAACGAGCTTGACAACTCATTTACAGATTCGGCTCTATACAAAAGATTCAACCACAATGGATAGTTGGTGCCACTGTCACAGTAGTACAACATTTTTAACATATTGCAATACGTATAACTGTATACTTTTTTACTCATTGTTTCGCTTTACTATCCAAATTCTTTACGATCTTCATCCCCGGTGCATCGATGCACATCCCTTTTCGCCCTTCCTAGAACTCGGCAAATTGCATTCGGCATGAGAACAGTTGAAAAGAGAGGGGAACATTGTTTGGGCTCGTCTTGAAGTTGTATAAAAACACATTGAAAGGGGGCACGAGTGTGTTTGTGCGTGCAAGAGGGCTGAATAAAAAGTGAGGTGTGAGAAAGAGATAGTGATGATCTATTGTGTCGGATCCCTCTGTTGGTTTTGTATGCAGTCAGACGCAGGGAGAACGAAACTATTTTAACTGAATTAATAATATGTTTTAATCTCTCTTATAAATAATCAGATCGTTCGGTCATATGTTTGTAAAATCGATATCGCTTTAGTGATGGTTTGATACGTACGACAGGAAACTCAAAAGTTTTCACCTATTTCTTTGGAAAAAATACGAAAAATCACTACTTAATGATACTCTACAAAATAATTAATGATAAAACAAAACATTTAGATTATTTTGGCTGATTATTTCGTTGGTACGTTTTTAACTATGCATTTCGATGCATAGGAAATTCGTTTTATATATTCATAATTTTAAAATAAAGTTTACTTACAGTTTCTTAGGTAAGTTTGTAAAACTCCACAATCACATACTTACGTGAAAATAAAACACACGTATTTTTAATTCTATCGTTTAATTGAGATTGATAATGCCCTTGCAAGGCGAAACGCGTCTTAAGTAAATTAAACGAGTAGAGTAAAAAAAACATGTGTTTTATTTTAAAGCTCGAATAGATAATTACACGAGAGAATAATGTGAAGGTGTGGTGAATAATAAAGCGTAAGTGAGCAAAATACTACGAAATGGTCAACAGGATTGAGAAAAATAAGATTAAGGTAATTATATCATGTGAAATGTATGAATGAAGAGAAGGTGGTATGAAAGATATATGAACACCACGCCGTGATCAGGTGTGAAAATTATCAATTTTACGAGCGTATCTAAGAAAATATATCTGATTGTTGACGTGATTAGTTTTTTCATTATTTACCATTTGACAAATCTCGCAGGGATAAGTAAGTAATAGCGATTTATTTAGATTTTAATGATGAAAGTTGAATAAAATATGACGGATGTGAATTATACAAGTTTGAACAAATACAAACAATAATATCTATCAAAATATACCTGAAAGTTCTGCTCATGAGTGACGAAGCTCACCTTTATTTATATAGCTGCGTTCACAAGTAGAGTATTCGTTACTGGACAGAAAGCAGTTCTCGACAGTTTCACGAATGACCTAAACATAGCTAACATGTCACCAACTGTTTATCATTGGTGCAAAATGTGAATCGCGAATGATAGCCACCATGTTGACGATATTATTTTCATAATGAAGTGTAAACAAGCTGTATTTCATAGACTTTTACGAGTAGATTTGAAATATTATTTTGAATAACATTAATCACGCCTTTTTTATAAACTTTTAAAATTCGCAAGGTTTTTTACCGCACCTTGTTCAACATAATACTCTTAAGGAGGGTAAATTTAGAAGATTTAGAAGTTCATGATTTAAAATGTGTATGAATGTAGAAGAAGACGAAAATGTGTATCAGAATCAAGACCACAATTTATGGTGCAAGGGACTGAAATAAGGTGATGATAATATCATTATAATAATAATGTTGTGTTCAACATTAATTGCAATCAGCAACACAGATATTTTAGGATAACGTTTACCTCAATGTACCCAAGTTGCACGATTTTATATATCCACCATTGGTCAAGATAGGAACTTGAGACTATCTGTTAGTGTTAAGCTCAAAATCACGAGCCGTGAGTCTTACTTACTTACTTACTTACTTACCATCACGCCGTTTCCCCGTGGGGGTAGGCAGAGAGGATAGAGCGCCACACTCTTCTGTCCTGACATACAATTCTCGCCTCATCCACATTCATACATCTTGTCATACAAGCTCGCCGATTGTTGAGGCTTCTAATCAGTCAATCACTGATATATTTGAGTCACACACTATCAGTGATTGAATATCTGGAATTTTTTTTTATTTTGTTGTAAACCGTGATTCGGCGCATGTGAATATGAGAAGAAAATATTCATGAAGGAATGACGTCATAAATCATGATCAGCGCTATCTAGTAGATTCTGCCAAAAGGTTTATCCCGAAACGCTGAGAATTTGACCGGAAACATTTTCTTAAGAGTTTTCATCCTCTTTGTGATAATTTATTAATGATAAAAAAAAATTTTACGCAAATAAAGTTTGAATAATATTAATAAATACTTACAAAATTATGTTTATTTATTTATTTATCATTAGTAATGAAACAGTGATCACAGTCACAGTTTTCGATCACTGATGCTATCGAATACCAACCACAATCACACCAGTGAGTCAAGAGTAGAATTTTTCTCATCGCTATTATGTGTGTGTGGAAAATTTGACATAATATCTTAAAATCTCTACATACAGCAGCCTTGTTTGATTAAAGTTTCTTCAGTATTTGCAAAATTGCTTCTTGGCAACATATTATATAAATACATAGTAAGAAAAAAACACTTGATTTAAACCACTATTTTTTTGCTAATAGTTAACTTTTAAATTTGTTTTCACAGTAGTTCCTAATTAGTAATTCAACAATTATATTTACAGTTTTATTTTCTGTATATGCTTGTATTTTTAATTTTAGTATAGTTTGTATCCTGATGAAGGGATCATTGGTTTAATAGTGGTTTAAGCAAAGTGTTTTTTCTTATTATTTTTTATTTAAATTTAATTTAAAAATACAAAACCTTTATTTTTTTGTGAAATGAATCTGACTTTGAAGCTGATGTATTTTCTAAATAATTTTGAAAAAAAAACGTATTGCTCAAATAATTAGTCTGACTATAGCGTAATAAACTTATAGCTTAATAGTAGTGTCTTCCGGCACTATAGAGGTCGCAGGCTCAAATCACAACGAATTAACTAACTTACGGTAAGTGTTTTAATTAATACAAATTAATTGTATCGATTACAAAGTTATACAGATGAAATCAATTAATGAAAAAAAAATTGTTTCAATTGATTTAATTGCTTGAAGAGCCTCCAATCACAAGACACATTAAATCGGGCCGGCCACGTTAGCAAAAACGGACGATAACCGACTACCTAAAGTGGTCCTTGATAACCCTGCAGGACGAAGCAATATTGGGAGACCCAAGTTAAAGTTGTTGGATGATGTTGACGCAATTTTGGTGTAAGATACTAACATGCTGCTGTGGTAGACAGGAGTTGAGAGGTTTCCTGGAGGCGGCCAAGGCGCCATTGATGATGGTGATGATGGTCTGGGGGTTTCTCAAAGGTTAGGTAGATAAAATATCTTGTCGATACCAGCTGTTACTTTGATGTTTCTATAAAGCAGTGATGGCGAACCTTTTGGGATCGGCGTGTCAAAATTTTAGAAAATCTAACTTAATTCCCTCCCCCAAATATAAATGTAATATGTACGTGGTGATAAATTCGAACGTTGTTGACGGGTAGACGTCTAGTGGCGGGACACGTGTTCTTTGATAACTCTGATATTAGTGAACGTTGGCGTGTCGCCCCAAACGCTGTGGCCACGCGTGCCATCACTGATATAGAGGGTCAATTTTTATATATTTAACCACGATCAAATAAATATTATGTATGTTGACAGACATGGAGTCATCAGATATAGGTGTTTAAATTGCGTTGTGGTGAAAGTGTGAATCATGTTGCGGTGTATGCGTATTGATCAAAAGGTTGTCGCGGGAACTGGGGACCTATATTACCAGTTATCCACTATATTCAAATGGTCGCGGAGTGTGAGAAATATGTATGACGGTGGACAAGAGCAGATTTTAACCTTTCCCATACTGTGCTAAAATAATAGTTGATATATATATATATATCATAGAAGAATAGTATATATACGGTATAAACATCAACATTACAAAAGGGTTGCAAGGTTATTTATATATACATTTCTTAAAAAAGTATTAATATATGTATTGAAATTGGAATATAGACTATTACTTCAATATACAATACAATGTACAATATTCAATACATATTACGGCTTGTAAATAAGATAAAATAGACCTGGTCCATAATACTTTATGGCTGGATACCTGACTAAGTTTTGAGTTGAAAATTTTCAAGGAATATGTGCCTAATCTCAACCAGATATAAGAATTGAATTGGAAAAAAAAGTAATTATGCGAATATTTCGATTAATTGCAATATTTTAGTGATTCCAAATTATATATTGAATAATTGAACAATTTCGCAAATATTTACTTCAAGCTTAACACGATTTTATAAAAATTTCAAACAATAATATTTTCCTTAAGAGTGGAGAATTTACAAATATTTTCGACTCGTAATTTAGTCAAGTGTCCACCCATAAAATATTGTGGAATAAGTCTGTTGCACCCTGAATAAAATAGGTACTTTTCACAAAGATTCACGACATTAAAAATAATCCTGTTTTATTCATATTCATAGAACAAAGTACTGAACTAATTGAAACTTTTCATTTGAGGTATCACTCGTAGTATAACAAGTGACTGACTAACCATTATGCCGCTTTCCCGCAGGGGTAGTTTAGAAGAGTGGATAAAACGCCACATCCTGCTACTCTTGCCTTGTCCACTTTCATACATCTTCGCATGTACGCTCTTGATTGTTGAAGCAAGACTGTCTTCAAGTGTTTGGTATATTTTTCTTTCGTGGTTGTTTTCAATTCCTGATGCTTTCAACACTCATATCATATATCTTCTTTACCATCCTCTCTTCGCTCATACATTCTACAAGACCAAACCATCCCATGCTACAAATAACTCTACATTCGTTCCAAATGTGTAACTTTCTCATTATACTGGGACAAAACGCTTATTCTAGTTTATGATTTATTTCTTTTTTAAATTATTTAATTATTTAAAAGATAAAGATTTGAGCAGCCCTGTTCGACAGCCATCCCGCAGCATACATGCGCCGCCGCTTTATTCACATAGGATTTGTTGGGGCTTTCAGTTTTTGCCCCCGCGCCTTTGTGTTGGGCCGAAACCTTACCCGAGGCCTGGAACTGTGCGGAGCGACTACCTGGAGAAAGGTGCAAAACTTGTCTAAATAGAGCAATGCGATACCGAATATTATTGTATACATAAATAATGTTGTTGCGTGGTTTAGTTGACTTGAAAGGGGCACTAAAATATTAGTATAAATTTCATAAAAACGTGTTTTTTTTAATGTGCATACCTGTTCTGACTGAATCTAATGGTAATGCAGTCACTCAGGCATATATGTGATTAATCTATGAACTAATAATGAACAAATTAGAATGTACAATTAAATTTATAAGATTTATAAAAATAATAAAAAGTGAATATTTACTCGTGATGGTTAAACCGTTATTGAATGATGATGTTGTGGTTCGGACGGATAAAGAAAAATAAATATTTGTAATTATAAAAATCTTAAAACTTCAATATCTCGGACGTGTGATGAAACATTCGAGGAAGTAGGAAATATTACACCTAACGCAGGGAAAAATTACTAGAAGTCGAGACCTTGGAAGAAGAATAATATCATTGGCTGAAGAACCTGAAGCAATGGTTTAGCCGGTTTACTGTAGAGATTTTTCGGGTCGCATTAAACAATGTGATCATAGCCGAACAGCGTACAAAAAGAAGAATAAGATATGATTAAGAATGGCAAGAAGAAGAAGAGACAAGAGATCAATGATAAAGTGTGTGGTGAATATCCCTGCAGAGAAATCGTGTAACTCAGTGATGAGAAAAAATGCCACTCTTGACTCACTGGTGTGATTGTGATTGGTATTCGATACTATCAGTGATTGAAAACTGTGACTGTTATTACAGTTTCATTACTAAAGCGCATGCGCCGCACGATATCAAAATACACTAAATAAATAAATAAACATAATTTTGACCGTTTTTATTTATATTATTCAAACTTCATTTTTGGGATAAATACGTAAAACGTTTTGGAATAATCTATATATTTATAACATTATTCCTTCATGAATATTTTCTTCTCATATGCACATACGCCGAATCACTAGTCACAACCAAATAAAAAAATGAATCACAATATTTCCAGATATTCAGTCACTGATGGTGAGTGTGACTCAAAAATATCAGTGATTGACTTACCGTTCGTGATTTTGAGCTCAACACTAGTGTGATAAAGAATTAAAATTTTCTATTAAAAATTATTCATAGTTTTCAATTAGAAAATTAAATGCACAGTATAAAAACATATCAAAAACAATAATTTTGTATAACATATAATATCCCAGCATAATAATAATTACTGATGTATTATCTAATTTCATAAACTTTTCCAAGGATTAAAATAAAACAAAAATATGTCCATCTGAATAAACAGGTGACGTTATCTTTTGAAACAGCTTCAATGGGATCCTCGAAGCATTCAGGATCATAATTCGCATGTCTTAAGTGATTTATATAATACCCACAATGCGGTGTGAGATTTCAATCTTGCGAACCTTTAAGTAATTGATGGCAGCATCCCTAGGTGCGATCTCCAGACTCTTTTTGGTTTGTTGTTTATGGACTACCATTTTATTTTATATTAACCAGTTTAAAATATCATTGCACACATCAAATAAAACGTTAAAAATATCAGTTTACTGATATCACCACACGCGGGCCTGCAAATTATACAGTGCGATTTTACATATCAAATATATCTGTACTTTTAAGGAGAACTCATTATTATTGCGAAGTTGCAGTTTTTCAGAACATAGTTCTGTGGTTTTTCAATATAAATTAACATGAATCAAATAGCGTATATTACTCAAAAGTCATTTGAGATTTGTCGCATTATAAAAGTGATTGCTTTTTAAAAATGGAATAATAGATGATCAATTTGAAAGAACTACAGTATATAAGTACATAAATTTTTCGTCAACCTACTCAGTTGATGACGCGTTTCCCCGGATAGGAAAAGATCCAGGCTCAAATTTTTGTAGCAACTGAGATATTTTTTAGAATAATAGATTTTTTCTATGTTTCTGTATAACTTTCTAGTTAATTCATTTCAATTTGTATTATCTGTATTTATTATATTTATCTTTAAATATAAATTATGTATTAATAATGTAATAATTAATTATGTAATAATAGAATAAATACCATAATGTATTTGGTTGCAATGGTAGGTACTGCATTTAAATTTATCAAGAATACATAATAATATGGTATTTCACTAGTGTGATCTGTTCTAAATTTTATTGTAGTGTTTAAAAATGAATCGGTCCTGAGACCTACACAATAATTTAAATAATTATGCAATAACGCACATCAACATAATATGAATAATTATCTATCCACAACAAAGTATTATCACATTTTTTTAATTTTCAAGTTCTGTCTTTAGAAATTAACTTATTTGTGTTTTATTTTTAAAATGTACCAGAATGAACGTATCGTACATATATCCATTTAATTCGCATATTTCTGCTTTCTTTCAAATTTCCCTGCGCGTGACACAAAGAAGACCACTTTAATATTATATTGAATGATAATAATTCATTAGAAAAATAATAAATTAATATTTATTTCAATAATCGACTTTGATTTAATCGTATATCAGAACTTAACAATATACCTAATGTTCTATAAAATTAATATCAAGTAAGGAATGAATACAATTTTAAAATGTTAATAAGTTTTAGTTTATCTGCGTTCGTAACGTCTGCACATCATTTTTATGTTTGTCGCTTTTTAAATCAAAAGTTCTGTTGTTATAATAATAATATTAATGTGTTTATTCTAGTGTGATTTTTTTTTAATCCCATTCGCCATAGAGATAATACATATGTTATACATTAAGGTTATGAAATAAGTATAATGTTATGAAAAAGAAAACCAAGGAAAAAATTAATAAATAAAAAAAAGTGAATAAAAAGTGAAAAGGTCACACATATATACACACAAAATATAAATATTACATATATAACTACTTCAGTCAAGGCCATTGCATATGTAGCTATTCTGTAGGCGTTGCCAGTTTCTGGTCAGGGAACTAGCTTTCCATGAGTGCGCCGCTTGCACCAGAGAGTTGGTGCTGAGCTCCAGCCGCAGCTTTACGCCAGCAACTCGATGTTTCAGAAGCGGAACGAATTCACGTATACGGTCTTCGATAAACATTGTAGATGCGCTGCAATAATGCGCCAATCCGAACAGTATTATGTATGAGTTGTTGTACTGAATTCGGAGACGGTTATACGTCACTTGCTTGTATTTCGACCAGAGATCGCAGGTATACATGCTGGTGAAGAACGATTTAAACAAGATGCTCTTCACCTCCTTACTGCATCGGTAGAAACGCCGTGACATGTCTACTGGGTTGTCAATGAATAATTTTAAACCGCTGCATATGAGTCGTGATTTATCTATTGTTATCGAATATTTATGTGATAGTGATATTTCATGTGTTATATGTAATTCCATATCTTTGTCTTTTATTTCATCATTAGCAAACTTTTGAGTATTTTTTAGTATTTCAAGCCTTGTTATGTTACTGATATTAAGTTAATGTATTGTTTCGTTGACTGTTTCAGTTGGTTTATCATATCTTAAATCCTACATATACATTTTCAATATTCTTAAACAACTAACATCCTTCTAACTCACATCCCTTCCTCTAAATACTATTTATTACAAGTCAATAAAGATGGCAGATGTCAAACGACAGATGGCGGGAAACGAATTTAGACCCGTTTCAAATCAGACAAAAAATAAATCAAGCAAACAAGCACTCGACAAAAAACATTTCTATTTACAAGCATCTTAAAATTATATAAAACAATTGATGAATACATTTTGACGTGGAAGCTCAAGTTAACTGAATAAATAGATTTTTGTGTGATGCTGAATCAGAGTGAATAAAATTATTTGAATAGTAAATAGACAATAGAAAAAAGATTGTTTAACTCTGAGTAATTTTATATTGAGACTACCTATCAGTCTATTTCTTTTGACTCGGTTGCGAGTTGTGCAAGCCGAGTTTGTTATTTTCAAGTGGAAACGTTCAGGACTTGCGTGACTGTTCAACATGTGGCTCCACCAAAAATATTCCGAACCGTTTGTAATTATTTATACACACATTTCGTAGTATTTTTTTATACAAAAACAATCGTGTCTAATAATAAATAACCCTCATTTAACAATACATAGTTTAATGAAGCCATTTTGTAGCCCGACACAAGATAGCGACATTTAAATAGTGAGCTAATAGCAATATTGCGTGATTTTGTCTTTAAAGACGGCTCAAACTGATTGTGTAATTATATAACCGTATGATTTATGATGATGGATATAAATAATCCATTGGTTTGGGACAGAATCATCAAAACAGAAATTATGAATTCAAAATCACAATAAAATATTTTTTCAATGTGTTCATCGGAAAAAAACTTGCAGAATATTTTTTAATTCGCAGACTAAATATTTAATGACCTCCAGTCGTTTGATGCACCCGACTGGACGTCACTGATGGAAGATAGGCGGAGATGAAGGATACTCTTGGAGAAACCTTCACACATGTTCGTAACGATAATAATGATAATAGTGAATATCATTGTTAGTTTTAATAAATTTAGTATAAACAGGGTGTAACAGACCTAGTCCACAATATTTTATAGGCGGATGCCTGACTAAACTATGAGTTGAAAATGTTCAAGGAATATGTGCAAATTCTACACTGTTACAGAAAATATTATTGTTTGAATTTTTTTACAAAATCATGTTAAGCTTTACGTCTACGTACTTCGAAATAAATATTTACGAAACGTATTCATTAGTAGTCTATATTTTTGTTTAAAGCCTTAAATCATATAACAAAATTTGATGAGCTTTAATTCATTGTATTCAATATATAATTCGGAATCAATAAAATATTTCAATTAATCGAAATAATCGCATAACAACGATTTTTTTGAAATACTTATATCGACGAAGAGGAAGATCTTCTACCCGTTGGAACGATCAAGTGGAAAAGACAATATGCATTTCTCTGGTTGTAGTCTTAAGTTTTGCAGGATGCCGAGAAAAGCGGAGAAGCATAGTTAAGAGGGTGGGTGTTGATGGAGATCACAATTTTCAGTCACGAAGGACCGACGTTGATGGTGTGCTATATAAGTTCTAGATAGTTTCTAAAAATTGATATATATATATATATTACCTTTCAAACCGTTGATGTTGATGGTGTGCTGTATAAAATCTAGATAGTTTCTAAAAATTGATATATATATATTACCTACCAAAAAATCATTTCCATAAGTAAAAATAACGATTATTAATTAAAAAAAAAAAATTGTAAAACTATTAACAGTTTGTGTAAAGCGCCCTTGAGGTGAAAGTTTTTACGAAAATGGCGTTATACAAATTATCCATCATTATTATTATTAGAGCATATATATATTTGATTAAATAAAACACAATCACTTTGTATAAAACCGCGAATTTTACTACACGCCAACCGGTTTCGCTTGGCTCAAGCTTCGCCAGGATGTATTTAAAACCGATTGGTGTGTAATAAAATTCGTGGTTTTATACAGTCATTTGTTTCTACGAATACATATATACATAATATATTTATACATGTGTTAAATAAAATTGCTTAAAATTGTTTTTGCTGGAAAAGTAAATGAAATAATTAAATTAAATTTATATGAAAACTCACCTTTTCTGTGTCTGAAGTGGTGCTTGCCCTTCCCAACAGTCGAGCAGCAGGGCTGCTCATAGTAAAAATGCCAAGAGTTTTCATAGTCCGACGGAGACACCACCGTGGCGACATTCGTGAAGGCATTTGTCTGCCAACCGAGTCCCAAGGCCAGGGTCCATCCGATCCTCATCATAAAAACCGCCAGCAGAGTCATCACCAACTGCCTGGATGACTCCATGGTGGATCCAGACAAAATCGGCAGATTTAGATGTACAATCAATCACTCATTCACAAACCGCGAGTGTTTTGTTTATTGAAACAAAAAATAAAACAAAAAAATTAAAACTTTAAAAGTAATTTCACATTGTCTGTTTATTCACATCTCGTTGAACTCATTGGCCATGACAACTGTAAAGAAAATTATCGTATTATCTTTCTGATTCCACTTTATACAATTATTTTCGGTTGTAAGACGATTGCTGTCATAGCGCTTTATTTATTTTTCATGACGGTATTCGAATAACAAAGATTTTCTATTTGTGTGTATTTTTCAAATGAAAATGAGTACAAAGTACCTATAGGAAATCAGTATTTATACTATTTTTTTAACTTAGTTAATTATGCGTGTGTCGTATGGAAAATAGTAAACACATGCTGCCCTCGAGGAAGTCATTTTAATAACAATTAAAAACTTAGATATGTTATAATATTAATTATGCCATTTAATACTTTATTGAAGGATTGTACAACATACAATGTTAACTTTTATAACATCACGAGAAATGGGAACACTGTGATATTTGTTTACGAACTAAACCAATTATTATGTATATTCCAAAAAAATCCTACTCTACGTGTTTATTTTTCAGCAAAGCAGTATGTCTATTCGGTATTTATGACAGGAGCAGATCATCAATCGCCGTACGCGTGTAGATGTTGCATTAGGTTTACTATACTTATCTATCCCTCCCCCTTTTACCTTTACCACAGAGCACGACTTTTCTGTGTGTGATGTATAACTTGTGAACTGTCAAGAAGAGTGAATGGCTGTTCGTGTTCATTACTGACTTGAAGTTATTGTAAAATTATTGATACTAATGTGTTTTCGGTTTTCTCGCAGTGCGTGCCGAAACTGCTATTGTATAACATAGTGCTTCGTACTAATTAACGAAGAAGTATCCTGAAGTTTAGAAGAGTCGCGGATACAGAAAGAAAATTCAGGTAAGTCGTGTTCTTCCTGGTTGTACCTTGAGCCCTTATTATTTTGTCCCCCTACATCCCGTTTCACCGCCCCCATGTGTAAACAATGTCGTTATTTTGTATGATGATTTTAACAGAATAATATTCGTTATATCGTACATTAATGAACTAAATTTATGATTTGTATATAAATACGACTCTAATACGACATAAATTTTTCCTATAAACGTCTGTACGTATTTTAAATTAATCAAAGATTATTTTGTGAGGTACAAATGTGCTTTTTAAAATCAATTTTAACCCCGGTACGTTTCACATGCTAAGCCAGCGCCTTGCCAACTTAAAAAATCCCCTAATGTACTGTAGTGTCAAATTGACATTAATTCTTAATATTCTTAAGTAATATTGATTTTTATTGATACTAATATTTAAATATATTTGAAAAATAGTTACTCCTGGCGACTTTCAAAACAAGCTAATATATTTATTAAGTGATGCTTGGAACATGGATATCATGTTTTGCGGAGTACCGGGTCTCTTAGACCCCTTGCTCCTTCATCATGATGTAAGCCATAATAGCCTGTAAATTTTTAATTAAGTGATGCATTCGTATTCAAAGCTAGTACAATAGTTAGCATCTCTGTCTTTCATGCGGGAAACCCGGGCTCGGTTCTTCACCCGGAATATTTCAATTTTATTTATTTAAATTAATATAAAAATACTTTTCCGACTAACTTTTAAAGATAAAAAAAGGAAATTCCTTTAAAAAACGTAGCACCAATTTTGAACTGTGACTGTTAAGAAAATTATTTCAATTAAAGAAACAGAATAAAAAGGAAGCGTGTATTAATTATCCATATATTAATTTCGATAGAAGTTATATAGTCCTTCCTATAATATATCATTAATATTCATAAAATTTATAATTTGTTTTTATACCAGATATACACGAACGACACACTTGTCCGTAGGACAGGTGGCAGGTAGATAAGATATTTATTGTGTATTGTCTTCAATTAGTACTAAAAAATACGATAATAATCAAATAATAATATGAAAAACTTATATACGCACATTGTATATTCATCATTTTTTAAGTTCATTAACCTTTACCATACAGTGATATAAAATAGTCGTACGCAGTCATGCTGTCAACTCGTGTTACCGTAAGAAATTAGAATTCTATTAGTCTTTAAAATGTGAAAAATGGTTAATGCCATAAATTTACTATAAGTATTCAGCATTAAATATTTAAAAAAAATATGTAATATTACAATTCGAAGCATTCATCAAGTTCTGTATAGGAGGTTGCATTATACAATACAACCTTCCTTTTTATCTATCTTCATTGAATTAGTGAGAAAGAGACATCATTATATTTGTATGTTTGTTATTGTTTTCACTGTGCAAGTAATGTATGATTTCTTTCTGTTTTGCCACAAATTGTATTTTTGTCAAGGTATTAATTTTACAACACAATGAATTTATAATAATTATTTACGTACGATTCGCCTTACATAATTGATTTTTCACTATTCATTTCTAAACGTAAATATTTTCCTTCAAATTAACTAAAATATGACGTGTATGTTGCGTATATTTACCGAAATATTATAGATTTAATTATAAAGGTAGACCTGTGTTACTGCATGGTTTGGGGAGGGTTAACGTTCAACATTATTTGACACATTTCGAAACTTGAACTTTCGAACTTTCGGAAAAAGCTGCCGTAATGTGTCTGCAGATTCAAAGTTAAACAAATGGAATTTAACATTGAAAAGTTGAAATTACCTATCACAACTCCAGAATATCCGCGATTTCCTTGCACACAAAATATTAAAATTAATTCAAATACTTATCATACATTTAAAAAAAAAGATTTTTTAAAGTTCAATTTGTATTTCTTACTGGATTTATTTGTATATCCAAAACAATTATTAAATATAATTTTACACAAGGTATATAACCTGGTTACACTCATGAACAAACACTATATTGCACTTTTGTCTTACTTTTCTCATTCTCGAATATCGGCACTTGCGATCTACTAGACTATTTTTGAACTTTATTATTACATGATTCGATAGAATGGTAACTCTCAAAAATGAAATGTATGCAAGTAGTTTACTCGTCGAGTAAATTTACTGATTTTCACGCAAAGCCTGTTAAATTAATTATGTTTAAATGTTAATAATATCTTAATGCATAATAATAATGTATGAAGAAAATAGTGTTTTTAGAGAATTAATTAATGAGTCATTCGCATCATCGATTTGATATTACAAAAGGTATTAAACAGTACAATTTAATTTTTAGATTAATAATTACATGAAAGGAATGAAGAGATTGAAATGATGACTACGAATGGATGATTTGATTATATCCTGTCTATTATATGGTGAAATCTCAGGTATTCTTCCTAGCACCGTATGGGTGTTGGGAGAAAAGCGATAGTTGGATTCCTTTAATACTGTTAAAATTAGCAATATTAACTTTGTGGTTAAAATTCATATATTTTTATTTATTCTTATTTGTTCTCCTTAATAATATATAAATTGTATCAACGTGTCCAAAATTGAATAAAAATAAATTGCTAATTCTGGCATCTGCTATCGGTTTTCTCAAAGGTATTTGAGATTCCGTAAAAACAAAGATGATGACTTTCAAATAATGGAACGATAGATGTATTAATTTGAAAAGTGTAACATATAGGTTCGAAAATTTGTCGTCAAAAGTACTGTCTGCTGTAGCATAGTTGGATAATGCAACTTCTCCGGATTGGAAAGATATTCAGGTTCGAATCCCTGTAGCAACAACAATATTATTATTTATATTTTTATTTGTTATCTTTGTTTTATTAACCACTTAATTGGGTTTAAATACATCTACCGGTTTCGAAAAATACCATTTTCTTCTTCAGGATATCATAACTAACTAAAAACATATATTACTGTTTCTTTACCAGAATCTATTTTAAAAAAACAATTATTTAAAAAATAAATTTAGTACCTAACTCAAATTGTAAATACAAATTTACTCGAATAATTTTTAGGAAAAAATTTTAGAATGGGACTCGTAGTTAAATTTAGTCAGTTATTTATAATTTTTTTATTAGTTTCACACGCTTTATTTATTTCCAACGATTTCAAATTATTTAATTTGTAACCAACACCGTTTATACGCAATATTTTTTTTGTCAGTTATGACATCCTGAAGAAGAAAATTGTATTTTTCGAAACCGGTAGATGTATTTAAACTCAATTAAGTGGTTAATAAAACAAGAACTCTTTTAAGATTAAAGACTATCTCAAAAGCGATAGTTGGACTCCTTTAAGATTAAAGACTATCTTAAAAGCGATAGTTTGACTCCTTTAAGATAAAAGACTACTGAAAGATTTTTGAAATATGTAGGAGAAGAATTCTTGCATATTTTATATATGTTGATCGAAGGATTGACGAAAGATATTCATAATCATAGAGACACGCAGAAAACAGCAAGTGTACGGTCTCTTGTAAGATAGATAGAAAACATAAATGAGTTAAGTGGATTATCTTTAAACGTTGCGATCAACATTGCTCAAGACCGGAAGGAATCGAGACATATTGTATCTGACCAAGCACAGACATATTAGAACATAATGCTCAGCACTGAGAACACGATTATAAAGAAGATGTCCATATTATGCAGAATATTCAGCGTTAGATGTATGAAAGGCAAGTGTGGTATTAGAGGACGGAAGAGTGGGGCGTTCTATTTCTCATTTTTTCTTGGAAATGGTGTGATGGCACGTTATTTAGTTACAATGTTATAAATTTGTTTAAGCAGGTATATTTTAATAGTGATGGTTAAATCGTTATTCTAACTGCGATTGTGTTCGATTGCAAAGACGATTGATAACTGATTAAACAAATTTAGATATCTCATAGAGACGAAGCTATTTTTATTATATTTAATGGAAACATATGGAAGTATGAGTAATCACAAGGCTTACGACCTATCTTAAGTGATCACTTTATACAACTGAAACGATCACCATTCTCACCCATTAATCAATCTCCATATCTATAAAATTGATAAAGATGGTGATAGCGTAGTTGTTCTAATTACTCGAAGTGTTTGCACATAGTAACATATATACAACTTCCAAAAATTGGATAGATATGGAAATTGATTCATGGATGAGAATAGTGAACGATACATTTTTATAAAGTGATCACTTAAGCCAGGTCGTACGCTCTGTAATTACCCATACTTCCATATCTTTCCATTAAATATAAAAAAAAGAGCTTCATCTCTATGAGATATCTATAATTTGTTTAATAATAATGCCTTTGTAAGTAAAAATCCAGTAATTGTATGTTCTTGGACATACTTGGTCATTGCAGATAACTGATAATTCATAATTCTTCAAGTATTGGCCGATATACTAGATTGTAAATCTATAAAAGTGAAATATTTGTTACCAATCATCGTCACAATCTCAATCATTAATATATAATTGATAGATAGATGGAGCTTATTGTTCAGCTGTTTATTTTATACATTCATAGATATTCATAAGGAAAAGTCTGGCAACAATGTATTATATATAGTTCTTGCGGAGTTCAAGTACGAATCGTTATCTAGGAATGTAATATGAAACTGTACGAACGAATGTTGTATGATTTCATACGCAAAAACAAAGTGAACAACCGATGCCGAGCAGTGGTACATAAAATATAAATGCTTCTGCTAAAAAGGCATTATCTGAATGTTCCAGCGCCGGCACATGTGACATGATAGAAGCCTCAATAATGAATGCACTTTGGTAAATGCAGACACTTTGGAAAATGGTTATACTTTAAGCTCGAGTGCACACTTTGTGATTGTTTCATTTTATGACTAAATTTGCGTAAAAGGTTGTAGGTTATGTCATCAAAAATTACTTTAATAAGTAATTATGGGTACGTATGTATACTCTGAATATGAACGACAAAAGAATCTATTTTTTATTTGTAAAATTGACGCAAATAAATAAATAATAAAAGTACACAATATGCGCCTACTTAGCTTCCTATCCAGTTTTAACTCTGACAGCATAATGTATTTACAGAATAGTTGGAATAAAAAAGTTTTAGATTTGAGATTCCTAACTGGAAAATTTAACATGTAACACCAGCACGTTGGTCTGACGACATAGAACTTTCGAAGGAAGCAGTTCAATGTGAAGGTCAGAGGATGGAGAGTAATGGTGTTCATTAAAAAGAGACATATAAGTAGGTTTTATTCATATTCCAGGTTACTTAATAATTATTTATTTAAAATATGGCGTTGAAATAATAATTGTTTATGGAAACCTTGTGTGAGGAGGAACGTTCAAGATAACTTTCTAAAAATTAGTGTACCTACCTGTTGGTTTTACCATATTATGTAAATGAAAATTAATATTTTCAAAATACAATAAATATTTTAATTATGATTAACAATGTTGCATTTCTCTGTCCAAAATAGCTCTCGGATAAAAAAAACGACAGATCCATATGATTAAAAAATAAATATTAAAATATATTTATACCTATAGTAAAAAATTAGTTTACCCCGTCAGAACAGAGATTACGAGATTATATATGCATAATTCGTATTTAAAATATACCTACTCTCGCAAACATAAAAAAAAAATTATTTTTTTATGTCAAAGTTATCAGATTTTCCATATTAATGAATCAAATAAGAAATATAATATTCTAAAGAATATGTGGTTATAATAATAGGTATATACCTAAAATATTTCATATTGGAAATTAATAAGTATTAAAATTATATTCGCTTCAATAAAAATTAATGTTCTAGATTTGCCGCTTTCAGTTATTTTCATTGAAACATACGTACCGTACGAAATTATAACGGCAACGTCGTTTAATCTAACCCTTTAAATGCCCACCGCACACGACTCTAGTTGCACAAGTACCACACATGCTCCACATATAAATTATAAATTAAGCATTAAAAAAAATATGTGGATGTGACCGCAGCCGACCGCCTGTAACAATGACGGAGCGCGATATTACAGTGTACCCGGTATGTACCCGTGTGCGGCGGGTCGCTGCCGCCGCGATTTTAGGCCTAGGACTAAACGATCGCCGGTCTTTCGGGCGAGCGGGCCCATAAATCATCCACGGGCCCCGGCAAACAGCCCCGTAATGGCGGACCAGAGATAAGCCGAACTTGATGACGTTTCACTATTTCGCGGACACGTTTCGGCACGCATTCGTGTGGGCGGACACGCGTGCGGCCGACGCGCGCCCGGCTGGCCGCGTATTATTCGCGGTACGTACCTACGCGGCGAATTTTGAGAGCGGTATCGTTCTCGCCGTGGCCGCCATTAGAAGGTCCGTAGACCGTTGGGTAATAAAAAAAACTAAATGATTTAATTTTTTTGAAAATGGAATACAAAACGGTGATTTTTCTGAGCGTGAGGTTAGGACGAAGAAATCTTGAAAGAGCGCCACAGTGGTTTGGCTGGAGATATATCTTAGGATTAGCTGTGAGGTTGACTCAGATCTGAGACTTATTTAGATGCGTTACTAGCTGTATTTCATTTGATTGAGAAGTGTCAATCCAAAGCTAATATAAGAGAGAAGAAAAAAATGTTTTATGGCCTGTAGAAACCATAAGTTTTATGTACTTTTTTCATCTTCTGAATATTATGTTCCAGGCCGATTTTGTTTGGTTGCTATTTTGGTTTGGCATATATTTGTCAATTTAGTAGGCATGGAGAATAGTTAATTAAAATTTACTATGAAGCATCTAATGCATAAACAACATAGAACAACAAATATTTTGCACCTCAAAACTGATGACCCTGACTTTTGTAAAAAAAATCATCATGAGCGACGAAGCTCAATTTGACTTGGCGGGTTTTGTTAATAAACAAAATAACCGTTATTGGGCCACTAAAAATCCTTAATTGATATATCAATAACAATTCGGATGCTCAAATATTCAATATTCAAAATATATACAATATTCGAAATAAAATTACTGAAATAACGCGCGAAGTGTGCGAGAATGTCATGAAAAATATGCTTTAAAGAGCACGCATTTGTGCCGCTGCCAGAGGTAGTCACTTGGCCAATGTAATATTATATAAATAATTGTAATAAACTAAATAATTAATAAATAAAAACAAAATTAAAAAATTGTGTTTTATTTTATAGTTATTTAAAAATAATATCGACCTGGAACATAATATTCACTCTGCATTTTTCCAACCAAACAACATTGAAGGGTCCAGTAGGGTTCAGAGAAGTTTGTGGAAAAACCAAAGAATCAATACATCAAAATTATCATGAACATATGACCATTAACACGATCATTATGAGCAACATTCATACATCACTCATCAATTAAATATAGTACATTCACATATTCTCTTACGGTACAAATGTTATATGGTAATAATTTTATTACACTTAAAAATGTATCACGAACTTCATTAAAAACGTTAAAAAAAAAGTTATATAAAATAAGGAAAATTGCCTACATATTTTTTAGTCTCAGAAACATCTTATCACTTACATATCTGAAAATAATATATTACGCGTTTGTACAGTCATATTTGCAATACGGTATTATTGGATGGGGAGGTGCATATAAAACATCAATGTCACAATTAGAAATCACTCAAAAAATGAAAAAAAAAAAGACTCCAAGTATACAACTTTTCACAGATTTCAAAGCACCATAAATAATAGACGTATATAAAAAAATTCCAAAATTCAAATTTTCTAAATAAAAAATCAATTAAATTTAAAGCGAATTCCGATTCACAAGATATAAAGATCAAATTGGTATCCCAAAACTAAAATATACCGCAACTTAAAATCAATATATTTATATTTATCAAGGCATCAAATTTTTTAACAATCTCCCTATCACGATTAGAAAAATTACGGACTATCATAAATTTGTAAAAAAAATACGTACACAGACTAACTGAAACACAAATTAACTCGTATATACTCCTTCTCTATACACGAGTCTTACTCTCATAGAGAAGAAACAAATGTTAATATATATATATATATATATATATCATACTTTTAAAATTAGCAATATTAACTTGGTGGTTAAAAATTTGATGTTTTTTAAACTCAATTGTGGTTAATAAAACTAAGATAATAAATAAAAAAAAAATAAAAATAAAAATATATATATATATATATATCCACTGATTATACAAATTGTATTATATTTTTAATATTAATAAAAAAATATATGTAGGTACCTATCAATGTTCAATTGTACAATTTTTTGTACTTACTAATAAACACAAAATTTAGTTTTTTTTTGTACAATAAATCGTTTTTATAATAAATGATAAATAAATTATTTTTATCTGCATATTACGATACCTATCTAATTTAATTATGTTTGATAAATACAATATTGTTGATTTATTTTCACGAAAACATTATTTTATGCAATAAGGAATAAATAGTAAAATATTGTCCATATGTTGTACGTAATATTTTTTTCTAAATGTGAATTCTTTGTGTAATATTACAATTTTCTTAAAAATTCAGTGTATTATTAATTATATTAGTCTATACAACGAATAATTAATAGTGTACTACGCCTATTTCGCTAAAATAACCAGTATTAATACGTATACAAATTCCCATACTGGTTACAAAAATTAGTGACCAAAACTGAGGAGACAGATCTTTAACCATCAAATGACGGCTGTAATTAAAGTGTGATTAAATTAATTTGGGGTTTTTCAGCAATTATCGTAATATTTGTCAAAATATTTAAGTATGTTTGTATGAAATTAAATAACTGATGATTATTCTAATAACTATACTTACTCTGTATTAGCTGAATATTTTAATAAATGATTGATAATAGTATTTAAGTGACGGTATAGAATTTTTACAAACTATTTTGACTCAGAATTTATCGTGGATTAAGTTTGTCATTCAGGATTGAGACAAATTATTGCAGGAGGGTATATTTTCAAGTAAAATAAGTGGAATTTTATTACGTGTGGTATATGTACATCATTATCGTCTTCCCTGGCTCTACGACCGAGTTCTGGATACTGGCCTCCTCAAATGTAAACCTCACCGGTCTCTGCATTTATTGCCAACGCCAAGAATGGATAAAAATTTATTTATGTTGTTTTAAAAGATAATTTTGATCTATCTATTCTTCGATTTAAATGATTGATTCGCCATTTCGACGGTTGTTCATAATCTATAAACTGTTTACGTCCTAACCATCGAAGTATTATTAATTGTATGAATTTCGGATCATCATACAAGTCGTAAAGTTTCTGGTTATAACGTCTATGCTACACTATATTTTCTTTAACAACTCTAAAAATTTGAAATACATTTAGTGTTGCTTTTTCTTTCTTTGTTACTGTTATAAGTACACATAATAATATTATTATATAATATTGTTATGCTACAGCACACAGTGCGTTGGCGACAAATTTTCGAACCTATACGTTACACTTTTCGAATTGATACATCATCGTTCCATTATTTGAAAGTCATCTATTTCATTTTTACGGAATCTCAAATACCTTAAATAATTCGAGAAATACCAGAATTAACAATTCATCTTTATAAAATTTTAGACACTTTAAATCGGTTAACGCACGTTACCCGGATTGGAAGAGATCCAGATTTGAATCCCGGTAGAAACAACAATATTTTTCGACAAACATGTTTTTATATGTATATCTTTCTAATTAATACATTTAATTTATATTTAAAATATCACAGATTTATAATCTGAATAATTACAACCTCACAATAAGAATGTTTTCTATTAATAGTTTTTACGTCTTTGTCAATTTTGTTTATGGCCGTTAAAAGGAAAAAAATATAAATTTCATCTAAATACTTTTCATTTCCCTTAGTGCGAAATAGTTTATCACTTAAATATAACACATAGATAAGTATACGCAAAATGCAGTGACAATAAGTCGTTACTAGAACAAAGATATCTAAGATCGTTAATAAAGTCAAAACGCATTCTCTCTGTTTACAAAAGCGAAAATTCAACAATTTATTACATCCCGGGGAGAACTAATGAAATGAAGGTAATAACATTTGTACGAGTACAAGCAGTAAAGGCTTGAATGTAAGTAATATTATTATATTTAAACTGGGGAGGAATCTGCTCCACAATGGTATCTCCTAATCAGCGCATAACTAACGTTCCCTATATAATCTCCAGAACTAAGCGAGTGTTCACCAGCGGGAGTTAATGCCCCTGAAATAGTTCCACAGGGTGTCGGAGCTACCTCGCGGGGGATGCTTGTGACGCGAGGGTAGTGGGGAAGATTATCATTGATGGTGTGATGGAGTACCTACACGTTATGTATTTCAGTGCATTAGTAATTCAGGTAAATAGAATTCGGTTTCTCTCTGTCACGGTTCATCGATTTTACAATCTTCCACGAGCTGAGAGAAGTACTATAATATAATAGAATTTCTTTAGTGAAATTCCGCCGAGGGTACTTTTTGTTAATGGTTAAATCTTGAGAGTGTATTTGAGAAAAATGAATTTATAGAAAAATGACAATTTATATAACACAAAAATTTTTTATATCTAAATGTAAATAAATGTACACAATAATTATTATAATAATTTCGTTGACAAATATATATTCACAGCTGTGTCGCACGGCAACACAAAATAAACAATATCTGTTTCTAACAATTCACGTGAAAGTTTGTGATTTTCGCACAAAACAAAAAAAATATATTTTGCTATTGTATTTTGGCTGATTTAAAAAATAAACTTAAGTAACTAGGTAGGTACTATTTTTTTAAATATATAACGATTTCTCGTCATTATTAACGGGCATTTTATAGTATTATTATACTTTATTTTTATCACGGCAACGTAAAACAATTAAAATTTAGACTTACAATTCAATCACGTAAGATTGATTTAACTAAATTAAAACCGTAAAAATATTATTATCACTTAATTATTGGCATGTACAAGTACAAGTGTATACTGTATACAAGATTTTTTAAATAAAAAGATACATATTATAGAGTTTGATATCTGATAAATAAGAGGAAGTAAAGATAAATATTATCCCAGTTAAACTTTCACCGGAAACAGCTACTTCATATATGACTGTTATAAAAGTTATAGGTGCCTACTTATCTACTAGTGTTGTACGTGATAACACTTGATATCATATATAAATTTTCATTTTAGTACTTGAAATGCAGATTTCACTTTTAATCTAGTAATATTCGCGAAATTTAAAATAATAGATTTGTTTTTTTATACCGTTAAAGTAATTCAAAAACAGAATATAAATGTTTTGCTTCTCACACATATCGTATCATTCGTGCATTTTTTCTTCGAGAAATTGAAAAAAAAAGTTTATCAATTATCTTGAGTCACATTGTTTTAAATTAATATAATATGATTCAAATTGTAACAATCGTGAAAAGTTTGAAGCGTTTGTTACGACGTTCAACGATATTCTGCTAGCGTTTACTTTGATAATAGAGTAGGTCATTTCAACCTTAAATTTTTAATTTCCTTATAAGCTACATGCAAAATTTATATGTCAAAAAAAATTATCAATCTAGTAGACTAAATAAATTTTGCAACATTGTATTGTGTTATATACAAATATTTGTTAATAAATTCAAACGCAAACTTTTAAATATATCGAAACGAAAGAAATATGACTTAGATCACTTTCATAATAATGGACACACACAGATATAACATTTAGTGAGTTAGTTCTCTCACAACGCTTTAAAATATGTAAAATTTTCTATCTCAATTTCAAAAGATATTTCTAACATTTTATTTAATACGTTATGGAAGAGACTAAAAAATAAAATGTCATTGAAAATATGTAAGTATTTTTAGTATATTTATTTTATTAAAAGTTGATTCATTTTACAACTAGTAGGCGTAAAAATCTACATTTACACTATATATATTTAATGTCATCAGCCGCATTAAATCAGAATTACATAATTTTACGACAATTTGGCATGGACACCAATTGGAGGAGTAACTAAAAAGGTAGAGCGCTCATTTAGAATGGGAGAGATACCGTAATCCATACTCGATGATACGTGAAGATGAAAATAAAACACGCCCTATTTATAATGTAGTTTTCGCGACACATTTTATAGGAAGAGAGTCTGAAAAAACATATTCCATGTTGGAAATTAATTTTTGGAAAATCAGCATCGACTAATGAACACACCACGCTTGTTTAATTTCGCAGTAGAACATTTAATATACTGCCTGGGGCGGATTCTAGCCTGCTAATGTGCCCTCCCCGGCCGCGGCCCGGCTCTCATCATCTTGATTCCTGATTACCACTTCAAACTTTGGATGTTTTCTCTCGCTGGCAACCCGAAATTTCCCAATCCAAAGTGCTTCGAGTTGCCGCGAGAGGCGCTAAATACGCTGCCGAAATCTCCCGCCGAAGTTTCCCGCGCGGAGCGGAATCAAGATGGTGGCCTTAATTATTAATTTCAGTTTCAACGACGTGTCTTAAAATGCAATTAGAGACAAAGTTAGCTGGATAAAATATGCAAATATTTTTTAAAGATTGATTTATAATCTCGAGTAAATCATCATCATCTCCTTCATCCCCTCATTGGGGGTCTAAAGTTTCAACAATGCGTCTTCATGTACCCCTTTCTTGCACCGTTTTAGTATTTTATGACATGTCAATATTTATTTTTCCTCCGGAGTTGCTAAGAAGATAGCCAGTACGGGTGACTTTCGCAAGATATGTTCGAGTTGTCGCAATTAATATATTTATATTTAGAGGAAGCTCGGCAATAATGATAGGAAAAATCACACTTTTAAATGTAGGCAGAACAGATGGTAGGTTGGTTGGTACCTTTTGTAATTGAATTGAATTATTATTGAATACACGGGGATTGCTCATCTACTTATGTTGAACACGTAAGCCTCAGCTGATTTATTTAATAAATGAAACTGTCATATAGCAATATATTTTCGTATCTAATCAAGTAGCAAAGCGCTAGATAATTAAAAATAATAATTAATACATGCATGTGGCTTAAGTATTTAAAGTGTGACCGGCGTACAAACAGCGAGAATTATTTAAATGTTAATAATGACAACAATAAATCTTTAATGATATAATGTACAAATTTATTTTAACTGTGTTAATTTCATTAGTTGAAAAACATATTTCATGACATGCGTTCAATAACTATCGCCTTTTTCAAAAGCAAATGAAAATGGATTATTCATGTCGTATTTTTCTAAGTTATTTAATTAAATTTGTTTTAATTATCACACAGGTATGTTCTGAAAAATGTTAAATTCACAAATAAAATATGATTTCATTATTAATTAGTATAATTATAAAAATGAAATATTCCTTAAAACAGTGGATCATTAGTTGAAATGAAAACCATAAGAAACGAGAACGAGTCTCCAGAAGAGCGAAATCTCTGCGACGAATGGATGGAAGAAAAAAAAAACAGACGCCAAGTAAGTCTTCGCAGTGTGATGCAGTCAGGGTTCTTAGATTGATAACCAGAGATACGCTGGCAGGATTCACTTCTGGCGCGTGATACCATCGCCGGTCCTGTCTTCTGGGCTCCTGGAGTGGGGGTGCTCACTGATGCTATCGGCGGTAGCTGTGCCATGTTTCTTATTAATTTTTTAATAACTTCATGAATATAAGTCAAAACGCCAAGACCCGGGGAAATATTAAGTCAATCTGAAAAAAATATTCAGAACATAGATCTGTGATATTTTAAATACTAATTAAATGTATTAATTAGAAAGGTACACAAATAAAATCAATTTATCGAAAAATATTGATGTTGCTACAGGAATTCAAACCTGTATTTCTTTGCAATCCGAATGCAGTATATAATATTAATATTTTTCGATATATACATGTGTATCTTTCTAATTAATACATTTAATTAGTATTTAAAATATCACAGACCTATGTTTTGAATAATTACAACCTCACAATAAGAATGTGTTCTACTTAATAAGATATAAGTTGTATCAATGTGTCTAAAATTTAATAAAAAATAATTAATTATTTTGGCGTCTCCTATCGGACTACTCAGAGATATTTGAGATTCAGTAAAAATAAAATTTCAAATAATGGAACGATAGATGTATTAATTTGAAAAGTGTAACATATAGGTTCGAAAATTTGTCGTCAAAAGTATTGTATGCTGTAGCATAGTCTGTTAATGAACCCGGATTGGAAAGAGATCTAGGTTCGAATCCCGGTAGCAACAACAATATTTTTCGTGTATCTTTCTTAATTGACTAAATTAATTCAATTACAATTTACAATGAATTATAATTTTAATATTTTTTGCGAGTGCGGATGATGAGCGTGCATGCGACATTTTTGTTTAGATCATCCGAATCTTAGCGACACATGGAAAAAATCATTCTATATGTACATACGTCGTATAAATTTTTATTTGAAGTCATCAAAGTCAGTTGATAAAAGGACAGGGGGTGGCATCTCAATTCACCGCCAGTAACGCCGCTCTCAGCCGACGAACAAAGCGGATGACATCAACACCCGGGGACCGGACTCCTGTCGAGAGGAGTCACATCCCAGTCTCGTCCTCTAACTTTTTCTTATTCCGCTAACTTTGTAATATCCTTTTTATACCTTTCTTAATAAATGACCAATATAAAAATTCTAATTATCTTTCTTATAGATAATGTACTGTTCAAAATAAGCACAATATAAGAAAGTACAATACATTAAAGTAACTTTTTTATTATTGTTGCAATGTGTTGTGCCTGCTTGTACTTTGGTATAACGCATTTACCGTCCGATACATTTTTGTTTATTGTATATACGAGTCTCGACTCTCATAGAAAAGAAAAAAAATGTTTAAAAAAATTATATACAATTATTGATTATGTTTAAAAGTGTATATATCTCATTTATATATTCTAAAAAAAAAACATGGTAATAGAGCATTTTATACCAATATTTTATACTGGTATTATTTATTAGCTATTCTAAAACCCGGTGGTCAGACAAGTTGTTGGACATGCCTGTGGAAGAAGATGGAGAAGCTAACTTAACATCACACCGTTTCCCGCGAGGCTAGGCAGAGAGCATAGAGCGTCACACTCTTCTATTTTGACACACAATTCTCGTCTCATCCACATTCTCATATAAGCTCAATTATCTGTGTAAATAGCATAAAATCAAATTAATCATTTTGGCTCCCACATTCACACATTATAGTTCTTTCACACAATTATCTATATACAAGTTGAACAGGTATGGAGACATTACATAACCTTGTTTGACACCCTTTGTAATGTCAAACCATGGTGCGAATGAACCATTGATGCTTACACACGCAGAACTTACTTCGAATAGGGAAGCGTTTGCGTGTATAAGTTCACTCTGTTATCAGAGAGTACCTTCCATAACCTTTATCTTATAACTTTATCATACGCTATTTGTTGATCGGATTTTGTAGATGAAGAAAATGCCGCAGAATTAAATATAGGTTTATATTTTGGTGATATCACCAACATTTTTAAAACAGATAAAGCGCTTCATATTCCAGAGAAAAGCACAAAAACAGGTGACAATTAAATATTACACATTACATCGTAAAATTTAAAGATTTAGTCACACATACGTTTCTGACCGGTCGTGAAACCATGAGAATATTTTTAATTATTTTATTTATATTAATGAAACAAATTCCCAAGCATATATAAACATAATTCTCTTTAATTCAAATTATTTTTTTAATTCGATTTTTAGGTCATTATTTTATGACTTATATTCGAAGTTATGCACGTCGCATTGAAAACACTACAAATATATAGTATCTATAGATTACACAGTTAAACAATTTAAATAACTAATGTATTACATTTTTCTAAAGAACTCTTCAGGTAAGCAATAAAAATCATTTTGCTAATTTTCTACATTTTACATTACCAACATAATATTATTTATTACAGTTAATTAAGCGTATTAAAAGGCGTAAATAATGTTTCTTAATATCGATAATATTACTTAAGGAAATTCCTTTTACAGAAATATGATTAAACAAACAGATTAGAAATTCTGAATACAGATTTTATCTCTGTTTAGTTATTTTTCATCCATTAGATACGGCCTAAGCAACTAAAAATAAAGTCAATGAACTTTTCACATGTTAAATAAATTACGTAATTATTTATCAAAGAATCCGTGTGTGTTTACCAGCAGTATTATTTATTTATTGATTTGAATAATCTTGTTAAGGTGGATAATATTAAATTACATAGATATAACCATATAGAATCTGTTCATTTTTATAGCGATAGCACAGCCAACGGGCAGTTATTAGACATCGTATTAAATAAAGCCTTACACAAATACCAAATACAAGTTTGGCATAACTTAATGTATATTATTACATATAATTTAAAGCTATCCAAATTATAAACTTCTACAGATAATTGAACTGCTCTAGACAAGGTTAAGAGTAAAATAATAATTATTATAAATTTTATTGTTACCATTTTTCATAAAATTATCATTCCATACATAAATCAATGTGAACATGTGAAAAAATGTAAAAATATACAATTCTTTCAAAAAACAGTGTTACCACTAAGACTCGAACCAGATAACTTTATATTGCCCGTAGACTGCTCTCACAGCTGGTCTTAATCAGACATAAATAATTATCAAGTAGGAAGCATTACTTCCAGAGATATTTTTCTAAATTAATTTATACCACTACGAAATTGAAAAATAATGGAATTATAAGTACATATTTTCGATGACAGTGATTACAATAGCGTTAATGCAATATAATGAAAATAAGCAAAGCTGAAGAGAAAAATACCGGACAAACGGGCGGTTTATAAATGTTGTGTTCAAAACAGAGGGTACATTTTTGCAACTTTTTCAAAGTCTTTCAAATAAAGAACTGACTGAAATAATAAATAAAACATATTTTCACTCACAGACCACCAAATATATAGATATACATTAAACTAACGCAAATTTTTTTGTCCCAATATTTTCTTTTTAATATCACCCATGTGATCATTTTGTTACCACTTACGCAATCAAATATGGCTCAATTGAAACGAAAATTTAAACGTTGACAATATAATATGCATTCACGTAAAAAATACATCTTGTTTACATAAAAATTAAATTTTCGAAAAGTAAATACTTTTACTATTGCATAAATGTGCCATAAACTATCGGATTTAAGTTTCCACCAAGAATATACGTAGAATGTCCCTCGATCTGCAACTAATGTTCTAAACCCCTCTATTATATACACACTTTATTTCATGTTTATTCATTTACTAGTCTGTAATTTTCACCCTATTTCACTATTCGAAAGCCGATGTAAAATTCCAGTCAATGATTGTGCAAATTACTAAGAAAGATTCGATCTAATAAGGTTCGCTGTTAGAAAATATTATGTAAATTTCTGAACCATTTTCATATTTAATCTGGGTGTATAATATTATATTTAATTTCCGACCCATTAAATGCAAAACTCTAATATAGTAATTTAAAAAAAATAAAAATCGAAATTAAAGTTTGTTGGTAGGTTATATAATGTATAATGAATATAAATTATATATATTTCATTAATATTTACAAATTGAACTTTTTGGTTCATTATGTTTATTTGTTTATAGATAATATAACTTTTTTTATAATAAGTATTTTGTTTAAAACATCAACCGATTTCGAAAAACACAATTTTCTTCTTCAAGATGTAAAATTAATTTAAAATGACTTATTATGTAGTTATTATAAACACAGTTAAATAATCTAGAAAATAATATATATTCTTTTATTTTTTTTAATACAGACGGTATTCATTTTATAGAACTCCATTGTTAATCAATACAATAAATCAAACACGAATTTTTAGTTCTATATTTAATTATTCCCGATAATTGGATCGTTTCATTATCGGCCATTATCAAATATATATATATATATATATATATATTTATTTTATTAATACGTAAATATGTTGTACTTTAAGTTCACCATTAGACTCTTCGCCTATTCTGATTATATGTTATCCGGTGACGTCTACTATCTGCTTTCGCGAAGGTACAGAATTATTTTAAAACTTATTTATATACAAATATGATATAACTTTAAAAAAAAAAACATTATACTTTTTTACAATTAATTGAAATTAATCTAAGCTCTTGAGCTATAATAATAGGACTATCTGGGTGATTTAGATCACCTGACCACCGCTAAAATAAACAAGTCCGTCAAAGTGAACCTAGAGAAATACTTCTAAGAATCCATAATTACTGATTTTAGTGCCGACACCAACGAATCCATGAATTTGTATTAGTATGAACGGTAAAAATAATTAAAGAGGATATAAGAGAGTTTTATAAAGACACGGAGAATATAATACACAAAACGAAGAAATTACTACTACATATTATATTATTAAATGTCACACATTTCTTTATATAGGTTTGCGTACTCGAAATTTTAATATCTACATATTTTATTTTTCATTCACTCCTTTTACTTCATTTAAGATTATATTTCATTTTTTTTCTATACCTATTGAGTCTCCACATTAATTTGACAGTTCATTTAGCACGCAAAACAAATACACATTTCCGGCACTACCGATAAATCGGGGTAAACTGGTGCTTGTTGACTGTGAATATATTTTCTATATATATAGTATATTTTCCTCCATTTTTTTTTTGTGAAATATTTAACAAAATATTTTCAAGGTATTATTAATAATATGTTTGAACGAAATCAGCATTTTAACAATTCCAACGAAGTCTTGTCTCATATCTTGTTTACAAATACTGAATCCTGAACAACTGGCATCAGCGTTTAAGGGATGTAATATTATCTCAGCTGGTACATCTAGGATAGTGACTCCCCAACAAAGATGACACATCCTATGCACATAAAACGTATCTTATGTAAGTTTATGGGATCTAATTTAGGTAGGACCTAAATTCAACGAATTGATTAAGAATGTTAGGTTAGCACTAAAAGACTAGGACTTTTCCTTAATGGGAATACTGCCGTAATATACAATGTGCCACATTTAAGTACGTACACACGTAACATGTATAAAATATTATTATATAATAATATGATCAGATAATATGTTTTTATATAGTATATTAAATATATAGTTTATTTATATTTTATTTTTTCGTATATAGAATGTCAACAGGCCGTTGAGGATCCTGATAAATAATCCTAGGTGACATTAAGGTACAATCATGTATGGTAATTAGGGATATAACATTTTAAAAAATACACCTTTAATGGTTAAAAAAAATTAGGATTACTGTAAAAAATAAGCGTAAAAGTTATATAAAATAAAAATAAAATAGTATATTTAGGATCACAGAAGTACACTAGCGCGTGGGTTCCAATGTAAACGAAACCGATTCCCGTGATATGTCCTATGCTGACTGTCCTTGGCGAAAAAAGTTTTCTATGTTCATTTTGACTGAAATCTCGGGTAAGGAACAGATATAGGTTAGGTTAAGATTAACCGATAAGGTTAAGATTAATAATTTTATTAAAGAAATGTGAAATTTTATATTTAAAAATCGGATGTACGTAATTTTCGTTTGTGCAATCATCTTATATTCCTGGTTTTTGTTTCGACAATTTTCGTGTGCGCAGTTTTTGTTTTCGCAATAATCCGGTCACCAATTTCGTTTCTTATAGAGCCAGCGTCAAAAAAAAAATACATATGAGTGTTAATCGATGATATCTCGTTGTGATTTAGCATTTCAGGGAAGAAAAATAGCCTCAATTGATCTTATAAAACTTGTAATATTATTGTATATCACCAATTTTAAAGTTCTAGAAAAATAATAGCCTGGAGCTAGCAGAAGAGGAACGAAAAAAAACTGAATGCAGTGGAAATGAGATCGCTTAGGCGTACGTGTGGCAGATCCATTTATGACAGAGTAAAGCATGAAGAAATAAGAAAATAATGTAAAGCTGATCTTAGTATAGTGAGTAATATTAAAAAAGGATCAATAAGGTGGTTTTGTTATATGGAACGAATTAATGAGGAGAGAATGGTAAGGACGATATATGACACAAGTGTTGATGGCACCAGAAATAGAGGACGTCGGCAGAAGATTTGGCCCGACCAGGTAAATCAGATACTGGAGGATGGTTCTGTTAAAAGTAATCGGCGAGCTTGTATGTGAAGATGTATGAATGTGGATGAGACGAGAATTGTATGTCAGAATAGAAGAAGAAGTGTGCCGTTTTATCTTATCTGCCTAACCCTGTTGGGAAACGGCGTGATGGTAAGCTGATTAGGTAACAAAAATCGTAATAATATTTCACTTCTGAGATGATTATTTTGGATATTTTAATTAGATTTTTAGATATTTATTCAGTAGGCCATATCGCTTGCTTAAGTAGACTCTACGCCCATTGAAACCCTTCGCCTTCTCAAAGCGTCGTTCAATCGCAATCTATGTCTGCCAAAAGGTTGCCGTCCATTTGGGATCCCCTGATGAATACGGCTCAGAGCATGTTCTGAATCATTCTTATCATTTGCTATTTTACCACACCAACTGAATCATAATTTGATAAACATCTTTTAACTCTAGATATTACGAACAGGTCACCGACCTGAATGATTATCTATCTCTATAATTTTTTTAAAAGACTTTTGTAAGAGTCCATTTTTCACATTTTTATGAGACGGTAGGTCTTACAATAGTGTAGTAGATTGCAATTTTTGAGTTGACTGACAAAAGTTTCGATTTCATTAGTTTCTCATAGGCAAAACTATACCAATTTTCCTTATAATTTTATTTAGCATATCATTCTTTGTAGTCATTGTAATTCAAAAATTATTGACAGTTTTAAATTTTTAATTGCTGATTTGCACTGGACAACGGTGTTTGGGATACTTTTTCATCAATTGAATCCTACTATACTATTTTTTGAGTCCTGCTATAAACTGACGAGTAAACTCGACCGTTCGAAACAAAAGCTAAATGATAGTATGTTAAAATCTTGGTAGATACCTACTTAATATTATCAGTTGACATCGCAGTTAACTGTATTTAATAGTAGCGAAAGTGACTTATAGCTGTGTGCACGCGTAATTACCTTGCTAAGTGGATCTTTGATTATTATAGGAGGATGTTGGTTTATTATTAATGATGTATTAATTTGGATGGATGTATTTTCGTCGACGGCTGTATCTAAGATATTTGACCAGCTATGTGGAATTCTTATGGAGTGATTTTTTACTGTTCATGTTGTTCACAGCTCCATTATTCATAGTAAATGCCCAAATGATGTAAAATAAATTAACTAGATATGTACGTGTAGCCTTAAAATATTGAGAGAAGTTGTTGTTTATTGAATTAAAAAAAGTACTGCGTAGTCATATTTTAAGCTACTTTTAAAATGTTAAGCTGTAATTCGTATAATTTGAAATCCAATAAAACTCGTAAATATGGCGAGAGTAATATACACGCACTTCGTACGCTGGCAACACAAGTTTGTTTACGATCCTATCATACGGCGGTGTCACGGTGTATACGTATTTATCCATCTTCCATTGTTTGTATCGTATGAACCATGCTCGCGTGCGTCGCATCGTTTTAAGTGATTTACTATCTATTGTACTGTCATTGTAGTATAAAATCTTATTACAACTCGCAACGTGTATTTCTATGATAGTCTAAAATAATGCCCGATCGTTCATTAATTCGTTGCATAATACATTGTACCGCTAATCATGTGTAAAATAATTAAAAAATATGTGGCGCTTATACACTATTAAAGTGAAACTTCTCAGCCTCGGAATATAAAAAGGTTGTTATTGATAAATAACAATAATGAAGACTTACGATAACTAAAATATGACACAAACTTTCTCGGCAGCAATATCTTTTGCAAATACTACAAAAATATTGTTGTTATTGATTTTATAGTTGATACAGACAGATCAATGTTAATTTTTAAGTTAATCTATGCGTTTTTCGAAGCAAAAATAATATTAAAATCATTAAGGAGAACACGTTTTTGTTGTGATGTTACATTTTCAGAACGTGGTTTTGTGGTATTTTAATACAAATTAAATTAATCAACAAGAAATGTTAATGTTAGTATAATGAGTAAGATTAAGAAAGGATCACTTAGGTGGTTTATTCAAATGGAACTGATGAGTGAGGAGAGGATGGTAAGAAAGATATATTACGCAAGTGATGATGACACCAGTATTAGAGGACGCCCTCAACAATCGGCGAGCTTGTATGAGAAAATTGTGTCAGGACAGCAGAGTATGGCGCTCTATCTTATCTGCCTACTGCCGCGGGGAAACGGTGATGGTAAGTTAGTTAGTTAACTAGAAAAAATCTATCTATCCAAAAAATTTTTTGATACAAATTAAATGATTTAATTATAAATATATAATCAATTTATCGAAATAATATTATGGTTGTCACCGGAATCCGAACAATAATAATGTGTTTCCTTAAAAATATATACGTTGTATTAATGTTTCCAAATTTAATCAAATGAATAATTAATTTAATGCTGGCGTCCCCTATTGGGTTTTACTATAAGGTATTTGAGATTCTCCGTAATATAAAGTGGATTGCTTATAAATGGAATAATATATGTGATCAATTTAAAAAAAGAATATAGGACATATAGGTTTGAAAATTTGTCTAAAAATTTGTTCGCAAAAATTTACTAGGTTGACATAGTGTAATGGTTACTGCGTTACCACAGACAGGAAAAGTTCCCAGTTTGAATCTCGTGGCAACCATAATATTTTTTCTATTAATTTTTATATCTTTTAATACAAATTGATACATTCAATTTGTATTAAAAATTGCAAGTTCACAATAATAATGTGTTTTCCCTAAAAAAGAAAAAAAATATTTAGTTGCTACCTTTCCTACGTGATTAAAATGTACACTTAAAATTATATATATATTCTGTATGAATGTGTGACATTTATATATTTAAAATTTGATAATAATATGTGTTGCCATCCTGTTGGTATTACTCCGAATCAAACAGAGTGATAAACGTCAACTATATTATATTGTATGCACTCCTGATACTAAATTTTGTTTTCGTTAGCAATAAATCATGGTCACAACACAAGACAACCAATGAACATCTACACATCAGTAGCGAGAGCAACAACGACATTCTATCAAAGTTTCTACAAGTTTTTAGCTCCGAAACTGTACAACACACTCAACACTAATTGAAAATTGTTCACTTCTAATAAGATCACGCAAATATGGACTCAATATATGATTCACCGCTGTTCAACAAGTGCCGCTGTCTATCATTCCAATTTTGTCAGAACACAATACCTACATTTTAGATTTACAACACATTTTTTAATGTCTCTACTTTTTTATATCTCCGTCAAATCTTACTATTTCTTTCTAATTTTAATTAAATAACACCACAACACCACGAAAAATCTGGCCACTTTGACATAGACGGTAGTGTAGTAATGTATTCAGGACAATGATTTACGTATGATAGGTTAATACCTACTGCATCCAACAAAGTAAACTAATAAATGAATAATATAATTTATTGTATGTTCACTTATGATTAACAAAAAAATTTATGTCAAAAAAGCTTTAAATAAATAGCAATATGTCCAAGAACACACAATTACTGGATTACTTCCAACAAAAATGTTATTAAATAAATATCACATATCTCGTAGAGAAAAAGCTATTTTTTATTATATTCAATGGAAAATATATGGAAGTATAATAAAAAAATAGCTTTGTCTATATGAGAAATCTGATGTTTGTTAAATAAATATTAAATTCCGTGTGACGATGGCTGGCAGTATCTTTAAAAATTGTAACAATAACTTTGTAACATCGCCTTCTTTTATCAAATTACAACCAAATAAATGTAGCAAATGCACTGGGCGGTACTGCAGCAATAAAATCGAATCGCTCGGCGAAACAATCGCGAAGTCATTTGCCGCTTCGACACTGAAAAATTGCACTGCACGACTTACTTCTGAAAAAGGCAAACACCTCGAGCGATTTTGAGTCGAAAACGAGAAAAACCTTAAGCGATTGCACGCCGAGGAAGGAAAAACAAAAGCTTAAGCGATTTTCCCCCGTAGGGCGGGGTGGGTGGGGGGTGTACGGGAAAATGTATCATGGGCAGGAGAGTTTTCGCAAAGTTGTTGCCCGCTCTTTGTTTATTTACATCGGGCATGTCAGAACGCTCGCGCCTCGTGAACATCGCGATGCACACGTATCAGACAACTGCCTGAACGGAGCAGAGGAGCCGCGCACGGGTTTCAAACAACGAACGGCAGTCTCAATTAAAGCGATATTGAATACGTGCCAGGGAAGTTAATTATTGTTTAAATATATTTTTGAATACAATAAAAAAGTTAGTTTATACGAAGTGTAGGTGTATCGGACATGTCTTGCGAATAACTAGACGAATGATTACAAACTTCTTGGTAACTGAATTGGAAAAGCGGCCGACTGGTCACCCTAGACTAAGTTCAGATATACAGCAAAAATATTTCTGATGTGACATAGACATGTGTCATCTAACCACGCACGCGATGGGCGCACACGGTGGATACATTTTCACGGCACAGTAGTGTGGAGCATGCAAAAATATGGCTTTTTCTCTCTTTACTCCTCCTGGAGTACGTTTAAAAGACCAGCACCTCACAGTCATTACCTATAAATACTATTTATTTTGATGTATTTTGTTTAACAATGAAATTAAAGATAACATACTTAAATTCAAAATAACTTCGTGCTAAATTCAATAAATGACTAGCCTCTGTGTTACTTCGATTGACACCACTGAGTTTCTTGGTTTATAATAATGTATGTGTGAGTATTTCCGCCCTTTTTTCGGAAAGATAAGAAGACGGTAAACGTCAAGCGGTTTAATAACATCCCGCGCTTCGACTAATCCAGCGGTCCAAATAAAATACCAGTGCGCGCTTCGGTCGGTTGAAATCTAAAGAAGACAACTCAGCTAAAAGAACACATCGGGCCAGAAAGACAACAAAATTAAAAAGGTTAGTGCAGTTCATATATCATATGTGTGCTTATTGTTAATTGAAAACCTGAGAACCAGCTATCGAAGGCATTTATATAAACACTGTATGTATCAAATATTTCTGTCCTTGTTTCGTTTGATTTCTTTATAAGTCTGAATCATTACATTACCTTCTTCATTAGTATGTCATATGTAACCGCGAATTAGCAGTGTGAAGGTCTATAGCCTCCATAATCAGCAACATACGTCTAAAAAAGCTTCAAAAACATGATTGGTACCGACCCCAATATGTGCCAATACAATACGTCTGCAGCCGTCAAGAAAGTCGGGCCTTAAGCGTGCCACTTCTTTCACGGTCGCCTTCTCGACAAAATGTCTAAGAATCCTATCTGTGACCATGCTCAAGCATCAGTAAACTTCTGTTAACTGTAAGTAGTCTTTCTTGTTCAACCTGCTCTCACCACAAACATACACATATACCTCGCAACCATGTTCAAAAGAACACGTGGGCGCTGGGAATAATATATGGGAGCTCTACGCACTCACACACACAACCTTCTAATTCATAACATTCAATCCTAATCGCATCCATACATATCCCGATGGTAGTTAGCGTTATCAATTAGTTCATATTAATTTACGTTGTGTTTTATATTATTTTCTGATAATAAAATCAGAGGACAATTACAATATTGTGATCACTATAATCAGAGACAAATGGTCCCGTGTGTATTTATTTATTCTTAATATAGTGCATACATAAGTATAATTATATAAGTTCTAATACAAGTACGATCAAAATGTTCCATTTTTACTACAACTTATTTTGCACACATTTGCTAAGTTTCGTTTCGAATCTACTTATGTAGTTTCTCCTCCTTTCTTATATCTTCTGAAATTTCATTAAATATCTTCATCACACCGTACTTCATCAATTTCTGAGATTTAGCCTTCTTGGCAGTCTCAATCACAGTGCTTATATTAATTTCCTTCAATCATTCTTATAAACTCTGCCGATATGAAACAATCTATAAAGATTATAATCACTCATTCGCTGATACAAATATATTATAATTTCTTTACTTCGACCACCTTTGCGATCAAATATAGTAATATTAATATTCGTCTGCAAAGCCAAACAAAGGATTCTCTAGCTAATTTTTACTTCATGGCAATGCAACTCTTTGACACGTTTTGAACAATTTTGATTCAGTTCAGTGAGTGAAAACAAATGCATTTGTATGGAAAAACGGAACCCTATTCAAACGGAACACGAATGGAGCCGAGGATAATTCGAGAGCGCGGAAAAATGCAGCATTTTGTGCCACGCGGAAAATAACCTTTGTGGAACGCGCACCATGACCGGAACTATGAAATACGTACGAGCTGTAATTGTGTATGAAACTTACGTGAAGACGCTCAAGAAAGACGTTTATCTTAATTCTATCCGTGTAATGAACAATCTTTAATTTTATTTTCATACCATTACAGTGTGTAATAAATTTTTTCACATTTCTTTACTAATATTGTGAAGTGACTAGTATTTAAATATTTATATATGAATATAGAAAAAAATCAATATATCGTGCACTTTAGCAATAAAGTATCATCTGATAATATACCAAACTGAGTTTTAAAGTTTTGAATATTAAATGTTCGATTTCATCGCCCATGAAAATTGCGCTATATACGTTGCGCTATATATTGCGCTATATAACCGATTCTTAAATATATACATTATATTATAATTCGATAATTTTATTCGTATTTAAATCAACGGTTGTTCTTGCTATATACTAAAATATCTTATAATATTGTTTTCTTATTATCTCCTGAACTACTAGAAAAAACATGTTTTTAACATGATTTTAAATACAAAAAAGTTAATTGATTTCGACTATGTAGAATTTTTTTTGACAAGCCTACTCGAATGTGAGATCTTATTTTGGTTTAATAAATAATTAAATCAAGTTATTTTTTTTTGCTCTTACAGTATTTAACCAGAAAATTTACTAAGTATTAGATTTTTATTTTATTTATTCATATATATAACTATTTACTGAATGATCAATGTGTTATATCTCAATAGGTACAGCACATTGATCGTTCAGAATTTTTTTTCCTCATTTTCTCGTCAATAAATTGCTCCAGTAATATTAATATAATTTTCTACTTGGAAAATTTTGTTTCAAAGTTTGTTGATTTGTTTAGAATACATGTGCATTAGAAGTTAATGTAGGTCCAGTTATAATCTATTAGTAATATTATAGGTAAAATATCCTTTTTTAAATATACGAAAAAAATATATACAATTAGAAAAAAACATTAATTCGCAAAAATTGAATTCGTCTGTTGGCAAAACACAAACTTAAAAAGAATAGCGCAAACTTTTCACTTAAATTGAACTTGTTTGGTAAAACAGTGGCTATAAATAGAATTTACAGTTTATTGTATTATATTTTATACAATATACTAAATAGCAATACAGGGAATGTTGTAGAGATAAAATTAGATAAAGTTTTTTGGGATAAATAAAAGTAATGTTTGGTTAACAGATGATAGGTGTAAAAAAATTACAATTTGCGTTTATAATCCCTGAAAAAAATCTATTGAGAAACGGTTTATATATGTTCCGTATACATTTCACAGGGAAGAAAATAAATAATGAAATTTTAATACAATTATTTTTAGTGTTTTAAAACTTCATTGGTAAGAAACAAATTTTTTGGTTTCTTAGCATTGTACATTGTACAGGTAGGTACTAAATATGTATTATTTTTTGTTTTAATTTTATTAAAATTTTAAGTAGGTATCGTATTTACTAATTCTGAATTCTCAAAGAAGTTTTTTTTTTTAGATTGTTAACATTATTTTCAACATTTAACATTCACAATAAGAATGTGTTTTCCTTAACAAAATGTGTTTTTTATTAGTTTATGACATTCTAAAGAAGAAAATTATATTTTTCGAAACCTGTATATATATTTTATTCATTATACGTCGTAAAGGGTAAAGTTAATAATCTAAACAATGGATTTCAACCACAAGGTTGATTTTAAAAATCTAAAAATAGTTCTACCGGGATGTGAAATTGCATATTTTATGTATCGAACATGTGATTTTTGAATAAGTGATTTTTTTAAAGTGTGGAAACATAAATTTGATGTTCATGAATACTGAATATAATAAGTAATCACCATGACAACGAGTACGATGTTTGTTCATTTTTTGTCACGTATTAATTACTCTCGTACGCAATTTTGAGAGGGGGCATGAGCTAAGCTGTTTACACACAAATGTTGCTACCATTCCATTTATTTTATAATTCACGTATATTTTTACTCATAATAATAATTTAAAATCTTTTTAATCCGTACGTGTAAAGACCTACATGGGTTTTGAGTACTTTCTAAAAAATTCTAACGAATCTGTTATAATATTCCAAGAATAAGATTGTCGACAGTGAATCTAAGGCCCACTGTGTGACAACCGTCAAACAAGCGGGATGTAAAATCGCGGACAGAATTCAAAATCATGATGTAACGAAACAAACGGACCCGACACGATAGACTACATTTCGTGAGTCGAAGCCGGTAATTCACAGATTGAGTAAACATCGTTTAAAATCAAAGATGCCGATCCAAATGGACGAATCAACAACAGCTGATGCTGTATTTGTGTACGGACGTACAAACAGGGCCGCACTGGCCCAGCGACCGCAGCCAGTGGAACCCGGACCCCCTCGCTCGATCTATTGGTGATTGACAATACATGTGATGATTTCAGAATGTTTATTTACGGTATGATGAAGAAGAAAAAGTACAGAAACAATAAACAGGTGTCATTCGTTTGGATTCCTGCACATAAGAGAGTTTATGAAAATGAATGTGCTGTTAAACTGGCCAAGGAGGCCATTCTTTCCGGAGTTTTCCCCCATCAATTGCATACCCCGATGTATGACAGACTTAATATGGTAAAAATACGTACGAATTCTATCTGGACTGCACAATGGATGGATCCAAATAATCATAAGGGTAATCGTTTTAAAGTAATTCAAGGATCTATTCCTCGCACCGCCTGGTTCTCAAAAAGGAAAGCCTCAAAAAAAAAAGTATCAAATATCTCTAAAATGAGAATTGGGCATTGCTAGGTGGCCTCTCATTTATTCAGATTTAACTTGATAGATTCCTCAATGTGTGAGTGTGGTGCCAAAGAAGATACCCTTGACCATGTTTTTTTTGCCTGTTCATTGCGGATCACAGATTTTTTTTACTGTGGTCTTGTCAATAGTAATTTTCAGCTCCCGGTAAATTTGTGTCATCTTCTTTCCCTTAACTCGCTAAGTTTAATCTATATAATATAAAGTTTTTTGAACGACAATGCTATTGACTTGTAATATAGTATTTTAACTTGATTAATGGCACAAATCACTCTTGAAGAGTGGATTGCCTATTTAAAAGAAGGAGTAGAAAAAATGAAAGGACTTTTTATTCTCTTATAAATTTAATTAGTCACTTATTTCAAGTCGGTTAATTGACAATAATATATAATTAATTAAAAATAATTGGAAGTATATATTTTATTATATTTACAGTAGTAAACAAAAGATTCTTCAAATTCTTCGGCCACATTATGTATCAAAGTGATAGTCTTAAAAAAAGATTATCCTGGGTACAACTTTGGGCCGAAAAAGAACTGCAAGTGTGGCACAGCGATGGATATTGTATCGAACTGAAGAGACCCTGGACACAGGACCAGGATTTGTGAAGATGCATTACGAGCAGAGTCTCATCTGATTTGAGGCCACTATATGTCAATACTGACATGAAGGAGGACTTGGTATATAAACACTTTTACTAAGTGGTTGTATATTATACAGTAAATTTATTTGACACAAATTGTTCACTTTTATTTGACACATTTTTATTTAATTATATCCGAATGTCAGAAATATATTAAATAACTTGTGGAGATTGCGACAAAAAATGTATAGATCAAACCGTAAGAAATCTAAATATGAGTATACAGGAACACCACCGCTGCCTAAAAAATAATTTCGTGGAATTTTCGAACCACATAATATATCACCTGATGATGAGAGGGACTGCACTTTTAAAAACTAGTAGTGAAAATAACCCAACGTGTGTGTAGTACAAAGTTTTATTGTGAATATTATCTTAGCTAAGTGTACACCATCGTACGATCACCACATGCGTTTCTAGAGAAATATGAGTATACTATGTGAAATTTTTAATATTTTAAAACGATCACGTCTGCATTGCGTTTCTGAAGTTATATAATGAAGTGTATTTTATCAATACACAATTGTCATCTATGATAACAATTATACATGTAGTAGTTCTTCGTAAATAAATTATTGGTTAATAATTCTGTACGTTATTGTTTATTGGTGATTGAAGCGGTTCTGCTTCTATTGTTCTGAATCATACTTATTTCCCACCCAGCGCATTATATGAAAGTTGTGAAATATGGCACTTCTATTTTTTCTTTGTTCCGATGTCGTCATCGAGCCTAAGGCACTCCGTCCGACCCTGGATACAAATGATCTTAAAAGCAAAAGGAAGGATGCGCCGTTAGCCCGGACAAACATCTTCGCTTCCGCTGTACCGAAATAACTCCCGTTGAAGTCAAAAGTCCCTGTGAACGGAGTGGTATCATGGTATGATACGCCCCAATATTTATCTTTCTAAATCTTGAGTAAATAATTCAACGCTCATCCGCCATCTTGCTTCACCGTTTTTGGTATTGAAATGAACGATATGACGTTTATTATAATCTAAACGAAGATAATATTTGGAATAGAGACTTAATCCTTTCGTCGACTTGTCTACAAAAGAAACGTTCAGAAAGTTTATAGGGATGAAGAGAATTCTATAATAAAATTTGTAAATCGATAACTGTGAAGATAATTTTAAATCGGTAGAATTTTTTTGCGAGTTTTGCGAACATCTTTAGGTATATTTTTGTAAACTTCCACTGGGTGCAATTCCATGCCAAGATGCAATCTATTTAATAACTTTTGTGAACTTGAGAACGAAAATTAGTTTTTAATTTAATTTATGGAAAAGGTCTATTATGTATCGAGGGATGCATTCATTACCTATATATTTTATTATATCACAGAACCACGTGAACGTGCGAATATATAGAAAATCAGTACACATATCTTCGAAATTATCTCAAAATTAACTATAATATATAAATTAAGAGAGGGATGATAATGTTTTTACATTTAGGTTGATAATATTCAAACTGTGTGCACAATCAAAAATGTTCTTAGATTTTTACGGCTTTTCAGAATCTTCTGTGTACAGTTTTCTGGGCTAATCTGCCGTGAATATCTGACCTATTTGTCCAATGATCCGAAACGTCAGTAGATGTCAGATACACATAGTACAATAATCTAAGAAATAAAATTAATTAAGATAATCCTTAACTATTGGAGAGTAGTGAAATTTGTGCGCTCGGGTTCAGCACCACACATCAAAGGCGTTAAACATATTCTAATTTTATTAAATCCGATGTACATATTTTGAAATCGTCATTGAAAATCCATTCCAAATTAGCCCAGAAAACTGTACAAAGAATATGTGTACATAGTTTTTTATTATTATTAAATTAGTGTACATTACCAAGGGTTTTGATAGATTTAAAACAATACATTGAACACAAAATGTACAGACAGCGGCGGAGATTGGAGAATTTAACGATCAAATAAGGTTTTTTATCATCCCATCTAAACAAAATTTGCACATACAATATTTTCAAGGTAATATTTAGGCAGGCACCCATAAAACATTGTGGACTAAGAATTCTCCCAAAGCGTCATAACTAACCGCATAATAGAGAAGTCTAAAAAACTTGAGAGCGGTATGCTGCCTCAGATAATTAAGAAGAAAGTGAAAACCACGAGGCTACAGTGAAAGAGTCATGTGGTGAGACTTTCTTACATAACTTGGCAGAATTAAAACTAAAAAAAAATTGGCAGATAATGTCACAACAGGGTGGTGCTCTGTGATGATGGCAATCGAGCATTTACGAGCCCCCATAAGAGCATAAAGGCATAAAAGAGAATAACTTTTTTAAATAACTGTGTAAACATCTACGAATAAAAAATGTAAGTATGCTTATTTAACCAGTCTTAAAGATGAGAATCATTTGTCCGGTCTTTATCTTTATCTTGGTCGTTCATTTTAAACGCTGTCAAACAATTAATCTTCGTATTACGAGTCGAGATATTCATGTTCTCTTTAAATATGAGCTTTTTTTTTTATGGGAACTGGTTTATCACGTTTTCTGATCACAGGGGCCGACGGACAAGGAGAATTAATCATGTCATTTCGTGATATCTTAATAAACTCCAAAGTTTACAATCATAATCATTAACAAAACCGAAACACATTATTGTGCAAGCCGAAGGCGGTGTGTAAGAAATCAGAATGAATATTGGGAGGAAAAAAATGTGGTCATACAGGTACAACACGTGTGAAATGCACATTTAGTATTTTTAATGAAATATTTTGCAATCTTGGCAGAATTTAAATAGCTATTCCTGGTCTAGTCTAGGGCATATCCGCATAACCTATCTATTACGAACAGAAAAATCAGATATTGGAAGACAGCCCCGTTCAACAACTTCGGGAAACGACAATCTTGCGAGAGAGTAAATAAAATAATCGATATGTCAGGATAGAAGAGTGTTGCGTTTAATGTTCTAAATTTTGATTACGATGTGCGCGTAAAAAATATTTTGTGCAATTGTAAGTACCAATGCTGTTGTTTTTACGCTGGGGAAAGTAAGAAAACCATTACCGCACTAGTACACGTCTACGGGTAGCGCCTAGCTTGACCACAATACTAATGAAGATGTATCATGATGCATACGTATTATGTTCTTTTACAACTCATTGTAGACATAACTTAGACGTAACTAGAAACCGATTATCTTGGCTGTGTAACTTCGGAAAGTGGTTTGATGTCCAAAATGCTGATGATCTTACACAAGATAAATTAACATACTGCAACATGATCGCCAACTTTCGACAGAAGGCGGCACATTAAGAAAATCTTGTTAAAAATTGTATGCTCCGTGATGCCAAATCGTGTGAGGGAACAATGGTTGCGTTCTATCTTTTCTGCTTACCTCTGCTGAAAAATTGTATGAAAGTAAGTAAAAACTGGTCAAGAAAATGGAATATATAAAAATTGAATTTTTTTTATATATATTGTCAATTTCAATTTTTCAGGCATATTCTAGTATATATAATGTGTTAAAAATATATTTTACAGATAAAAAATATTGCTTTAAATAATTTTAAAAAATAATTAGATTCTCATTATGATATCTATGCTGTTTCAGGAAAATGAATATCAAATTTAGTCCATAGATGGCTATAGTGTAGTGAAACTCGAAGTGTTTCCTCATAGTAACATATATACAGCTTTAAAAAATTTAATAGATATGGAGATTGATAAATAGGTGAAAATGGTGAACGTTATATTCGTACAAAGTGACACTTAAGCCAGCCGAAGACAGATCGTAAGCCCTGTAATTACCCATGCTTCCATATCTTCCCATTAAATATAATAAAAAATAGCTTTGTCTCTATTTGTTTAATTATTTTAGTTTGGTTTCGAGACGTGTAAACAAATAAATCTAATAGTAGAATTTATATACACAGTTAATATATTATTTCAATAATGTATTTTAGTGAGAATAAGAGCGCAAGACAGAAGCGTTAGACATATGGTGCTGGTGACGTATTCTTTGCGTAAATGTTTTAATACTTCATGAACTTGGATACAATATATTCAACTGTACGACTGCTTAGCTTTAGATATTTACCTTAGTATTTAAATAGACGAATACTATGAAAAGATTTGTATTACGATACCGGGTTTATAAAACAAACAAACGTTTTTTTAGGCAAAAATTTTAGAGATGTAGCTGATTGAAACAGATGAGATCGCATAATTAATCACTATACTAGCGACCATGACTACCCTATCAAGTTGTGCTATAGTTGTTAGATAATTGCCATAGATTAAAAATATTTTCCAGAGATTTTTATATCAATAAGGCACAAAAAAAAGTTCCTAGAACATCTTCAACAAGAGAAAGAATACAAATTGACCGCCAATAAAATTAATCGCTTTTCATGGAAGTGATTTAATAATTTCGTTACATATTTAGACCCAGGATGTTTGCCAAAATTTTAGAAATTCTATGACTTAATTCTGACAGGATTTTATTTAATTATATTTAGTTAATAAAATATTTATTTATTTTTCTTATAAAATAATTTATTACAAAAAACAAAGAAGCGTTAATGAGTACCTAATTTTTGGAATTTTTTAGCGGAAGAACTAAAGATAAATTTACATAACCTAATAAATACCTGATACGTTAATCTTGAATTCGTTGAAAAACAAAACTAATTAAATTAGCTTTATTTTTTAGTGAAATGGCATTTCCTGAAAATTTTATATTATTAATGTAAGTATAGATACGATTAAAGTGTGTTTACATAATCTAAAGGCACAATATGTTTAAATTCCAAAAAATATATAAACGTTAATCAGAGAGACTATGATTGCAATCCTTTTTCTAACTAAGACTAAAATGAACTATTCCATATCAACAGCTCTTCTTTATATGCCTATAATTACACGTCCCGGCTAACATGGACCCTATTCCATCACGGAGCAACTCAGAAGAATAAAAATAATTTTAAAAAGGACAGCGATATAAATATCTTAAAATAAATATAAATAATATCTTAAAATAAATATAAATATAATATTTAATATAAATAAGGCTTGCCGAGAGACCAACGGATCGAGGAGTTACCTCGGAATTCCAAAGCATTTGAACTATTTTTCATAGCACAAATACTAGGTATTGTTTGTAAGTAATATGACTTATTTTTTATTCACTGATTTTTCTTAAATAACAATTTATCAATTAATATATTAAGATTCCTAATTAATACTTCCGGTTTAGAATTTTAAATTCAAAGACTTTGTGTAAACCCTGGCTATAAGTTACGATTTTAAGACAACATCGTGAAATACACGCAGATATAGATTTGATTCAAATAATGAAGAACTCGTTCCATTCTTGGATATATTTCATAAAACAAAATTAGTATTAGGTATGAGAAAATCAATCAAATCGGCTTGAGTTTACCTTGTGACTTAATACGATATTCCCATTCGAAATAAAACGAAATGGCTTTGCTCAAAATAAATTAATGTACAAATAATATATATTAATGCGGTACAAATAATTTGCATTAAAATTTTTTTTACGGAAAATAATACGTTCCACGAAAGATTTATTTTCACTATTATCTCAAATTTTTTTGAGTAAATAATAATATTTTTGAATTATTTTATTAATTGTAATTATGTAATGGTTTTATTGTTGGTATTTGTTTAAAAACATCAAAATTAATTTCGATTTAAATAATAAACTAATTCTTAATTGCTGGGAAACTTGTAGCATAATTTGATGGAATAAAATTTTCAATAATAACTATATTATTACGGAAATGTTAACATTTTATTTATTCTGGATAGTGCTATCTATATTATATTCCTTTAGGTATCTTTTGCTAAAATTTTTCCCTAATACACAATTATAATTTATTATTTATAAAGAAGGCTAGAGATTACCCAACCAAACAAGTTTTTAAAGATTTTCCTGTATTAATTGTATCTTCTTTATATAAAAAAACGTTTTTTTTTTTAAATAGGATAAAATAAAAATTCACCACAACTATCAGACTCTGAGCAAAACTAATGAAAATGTTATTTTTAAAATGTCCAAATTAGGAATAGGACAGAGACATGCATCATACATTCCTTCTAGACTGTATAACTAACTGCCAAAATCAATTAAATTAGCAGTACATAAATGTGTACAATCAATCAATGATCAATTTCTTAACATTTTTTATATTTTTTTAATTTTCACATTATGTATTATTATAGGTGTATTGTGTATATATATATTTATGTATATTAATGCAAATTTCGGCAATTATTTGTATATATATATATATTTCTTAGTTGTAAACAACTTCTTACATCTAGTAGATCTTGATCTTGTTTTATATACATTTTTATAGCCACCCCCATAATTCAAGATCTTTCTTATTTGGGAGTGCATAACCCTATGGTTGTTTTATATTGTCGAATGTATAAATAAATAATAAATAATACATTTTAAACATTTTTGTTTAACATTGAATCATATTTTAAAATAATATTGTTATGTACTTAAGATCAAGTAAATAAAGTGATTTGTATTTTGGGTAAATATACAAAATATTCATCACAGATCTAACTTGTAGCATGATAGTAATAAATGATTATTCAGATAAATAAAAAATGACGTAAAAATAAATATAATATAAAATGTTTAACAAGATAAGATATTCATAACAAAATGACAGGTAATTTCATATTATATAATTTATTTTCCTTTAACTTTTTTTATTTTTTTTAAAATATTTGTATTTTAGAAGTACAAATTAATATACCAACTGCCCAACATGTCGTGACCAAATTGTACTGTTTATTTTAATTATATTGTTTAGGACTTTACGTTCCAACTTTCTGTTGACTGTTATTTAACAATAAACAAGTCCGCCGCTTGCCACACACCGCCTTTACCATTTTAAACATTACCCGAATAACTCATAGACTCGGCCACGTCGTCACCGAATTGTTTATGACTTCACGACTTAACTTTTTATTGACTACACCTGTATGTGTTATTTATTTTAACATGAAAATATACTACATAGATTCAAGTAAAAATTTAATTGTTAATAATGCATATTTTATAAAACATCAAACATAAAAATGAATTAGGAATAAAACCTGCGCTCTCGGAGAAAATTTGATTTCTAGGTGCTGTATTTGTAGTTATTATCATATTTATTAGAAGTGTTACACTTATAAACAAAGCGTTTTATAAAAATAGTTAATTTAATATACATATATTTTTTAAATGTCAATGTTCAGGCGTTTTAGGGGATGTTTCTCGGTCGAGCTGAGTACTGAGGGTAGGGAAATATTTTGTTCATTTATAGTCACTTTCTCGGTGTAATCGATTCGCCCCCGCCGCTGAACCGCTGATGTTAATGACCCCGTGCTAATCATTAAAAGTTTAACGAGACCCCTTTTAAATATTGTACAGAACAAACTTCGCGCTCCGCAAGGGTTAACGATTCTCAAAACACGCTAAACGGTGTAATTATATTTAAAAAAACATGAGGAAATTAAAAATAAATTGGAATTATTTCGGTAAAAATAAACAACAATATGACATAATTGTATTTTTACAATTTTGTTCCCACTTTAGTAGAATGTTGAATTTTTTGGTAGATTTATAAATTCTCAATTTATAAGCAGTTTAATGATTGCGCTTTTCTTCATACATTCTTAATGTGTGTTGCCATTAAAATGTCTTGAAAAATAAAATAATATCAAATAAATAAATACGAGTTGTCGAGCTACCACCTGGCTGTCGCACATGCATGACATGAATAATTAATAAATATTAGCTTCTTAATTAGAAGTTGTCTCACGTGTCAGATGTATGAATGTATGTGTAGATTATTTATTGTATACCAACAACATATATAAAAAAATGAAGATTTTTAAAAATTACCGATCCATGAAAGAGTGTGGAGGCAGCCCAGGACCAAGATGGATGGAGAATATTGGTGTCAATAGTTTATTTATATATATATATATATACTTTATTGACATACATGTTTTTGTTGTAACGGAGGTGAATAATGAGGGAAGCTATATTCTCCTGTATGTATTCTTGCGAAATATGAATTAAAATACATTATACATATGTACCCATTATTTTGAAAGTGGTCATGTTTCTTTCGTTTCGCGATACTTAAAGGTTTGCGTTTGAATTGATTAAAAAATATTTTTGTATTACACAACACGATGTTTCAAAACTTACTTAGTCTACTACATTTATTATTTATTTCGACGTTTAAATGTTGCATGTAGCTTATAAGAAAATAACCAATTAAGGATTGAAAGACTACTTCTTCTTATTTTAAACAGGCAATCCACCCTTCAAGAATGATTTGTGTCATTAAACAAGTTAAAACATTATTTCATAGAAAGCAGTATAACAATAATATAGAATAGGAAATATTACGGTACAAGTTAATACTATTGTCGTTCAAGAAATTTGCTATTATATAGCTTAAATGTGGCGAGTTAAGGGAGAGAAGATGGCATAAGTTAACCGGGAGTTGAAAATTACCATTGACAAGATTATTTTAAAAAAAACCTGTGATCCGCAAGTTGAAAGACTTACTTTATTGTCAAAATAAATACTAGTGGAATACCGTTGGACGTCGTAACAATATACTGAGTACAACGCTTCAAATTTTGGACAAATGTTATAATTTGCATCATATTATATTCATTTAAAACAATGTGACGCGAAATAATTGATTGACTCATTTTTTTCAATTTCTTGACTTAGACCACTTTCATAATAATGGGCACGTTTGTAAAGCTATCGATTAGTCTAAAATATACACCAAATATGGAAAATTTATCTTTCAATATCTAGCGTTCATAAATTTGAATTAACTCATGTATTTTGAATATAAATATATACTTATATATTTTAATATGGCAACAATAAAAAAGCTCCAAATAATGTCACCCAATCTTTAAATATTGACGGATACATACAAAAAATGCAAACTTTGTATGAATTACAGGTTAACCGATGTGTACCTTCGTGTCTTGTGGGACATTCTGTATAACATAATTACTTTGAGTTACGATTAATTTAAAAATACGCAATTAATTCATATGAATAGTTAAACAATTTTGAAATAATAAAAACACCTGTTGTATAAAATATACGGCGATTTGTTGCACAAGATTGCATAACAGAAACAAATATGTATGTATAATAAAAATACATTCTATGAATTGCAGAGTTTAAGTAAACAACGAATTAGATCAATATGGTAACATTTTAAAACTAAATAAAAACATATTAATTGATGTAATTAAAAATCTTACTAATACGTAATAAAATAATTTCCAAAAATAAATGTTACGAGTTTGAATTAGTTTTCCTGTAATATACTTGCGTTTATTGAATTTAAACATTAAACTTTTATTAAAACATGTACTCGTATTTAAAACTCGTCTTAAGACGGGCGCAAAAAACGTACAAAGGATGTAGGTATCGTAATAAAAAATCCAACAATTTACACAATTAAATACATTATAAATGTATATATTCTTAATGTTTCCATGATAACGGTGTATAGATATTTTCCTTAATATGAATAACGTATTTAAATAGCATACTTATGTTTGAAAAACTATAATTTTAAGTTGTCTTGGCGTAAAACACTAAGAAAAATATTTTAACTTTGAAACATCTAAAAACAACAGTTTTGAAATAATAATTGCCTATCGACATAATATTAATAATAGAAATGTTATCGTTCATTTAAAAAATTACCTACTTACACTACATCAAAATGTGCCTCCAGAACAAAAAGGTCAAATATTCACACTTCTAATGAAATTAACTTTACTACAATTATATTTATAACTTTCCCCACGTGTGACACAGAAAGACAATAGGATATTGTGAATAGTTAGTTTTTGATGATTTACAGTGACAATTTACATTTCATATTGCATTTCTTATAGGTCTTTGAAAGTAAATGCAATAGGATAACTCAGATAAAGTTTCTTACATGTGTTTGAAAGTTAGTGCAGTACAATAAGTTAGGCGTAGTTTCTTGTAAGTGTTCGAAGGTTAACGCAATGTAATAAAGAAACAAATAACAATAATGAATAAAATTATACAGTCTGCCATAATATTTGTTCTTATTAAAATTTAAACATTATACGAATAATTTAATATTTCTACTACAAGTCTGCGCATAGAAATATTGGACATGGTTTCGTAGTGAAGTGTTAAGACTTTAAAAGGTAGATTTAGTTTACCGACAGAACGCATTCCCCGTTGGAATTTTTATTTTGATACTATAAATTTGAGAATCACAGTCCTCCCCGTTTCTGCTTAAACTTTGCAAAGTGGACGTCAAGCGACCAAAATTTATTTCTCTATCATAATTAATGTGGACTTTATCAATTCGGGCGCCTGTTTGTCCCCGGTTTAACGAGCCCTCAAATAAGGCAGGACCTGTAATTAAGAAATGAAATATCTCCCAAACCTACCCCGGACCACTCTTTAATCTCCCCAAACATCCCTCTTACGCTATTTTGAATTGTAAGAGTAAGCGAAGTAAAATATTTAGCTTCGAAGATCAAACATAAAAATAAGATGGAGAAGGAATATTTATTAACATGGTTGAATATTATAATTTTCAATGAAATTTTAAAATAATAATATTAACGGTCTTAAAAAATAATCAGAACAAATATAGCACTTAAAAATAAACAAAGTATAAATATATTATTCCATAAATATATTTGCTACCAAGTCACGAATCCAGTTTTTATTGCAGGTATTTAATAATTAAACCTTAATGATCTCTTCAAATTCTCCTCTTTTTCAGTTTTTCGATCCCATTTTTCAAAAAATCTTTCAATAAGTGGTTTTGAATTAAAATGTGTAAGGAAATATTATTACATTTTTTCCTTACTCAACGAGTGATTCACAAACCTTAAAAATTATAATGCTTTGTGAATATAAAAGAACATCTTATTTTATGATATTCGAATCTGTCATTTTTTCAAAATGAGAGTACCTATGTATTAACATTGAAAAAAATAACTTCCTTTCCATTGATCAAATTCAGCATTTTTCCACCTGTTTTTCTTTAATGTGTTCCATTGTTAACGATTAACTTCTTCATTTACTTTTGTATTGCGCGCTATTATCGGCGCGCAGTGGTCTTGCGCGCTATTGTCGGCGCGCAGTGGTCTTGCGCGCTATTGTCGGCGCGCAGTGGTCTTGCGCGCTATTGTCGGCGCGCAGTGGTCTTGCGCGCTATTGTCGGCGCGCAGTGGTCTTGCACGCTATTGGCGCGTAGGTGGCTTACGTGAAATTGTCGAGACACCCGCCAGGACTATCGGTCTACTTTTATTTAACACAACTACTGCACTGGCCCAAATATAACGCGATCCTTGAAATTTTAGTCTAATATTTTGAAAAATATATATTTTTATAAATTATTAAGAATCAAAATGTATCTAAATATAATATGTCATTTTGATATTCCTATACGTTACATATACAATAATATGTCATTCAGGTCTGTGTCTTTACAGCTTGAAGAGATAATTGAGTTTGAGATCGGTTTGATTGCCGTTATTCCACAGTATGTACTTCATCTTCGTATATGAAAAATATTGTTGTTGCGCCACCGGGATTCGAACTTGGATCTCTTTCCTAACCGGGGAAGGTGCATTATCCAATTATCCAGCAATCTGGCGTTTACTATCAGATTACTCAAAGGTATTTGTGATTCTGTAACGATTAAATGTATTAATATCAAAAAAGGTAAAATATAGGTTCGAAAATTTGTCGCATAGTTGGATAATGGTCAGGAAAGAGATCCAGGTTCGAATCCCGGTGGCGCAACAACAATATTTTTTGATAAAATTGATTTTATATGTATATCTTTCTAATTAATATATTTCATTCATATTTAAAATATCACAGACCGTCTGTTCTGAATGATTACAACTTCACAATAAGAATGTGTTCTCCTGATATTATCCATATATTATCAGGAGAAAAAAAATTCAAAGTCTGCAAGACTATAGTGTTGTACACTCAAAATACAGAAATGCAACTGTTTTCATAAATAAAATGGCTGCATTTACATCGTCTCATCCAAAACAAAGGAAAAGTCGTATACCCAACGTTCCAGAACACGTGTGGAGGAACAAAATGCATAATAAAAGAAAGAATTAAAGATACAAAGAAGAAAGAGAAAGGTAGACACGAAGAGAAAGAACGAATGATGCTCGGATGCTTGCTCCGGGGATAACTATCAAGAAGAAAAATGTTATTCAAATTTACCTTCGAAGCGGCGAGGAAACTGCACGGCGAAACTCGTTTCTAGATACTCGCATAATCGACTTTTAAAAGTACGCAGTTACATAGGTTCTTCGGGGAGATATTTATATAAAATTATTTAAAATATATACGCGTATATTATTATCTATCGAAATGAATTTGACTAATATAGGTACATTAAGGCGTACAGGTGTTTACTGATTCGAATTAATATACAAAACAAATAAAATAATGAAAGATTGTCCATGACGATAAGAATCCTTAAAATCTTGACTATCAAAATGTTAGTTATCAAGTAATATAATCTGCATAAGGAGAAGTCACAAATCACAAGTTTAACCTTCGAGTAGAGAACGATATTGATTCAATTGGTTTTTTTTTAGTAGGTAATTATCGCTTTTTTCATTAGATAATTCAATTACGTTTTGATGGAATCATGTAACTAATTATATTCGAGTATCATAATTTAAACAGCTACCTACCTGTAAAATATTGTGGACTACGTCTGTTACACCTTGTGTTATCTGATAATTTTTACTTGCCTTAATTTAAAAAAATCTTAATACTCCATCAAATATTTTCGTCAATAACGTACACAAAATATATCAAAAGTATCGGTATTAATTCATTATAAAATGTAAAAAGATATATCATTTACAGATTACCTTTAAACTACGTACGTACTTACTGAAGGCTTCGCATAAAAAGCTACGTCTATTTTCAGAAAAGATTTCAAAAATTTTGCGCATCTAGAGATTGTATCCATTTAATACTTTTGATTTCAAACCATAAAGGATAAAGGTTTTATTACTATCAATCTAAGCAAGTTCTCCAATACTTTGAAGATATTATTAGAGAAATAATTAACATTTCTGGGAATGCAAACAAATACAAAATTGTTTTTTTAAGTATCATTGTTTACATTTTCTATTCATTTATGTTTGACCCGAGTGGCGTTTAATAAGTTGTATCATATAGACGAGTAAATTCATTTTTTAACTCCATTTTTTGAAGTTTCCAAATGATTCATTTCTCTTTAAAAGCGTTAAATTTAAGATTTTCTTTATAGAATTAATTTATGACCTACGACAGTGATGGCGAACCTATGACATGCGTGTCAAAGGTGACACGTCACAGCGTTTTGGGCGACACGCCAGCGTTCACTAATATAAGCTTTATCAAAGAACACGTGTCCCGCCACCAGACATCTACCCGACAACGACATTCGAATTTATCACTACGTACGCATTACATATTTATCTCTTCTGGGTCTCGCTTTGTAAAAAAAGCAATTAATTGAAATAAGCAATTAATTTAATTTAATTTTGGGGGAAGGGGAGGGGGTGACGCAAAGTTATGTTAGATTTTCTGAAATTTTGACACGCCGAGTCCAAAATGTTCGCCGTCACTGGCCTACGACCAATTTAATAAACCCATAGTCAAGAATCGTTACACAATTCGTATAAGCATAATTATATAATAAAACTATATACTGTAAATCATCTCCATAATTATTATCAACCCCTTATTCTGGAAAAGTTAAATTTTTGACAAGTCGTCCCAAAGATCGTCCCCTTTCTTGTGCCGTCATGGTACATCTATCGAAATAAATCTTGGTATTCCAGTCAATATATCTACAGTTATTTTTCTGATAATCGCAAGACGTATTCAAGCCATCTCAGTTGAGATCTTTCAATACGTAGATGTAGGGACTTATCGAGATGCTTCTCACTCAGTTTAGTAGTATTACTTGTACTGCACCCTTAATGATGAATAATGAATATGTATAATAAAATTAAAGGTGAATATTATTTATTAATTTTAAAATGTTATAATTTTAAAATGTTATAATTAAAAAATATATTATTAAACCAGTTCAATGGCCGCCTAGATCATGCGATTTAACACCATTGGACTATTTTATTTGGGACTATGTTAAATTTTTGGTCTATACCAACAAGCCGGCGACGTTACAAGAGCTAAGAGAAAATATTGAACGCCAAATTGGTGCGATTCGGGCCGAATTATGTTTATTTTATTATTATATATTATTCAATGATTGGACTTCTGCAAACGTGCCCGCGGTGGTCATGCGAGGGAAATTGAATTTCATACATAATTGCCACTAAATGTACTTCAAAATATAATAAATTTTTTTTAGATATATTCATTCATTTTTGTTTTATTTTAAAAAAAAGTTTGAGCGCCCTTAATGAAAAACCCTTTATAATAGCGCACTGCACTAAATTTGTTGATAATTAAAATATGATGATTTTTATTTCAGTACATTTTTTGAACTGTTACAATTTATTTGTGTTTAGGTAAAAACATTCAAATAAGTAAAAACTCAGATGTTCGATTCTCGTCTCGGGAGATCATTAAGAATATCATATCTTTTATAAAAATAATAAAAATATTTATGTAACATATAATTGGTTGGTATATAAAAAAATCATTTAGATTATGACATATTATACCTACTTTTTAATAATATTATATATAAGAGGTATATATATACATCGCGTATGTAAATTTAATGATAATTAATATTGACTTGATAACGCAATAACTAATACAAAAAATACAATACATGTTTAATATAAAGGAATATTTGGATTTTGTCAACCGAAGCAAAACTAACGGTGCACAACGGAGTCCTGGTACTGACACTGACGTATGGTAGTGAAGCCTGGAACTGGAAGAAGAGGAATGAAAGTAGACTGAATGCAGTGGAAATGAGATCACTTAGGCGTATATGTAGCAAATATATTTATGACAGAGTAAAGAATGAAGAAATGTGGAATGTAAAGCTGATGTAAGTATAATGAGTAAGATTAATAAAGGATCACTTAGGTGGTTTGATCATATGGAACGGATGAATGAAGAGAGAATGGTAAGAAAGATATATGACGCAAGTGTTGATGGCACCAGAAATAGAAGACGTCCGCGGAAGACTTAGCACGACCATGTAAACCAGATAATGGAGAATGGTTATGTTAGAAGCCTCAACAATCGGCGAGGTTGTATGAGAAGATGTATGAGTGTAGATAAGGCGAGAATTGTGTGTCAGGACAGAGGAGTGTGGCGCTCTATCCTCTCTGCCTACCCCACCGCGGGGAAACGGCGTGATGGTACATAAGTAAATTATGATAATTTAAATTAGCGTGCTTAAAAAACTACAAAAGAAATAAAAAAAATACACGGAAAAATATATTATGAAGTATACAAATTGGCTAATTAGTGATTGTGACGTCATTTTCTTAGAAGTCAGTAGTGTTAAAACTTTATCGGAAATTTAATCGTGCTTGATTTTATTTTTTTCGTTTTGGATCGTGCGAATGTATATTATTGAAATATTATACTGTATCAAATACTTTGTCGTGAAGATGTCGGTTTTACTACAAGCCAGAATCAAATATTTTTAAACCTATTTTCTTTTACGTTATAATGAGCCATCTTTCATAACCTCGCCATTCTCAGCGAGCGTGAGATTTCACAAACGCGTGTCAGCTATCCTCAATTGCAGTTATATATTTACAAATGAATATTGAAACCTTCTAAAAATACCGCTTTAATTAGTCTATTTTAATTAAAAATCAATTTAATCCATTTTGTTTTAACCAAATTCACATTATATCTAATACATGTATTATGGGCACGGGTGTAATCCAGTGAGGCCCAATTCTGTGTACTATTGTAATCTTTTATCAATCCCAAATGCAACAGGGATCGGCTGCTTACTTTCTGTTAGTTGCAAATAAAGAGATTTTTTTTATTATGCTGAGTATAAAAAATCTAGTTCACAATATTTATAAATGATAATGTGCAATACCATATATTAATATTCTTCACGATCATGGTGGCAATCAAGATTAAGTTTTTAATCTAAAATGTGACTTATATAAATTATAACATATTTAGTACTTATCCCAGTGAATAAATTGCATTAAAACGTAATTAATTACTTAACAAAAATAGCGTGAATTATTGGAATATTTCATTTGAATTTAAAAAATAAAACGAAAAAAAATTGAGTAAAAAATAAAACGTAAACGTGAATATCTACAGTTATAATAAAAGTCGAATATATTTGAAACGATTGAGATTTTGCTACATACATACAGCTTAAATAAGATGTGTACTAAAACTTTTTTCAATAATTGTTTTCTGTATATCTTTCTAATTGTTTCATTTAATATAAATTTTAAAAAATCAAAGAACAATTTACTGAATTTGATACGTAACATAAAAAAAGTCTTGTATTATAAAAAAAAAACTTGAATAATAACTTATTAAAGCAAGAGATTTTTCGGCACCAGGAGAACATTTCAACCTTATCAAGACACTTTTTCATTTAAATTTTATCGTCATTTTTGAGGGTTTACAACTCGTCGGTAACTATTTAGTCGAGTTAAATAGAAGACCTCTTCCACGGCGTCTGACCTCAGCAGGAATGAAAGGCTCACAAAGGCGTCTCGGTTCGATTGCCGCAATAAATTTGTGAACAGCCCGTGAAGCGGCGCTCTGTGGGAAACTTGGTAGTATCCTCGCATTTATACGGACGTCAAATTTAAACTTTAAAAATAAAAGAGACCCAAGTAGTAATTAAAATAATTGAAATGAACAAGTAACTAAAACACCGTACAAAAATGTCTGAGAATAATTTCCTTAGCAGTATTCGGTAGGTAGGTATTTTGAATTATGTTGATATTTATTTTATCGCTGGAACTCACGTTAATTCTAGATCAAGATAAACACAGTGACATATACTCATTGTAAATTTTATAAAAAAAGACTTCGGTATGTGGATATTTATCACTCCTTCTCATCATCACCGCTCGGCGAAGCTGAACACACCCAACAAGTACCGGTGCACAAAACTAAACTCCCATCAATCGTAAAAATACTCAGTACCAACATCGTGTAGGACTACCATAGAGCAGTAAATGAAGACATGAAATAAAGTGTACATACAGGAGAGGAGTTTGGAAC